>JANJXV010000292.1:0-658432 GCA_024803745.1 Megascapheus bottae
CATGGCTCTTGCTTTTTGATCCAACTACACAGCCTATGCCGTTTAATTGGAGAGTTAAGTCCATTGATATTGAGAGTTAGGATTGAGAGATATTTATTAGTTCCTACCATTTTTAAACGCTTTTAGTAGGGCCTGTGTCTTGACAGTTCTTGTGGTCCTTAGATGGTATGCTGTTTAGGTGCCATTTCTTTCCCTATATTACATTTATTTTGGTTTTCTATGTATAGAGCACCTTTGAGAATTCCCTGAAGTATATTTCCAATACCATTGACCTCTTTCTCCACGCCCTCCTCAATACCAACTAGACTTAAATTAGGCTTCCTAATTGTATCTTGGACCTCCTGAAGCGCTCTCTCATATTTCCTAGATTTGGATTGACTCATATTCTGTTCTTTCTCTATAATAACTAAATTATCTTCAGCCCCGGAAATTCTCTCCTCTGCATTGTCTAACTGCTATCAAAACTATTTACTTTATTTTTCATCTCCCTTGCTTCTAATTGCTCATTTTTGATGGCTTGCATGTCTTGTTTT
The DNA here is from genome assembly GCA_024803745.1 of Megascapheus bottae. NCBI lineage: Eukaryota > Metazoa > Chordata > Mammalia > Rodentia > Geomyidae > Megascapheus > Megascapheus bottae. Next base: position 534 of record JANJXV010000292.1, read on the forward strand.
AGATCATGTATGGATTTCTTTATCTCCTTGATTTCCTTTTGAGTGGTTAGCTCAGTAGATTTATTTTTTTGGACATTTGCTGGAGTTTGGTCACGTTTTTATTTGTGGATTCTATGAATTCATCCATCTTTCTTTGAAAACCCTTTATTATGGCCTCCTTTATGGCTTCTTCTTTTTCACTTATCACCTTGTTTATGCTTTCCTCTTGTTAAGCCATGGCTTCCTCCATTATCACTTTCTTTATATTTTCACATTTTCCATTAAGGATGTTTATCAATTGCATTTGTGTAGCACTTGGAAGACTCTCCTCTAGGTTTGCCAGTGACTGTTCCATTGTCTGTTTACTATGGGTGGGGGATGTTGTTTCTTGATTTGACATTTTTCTTGAGTTTCTTGTTCTGCCCATTTGAAAATGGGAGCAAGATTACTACTAAATTCGATTATAATATTTCAGATATAAACAACCTAGACCTCTGTAGCTGGCAGACACTAGATGTTCGCAAGTTTTGATTGGTATTATCACTCTTTCTTTTTGTGCGCTTATAGACCAGTCTAATACAACCACTGATAAGCGATTTATACCCAAAACAATAAGCCTCTCAATCCAGTCTCTATTGTCTTTAAGTCCCTCTGAGCCTAGAGAATAATTAACCACCTACATATACAATATTGCTCAACAGCCATCAAGTGTAGATCCGTGCAGTATAAGGGTTGAAAGACCAACAGAGGTCCAGAGATAGAAAAAAAGAATGAGAGAGGTCAGGGGAGGTACAAGAGGATTAACGTAGGAGTGTACGAATATTGTAGTCATGAAGAAAAGGTATAGCATAAGGCTAACTGACCTAAGTTGGTAAGTAGGTAGCATATTTGAGTACAAAGTTTGGAAAGTATTAGAATAAAACTTATGTGTTGCTGCACGTCTAGCTCTTAGCCCAACCAGTGGCCTCACAGTGGACCATGGGATGGATCTGTTTTTCTTGTCTAATTGAGGGAAAGGGGTATTTCACAAGATGCAGAAGCGAAGATTTCAGAAGCAAATGCTGTGAGTGAATTAGCTCGTAAAAAGCATTTTTATTTTCTTTTATTTTCTGCCAGTTTTGGGGCTTGAATTCAGGGCCTGAGCACTGTCCTCGGGTTTTCTCGAGTCTAGCCCTCTGCCACTTGAGCCACAGTGCCACATCTAGATTTTTTATCTATGTGATACTGAGCAATCAAACCCAGATCTTCATGGATGCTAGGCAAGCACTCTACCACTATGCCAAACCCTCAGCCCTGACATAGTAATTATAAAGTCATCATCATCATATCAAAATATCCTTTCTCCTACAAAGAATGAACACTTATCTATGTGTGTAATGCTTTTTTTTAAAATTTCACTAATTCTTCTGTGTTTTTCCCTCTTGCATTTTTTACACTTGACAGCAAAGCTAATCATCAGGAAAAAATTGATTAGGATACAGAAACCTAATAATATCCTAGTAGATTGACGTCAAAAATATGTGCAAGATGCCCTGTGTGTTTCACCTAGTGGTAGAGTACTTGGCTAACAAGCAAAAAGTCTCAGGTTTGATTCCTCATTACCACATACATAGAAAAAGCTGCAAGTGGTGCTGTGGCTCGGTGGGACAGCTAAAGCCTAAAGAAATCCCAAGAACAATGTACACACTCTGAGGTCAAGTCCCAAGACTAGCAAAAACAAAAAAAATTCGACAAGGGGCAAAATGCAGGCAGAGAAGGCACTGTGAAGCAAATGTTTTGTAAAGGATGAGGGCAATATTGACCCTTAAGTTTGGATCTTACCTAAGAAAGGCTCCTTGAACCTGTGACCAGACTGGTAGTTGGGCCTAGTGGAAGACATTGGGATTGGACAAATAAGGTGTGCTGTTTACTACATCCACATGTATATTGTGAGATTGGAGGAGAGATTCAGCCTCCAGTATGTCTTTGGTGAGGTCTTTTGTGAGCAAGGATCTTTGGTCATTGGGCCCTGAAAGGTGACCCTGCCTCCCTCACAATGGAACAGAATATGGAACCCTGGTATCCAAGCCATTGTAACTAACAACCAGCTCAAGCCAGCTCACTTGGCCTGTGGCTCAGGAGGAAGAAAGATGTTGCTGTGCTGTTGCCAAAGGTCAGGAAACTCGAGTCTCAGGCATGGAAGTTGTGGATGTCTTACTCAAAGATGTACATGCTAGATCATTGCCAAGCCACAAATCCAGTATAACAGAACTTTCTCTAAGAAGAAGGCCAGGAAAATCCAGGGCAACCAGATGAGGTAAATTTCTAAGAAGAAATGAATTTGACCCCATCATCCTCCATACACACTACAACTTTCTTTTTTTTCCATTTTTTATTGTAATTAGTAAAAGGGTTAGATGATATTTGCCAGATAGAAGGTGCATTAATTCACATACATTGATACCTTTTCACATGTCTTGGTACCCATTTCCCTCCAACCCCACACCCCCCACCCGTCTTGGTTTTCCCCCCTTCCCTATCAATTTTCAAATATCCAAATACAAATAAATTCAATATATAAGATAAAGTGAGATACTATAACAATATGGGATAACCAAGGGACAGCAAACGAGATGAGAGACAACATATTACATTAAGGACAACAATCATTCATTATATGGCTTTTGTGTCAATATCCTGGAGGTCCTTTCAATTAGCTTCACATTATATGGCCTTATATATGGCCTTTTGCTCTATTGACAATCTCTGCTAGTAGAGCCCAAGGTTTCTACTCATTATGACGAATGAGGGAAACCACTGAGCCTAAGTTCCTTTGAGTCTGGCTTACTTCACTTAATATGATTTGTTCTAAGTCTTTCCATTTCCTAACAAATAGGGCGATGCCATTCTTTCTGACAGCAGCATAGAATACCATTGTGTACAAATACAACAACTTGTTGATCAACTCATCCACTGAGGGACATCTGGGTTGGTTCCATATCTTTGCTATGGTGAATAGTGCTGCAATGAACATTGTTGTGCTAATGGGTTTAGTATGCCCTTGTTTCTGGATTGTTGGGTAAATGCCAAGTAGTGGAATTGCTGGGTCATAGGGGAGTTCTATGTTTAGCCTTTTGAGGCACTGCCACCCTGCTTTCCATAGTGGTTGAACGAGTTTGCACTCCCACCAACAGTGTAGTAGTGATCCCTCCTGGCCACATCCCCTCCAGCATCTGTTGTCATTCGTTTTTCTGATCCTGGCCATTCTAACTGGAGTGAGGTGGAATCTTAGAGTTGTTTTGATTTGCATTTCTTTTATGACCAGAGATGTGGAGCATTTCTTCATGTGTGTATAGGCCATTTTGTTTCTTCTTCAGAGAAGACTCTCTTTAAGTCTTTGGCCCATTTTTAATGGGATGGGTGTTACTTTGGAGGTTAGTTTTGGAGTGATTCAATTTTTTGAGTTGTTGATATATTTTAGATATGAGGCCTTTGTCCGTTGTTTGGTTGGTGAAGATCTTCTCCCACTCTGTAGGCTTCCTGGTTAGTTTACTAGCTATATCCGTTGCCATACAAAAGCTCTACAGTTTAATGCAGTCCCACTTATCCAGCCTTTCTCTGATTTGTTGTGATTCTTGGTCCTTATTAAGAAAGTTTCGACCTGTGCCAAGGAGGCCTAGTGTATCTCCTATTCCTTCCTGTAAACTTTTCAGTGTGTCAGCTTTTACCTCCAGGTCTTTGATCCATTTGGAGTTAATTCTAGTGCAAGGTGACAAAGAAGGATCCAACTTTAGTTTTCTGCAGGTGTTTAACCAGTTCTGCCAGCACAACTTGTTGAAGCGGCTATCTTTCTTCCATTCTATATATTTGGCTCCCTGGTCAAAGATTAGGTGGCCATAGGTCTGTGGTTTAATATCTGGGTCCGCAGTTCTACTCCATTATACTTCAGGCCTGTTCTTGTGCCAGTACCAAGCTGTATTGAGAATTATAGCTCTGTAATAGAGTCTAAAGTTTGGAATTGAAATTCCTCCAGCGCTGTTAATTCTGCTAAGAAGTGTTTTTGCTATACGGGGTCTTTTATTATTCCATATGAAATTTTGAATTGCCTCTTCTATTTCTTTCAAGAATGACATTGGGATGTTGATTGGTATTACATTGAATTTGTAGATAGCCCTTGGCAAGATTGTCATTTTCACAATGTTGATTCTTCCAATCCAGGAGCATGGGAGGTCTTTCCATTTCCTTAGTTCTGCTTTAATTTCCTTTTTTATGGTTTTAAAGTTTTCATCTAAATGGTCCTTTACATTCTTAGTTAAGCTAATTCCTAGGTACTTTATTTTGTTTGAAGCTATTGTGAAAGGAGTTTCTTTCCTGATTATTGTCACGTTCCTCTCAGTGTTGGCGTAAAGTAAGGCAGTTGATTTGTGAGGGTTGGTTTTATGGCCTGCTACCCTTCCAAAGCTTTGAATCAGCTCAAGGAGCTTGGGAGTGGAGTCCATAGGATTCTTTAAATTCAGAATCATGTCATCTGCAAAGAGGGATAGTTTTATTTCCTCTTTCCCTACTTGGATCCCCTTTATGCTTGTTTCTTGCCTTATTGCACTGCCTAGGCATTCTAGTACTATGTTAAAAAGGAGTGGAGAGAGTGGGCATCCTTGTCTCGTTCCTGATTTTAGAGGGAATGGCTTTAGATTTTCACCATTAAGTATAATACTAGCAGTGGGTTTCTCATACACAGCCTTTATTACATTGAGAAATGGTCCATGGATTCCTAGTTTCACTACATCTTTTTACATAAAGGGGTTTTGGATCTTGTCAAATGCCTTTTCCGCATCTATTGAGACAATCATGTGATTTTATCCCTGCTCCTGTTGATGTGTTGAATTATATTAATTGATTTGTGTATGTTGAACCAGCTTTGCCTCGCTGTGATAAATCCAGTTTGATCATAGTGTATATTTTTTTTGATGAGTTGTTGTAGACGGTTGGCCAGTATTTTGTTGAGAAGTTTTGCATCGATGTTCATCAAAGAAATGGGTCTATAGATCTCTTTCTTTGATGAATCTCTGTCTGGTTTGGGATGAGGGATATGCTGGCTTCACAGAATCAGTTTGGTAAAGAACCTTCATTTTCAATTTCGTTGAAGAGCTTGAGGAGTATTGGTGTGAGCTCTGCTTTGAAGACCTTATAGAATTCAGCTGTGAATCCATCTGGCCCTGGGCTCTTTTTAAGTGGAAGTTGTCTAATTTCCATTTCTATTTCAGAGCTTGAAATAGGCCTGTTGAGTTGGGTTAGCTCTTCTTGGTTCAGTGTGTGTATGTTAATATTGTCTAGGAATTCATCCATTTCTTCTAGATTCTCAAATTTGTTGGCGTAAAGGTTTGAGAAGTATTCCCTCATGATATTCTGGATCTTGGTAATTTCTGTCATGATATTACCATTTTCATCTGCGATTTTGTTTATTTCGATATGCTCTCTTCTTTTTTTGGTAAGATTTGCTAAGGGCTTGTCAATTTTGTTAATTCTTTCAGGAACCAACTCCTTGTTTTGTTGATTCTTTCTATAGTTTTTTTATTCCAAATCATTTAATTCTGCTTTGATTTTAATAATTTGCTTTCTCCTAATGGGTTTAGGGTTGGTTTGTTGCTCTTTTTCCAGGAGGTTAAGGTGAGACATTAACTAGTTGGTTTGCCATTTTTCCAACTTGCTGTTGTAGGCACTCAGCGCTATAAATTTTCCTCTGAGTACTGCCTTTGTTGTGTCCCTAAGGAGTTGATATTTGTGTGCTCCTTATTGTTAAATTTCATAAACAGTTGGATATCTGTTCTGATCTCTTCGATTACCCATTGTTTTTGATTCAACAATGTGTTGTTCAGTCTCCATGAGTTACAGGGTTTTCTTTGGTGGAGATGTGTGTTCAGCTCCAATTTGATGCCTTTATGGTCTGAGAGTGTGCATGGAATAATTTCAGTGTTTCTGAATCTGTCCAGGTTTGCTTTATGGCCAAAGATGTGGTCTATTTTGGAAAATGTTCCATGTGCTGCTGAGAAAAACGTATATTGTGGTGTTACTGGGTGGAAAATTCTGCAGATGTCTGTTACATCTAGTCGGTCTATATAGTTGTTCAGTTCTAAGGTTCTCTGTTGAGTTTTTGCCTTGTTGATCTGTCCATAGGTGAGAGTGGTGTGTTAAACTCACCAACAATCACTGTATTTCGATCTATGTATGGTTTCAGTGTAAGTGAAGTTTGGAGCTCCGGGACTGGGTGTGTAAATATTTAGGATCGTTATGTCTTCCTGGAGGAAAGATCCCTTTAGTAGTATTTTGTACACTTCTTTGTCTTTTCTTACTATTTTTTGTTTGCAGTCTATTGTATCTGATATGAGGATGGCAACTCTAGCCTGTTTATGGGGGCAGTTAGCTTGATAGAGTTTATTCCAACCTCTCACTTTCAAAAGATGATTGTTTTTGGGTAAGATGTGTCTCTCGAAGTCAGCAGAACGATGGCTCTTGCTTTTTGATCCAACTAGACAACCTATGCCGTTTAATTGGAGAGTTCAGTCCATTGATATTGAGAGTTAGGATTGAGACATATTTATAGTTCCTACCATTTTTAAAAGCTTTTAGTAGGGCCTGTGTCTTGACAGTTCTTGTGGTCCTTAGATGGTATGCTGTTTAGGTGCCATTTCTATCCCTATAATGCATTTATTTTGGTTTTCTATGTATAGAGCATCTTTGAGAATTCTCTGTAGTGTTGGTTTTGTTTCGACATATTGTTGCAGGTTTTCCCTGGAATGGAATGTTTTTATTTTTCCCTCAATTATGAATGAGAGCTTAGCTGGCTACAGTATTCTTGGTTGGTAGTTATTTGATTTAAGGGCATGACATATATGCTTCCAGTCACTTCGTGCTTGCATGGTCTCTGCTGAGAAATCGGGGGTTATTCTGATTGGTTTGCCTTTATAGGTTACTGATCCCTTTTCCCTGGCTGCCTTTACGATCTTTCCTTTCGTTTCTATTGCCTCGTTCCTCTCAGTGTTGGCGTAAAGTAAGGTAGTTGATTTGTGATGGTTCATTTTATGGCCTGCTACCCTTCCAAATCTTTGAATCAGCTCAAGGAGCTTGGAAGTAGAGTCTATAGGATTCTTTAAATACAGAATCATGTCATCGGCAAAGAGGGATAGTTTTATTTCCTCTTTCCCTACTTGGATCCCCTTTATGCTTGCTTCTTGCCTTATTGCACTGCCTAGGAATTCTAGTACTATGTTAAAAAGTAGTGGAGGGAGTGGGCATCCTGAATGCTACCCCCTAGCTCTTTAATGCAAAGCTTAGGGCTGTGGCATTTTAAGCACAATTCAACGCTCTGTTTTTTGCTGGTTTATTAGAGGTAAAAATCTTATGGAATTTATTGCGTGGCTGATTTTTAACTGGAATCCTCAGTTCTCAGCTTACCTTGAGTAGCTAGGATTACAGTACTTTTACAACATGTATGCTCATACACATTGCTTCTGATCCAAACACTCATTGTTCAATTTAACTAACAAGATGTGAGGAACGATGATTGACTGTAATTTACTAGATGGGATTCTAGTGAGTATATATTTCCACTTCCACTCTGAAGCCAGGGAAATGTTTCTGGTACATGTTTCAACTATCTCCCAAAGAGGAAATAATATGTGAGTATGTTTGATAGTATTTCAGATAGGAGATGGACTTTGGTGTTTGGAACCTGTTGGGCAGAGTGTATCAGCTGGGCTGTGATAACAGAGATGATGTTACAGACAGTAATATTTTCATCCCAGACAGACTTAATCCAGATCCTTGGATTTCAGGCCTTGAGTAGATAGAATTACAAGTGTAAGCTGCCACCACCACGTGGTTCATTTTGGAAACCTTAATTGCTTCTCATTTGTTCCTTTCCTTTTTTGGAAGATTGATCTAAGCTGGCTGATTGTGCATCACAATGAAGTGATTGGCCTCAGGAATTGCAAATATTTGTTTCATCAGCACGGAATGAATGAAGTTGATCTAAACCCAATAGTATTTTCCTTCTGATAAATAGGGAACTTACTTATATCATTTTTCCTTGCCTTTGCTTTCCCAAAGCAAGCAACATGTTTCTTAAAAACTATACTTCATGAGAATATTATAATTAGAAGCTATCTTCTGCACACTTCAGAATAGTCCTTGCATTTATAAACTTATATTACAATATTAGGTAGAAGAATGGTGACTGTTAGTTTCATAACTATTTCATATGTTTTCCTCTTTAAGGCTCATTAAGTCAAGAAGGGATTAAATACATTTATATAATAGTAGAACATAGCTCCTGCTGATTTGATGTGTGTGCAGATGATACACAGATTTATTAGGATTACTCAAAAGTTTTCTTCAAATTTTCAGTAGTAGACTGCTATGCTAACTGGAAGGTGATAGTAATGATGCTGAAATTCTATGAATCAGCTATGAAGCAGAATTTCAGGGGAGAGTATTTGCTAGGGACTTAATTTCTAAGACGCATATCAAGAATATTGAACTATAACACCAAATGATGGAGGACTCAGCGTCACATTTTGTTGTTTTATGCAAGTCCTGGGACTTGAACCCAGGGCCTGGGAACTGTCCTTAAAAGTTTTTTTTTTGCTTCAGGCTAGTATTCTACCACTTTATCCACAGCTCCACTTCAAGATTTTTGGTAATGAACTGTAAATCAGAATATCATGCAATTTGTTTGGGCTGGATTCAAACCTGATTCTCTGTAGATAGGATTCCAAGTGTGAGCGCACAGAGCCTGGCTAGTATCATTCATCATTCAAGTCATGGGACTGCAATTCTGCACCTGGGTCTTCTCACTGAGCTTTTCAGCTCAAGACTACTGCCCTATCCCTTGAGCCATAGGGCCACTTCTGGGTTTCTGGTGGTTAATTGGAGATAAGAGTCACATGGACTTCAGTGCCCAGGCTGACTTTGAACTGCTATCCTTGGATCCCAGCCTCTTGAGTAGCTACATTTACAAGTGTGAGCCACCATACCCGGCTAAATTATTTTTTAAGTTAATTTATTTTGTTAAGTCAATATATAGTTGGCATACGGTTACATAAGTAATGAACATATTTCTTAAGAAAATTGTTATACCCTCCCTCATTTTTCTCTGTTTTCCTACTCTCAGACACCTCTCAACCCAGATTGTTCAGTTCATTTCCGTTTAGTGTCTTCCAAGCATCACTGTTCAATTGGTTCACCCTTTTTCCTTTGTTTTTTTTTTTACCATTTTATTATACCCTCTCCATTCCCCAAATCACATAAACCTATGTACAAGACACAGGGTACCCGAATTCAACACAGTGACTACAGAGAATAAAACAAAAGGGAAAAAGAAGAAAAGAGGTAAAAAGCAAAGAAAATGAAAGAACATCATACAGTACCTTAGAAGCAACAACACTGAAAAAACAAAACATAAAACCTTGGGCTGAAAATGAAGCTTGCCTAGCATGTATGAAACCCTGGATCCAATTCCTCAGCACCACATAAACAAAAAACTGGAAGTGCCACTGTGACTCAGCTGGTAGATTTCTAACGTTCAGCACAGAGTATCTCCAAGTGACAAAAATCTGTCACATTTAAGTCAGGCTTCAAAACTTTGCTTGGAACCAGTTATGTGATTTGGAATAAAGTCCAGTTTTCAAAAAATCACTAGCCAGGCGCTGGAGGGTCATAATTGTCATTCTACTAGCCAGGGAGAAGGTGATTCAAAGCCTTTGCAAGCAAAAAAATGAAAACAAAAAAAACTGTAAGATTCTACTCTCCACTTATCCACCCAAAAACTAAGTGGCGTTGTGGCTAAAACTGGTACAGCATTAGCCTTGAGGAAAAAGAACTAAGAGACCTTGCCCAGGTCCAAAGTTCAAGCTCCCCACCAAGAAAGAAAAACAAAGGAGTCCAGATACCTTAGTTTCAAAAGTATATCTGGATATCTTAGTAGATTTTTCTGATCTTTCCTCATTCATCTGATGGAACCACATAATCTTGATCCTGATCTGACTAAGAGCCTGCATTGTGCTTAATAAATTCATTCCACATATTCCAGTAGAATCTGGACAGCTAACAGCCACTTACCAATGCTTTATTCTACGTTTAGGCCAGTATGTCTTCATACCATCTACACAGTCAGCTATATCATCTTTCCAGAAGTATCATTGAGTGTAGAACACTCAGAACTAAAATAATTGTATAAAGATGTAAAAAACCCCTTGATTCATTAAGAAAATTTCTGTACCACTTAGAGCAAGTACATTAGTGGTATTTACCTCTAGCCTCTTTTTTAAAAAATTTATTAACATTGAATTTTACATCATATTTCAAATATCATATTTAACCAACAAGTATTCAAGAAGGGAATCGCTATACAATCACTGGCACATAGATCTTAGAATATAGTAAAAATTAAGCTGAGTCTTTGTATGTCATAGATACAGATTAATCTATAATAAAACACATGTCTATAGAGTGTATAGTCTATCCTAGATTTTTATGTCTATGTAGTTATGTTTATATCTCCAAAATTATGTCCAGAACTTTGGGTATCAACTATTCAATCATCGCTCTACTACTGTTTGAAACTAATATCTATATATTAAAGATACCATGTACCTTTTGTTCCTTGGTCTTGACTTATCTCACTCAACAGGATTCACTCTAATTTCATCCACTACCCCAAAAATGCCATTATTATTTTTTTCTGTGCAGATCTTCTTTTTATGTATTTATTTTTATTGTAATTTATAGAAGGGTTACATTATATTCACCAGATAGAAGGTGCATTACTTCTCAAACTTTGATACCCCATGTAATGATATGGTCCCCATTTCCCTTCCCCTACCTCCACTCATGTTCATTTCCCCCCTTCCCTATCCAGTTTCAAATAACCAATTAGGCACATATGAAATATATCAGAAAACAAGGTGAAAAATTGTAACAATATGATATAACCAAAGGATAGCAAAAGAGATAAAAGATCACATAGTTCATTAAGGACAACAATCACTCATTATATGAGTTTTGTTTCTTTATCTTGGAGGTCCTTACATTTAGTGTCATACTATTTGTCACGATGTCTCTAGATTTTGTTCTATTATAAATCTCTGGTAGCAGAGCCCAAGGTTTCTACTGAATTTGACAAATGAGGGAGACTCTTGGGCCTATGTTCCTTTGAGTTTGGCTTACTTCACTTAATATGATTTTTTTCCTTTTCATCCACTTCCCCGAGAATGCCATTATTTTATCTTGTCGGTTGGCTATGTATCATTACATTGTGTGTGTGTGTGTGTGTGTGTGTGTGTGTGTGTGTGTGTGTGTGTGTGCGTGTATGACATTTTTTGTAGTAGGGCATCTGGGTGTTTCCATCATCCAGCCTCATTTTCTACAGATATTTTTATAGTCTCTTTTTTATTTTCAGAGTAATGTATAGAGGGGTTACGATTACATTTACAGGTAGTGGACTGCATTACTTCTCACACATTTATTCCACTCCACATGTTTTTGTCCCCAGTTCCCTCTCCCCTCCCCTTCCCAATCATCTTGTTTCCCCCCTTCCCTTTCCTATTTGACATAAACAAATAAACATATATACAATATGCCAGGGAAAAAATCAGATACAGTAACAATCTGACATTAACCAAAGGGCAAAATAAGAGATGAGAAATAACATAGTAGTTTAAGGACAAAAATCACACAAGATTAAGAGCAACGATGACACAAGATATAGCTCTTGTTCCCATATCCTAAAGATCCTTTCATTTAGTCTCATCCTATATGACCTTATATACCTAGGTTTTTGAGTTATTGTAATCCTCTGCTAGGAGAGTCCTAGATGTGAACTAATTGTTACAAATGAGGGAAACCATTGAGCTTATGTTTCTTTGGGTCTGGCTTGCTTCACTTAATATGAATTTTTCCAAGTCTTTCCATTTCCTTGCAAATGGGGCGATGTCTTTCATTCTGATGGCAGCATAGCATTCCATTGTGTATAAGTACCACATCTTCTTGATTCAGTCATCTACTGAGTGGCATCTGGGTTGGTTTCATAGCTTTGCTATGGTAAATAGTGCTGCAATGAGCATCATTGTGCTAGTGGCTTTAGAATGTCCTTTTTTCTGGACAATTGGGTAGATGCCAAGTGGTGGATTTGCTGGATCATAGGGGAGCTCTATGTTCAGTCTTTTGAGGAACCACCACACTGCTTTCCCTAGTGGTTGAACGAGTTTACACTCACACCAACAGTGTAGGTGTGATCCCCCTGGTCACTTCCCCACCAGTATCTCTTATTAGATTTTTTGATAATGGCCATTCTGACTGGAGTCAGGAGGAATCTCAAAGTTGTTTTGATTTTCATTTCCCTTATTGCTAGAGATATGGAGCATTTCTTCATGTGTCTAAAGCCCATTTTAATTTTTTCTTCAGAGAATACTCTTTTAAGTCTTTAGCCCACCTTTTAATAGGATGGTTGTTTCTTTGAAGATTTGTTTGGGAGAGATTCATTTTTTTCAGCTATAGATATATTTTAGATAACTACATATATTTTTGTAGAAAAAAGAATGGAAGTCATCATGCTGGCTCACAATTTAATTTCAGCTACTTAGGATGCTCAGGGTTTAGGATCATAGGTCAAAGCCAACCAGGGCCCTACAGTGTGTGAGATCAAACTCTGTGAACATACAATGACTGTAAAAGGAATCTCACTGCCTGGGAATGTAGCCTAATGGTAGAGTGCTCACCTAGAATGCATGAAGACCTAGGTTCTATTCACCGGTACCGCATACTCAGAATAAAAGCTAGAAGTGGCGCTGTGTTTCAAGAGGCAGAGCACTCACCTTGGGCAAGCGAGTCCAATGAAAATGTCTAGGCCCTGAGTCCAAGCCCTAGGACTGGCAAAAAGAAAAAAAAAGAGCAATCTTACTTAAGTAACAAGGAATGTACCCTATATTTATACAGACTGAAAAATTCATTAAGAAATTAGAAAATATGTATAAAGTGCATAATTTCTTTTGTGTGTTGGCACTGGGTCTTCAACTGAGTGCTTCAGCTCTATCCCTGACCTTTTCTGCTCAAGGCTAGCACTGTACCAATGCAGCCTCAAATCAACTATCTTCAATTGAGATATAAGCGATGAATATTTCAGGGTGCTTCATGAAAAACATTTTTATAAATTGAAACTTTCAACACAGTCTTATTTTAGTATGAATGTTGAGATGGGAAGAGACAGAAAAAGTGAAATGTTTCCTGATCCCCATAGAGAAGAGACTCAGCAGAACCACTGTGGTCTGCAGGCTTCTTTGTGAGTTTTGTTTGCTTGTTTGATTTTTGTCAATTGTGGGGCTTGAACGCTGGGCCTGGGCACTGTCCCTGAGCTCTTCAGCTCAAGGCTAGTGCTTTAATCTGTGAGCCACAGTGCCACTTCTGGTTTTTCTGGCAGTTAACTGGGTACTTTGGCTGGCTTTAAACTTTGATTCTCAGATCTTAGCCTCCTGAGTAGCTAAGATTATAGGTGTGAGGTACCATCACCAGGCTGCTGCTCTGTTACTATGCAGGTTCTGGATCAAGAACTTCAAGTTCTTACTTCAATTTTTTCTTCTCTTGCCTGATACTCTGCCATTTGAACGAAGCCCCAGTTCCTGGTCTTTGTTGGTTAATGAGAGATATTATGGTTTTCCAATATTCAGAGCAACGATTATAAAACCCAGCATTTTACTTACTTGAATAAATTAAGAGACAGGACCTAGTGAGATGGAAAACAAAATTTTTTTTCAAGTTGCTATCCTGTTCTAATGCATAAGTCTGGCTATTTTGCTTACACACAAATATGTATTTTACCACTTTCTACTCTATTTTTGCTTAGCTTAAAACCACCACTGCCATTTCATAGATTTTGTTGTTGTTGTTTGTGGTGCTTGAACTCTGTGCCTGGGCTGTTCCTCAGATCTTCAGTTCAATGCCAGTGCTCTACTACTTTTGATTTGGCCAGTCCTGGGCTTTAACTCAGGGACTGAGCACTGTCCTTATATTTTCTCAAGGCTAGGGCTCTACCACTTCAGCCTCAGCACCACTTCCAGCATTTTTCTATGTATGTGATATTGAGGAATTGAACCCAGGTCTTCGTGCATGCTAGGCAAGCACTCTACCACTAGGCCAAACTCCCAGCCCAAAATTATTCATCATTACTATTAGCTATCTTCTTTTTTATTATTGATTCGTCATGGTGCTTGGACTTTGGGCCTGGACTGTCCCTGACCTCTTCAACTCAAGGATAGCGCTCTTCCTCTACAGCTCCATTTTTGGTTTCTGGTAGTTAATTGGTGATGTAAGTCTCACAAACATATGTGTCCAGGCTGGCTTTGGGCTTTGAACCAAGATCCTCCAATCTCAGCTTCCATAGTAGGTAGAATTACACGCTTCAGCCAGCAGTGCCTGACTGTTTGATGTCTCTGTCTCTGTCTCTCTGTCTCTGTCTGTCTCTGTCGGTCTGCCTCTCTCTCTCTCTCTATCTGTCTCTCTCTCTGTCTCTCTGTCTCTCTCTGTCTCTCTGCCTCTCTGTCTCTCTCTGTCTCTCTGTCTCTGTCTCTCTCTCTCTCTCTCTCTCTCTCTCTCTCTCTCTCTCTCTCTCTCTCTCTCTTGGTTGTAAGACTTTAATTGTGCACCTGGGCAGTGTCCCTGGGCTCTTCAGCTCAAGGCTACAACCTTGAACACCTTGGCCTGGCTTTGAACTGTGATCCTCAGAACCCAACCTTCTGAGATCATTTCCAGCTTTTTTTTGGTGTAAGTGGTACAGAGTAATTGAACACAGGGCTTTGTGCATACTAGGCAAGCAAACTACCACTAGTGTGCACTCCAGCCTTAGATAAGGGCTTTCTTTTTCTTTTTCTTTTTTTCACTCATGGGGCTTGAACTCTGGGCCTGGATGTTTACCTTAAGCTCTTCAGCTCAAGGCAAGAGCTCTACCACTTGAGGCACATTGTCATTTTGAATTTTCTGGATTATTTGGAAATAACATTCTCAGAGATTTTTATGCCTGGGCCGTCTTTGAACCTCGATCCTCCAGGGTAGCTAGGATTACCAGGGTGAGCCACCAGTTACAGGCATTAAATTATTATTTTTTGCATTTCCTATGGCTTCAACTCATGGGCAGAGCACTGTCCTAGGGCTTGCTCAAGGATAGCACTTTACTTCAGCCAGCCAACTCCCGGTCCAAATAGGCCACTCTTGAAGCTAGAATTACAGAGATCTGCCATAATACTGGCATGTCGTTATCTAAGTATATAATTTTTCTTCTATTTTTGATGGCTTTTCCTAAGTGTACATATTTCCTACATATTTTATGGAAAACTTCCTTCCCACTGGGGCCATAAGTTAAGCCTAGTGGAAGAGTTCTTGCCGAGCATGAATGAAGAACCAAGTTCAATTCCTCAGCACAACATAGATAAAAAAAGATAAAAGTGGTGCTGTGGCACATGTGATAGAACTTGCGCCTTAAGAATAAACAAAAACAAAAACAAGGATCGTGCTCAGGTCCTGAGTCTAAGCCCAGTACTGGCAAAAAAAATTCTACCCAAAGTAGACATTTAAACTCATTGTACTTTTCAAAAAATTTGTTGTCAAGGTGATATACTAAGAGATTGCTGTTACATATGTAATGAGTACATTTCTTGTAAAAACTGTTACCCCCTTCCCCCTTTTCTTTTTCCCTTCCCCCCAAGTCATAAATTTCATTTACAACAAATATGTATGTATTTTCATTCCTGAAAAAAATAGTTTAAAATGTGTTCAAATAAATGATGTAGGTTGATATATTTATCAAAATGGATTACTTGAACTCTAAAATAAACATTCTAGGTAATTTTTCTCATAAAATTGTAGTAATGCTATAAAAATAATAAAAAAGGAATTTTAGTTATTAATTTCTTATGTTTTACCTTTAACATTATTACACTAAGCATACTGTTTATGCTATTAATACAGACAGCATGAAATATGATTATGTAAAAAAATTAAATGATTAAAAATAGTAAGGTTGGGGGCCAGTAGTTTGGCTTGGAGGCACACACTCTGGACTGGCAAAAAAGAAGTAGGGTTAGATAAAACAGATTTATTTCCAAATGTGTGGAAAATGGTATGATTTCTTGTTTCGCTAGTCCTGGGGCTTGAACTGAGGGACCAGGAACTGTCCTTGGCCACATTTGTTCAAGGGTGGCACTCTGACACCTGAGCCACAGTGCCCCATCTGCTTTTTCTGTGTATGCAGTGCCGAGAAATTGAATCAAGGTCTTCTTGTATACTAGGCGAGCACTCTACAACTAGGCCACATTCAAAGCCAAAGTAGATTTTTGATGCTATTGTGGAGTTTTAATTTTCTTAAATATTTGTACAAAGCACAATGGATATATAAACAGACTTGAACTCACAGAACAGAGTCCCACATAATATTACAGTTACTCTGGCACTTCTCCCGATTGACAAAACACATTTCCAGGCATCTGCTCTGTCCTTAAGCTTTGGTAGCTGACTTGTCTTTCCATGGAGGCCTGGCCTGGATTCCTGGTGATTCCATGCATTTCATAGTTCCCTGTATATCCAGTAAGGTTGTCTTCTATGGGACCAGACCTGTCTGGTTTTTGGCCCACCCAGGACCTATGTGTCTGAGGTCTCACATTCTAAGTGGAAAATAAAACACAGTATAATAAGCACTGAAGAACTGCACACCATAATATTAACAATGAGAGTTTAATAGTTAGCAAAGTAAATACAATGAATACTTGACAAGAATCATGAGAGCAAGATAAAGAGATGTCTTTTTAGGAAGGGGACAGGGAAGCTCTAAATCCAGACTGGCCTCCAAGTTGCCTTCAGACAGTAATTCTCCTTCAGAGTCCTCAGAAGGGTCTCCTTCCTCATGAAAAACAGAATGTCCTTCCTGAGTTAAGAGGGGGATGGATTCTGGTTTGTCGAATGGAGATTGAGTCTCTTTCAGTGAGATGAATGGGTCTGGATATTCTGTGAGGATGGATTCATTTTCCTCCAATGAATCCAGTATTGAGAGTACACTTGCTGCTTCCCATGGGGACATTTTCCATGAGCCCAGCGTGTGCCCCTTCAGCTTGCACAATAAGTGGAGTGTTACTCTGACTCAGATGGACTGACTCTGGGTGGAGTGTGAAAGGAAACGGAAGGAAATCTGGCTGCTCTTTTTCTTCCTCCATAGTATCTGCAGGTTCAACAGTGTCACACATGGGGTTCAGAGCAAAAGGTATATCCACAGGACTCTAAACCTGTTTGGTAATTTCTACAGAGGACCCATGGTTTCTGGAGTGCAGTGATGATTCTCAGTCTCCATCACTCACCAGCTCCATTGGTGGGTTTTTCATCCGGAGTTCAGGATAAGCTCTTCCACGATGACCCAAACCTAAGACTGGAAATAGGTACAGAGTGGACAGAGTGGACTCTGCAAGTTGAAGTGTCACTCAACTTCCATGAGGATCTAATGGAGGAACCTGTAGAACTGGAGTTTGGACTGAACACTGAGGAGGTGTAGGGTCTTTCTAATGAGTGCTTATTCCCGAGTCCTTTCAGAAGACAGACATTACCTGGCTGACACCACCCATAAAGGGCATTTTGCCATCTCTGTAGAAGTAAGGGCCAACCAATATCTAGACCACATGGGCTTCCTACTCACAGGCTCTGAGGCACCCACACCAGGACTTCTACTTTTTCTTGGTCTTACTGGTCGCACATTCCTCCAGCTGGTCAAAAAGTATGTGTTTAGAAGAGCAGGTCCAAAGCCGGCATGTGGAGCCTCATATACAGCTTGAGTTGTGTCAGGGTGTGGCAGTTCTTGAACTCGTAGAAATCACTGGGGTAGAAGTCCATTCACATCGTATAGATGGAACACATGATGCTGTGGGCACATTCGGTACAAGGAAAGTGAGAGCCCTCTCTCTCCATCCTGAGCCTTTTACCAAAGCCGCTTTCTTGCAGGACTCTAATGCTGTGGCTGTCCTGCATAGATGTGCACTTATGTGCTGGGAGGGGGGTAAGAGACACTCGAGAACAGGATGACTTTTACACCCCACTTCCAGAAGCTTCTGAGAGAGGCCTCTATGCATCTGTCCAAAGTAAACGCACCATAAATTAACTAAGTAAATGCTCTAAATAAATCAATAAGTGAATGCTCTAAATAAAGAACTAAATGCTCATTCCTCTAATCTTAGCCACCCAGCAGGCTGAGCTCTGAAGATCACAGTGGAAAGCCAGTCTAGTCAGTAAAAGTCTAAAGGCACTTGTCTTCAATTAGGCAGCAAAAAGCCAGAACTTGACCTATGACTCAAATGGTACAGTGCTAATTTTTGAACACCAAAGGAATGGAATTTAGACCTGGGTTCAGGTTCAAGTGGCAGCACTGGACCACACACCAAAATGTAAAGGCTTTCAGGTTCTAACAGGCAAAGCTCTCACAATCCCTCCCTGATGGCTCAAAAGTGATTCAGCCCCCAGCTTTTCCTCTGACGCCAGTATTTCACAGGCCTCCGCCATTAGTACTGACACCTCATTTCTTACTGGGAAATGGGATTTCCTAGGATGTCACCTAGGTGAGGGCTGCAGTTGGGAGCCACTTACTCATGCCTGAAATCCAACTTCTCAGTAAGCACACTGTTGAGACTCCAGTAGCTTGTGAGGGAAATGAAATGGCATGGTGTCCCAGTCATAATGAAGTAGTTTGTGCACTTGTATCATGCTTAGCTCCCCTGTGAACACCCCAGTGAACCAAACAGGCTCAGAGAGTATCCAAGTATTCCAAGGCTTGGCTAGGAGGGGTGAGCAAACCTGGGTTTGGGTGGGAACACTCACTTTTTCAAGAGAATTTCCAGCAACTACTACATTGACCTCCACTATTTGAAATTGTGCAGGAAGTTTCCCACGTAAAAGAGATCACCTTTCTGGTAGGCAGCGATCAGCTTTGTCAGCAGCATCTCCAACAGGCCTTCCTCCAGGATCCATACGTTACAAGGCTCATTCAGAGTCTGAGCTGACTTACCATGACATTATGTTGGCAAAACAGTGGATATTTCAAACGTAGGAATGGGACCACACTTCACACTGAGGAATTGGTATAGAGTAGATTGGAAATGACACACTCTAATCTCAGTATAGTCACTTGAAAGTACACAAGAAGGTTGTAGTGTGTGGGCAGGATGATGGGTTCAAATAGGTTTCCTCTCAATATACCTCATCTGAGTTGCCCTGGAGTTTCCTGGCTTTCTTCCTAGAGAAATGCCTGATATACGGGAATTTTGGCTTGGCACTGGTCCAGAATCTACTTCTTCAAGTGAGAGATCCATATCTCTCATGCCTGAGATCCGAGCCTCCTGACCGTTGGCAACAGCACAGCAACATCTTTCTTCCTCCTGAGCCACAGGCCAAGGGAGCTGGCTTGAGCTGGTTGTCACATGCAGTGGCTTGGTTACCAGGGTTCCATATTCTGTTCCATTGTGAGGTAGGTAGGGTCACCTTTCAAGGCCCAATGACCAAAGCTCCTTGCTCACAGAAGACCTCCCCAAAGACATACTGGAGGCTGAATCTCCCTTCCCACCTCACATATGGATGTAGTAAACAGCACACCTTTTTGTTCAAATCCCAAGTCATTAACTAGGCGTAAGTGCTAGCCTGGTCTCAGGCTCAAGGAGCCTTTCTTAGGTAAGATCCAAACTTAACTGTCACTATTCCCCTTACCCTTCCCCAGACATTTTGCTTCACAGTGCCTTCTCAGCTTGCATTTTGCCTCTTGCACATTTTCTTTGCTAGTCCTGGTACTTGACCTCAGAGCCTGACCATTGTTCTTAGGCTTTCTTTAGGCTATCGCTGTACCACCAAGCCACAGCACCACTTCCAGCGTTTTCTATGTATATAGTACTCCAGAATCAAACCAGAGTCTTTTTGTGTGGTAGCCAAGCACTCTACAAATAGATGAAACACCCAGGCCATCTTGCACATAGTATTCACTTCAATCTTCTAGGACGTTGATAGGTTTCTGTATCGTAATCAATTTTTCTTCCTGATGAATATCTGTGCTGTCATCTGTAAAAATGCAAGTGGGAAAATCACAGAAGCATTGGTGACATAAAAAAAGTCTTACAGACATAGATAAGTGTTCATTCTTTGTAGGAGAAAGGATATTTTGATATGATGATGATGACTATTTATAAATACTTTACCTGGGTTTAGAGTTTGGCCCAGTGGTAGAGTGCTTGCCTAGCATCCATGAAGATCTAGGTTTGAGTCCTTAATATCACACAGATATAAAAATCCATATGGCAATGCGGCTCAAGTGGCAGAGGGCTAGACTTGGGAAAAGCCAAGAGCAGTGCTCAGGCCCTGAGTTCAAGCCCCAGGAATGGCAGAAAAAACAAAAGAAAAGAAAAGAAAAGAAATGTGCTTTTTACAAGTTATTCACTCACAGCATTTGCCTCTGAATTCTTCGCTTCTGCATCTTGTGACTTATCCCTTTCCCTCAATGTAGACAAGAAAAACAGATTTTATTACTTGCTATCCTTTGTCCAATCTTTGGATATTAATTCAAAATACAATATTGCCTGAGATATTGTGTGTGTGCATGTGTGTGTGTATCTGCCAATGTGTGCATGCACACATGTGTACAGGGTTTAGGGCTTACTCATAGGGCCTGTGTGATAACCCTCAGCATCTTTTCCTCAAAGGTATTGGTCTTTCACTTGTAGCTTATTATAGCTAATTGGAGTTGAGAGATTCACTCAATTTCTTGCCCTGTGCATTGGAACCCAGTGCTGGGTTCTCATATTGTTAATTGTAGCTATAGAGAAGCCTGAGGTCTGGGGATCCTCGTTAGAATCCAGCCCCTGAAAGAAAGTCATTGATAGAAATCTTTATCTTCAGTTAAGCACGAATAAATAAGGCAAAAGTGGAACTGTGGCTCAGTTCCTCTTGTACCAGCCATGAGAAAATTAGTAATTGGCAGCACCTGGTCCCTGAGAGAAATCCTTAGCACTGGTTCAAAAAAAGAAAGAAAATAATGAAAAAAATTTAAACTTGCTGAGGAATCCATAAGGATAAACGTGCCTGTGAATAATCTTGTCATTTCAGATTCCCTCAAGAGCTTATGTCTCTCTATATTTTTTTCAAGTTTTTTTTAAAGATATTTACATATTTTCTATCTTTCTTAAACAGAGATAGCCATCCACAAAACACAAACACAAACTCTCACACAGTATACCACCCACCCATAAGTGTCTGGCTATGTATATATGTATAGTCATATGTATTGATCTGTCTCTCTATACTAATATATAAATGCATAAACATATATATTTAGACAAACTGGAAACATACATAGATAGGTCTCACGCGTTTCCAGATTTTGTGCAAGTCTTCTGAGTGCAACTTATCATTGTATTGTTTGTCAAGATAGAGTCCCTCTAACTTTTGGCCAGCTTCTTGTCCTTTGATACTTTTTTCTGCCAGTCCTGGGTTTTGAACGCTAGGCCTGGATGCTGTCACTGAGCTTGAGCTTCTTGCATTCAGTAGTTTATTGCAGATAAGAGTATCATGGAGTTTCTGTCCTGGGCTGGCTTTGAATTGTGATCCTCAGATCTCAAACTCCTGAGTAGCTAGGATGACAGTCTTGAGCTACCAGTACCTGGTTCCTTTGCCTCTTTTACCCTTTTTTTGGCCCCACCACAGCCAGGGTATCTACCTTCCTATGTTCTCTCCACCTGCCCCCAGACAGGGGTCTGACAGATGCTTTCCACCCACTTATTCATGTCCTCCTCTGTATTGGCTGACAGCTAAGACATGCACTCACTTGTCTGGATGCCAAACACAAAGCCATGTGATTGTTTCTCAGTCTAGAACATCCTATCAGATTTATAGCACCACAGAGGGCCAGGTTGATGCTCCTCCAGGGCTTCTTAAATTGTTCTCATATTAATCCACAACACGTTTGTCATCACTTGTCCAGCTAATTCATGGACTAAAGCAGCATTCCCTACAAACTTAGATCCCAATACCATGAGGACACTCAAGGGTGCATTAGGAGTGTGACCTGCAGGTGGATGGGAGCCTGTCTAAGTTGGAGGGGATTTCTCCACCACAGGAAATGGAATACAAATTTAGAATCTGCTTTCATGAGGTGACAATCTCTGGCAGATGTTCTTATCAAATGTGGCACTGCCTACTTCCAGCTTAAAACATGGGTTGATTACCCAGCATAACAGAGAATGTATTCACCCAGGCCCAACACATAGGCTGGGACCCTGAACTTTCAGGTAGCATTTGGCTTTGAAGGTCATGAGATCTTAGTCTACAAATGATGAGCCCCCTCCCATGAGACATAGCAAACGGAGCCAAAGTGCAACCCAGTTAAGCACCAGATCAAGCTTCCCTTCTTCAATAGGGTATGGTTTGAAAACTGTGCATAGCTTCTGTTTGAAGCCAGTCCAGAAAGGAAAGTCCATGAAACTCTCATTTCCAGTTAACTGCCAAGGGGGTGGGGGAAGTCACAGGCTGGGGGATGCACAGGATGATCCATGGGCCTGTGCAGCTACTGGGTCACCCCCTTCTGCATCTCAGCCTTTGGCTTTGAGCTCTGTGATCGTCAAGATGTGCACAGTCTGTACTCTGGCTGGCAGAAGAAAGGACCCTGGGAAGACAATTGTAGACCCTTTGTGAGTGTAGGAAGGGGTAGGCTGGACACCCAGTCCAAGAGGAGCTAAAACTGGAGTCGAGGGGTGTGCAATGAGTGGGTGTGAGGGTTGTGGGCAGTCACAGTCATGGCAGAGGTGGCTCTGTCTGTGGGGTGAGTGCCTCCCTGCAGGCACAGTACTGGACATATCAGAGATCCACATGAAAAGGAAAAGCTGGAAATGGCACTATGGTTCAAATGGTAGAGCATCAACCTTGAGCAAAAGAGCTCAGGGACAGTACCCAGGACCTGAGTTCAAGCCTCATGACTGTAAACGAAAAAGAACCAGGACTATGAGAGGGAACCTGGTACTCTCTTGGTCTAATCAGACACAAGAAGAGGCCGGGATAGGCTGTGGAAAAACACAGAGAACATCTTCCCCCAGCTCATCCTGTCCTTTATGCTGGGGCAGCCATGTAACTAGGGCTACGGTGAGATCATCTTCACCCCTGTGCTGCCATCTGAATTGTAGGCCTCTGTCCTGGCATGGGGTGTCCTGATGGCTGAGCAGGTGCCCTAACCCTAGATGGAGAGCAGCCACTGACTGTGGTAGCTAAGGAGAGATCTGTTCCATAGCTATCAGGCCACCCAGCATGGGAGCCATAACCACCCCTCACCCAGGTAGAGGACAATGGTTTTCCAGGTGCTACTAACATTGCCCCACCCCTAGCTCTGGGTACACGTGACATTCCCTCCACTAGGAGCAGGACTAAGTGAAGGATCAGGAAGCTGCCTATGGGCTTCAGATGATGGCCAGGCTGGCACTACAGATGGCCTCACTCTGTCACCACCTTCCCCTGCCTCCATCATTCCTCCATCATGCCTCTCTACCTCCCACCCAATAACCTTGGAAACCAATGAACTGGGCTCTCATCATTCCTCTCATCTCTTCACCCACCTTGCCATGCATCCATCCCTCTGTCACTTTCACCCCACACACATCCCACCACCAGCCACCCTGTAGCTTATGAGGATCCCAGAGGAAGCTCTTGGTGAAGGTCTTGTGACCACAAAACAGTTACTATCACCTGCTCCAGCCTGATCCACCACAGAATAAGAACAGCCAAGCAGGCACACACTGCAGCAGAGTTGCTCTGCTGCCACCCTGATTTCTTCATGGCCAGGACTTGGCTCTCCTCAGCCTCCCAGCTCAGTAACCAGAACATTGTGCTTTCACAGAACCATGGCTTCCAGTCTCCATGGACACAATGACATCAAGGTGATGCCAACTTCCCCATCTCTATATAGTTCTAACTATGGGATGGGAGCTGATGTTCTCTTCTGTGACTCCATCCGCTAAGAGGCTCATGCAGATTTCTATCCTTTGCTCATCATGGTGACTCTTTGGTTAACAAGTCACTGCTGGGCTTCCAGTTCACCACATATAGAACCCATACTCCAACACTTTTCTTAGAAGGACTGATGACTTTTAAATATTCTCTAATTTTAAATTTCTAGTTCCTTCTCTCTTTCATTTATATATTTCCCTTCCTCACATACTTCCCTTTTTTTACCTTCCTTCTTTCATTCCTGGCCTTGAACTCAAGACCTGGAGCTTTTTCTTAGCTTTTCTTTGCTCAAGGTAGCACTCTAGCTCTTGAGCCACAGCTCTACTTCAATCTTTGTTCTTGCTCTAAACTGGGAGTATGAGTCTCATGCATTTTTCCCTTTGCTGGGTTGGTTTTAAACCACAATACTAAGATCAGGATCCTGAATATGCCTCGGATTACAGGTATTATCTAATCAAAACAAATTCCTGATTTCTTTTTTAGACATAATTAGTTCTTTCAGGTGAGCCACCAGCCACTCATGCAAGAGCATTGCAGGATCCCAGCATTCATCTTGTCTCCAGTCTTATTCCATCCATCTCACAATGGTCATCTAAAACACCCTGCTGCATGCCTGAAGTCGCAAGGAACGTTCTCAAGGCCATGAGAAGCCCCCTTAAGCTCTGCCTCAGACATGCCCAGCCCCCATCCCACTTCCACATGAGCATTTGTTTAGGAGAAATTTCCTGAGTACATCATCATCTTTTCCTCACCATTCAAATATCATCTTTGGAGTCATTTCTCCCAGACAAAGAGGAACATGATCCATGGTTTGATAGCAGCTCCAGCTTCATAGTCCCAGCCACCAACACCCCCCCCATTACCCTGCCAGACACCTGAATTCAAGGACAATGTTTTCACTACCCCTGACTCTTATCAAATGTTTTAACTTATACAGTGCATTAAAATAATTTTACTAAATGGAATAAACACATGGCATCAAGCTTCAGAATCTTTGCAGCTGAACTTTTAGTGAATCACAGACACACCAGCATTTCTGTAGCCAACAGAAATCTTAGCTTTGAGATTTCAGCATTCCTGGTATCCAAGTTTGGATGTGCTTACACTGCCCTTAATGGGGCACTTCAATCACACAATCCCACAACAATCACTGTCATTTGACATTCACTGGTAGGTGGTGCTAGGAAAAAGACTGATGTGCCAACTCCATGCTGGCTTGACCTATGCCATCTTCAAACCTGGAGCAAGTGGGGCTCCTCTCTCCATGACATCTTTTGTGTACTACCCCAGTAGGACCTTTACCTTGAGACAAAATTATGAAGACTATCTCTACCAGCAAAGATTCCAGTGAGATGTGCCTACATGGATAAAGCTAAAATCTCACTAAAGTGAGGTTGTTGGCAGTGCTGGAGCCTGAACTCAGGGCCTGGGCACTAAGCATTTGTACTCAAGACTAGCCCTTTACCACTTGAGCCCAAATTCCATTCCCAGCTGTTTTTATTTTTGGTAGTAAGAATCTATCAGACTTTCCTGTTCTAGGTGACTTGGAACTTCCATACTCAGATCTCAGCCTCGTGACCAGCCTGGATTAAAAGTGTGGATCAGCCATGCGCCACACCTGAGGACTTCTGCCAGCACATTTTTTCCCAAAAATTAGAAGAGGAAGATGTGGGAGGGTTGGGCTCATCCTGCCCTGCATATGAAGGAGAGCATCAGCGCCTGAACTTCATTCCCTGTTGTAGGCTGCTGGAGGAAAAGGAAGCAAATAGGCACAGGCTGGCAGCAGATGCCACAGAACAACTTGTGACCAAGACTCCCAGAGCAGACCTCAGAATCGATGACAGAGTTGGATCTACCCAGTAACAGAGGCAGTGGTGACACCTGAAACTGCGCGTTTGAGCCTTTGCTGCTAGTAAACAGGGCCACCTATGTCTCAATGAGAAAGGTGAGATTTTGGTGGAGAAGGTGAGATTAAACATTATGTATCATGCCAGAAGACAGAATAAAGGGGTCTTTTATTATTCCAAGTGAAATTTTGGATTTCCTCTTCTGTTTCTTTAAAGAATGACATTGGGATATTGATGAATATTGCACTGAATTTGTAGATAGTCCCTATCAAGTTTGCCATTTTTACAATATTACTTTTTCCAAACCAGGAGCATAGGTTTTTGCATTTCCTTCTCCAGAGTTTATAGTTCCATCAAAAAGGTGCTTTACATTCTAAGTTAATTCCTAGGTATTTTATTTTCTTTGATAGCAAAATGAGTTGCTATCCTGATTCTTGCCTCATTCCTCTCATTTGTTGGCATATAGGAAGGCAGTTGACATTGAGGGTTAATTTTATAGCCTGCTACCTTACCAAAGTTTTATATCAGCTCCAGCAGCTTCGGAGTAGAGTCTATAGGGTTCTTTAAATACAGAATCATGTCATCTGTAAGGAGAGAAAGTTTCAGTTCCTCTTTCCCTTTTCCTCCTCACTCCAGTTAGAATGGACAAGATCCAGAAATCTAATAACGTATGCTGGAGGGGATGTGGCCAGGAGGGATCACTACTACACTGCTGGTGGGATTGCAAACTCGTTCAACCACTATGGAAAGCACTATGGCAGTATCCCAAAAAGACTAAACATAGAGCTCCCCTGTGATCCAGCAATTTCACTACTTGACAATCGTCCAGATAGGACACACTAAATTCACTAGAACAATAACATTTATCACAGCACTATTTACTATAACAAAGGTATGGAACCAACCCAGATGCCCGTCAGTTGATGAGTAGATCAAATATGGTATTTTTACACAATGGAATTCTGTGCTTCTGTCAGAAAGAATGACATAGACGAATTTGTAAGGAAATAGAAAGACTGTAAAGTTTAGAAATTAGTTTCTGTCTCCTTCTCTCTCTCCTTCTCTATCTCTGTAAAATTTAGAAGTTCCTGTTTCTCTCTCTTTTCTCTCTTTCTCTCTCTCTTTCTGTCTCTCTCTTTCTGTCTCTCTCTTTCTGTCTCTCTCTTTCTGTCCCTCTCTGTCTCTCTCTCTGTGTCTCTCTCTGTCTCTGTCTCTCTCTGTCTCTTTGTCTCTCTCTCTCTCTCTCTCTCTCTCTCTCTCTCTCTCTCTCTCTCTCTCTCTCTCTCTCTCTCTCCAATCCTTAGGCTTGAACTCAGGGCCTGAGCTACTTTTGCTCAAGGTTAGCACTCTACCATTTGAACCACAGTGCTGCTTCTGGCTTGCTCTTTTCACGTAGTATTGAGGAATCTAACCCAGGCCTTCATCCTTGATAGGTTAGCACTCTACCACTAAGCCACACAGTCAGCTTTTAGAGGTTCCTGACAAAGGTTTTCCTATATGCTATTATTTCTTCTGTGAGTGCTCTTAATGCTTGCTGAAGGTTCACTTTGTTTAGAAGACTTACCCTAATGCTCCCATATACAGAGATTCTATATATAGCTAAATGTTTTTCATTACTCAGAATTTCTCTATTGTGTATGTTCTGAAATGTACTGAAGAGTGACTTCTGATTAAAAGTCATTGCACATTTGTTCTATTCATTAGTTTTCTTTTCTTCTATGGGAATCAGGTTTGTGATGAACACAGAAGTATGCCTTCCAGGTCAAACACTTTCCACATTTGTAATATTCATAAGGTTTTTCTCTCCTATGTGCATTTTATACTTAGTCATACGTTCATGATGGATTTTTCATGTTCTTATATTCATACGATTTTTATCCTGTGTCTGTGTGGTATCATGCAAACTCAACTATGAGTTCTTCAAAAAAATTTCCCTTTCATTTTATTCATAGGATTCTATCCTGTGGGTGTTTAGTGATAAATCTTGACTTGTGCCTTCTGGGGAAAAGACTGAACATTTGCTACATTCATTAAGGGTTTTATCTTGTGTTGGTTCTGTGACACAAGCTGAGTTTTCTTCCACAGACTAAAAAGTCTTTCCTATTTATTACATTGCTAAGGCTTCTCATATGTGTGAACTCTCTTACGCTTCCTGAAGGGTGAATACTGCACGAAAGACTTTCAACTTTGGTTATATTCCTAAGGTTTCTAATATGTGTGAATTCTGTTATGCCTCCTGTAATGTGACTTCCATCTGAAGGTCTTACCACATTTGATGCACTCGTACAGTTTCTCTCCTGTGTGTGTTGTCTGATGCAATTTGAGGGAAGACTTCCATTTGAAAGACATTCCACATCGGTTACCTTCATAAGGTTTTTCTCCTGTTTGAATTGTCTTATGCATGTTGAGGTTTGGCTTCTGTGTGAAGGACTTTTCACATATGTTACACTCATTAGGTGTTTCTCCTGAGTATATTCTCTGATGAACATGGAGTTTTACCTTCCATTTGAAAGACTTTCCGCATTCACTACATGCATAAGTTTTCTCTCCTGTGTGTGTTCTATTATGCCCATCAAGATATGACTTCCACTTGAAGGTCTTTCCACATTTGTTGCACACATAAGGTTTCTCTCCTGTGTGTGTTCTTTGATGAAATTTGAGGGAAGATTTCTGTCTGAAAGACTTTTCACATTGGTTACATTCGTAAGGTTTCACTCCTGTGTGTATTCTCTGATGAACACGAAGTTTTCCCTTCCCTTGGAAAGACTTTCCACATTCATTACACTTATAAGATTTCTCTCCTGTGTGTGTTATTTTATGAACTCGAAGGTGTATCTTCTGGGTGAAAGACTTTTCACATTTGTTACATTCATAAGGTTTCTCTTCTGTGTGTCTTCTCTGGTGCAAAGTGAGGTATGATTTCAGTCTAAAAGTCTTCCCACATTTATCCCATTCATAAGATTTCTCTTCTGTGTGAGATCTCTGATGTGTGCTGATTGCTGAATTCTGGGCAGAAATTTTATTACGTTCCTCATATTCATAAGGTTTGTCTTCTCTTGGAGATCGAGGTTGGAGCGTCAGGTCTGACTTCTCAGAAATTAATTTTCACACTTGACGTACGCATCACATATCTCAGGATATTTGCTCTGAGGTATTGTAAGGCGTATTTCATTACTGAAAGATTTCTCACATTCACTACATATATGAGGAGTCTCTCCTGTGTACATTTTCGGATGTGTAGTGATGGTCGGTGTTAAGTACAATATTTTTCATCACACAGTACATTTAGCAGTTTTCCTCCCTCCCTGAAGAATTTCTTGGGCAGGGAGAACAGAATTATGATACTGCAGATCTTTTGGACTGTCACAATCATGAATAAAATGCTCTGAATAGCCGATGGATTTTTTAAGAACAGGAGACATACGAGATCTATATGCAGTATGCATCTCATCAGGCTTAGGAGACAGAAGCATGTTCTGACACTTAATGAACTCCTCAGTCCTCACCCCTAAGTTGTTACCGTTATTACTAATAAGCTCTGGATTATGTGTAGAGCTCAAATTTAAAGTTGTTGCAAATCTCACGTTTTCCTCCACTTCGATACTACTTGCAACTGCTACTTCACAAAGACATTCATGTGGACTTTCCTGGCAGGTCTTGAACACATTTTCCATTACCTGGACATCTAAAATGAGTCATAGAAAAAAAGACACAAACATACATGAGATACAAATATTCCTTACTGTAAAGATAATGACTTTACTCTCCCATACTAAGTGTTAGATATTTTAAAATATAAAAGTGGAAATTGATTTGTGAGAAAAATATGCTTTTCTCCCTAACCTATTAAGAAAATGATATTTTACAATGACCAATAATGTTTTTCTGTGTTTTAGTTCTCTTTTTATATCACAGGAAATATTTATTGAAATTACCCATCTATGTATTGCTACAGTTTTAAGCTGAGTACTATCTATAGCATACCTGCAGCTGTTTTTTTTCAAATACTGTTTTGTTTATACATTGAGGAATAGCTGCCTTTCTTTTATTTTTGAGAAATACTCTAAATATTGTGCTGTTTTGCATCTTTTTAAAACTTTCTTTTCTTTTCTTTTGTTTTTTTTTGTAGTTCATAGGCCTCGGCCCTGTCCCTGAACACTTCAGCAGAAGACTATAACCCCTATCCTTGAGCTACAGCCCCACTTCCTGTTTTCTAGAGTTAACTACTGATAAGAGTCTCACGTCCTGAGTACCAGATAGGATTACCTTACCCAGTTTCAATGCTGTTTGCTTATTAACCATTAAGTGAGGAACACGAATTTTTTCTAGATTCAGCGGCCACAAGTTTGGTTTATATTTCTGTTTGCCTTTGATCCAAGCAAGAACGATTCTTGAGAGTAAGGTCTTACACCTCTATCCCTTCAGTTACAACTTCTCACTAAAGTCTCAATTTAGGTATTTGTGGGAATTTTGAAATTTATTTCTTTCCCTTTGAAGTCTTATAAAAATTCCTTTTCTAACACTCCTGTCCCTCAGAACCATGGAAGACCAGAAAATCCCCAGCTCATTGTCTAGTTAATTTTCTTATGTTGATTGAAACTTTGTTGTTTTTTTTTCCTTCCATTCCTGGGTTTGAACTTAGGACCTAACCACTGTCCTTGGGTTTTCTCAAGACTAGAACCCTACCAATGAATTCATTACTTCTGGCTTTTTCTATGTATGTTGTAATAAGGAATAAAACCTGTGTCTTTGTGCATGCTAGGCAAGCACTCTACCACTAGGCTCAATTTCTGGTGGAAACGTCTGGTTTTGAATACCAGTCTCTTCCTACCAGCATAAAGATATTATCCTTATCAGAGAATAATGCCGTGACATATTCCTTGTTTGCTCAATCATTTATAGTCTTAGTTTTAAAGAAATGAAAGAATGATATTTCTTTCTTTCTTTCTTTCTTTCTTTCTTTCTTTCTTCCTTTCCTTCCTTCCCTCTTTCTTCCCTCTTTCTTTCTTTCTTTCTTTCTTTCTTTCTTTCTTTCTTTCTTTCTTTCTTGTTTTGCGGTCATGGGACTTGAATTCTAGACCTGGCTGTTCTTCCTGAGCTCTTCAGCTCAAGGCTACTGCCCTATGTCTTTAGCCTCAACCCCACTTCTCATTTTCTATTGGTTCATTGGAGAGAAGAGTCTAAGGTGTTTTTGTGATAGGTCAGTCTTTGAACCTTGATCCTCAGATCTCAGCCTCCTAAGTAGCTAGGATTACAGGCATGAGCAACGGGCTCATGGCTTTCTCATTTTATTTTGTTTCACAGTGATTTCTACAGAGAAATCTAACTTTAACTCTACTGCCACATAGAATTCATCATATCACCCTATGATTCTTGGTGCCGGGGGTTTGGGCTAGCATGCACAAAGACCTGGATCAGTTCCTTGGTACTACATACAAAGAAAAAGCCAGAAGTGGTGCTATGACTCCAGAAGTAGAGAGCTAGCCTTGAGAAAACCCAAGGACCATGCTCAGGCCCTGAGACCAAGCATAGGATTGGGAAAAGAAAATGATTCTTGATTCATTCACAAAGAATTCCATAGGTTCCACACAGGATTTAGGGTAACTAAGAATATTATTTCTCAGTACATCACAACATGAACTTACCAATGGGGCTCAGGCTCCAACATCAATATGAAGATGCATTCACTCACCTGTGATATTCTTGTCAGAGGAATTTCCTATCCAGAGTTCTGCACAGTGCTCTAGCTTGTCAATTAATACAGGTTTGGGAACACAGGGCCCTGTAAATTAGAAACAGTAGAGAATTATTGCTTATGCTGTGTCATCATTGCTTTAAGTTCACAGACATCCTACTCACAAGTTATCTATTAAATCTTTTCTCTCATTTCTCACTGGCTCCATGGTTGACTTTTCCCCAGCTCTGGATTCATTTTGTATGGCATAAACTTAGCTGTCTTGCTCAAGGCTAGAAAAATACCAGTTTGAGTCCCAGCTCCACTTACATGCATAGGTCTTCATGCATGCTAGGCAAGCACTCAACCACAAAGTCAAACTCTTGACACTCCACTAACATTTTTGAGGGGTTACTTGGAGTTATAGAGTTTCATGGCAATTTTTATGCCATTGCTGGCTTCAAATTAGAATTCTTAGATTTCTTCCTCCTGAATATTTTAAGATTACAGGCATGAAACATTGCACCTAGTGCCAGGTTTCCATTATAAACTCACTGTTTAGTGATTTTTAGATCCTATTTCCAATAATGATATATATTCTATTCTGGATGGTTTATCCACTTACAATTACTGTGTAAGTTTGGAATGTCGTCTCCATTAGAGGAAACATAATTTAGAACTGTTGTCAAAGTATCCTGAAGGTATCCTGAAGAATGAGTACAAAATTACCTTAGGTTTTCTTTAGAAAGTAATGATACTTCTCAGGGCCTGGAATCTTTCATTTAAATAGTATTGAAAGTTTGATAAACATTCACGTATCTGCAAAATAACAAGGCACTTGGCCTTGCAAGTGAGTTTGACTTTTGCTCACCTAAGGACACCAGGTTGCTGTAGGTCTCCAGCATTACATCTCTGTACAGGGTCCTCTGAGCATTGTCCAGATGCTGCCACTCCTCCCAGCTGAAATCCACAGCTACATCATCAAATGACACCAGCTTCTGGAATGGCACATTTTCATCAAGTAATTAGCACTGAGTTATAAACACACCATGTCTGGAATTTTATTCTTTTTTTGTTGGAATTGTATTCCTTTACTTAAATGTTTAGACTTACATGAAATATTGACCTGAAAAGCTTAGGGATGGTGCCTAGGCCCAGACTTCAAGTCCCAAGACCCACAAAAATATAAAAAGGCAAGCCACGTGTTGGTGGCTCACGCCTGTCATCCTAGCTACTCAGGAGACTGAGATCTGAGGACCATGGTTTCAAAGCCAGCCTGGCACAAAATTCCATGAGACTCCTTTCCAATTACCCACCATAAAATGTTTAATGGCTTGTGGCATATCATGGTAGAGCAATTGTGGTATCGACAGAAATAAGTCGGGAGAGTAGATTTAGGTTATAAATGGAATTATTCCATTGAAAAGGAACTACATTATATGATGACATATGCTGATACTGAGAGAATATTGCAAAATCTTAGGGTATCAAGTAATAATACTGTGAAGTACACCCAGAATGTTAATGTTCTATGTCTGGCATAATAATCACTTGGGGAAGAAACTATTTTTTTCTTTTTTTTTTTGGCTGGGGGATTTGTAAGGCTTGAACTCTGGGCCTGGGCACTGTTCCTGAGCTCTTCAACTCAAGGCTACCACCCTACCTATAAAGCCACAGTGCCATTTCCCATATTCTAGTGGTTAACTGTCGATGAGAGTCTCATAGACTTTCTAATGCCCAGGCTGGCTTTGAACCAAATCTTTAGATATCAGCCTGATATCTGAGTAGCTAGGATTACAGGTAGAATTCACTGCACCTGGCAAGAAATTTATTTCTTGCTGTTTTATACTACAAATTTACTGTATGTTTTACTTTTTCAAAAAGACTGAGGATGACCTTTGTTCTGTATATAATGGGAAGAGGGGCAGGGAGCTGTGAGCAGAACAACTGAGGGGCAATACTCAGGGTAGGACAATAGCCTTAAACTAAAGAGCTCACGGCCCAAGGTCCAAGCCCCATGACTTTCCCCACTACCCCACAAAAAAAAGGGAAAAAAATTGGAGATTGGAGAGGATTTTCTAAAAAGAATATATAGAAATTGTAGTTCAAAATGTAGAAAGAAGTTCAATATTAACAGTCATGAGAAAAATTAAAATTACAATGAAATCATTACTTTAAGTATATTAATATAAATATAGTTTTAAACAAAAAGATCCACATGCACACACACACAAACACACACACACACACACGCATACAAAAAAAACAACTTTCAAAGTCTAACTATTACTGGGAAGGTAGTGAGAAGAAGTAGAACTTTGGAATAGTTCTGCAAGGAATATAAAACAATCAAAAATTGCGTGGAGAGTGCTAAAAAAAAGTACTAAATATGGAATTACATAGAAATATGGTCCAACAATTCTATTTCTAGCTTTGTACCTAACGGAAGAGAAAGCAGAGACTAGAACAAATATGTGGAGAATCCATTCACAACTATTAATAATAATCCAAAGATAGAAATATGCAAAACAATGCATTGAAAAGGAAGAACATTTTACTATATTTTACAGATGAATCTTGATTACAGTAAACTAAAAATACAGCAGTCATAAAGGAAGAGCTAGGGTATGTTTTCCCTTCCAGAGCTTCCAAGGATCAACAAACCCTTAGAGCCAAAAAGCACGATGGTTCCAGAGAATGGAGTAGAGAGGAACAGGAGCTGAATGTTTAATGATTATACATGGAAGATGAAAATTGCTCTAGATGGGTAGAATGAAGAGAGAACTGTACCCTAAACAATGCTTATGTAGCCACACAGGATGGGACACACCTATACTCTCTGATCTTGGGAAACTCAAGAAGGATTTCTAGCCATCCTGGATGCATGGAAAGATCTATCATAAAAACTAATGAGGAGGGGCTGGGAGTTTGGCATAGTTGTAGAGTGCTTGTATGAAGACGAAGGTTCAATTCCGCAGTACCACATACACAGAAAAAACCAGAAGTAGTGCTGTGGCTCAAGTAGAAGATCACTAGGCTTGAGGAAAGCTGAAGGACAGTGCTTAAACAGAGTTTAAAAAAAACCCAGAAAGCTGAGCATGATGGGGTGGTGGCTCACTTCTATAATCCTAGATACTCAGGAGGCTGAGATCTGAGGATCAAGGTTTAAAGCCATCCTGGCACAAAAAGACCTGAGACACTTATCTCCAATTTACCTTTAGAAAATGGGAAGTGGGGCTTGGCTCCAGGGTAAGGTGGTAGCCTGGAGCTGAAGAGCTCAGGGATAGTGCCCAGGCTGAGTTCAAGATCTATGACCCACCAAAAAAACCCAAAAAACAAAAAATAAGATGGAAAAAATTGGATTCTGTGAATTTTATCAGGCATATAAATGTCTTTTTTTACGGTTGAAATAACAAATTGTTTAGAAAAAAGTTTTTACCTAGAAATGTACACTACAAATGGAATTAACAAAAAACACAAAATATGCAAAAGATACAAATTATCACAATATGGGTATCCTGCTTCTGTATCTTTCACTGACTCTTGTTCAAATAAGTCACATATTCTGAATCATTTCTCCCAGTCGATATATGCCACAAGTGTTAGCTTGTACTGTACTTCTTGGGAAATCAAAAGCAAATACTAAGCAACTGTGTGTTAGATTTTGTCACCAGTGATATTTCAAATATAAATCCCTACTCATTGCATTATTTAATATCAATGCCGGAATCTAATTACACTGGCAGAATGTTCAATGTTTTGAGAATCTTCAAAAGGGTGTGTAAATATTTAGGATCGTTATGTCTTCCTGGAGGAAAGATCCCTTTAGTAGTATGTAGTAACCTTCTTTGTCTTTTCTTACTAATTTTAGTTTGAAGTCTATTGTATCTGATATGAGGATGGCAACTCCAGCCTGTTTATGGGGGCAGTTAGCTTGATAGAGTTTATTCCAACCTCTCACTTTCAAAAGATGATTGTTTTGGGGTAAGATGTGTCGCTTGAAGACAGCAGAACGATGGCTCTTGATTTTGATCCAACTAGACAGCCTATGCCATTTAATTGGAGAGTTAAGTCCATTGATATTGAGAGTTAGGATTGAGAGATATTTATTAGTTCCCACCATTTTAAAAAGCTTTTAGTAGGGCCTGTGTCTTGACAGTTCTTGTGGTCCTTAGACGGTATGCTGTTTAGGTGCCATTTCTTTCCATATATTGCATTTATTTTGGTTTTCTATGTATAGAGCATCTTTGAGAATTCTCTGTAGTGTTGGTTTTGTTTCGACATATTGTTGCAGCTTTTCCCTGGAATGGAATGTTTTTATTGTTCCCTAAGTTATGAGTGAGAGCTTAGCTGGCTACAGTATTCTTGGTTGGTAGTTATTTGATTTAAGGGCATGACATATATGCTTCCAGTCACTTCGTGCTTGCATGGTCTCTGCTGAGACATCTGGGGTTATTCTGAATGGTTTGCCTTTATAGGTTACTGATCCCTTTTCCCTGGCTGCCTTTAGGATCTTTCCTTTCGTTTCTATTGATCCAGTTCGGATCACAATGTGGCGGTGGGATGTTCTTTTCTGGTCAGGTCTGTTTGGGGTTCTAAAAGGTTCTCGTATCTGGATGGGCCTGCCCTTCTGGATATTTGGGAAATTCTCTGAGATGATTCCCTGAAGTATATTTCCAATACCATTGACCTCTTTCTCCACGCCCTCCTCAATACCAACTAGCCTTAAATTAGGCTTCCTAATTGTATCTTGGACCTCCTGAAGCGCTCTCTCATATTTCCTAGATTTGGATTGACTCATTTTCTGTTCTTTATAATACCTAAATTATCTTCAGCCACGGAAATTCTCTCCCCTCAATGTCTAACCTGCTATCAAAGCTATCTACTTTATTTTTCATCTCCCTTGCTTCTAATTGCTCACTTTTGATGCCTTGCATCCCTTGTTTTAGATCATGTATGGATTTCTTTATCTCCTTGATTTCCTTTTGAGTGGTTAGCTCAGTAGCTTTATTTTCTTTGGACATTTGCTGGACTTTGGTCACGCTTTTATTTGTGGATTCTTTGAATTCATCCATCTTTCTTTGAAAAACCTTTATTATGGCCTCCTTTATGGCTTCTTCTTTTTCACTTATCACCTTGTTTTTGCTTTCCTCTTGTTCAGGTATGGCTTCCTCCATTATCTCTTTCTTTATATTTTCACATTGTTCATTAATGATGTTTATCAATTGCATTTGTGTAGCAATTGGAAGACTCTCCTCTAGGTTTGCCAGTGACTGTTCCATTGTCTGTTTACATTGGGTGGGGGATGTTGTTTCTTGATTTGACATTTTTCTTGAGTTTCTTGTTCTGCCCATTTGAAAATGGGAGCCAGATTACTACTAAATACGATTATAGTTTTTCAGATATAACCAACCTAGACCTCTGTAGCTGGCAGACACTAGATGTTCACAAGTTTTGATTGGTATTATCACTCTTTCTTTTTGTGCACTTACAGACCAGCCTAATACAACCACTGAAATGCGATTTATACCCAAAACAATAAGCCTCTCAATCCAATCTCTATTGCCTTTAAGTCCCTCTGAGCCTAGAGAATAATTAACCACCTACATATACAATATTGCTCAACAGCCATCAAGTGTAGATCCGTGCAGTATAAGGGTTGAAAGACGAGCAGAGGTCCAGAGATAGAAAAAAAGAATGAGAGAGGTCAGGGGAGGTGCAAGAGGATTAACGTAGGAGTGTAAGAATATTGTAGTAATGAAGAAAAGTTATAGCATAAGGATAACTGACCTAAGTTGTTAAGTAGGTAGCATATTTGAGTACAAAGTTTGGAAAGTATTAGAATAAAACTTATGTGTTGCTGCATGACTAGCTCTTAGCCCAACCAGTGGCCTCACAGTGGACCATGGGATGGATCTGTTTTTCTTGTCTACGTTGAGGGAAAGGGGTATTTCACAAGATGCAGAAGCGAAGATTTCAGAAGCAAATGCTGTGAGTGAATTAGCTCGTAAAAAGCATTTTTATTTTCTTTTATCTTTCTGCCAGTCTTGGGGCTTGAATTCAGGGCCTGAGCACTGTCCTCGGGTTTTCTCAAGTCTAGCCCTCTGCCACTTGAGCCACAGTGCCACATCTAGATTTTCTATCTATGTGATACTGAGCAATCAAACCCAGATCTTCATGGATGCTAGGCAAGCACTCTACCCCTATGCCAAACTCTCAACCCTGACATAGTAATTATAAAGTCATCATCATCATCATCATCATCATATCCAAATATCCTTTCTCCTACAAAGAATGAACACTTAACTGTGTCTAATGCTTTTTTTTAATTTCACTAATTCTTCTGTGTTTTTCCCTCTTGCATTTTTTACACATGACAGCAAAGCTAATCATCAGGAAAAAACTTGATTAGGATACAGAAACCTAATAATATCCTAGTAGATTGACGTCAAAAATATGTGCAAGATGCCCTGCGTGTTTGACCTAGTGGGAGAGTCCTTGGCTACCAAGAAGTAAGCCTCAGGTTTGATTCCTCATTACCACATACATAGAAAACGCTGCAAGTCGTGCTGTGGCTCGGTGGGACAGCTAAAGCCTAAAGAAAGCCCAAGAACAATGTTGACACTCTGAGGTCAAGTCCCAAGACTAGCAAAAACAAAAAAAATTCGACAAGGGGCAAAATGCAGGAAGAGAAGGCACTGTGAAGCAAATGTTTTGTAAAGGATGAGGGCAATATTGACCCTTAAGTTTGGATCTTACCTAAGAAAGGCACCTTGAGCCTGAGACCAGACTGGTAGTTGGGCCTAGTGGAAGACATTGGGATTGGACAAATAAAGTGTGCTGTATACTACATCCACATGTATATTTGAGATTGGAGGAGAGACTCAGCCTCCAGTATGTCTTTGGTGAGGTCTTTTGTGAGCAAGGATCTTTGGTCATTGGGCCCTGAAAGGTGACCCTGCCTCCCTCACAATGGAACAGAATATGGAACCCTGGTAACCAAGCCACTGTAACTAACAACCAGCTCAAGCCAGCTCACTTGGCCTGTGGCTCAGGAGGAAGAAAGATGTTGCTGTGCTGTTGCCAAAGGCCAGGAAACTCGAGTCTCAGGCATGGAAGTTGTGGATGTCTTACTCGAAGATGTACATGCTAGATCATTGCCAAGCCACAAATCCAGTATAACAGAACTTTCTCTAAGAAGAAGGCCAGGAAAATCCAGGGCAACCAGATGAGGTAAATTTCTAAGAAGAAATGTATTTGACCCCATCATCCTCCCCACACACTACAACTTTCTTTTTTTTCATTTTTTTATTTTAATTAGTAAAAGGGTCAGATGATATTTGCCAGTTAGAAGGTGCATTAATTCACATACATTGATACCCTTTCACATGTCTTGGTACCCATTTCCCTCCAACCCCACACCCCCCACCCGTCTTGGTTTCCCCCCTTCCCTATCAAATTTCAAATATCCAAATACAAATAAATTCAATATATCAGATAACAAAGTGAGATACTATACCAATATGGGATAACCAAGGGACAGCAAGCGAGATGAGAGACAACATAGTACATTAAGGACAACAATCATGCATTATATGGCTTTTGTGTCAATATCCTGGAGGTCCTTTCAATTAGCTTCACATTATATTGTCTTATATATGGCCTTTTGCTCTATTGCCAATCTCTGCTAGTAGAGCCCAAGGTTTCTACTGATTATGACGAATGAGGAAAACCACTGAGCCTAAGTTCCTTTGAGTCTGGCTTACTTCACTTAATATGAGTTGTTCTAAGTCTTTCCATTTCCTAACAAATGGGGCGATGTCATTCTTTCTGACAGCAGCATAGAATTCCATTGTGTACAAATACCACAACTTGTTGATCCACTCATCAACTGAGGGACATCTGGGTTGGTTCCATATCTTTGCTATGGTGAATAGTGCTGCAATGAACATTGTTGTGCTAGTGGGTTTAGTATGCCCTTGTTTCTGGATTGTTGGGTAAATGCCAAGTAGTGGAATTGCTGGGTCATAGGGGAGTTGTATGTTTAGCGTTTTGAGGCACTGCCGCACTGCTTTCCATATGGTTGAACGAGTTTGCACTCCCACCAACAGTGTAGTAGTGATCCCTCCTGACCACATCCCCTCCAGCATCTGTTGTCATTCGTTTTCCTGATCCTGGCCATTCTAACTGGAGTTAGGTGGAATCTTAGACTTGTTTTGATTTGCATTTCTTTTATGACCAGAGATGTTGAGCCTTTCTTCATGTGTCTATAGGCCATTTTTGTTTCTTCTTCAGAGAAGACTCTCTTTAAGTCTTTGGCCCATTTTGTAATGGGATGGGTGTTACTTTGGAGGTTAGTTTTGGAGTGATTCAATTTTTTGAGTTGTTGATATATTTTAGATATGAGGCCTTGTTCCGTTTTTTGGGTGGTGAAGATCTTCTCCCACTCTGTAGGCTTCCTGATTAGTTTACTAGCTATATCCGTTGCCATACAAAAGCTCTGCAGTTTAATGCAGTCCCACTTATCCAGCCTTTCTCTGATTTGTTGTGATTCTTGGTCCTTATTAAGAAAGTTTCGACCTGTGCCAAGGAGGCCTAGTGTATCTCCTATTCCTTCCTGTAAACTTTTCAGTGTGTCAGCTTTTACCTCCAGGTCTTTGATCCATTTGGAGTTAATTCTAGTGCAAGGTGTCAAAGATGGATCCAACTTTATTTTTCGGCAGGTGTTTAACCAGTTCTGCCAGCACAACTTGTTGAAGAGGCTATCTTTCTGCCATTCTATTTTTTGGCTCCCTGGTCAAAGATTAGGTGGCCATAGGTCTGTGGTTTAATATCTGGGTCCGCAGTTCTACTCCATTGGACTTCAGGCCTGTTCTTTTGCCAGTACCAAGCTGTTTTGAGAATTATAGCTCTGTAATAGAGTCTTAAGTTTGGAATTGAAATTCCTCCCGCGCTGTTCTTTCTGCTAAGAAGTGTTTTTGCTATACGGGGTCTTTTATTATTCCATATGAAATTTTGAATTGCCTCTTCTATGTCTTTAAAAAATGACATTGGGATGTTGATTGGTATTACATTGAATTTGTAGATAGCCCTTGGCAAGATTGTCATTTTCACAATGTTGATTCTTCCAATCCAGGAGCATGGGAGGTTTTTCCATTTCCTTAGTTCTGCTTTAATTTCCTTTTTTAGGGTTTTAAAGTTTTCATCTAAACGGTCCTTTACATTCTTAGTTAAGCTAATTGCTAGGTACTTTATTTTCTTTGAGGCTATTGTGAAAGGATTTTCTTTCCTGATTATTGCCTCGTTCCTCTCAGTGTTGGCGTAAAGTAAGGCAGTTGATTTGTGAGGGTTGATTTTATGGCCTGCTACCCTTCCAAAGCTTTGAATCAGCTCAAGGAGATTGGGAGTAGAGTCTATAGGATTCTTTAAATACAGAATCATGTCATCTCCAAAGAGGGATAGTGTTATTTCCTCTTTCCCTACTTGGATCCACTTTATGCTTGCTTCTTGCCTTATTGCACTGTCTAGGAATTCTAGTACTATGTTAAAAAGGAGTGGAGAGAGTGGGCATCCTTGTCCCGTTCCTGATTTTAGAGGGAATGGCTTTAGATTTTCACCATTAAGTATAATTCTAGCAGTGGGTTTCTCATACACAACCTTTATTACATTGAGAAATGTTCCATGGATTCCTAGTGTCTCCACATCTTTTAACATAAAGGGGTTTTGGATCTTGTCAAATGCCTTTTCCGCATCTATTGAGACAATCATGTGATTTTATCCCTGCTCCTGTTGATGTGTTGAATTATATTAATTGATTTGTGTATGTTGAACCAGCTTTGCCTCCCTGTGATGAATCCAGTTTGATCATAGTGTATATTTTTTTGATGAGTTGTTGTAGACGGTTGGCCAGTATTTTGTTGAGAAGTTTTGCATCGAGGTTCATCAAAGAAATGGGTCTATAGATCTCTTTCTTTGATGAAGCTCTGTCTGGTTTGGGGATGAGGGATATGCTGGCTTCACAGAATCAGTTTAGTAAAGAACCTTCATTTTCAATTTCGTTGAAGAGCTTGAGGAGTATTGGTGTGAGCTCTGCTTTGAAGATCTTATAGAATTCAGCTGTGAATCCATCTGGCCCTGGGCTCTTTTTAAGTGGAAGTTGTCTAATTTCCATTTCTATTTCAGAGCTTGAAATAGCCCTGTTGAGTTGGGTTAGCACTTCTTGGTTCAGTGTGTGTATGTTAATATTGTCTAGGAATTCATCCATTTCTTCTAGATTCTCAAATTTGTTGGCGTAAAGGTTTGAGAAGTATTCCCTCATGATATTCTGGATCTTGGTAATTTCTGTCGTGATATTACCATTTTCATCTGCGATTTTGTTTATTTCGATATGCTCTCTTCTTTTTTCGGTAAGATTTGCTAAGGGCTTGTCAATTTTGTTAATTCTTTCAAGAACCAACTCCTTGTTTTGTTGATTCTTTGTATAGTTTTTTTATTCCAAATCATTTAATTCTGCTTTGATTTTAATAATTTGCTTTCTCCTAATGGGTTTAGGGTTGGTTTGTTGCTCTTTTTCCAGGAGGTTAAGATGAGACATTAACTAGTTGGTTTGCCATTTTTCCAACTTGCTGTTGTAGGCACTCCGCGCTATAAAATTTCCTCTGAGTACTTCCTTTGTTGTGTCCCTAAGGAGTTGATATTTGTGTGCTCCTTATTGTTAAATTTCATAAACAGTTGGATATCTGTTCTGATCTCTTCGATTACCCATTGTTTTTGATTCAACAATGTGTGGTTCAGTCTCCATGAGTTACAGGGTTTTCTTTGGTGGAGATGTGTGTTCAGCTCCAATTTGATGCCTTTATGGTCTGAGAGTGTGCATGGAATAATTTCAGTGTTTCTGAATCTGTCCAGGTTTGCTTTATGGCCTAAGATGTGGTCTATTTTGGAAAATGTTCCATGTGCTGCTGAGAAAAACGTATATTGTGGTGTTACTGGGTGGAATATTCTGCAGATGTCTGTTAGATCTAGTTGGTCTATATAGTTGTTCAGTTCTAAGGTTTCTCTGTTGAGTTTTTGCCTTGTTGATCTGTCCATAGGTGAGAGTGGTGTGTTAAACTCACCAACAATCACTGTATTTCGATCTATGTATGGTTTCAGTGTAAGTAAAGTTTGCTTGATGAAGTTTGGAGCTCCGGGATTGGGTGTGTAAATATTTAGGATTGTTATGTCTTCCGGGAGGAAAGATCCCTTTAGTAGTATGTAGTAACCTTCTTTGTCTTTTCTTACTAATTTTAGTTTGAAGTCTATTGTATCTGATATGAGGATGGCAACTCTAGCCTGTTTATGGGGGCAGTTAGCTTGATAGAGTTTATTCCAACCTCTCACTTTCAAAACATGATTGTTTTTGGGTAAGATGTGTCTCTCGAAGTCAGCAGAATGATGGCTCTTGTATTTTGATCCAACTAGACAACCTATGCCGTTTAATTGGAGAGTTCAGTCCATTGATATTGAGAGGTAGGATTGAGAGATATTTATTAGTTCCTACCATTTTTAAAAGCTTTTAGTAGGGCCTGTGTCTTGACAGTTCTTGTGGTCCTTAGATGGTATGCTGTTTAGGTGCCATTTCTTTCCCTATATTGCATTTATTTTGGTTTTCTATGTATAGAGCATCTTTGAGAATTCTCTGTAGTGTTGGTTTTGTTTCGACATATTGTTGCAGCTTTTCCCTGGAATGGAATGTTTTTATTGTTCCCTCAGTTATGAATGAGAGCTTAGCTGGCTACAGTATTCTTGGTTGGTAGTTATTTGATATAAGGGCATGACATATATGCTTCCAGTCACTTCGTGCTTGCATGGTCTCTGCTGAGAAATCTGGGGTTATTCTGATTGGTTTGCCTTTGTAGGTTACTGATCCCTTTTCCCTGGCTGCCTTTAGGATCTTTCCTTTCGTTTCTATTGATCCAGTTCGGATCACAATGTGGCGGTGGGATGTTCTTTTCTGGTCAGGTCTGTTTGGGGTTCTAAAAGGTTCTCGTATCTGGATGGGCCTGCCCTTCTGGATATTTGGGAAATTCTCTGAGATGATTCCCTGAAGTATATTTCCAATACCATTGACCTCTTTCTTCACGCCCTCCTCAATACCAACTAGCCTTAAATTAGGCTTCCTAATTGTATCTTGGACCTCCTGAAGCGCTCTCTCATATTTCCTAGATTTGGATTGACTCATTTTCTGTTCTTTATAATACCTAAATTATCTTCAGCCATGGAAATTCTCTCCTCTGCAATGTCTAACCTGCTATCAAAGCTATCTACTTTATTTTTCATCTCCCTTGCTTCTAATTGCTCACTTTTGATGCCTTGCATCCCTTGTTTTAGATCATGTATGGATTTCTTTATCTCCTTGATTTCCTTTTGAGTGGTTAGCTCAGTAGCTTTATTTTCTTTGGACATTTGCTGGAGTTTGGTCACGTTTTTATTTGTGGATTCTTTGAATTCATCCATCTTTCTTTGAAAAACCTTTATTATGGCCTCCTTTATGGCTTCTTCTTTTTCACTTATCACCTTGTTTTTGCTTTCCTCTTGTTCAGGTATGGCTTCCTCCATTATCTCTTTCTTTAT
This sequence comes from Megascapheus bottae, assembly GCA_024803745.1. Lineage (NCBI taxonomy): Eukaryota > Metazoa > Chordata > Mammalia > Rodentia > Geomyidae > Megascapheus > Megascapheus bottae. Next base: position 44,676 of record JANJXV010000292.1, read on the forward strand.
ATTTTCACATTTTTCATTAATGATGTTTATCAATTGCATTTGTGTAGCAATTGGAAGACTCTCCTCTAGGTTTGCCAGTGACTGTTCCATTGTCTGTTTACATTGGGTGGGGGATGTTGTTTCTTGATTTGACATTTTTCTTGAGTTTCTTGTTCTGCCCATTTGAAAATGGGAGCCAGATTACTACTAAATACGATTATAGTTTTTCAGATATAACCAACCTAGACCTCTGTAGCTGGCAGACACTAGATGTTCACAAGTTTTGATTGGTATTATCACTCTTTCTTTTTGTGCACTTACAGACCAGCCTAATACAACCACTGAAATGCGATTTATACCCAAAACAATAAGCCTCTCAATCCAATCTCTATTGCCTTTAAGTCCCTCTGAGCCTAGAGAATAATTAACCACCTACATATACAATATTGCTCAACAGCCATCAAGTGTAGATCCGTGCAGTATAAGGGTTGAAAGACGAGCAGAGGTCCAGAGATAGAAAAAAAGAATGAGAGAGGTCAGGGGAGGTGCAAGAGGATTAACGTAGGAGTGTAAGAATATTGTAGTAATGAAGAAAAGTTATAGCATAAGGATAACTGACCTAAGTTGTTAAGTAGGTAGCATATTTGAGTACAAAGTTTGGAAAGTATTAGAATAAAACTAATGTGTTGCTGCACGACTAGCTCTTAGCCCAACCAGTGGCCTCACAGTGGACCATGGGATGGATCTGTTTTTCTTGTCTACGTTGAGGGAAAGGGCTATTTCACAAGATGCAGAAGAGAAGATTTCAGAAGCAAATGCTGTGAGTGAATTAGCTCGTAAAAAGCATTTTTATTTTCTTTTATCATTCTGCCAGTCTTGGGGCTTGAATTCAGGGCCTGAGCACTGTCCTCGGGTTTTCTCAAGTCTAGCCCTCTGCCACTTGAGCCACAGTGCCACATCTAGATTTTCTATCTTTGTGGTACTGAGCAATCAAACCCAGATCTTCATGGATGCTAGGCAAGCACTCTACCACTATGCCAAACTCTCAACCCTGACATAGTAATTATAAAGTCATCATCATCACCATCATATCCAAATATCCTTTCTCCTACAAGGAATGAACACTTAACTGTGTCTAATGCTTTTTTTTTAATTTCACTAATTCTTCTGTGTTTTTCCCTCTTGCATTTTTTACACATGACAGAAAAGCTAATCATCAGGAAAAAATTGATTAGGATACAGAAACCTAATAATATCCTAGTAGATTGACGTCAAAAATATGTGCAAGATGCCCTGTGTGTTTGACCTAGTGGTAGAGTCCTTGGCTACCAAGCAGTAAGCCTCAGGTTTGATTCCTCATTACCACATACATAGAAAACGCTGCAAGTGGTGCTGTGGCTCGGTGGGACAGCTAAAGCCTAAAGAAAGCCCAAGAACAATGTTCACACTCTGAGGTCAAGTCCCAAGACTAGCAAAAACAAAAAAAATTCGACAAGGGGCAAAATGCAGGAAGAGAAGGCACTGTGAAGCAAATGTTTTGTAAAGGATGAGGGCAATATTGACCCTTAAGTTTGGATCTTACCTAAGAAAGGCTCCTTGAGCCTGAGACCAGACTGGTAGTTGGGCCTAGTGGAAGACATTGGGATTGGACAAATAAGGTGTGCTGTATACTACATCCACATGTATATTGTGAGACTGGAGGAGAGATTCAGCCTCCAGTATGTCTTTGGTGAGGTCTTTTGTGAGCAAGGATCTTTGGTCATTGGGCCCTGAAAGGTGACCCTGCCTCCCTCACAATGGAACAGAATATGGAACCCTGGTAACCAAGCCACTGTAACTAACATCCAGCTCAAGCCAGCTCACTTGGCCTGTGGCTCAGGAGGAAGAAAGATGTTGCTGTGCTGTTGCCAAAGGTCAGGAAACTCGAGTCTCAGGCATGGAAGTTGTGGATGTCTTACTCGAAGATGTACATGCTAGATCATTGCCAAGCCACAAATCCAGTATAACAGAACTTTCTCTAAGAAGAAGGCCAGGAAAATCCAGGGCAACCAGATGAGGTAAATTTCTAAGAAGAAATGCATTTTTTATTGTAATTAGTAAAAGGGTTAGATGATATTTGCCAGATAGAAGGTGCATTAATTCACATACATTGATACCCTTTCACATGTCTTGGTACCCATTTCCCTCCAGCCCCACACCCCCCAGCCGTCTTGGTTTTCCCCCCTTCCCTATCAAATTTCAAATATCCAAATACAAATAAATTCAATATATCAGATAACAAAGTGAGATACTATACCAATATGGGATAACCAAGGGACAGCAAGCGAGATGAGAGACAACATAGTACATTAAGGACAACAATCATTCATTATATGGCTTTTGTGTCAATATCCTGGAAGTCCTTTCAATTAGCTTCACATTATATGGCCTTATATATGGCCTTTTGCTCTATTGACAATCTCTGCTAGTAGAGCCCAAGGTTTCTACTGATTATGACGAATGAGGGAAACCACTGAGCCTAAGTTCCTTTGAGTCTGGCTTACTTCACTTAATATGATTTGTTCTAAGTCTTTCCATTTCCTAACAAATGGGGCGATGTCATTCTTTCTGACAGCAGCATAGAATTCCATTGTGTACAAATACCACAAATTGTTGATCCTCTCATCAACTGAGGGACATCTGGGTTGGTTCCATATCTTTGCTATGGTGAATAATGCTGCAATGAACATTGTTGTGCTAGTGGGTTTAGTATGCCCTTGTTTCTGGATTGTTGGGTAAATGCCAAGTAGTGGAATTGCTGGGTCATAGGGGAGTTCTATGTTTAGCCTTTTGAGGCACTGCCGCACTGCTTTCCATATGGTTGAACGAGTTTGCACTCCCACCAACAGTGTAGTAGTGATCCCTCCTGGGCACATCCCCTCCAGCATCTGTTATCATTCGTTTTCCTGATCCTGGCCATTCTAACTGGAGTTAGGTGGAATCTTAGACTTGTTTTGATTTGCATTTCTTTTATGACCAGAGATGTTGAGCATTTCTTCATGTGTCTATAGGCCATTTTTGTTTCTTCTTCAGAGAAGACTCTCTTTAAGTCTTTGGCCCATTTTGTAATGGGATGGGGTTACTTTGGAGGTTAGTTTTGGAGTGATTCAATTTTTTGAGTTGTTGATATATTTTAGATATGAGGCCTTGTTCCGCTTTTTGGGTGGTGAAGATCTTCTCCCACTCTGTAGGCTTCCTGATTAGTTTACTAGCTGTATCCGTTGCCATACAAAAGCTCTGCAGTTTAATGCAGTCCCACTTATCCAGCCTTTCTCTGATTTGTTGTGATTCTTGGTCCTTATTAAGAAAGTTTCGACCTGTACCAAGGAGGCCTAGTGTATCTCCTATTCCTTCCTGTAAACTTTTCAGTGTGTCAGCTTTTACCTCCACGTCTTTGATCCATTTGGAGTTAATTCTAGTGCAAGGGGACAAAGAAGGATCCAACTTTAGTTTTCTGCAGGTGTTTAACCAGTTCTGCCAGCACAACTTGTTGAAGAGGCTATCTTTCTTCCATTCTATTTTTTTGGCTCCCTGGTCAAAGATTAGGTGGCCATAGGTCTGTGGTTTAATATCTGGGTCCGCAGTTCTACTCCATTGGACTTCAGGCCTGTTCTTGTGCCAGTACCAAGCTGTTTTGAGAATTATAGCTCTGTAATAGAGCCTTAAGTTTGGAATTGAAATTCCTCCCGCGCTGTTCTTTCTGCTAAGAAGTGTTTTTGCTATACGGGGTCTTTTATTATTCCATATGAAATTTTGAATTGCCTCTTCTATGTCTTTAAAGAATGACATTGGGATGTTGATGGGTATTACATTGAATTTGTAGATAGCCCTTGGCAAGATTGTCATTTTCACAATGTTGATTCTTCCAATCCAGGAGCACGGGAGGTTTTTCCATTTCCTTAGTTCTGCTTTAATTTCCTTTTTTAGGGTTTTCAAGTTTTCATCTAAACGGTCCTTTACATTCTTAGTTAAGCTAATTGCTAGGTACTTTATTTTCTTTGAGGCTATTGTGAAAGGATTTTCTTTCCTGATTATTGCCTCGTTCCTCTCAGTGTTGGCGTAAAGTAAGGCAGTTGATTTGTGAGGGTTGATTTTATGGCCTGCTACCCTTCCAAAGCTTTGAATCAGCTCAAGGAGCTTGGGAGTAGAGTCTATAGGATTCTTTAAATACAGAATCATGTCATCTGCAAAGAGGGATAGTTTTATTTCCTCTTTCCCTACTTGGATCCCCTTTATGCTTGCTTCTTGCCATATTGCACTGCCTAGGAAATCTAGTACTATGTTAAAAAAGAGTGGAGAGAGTGGGCATCCTTGTCTCGTTCCTGATTTTAGAGGGAATGGCTTTAGATTTTCACCATTAAGTATAATACTAGCAGTGGGTTTCTCATACACAGCCTTTATTACATTGAGAAATGTTCCATGGATTCCTAGTTTCTCCACATCTTTTTACATAAAGGGGTTTTGGATCTTGTCAAATGCCTTTTCCGCATCTATTGAGAGAATCATGTGATTTTATCCCTGCTCTTGTTGATGTGTTGAATTATATTAATTGATTTGTGTATGTTGAACCAGCTTTGCCTCCCTGTGATGAATCCAGTTTGATCATAGTGTATATTTTTTTTGATGAGTTGTTGTAGACGGTTGGCCAGTATTTTGTTGAGAAGTTTTGCATCGAGGTTCATCAAAGAAATGGGTCTATAGATCTCTTTCTTTGATGAATCTCTGTCTTGTTTGGGGATGAAGGATATGCTGGCTTCACAGAATCAGTTTAGTAAAGAACCTTCATTTTCAATTTCGTTGAAGAGCTTGAGGAGTATTGGTGTGAGCTCTGCTTTGAAGACCTTATAGAATTCAGCTGTGAATCCATCTGGCCCTGGGCTCTTTTTAAGTGGAAGTTGTCTAATTTCCATTTCTCTTTCAGAGCTTGACATAGGCCTGTTGAGTTGGGTTAGCTCTTCTTGGTTCAGTGTGTGTATGTTAATATTGTCTAGGAATTCATCCATTTCTTCTAGATTTTCAAATTTGTTGGCGTAAAGGTTTGAGAAGTATTCCCTCATGATATTCTGGATCTTGGTAATTTCTGTCGTGATATTACCATTTTCATCTGTGATTTTGTTTATGTCGATACACTCTCTTCTTTTTTCGGTAAGATTTGCTAAGGGCTTGTCAATTTTGTTAATTCTTTCAAGAACCAACTCCTTGTTTTGTTGATTCTTTCTATAGTTTTTTTATTCCAAATCATTTAATTCTGCTTTGATTTTAATAATTTGCTTTCTCCTAATGGGTTTAGGGTTGGTTTGTTGCTCTTTTTCCAGGAGGTTAAGGTGAGACATTAACTAGTTGGTTTGCCATTTTTCCAACTTGCTGTTGTAGGCACTCCGCGCTATAAATTTTCCTCTGAGTGCTGCCTTTGTTGTGTCCCTAAGGAGTTGATATTTGTGTGCTCCTTATTGTTAAATTTCATAAACAGTTGGATATCTGTTCTGATCTCTTCGATTACCCATTGTTTTTGATTCAACAGTGTGTGGTTCAGTCTCCATGAGTTACAGGGTTTTCTTTGGTGGAGATGTGTGTTCAGCTCCAATTTGATGCCTTTATGGTCTGAGAGTGTGCATGGAATAATTTCAGTGTTTCTGAATCTGTCCAGATTTGCTTTATGGCCTACGATGTGGTCTATTTTGGAAAATGTTCCATGTGCTGCTGAGAAAAACGTATATTGTGGTGTTACTGGGTGGAATATTCTGCAGATGTCTGTTAGATCTAGTTGGTCTATATAGTTGTTCAGTTCTAAGGTTTCTCTGTTGAGTTTTTGCCTTGTTGATCTGTCCATAGGTGAGAGTGGTGTGTTAAACTCACCAACAATCACTGTATTTCGATCTATGTATGGTTTCAGTGTAAGTAAAGTTTGCTTGATGAAGTTTGGAGCTCCGGGATTGGGTGTGTAAATATTTAGGATTGTTATGTCTTCCGGGAGGAAAGATCCCTTTAGTAGTATGTAGTAACCTTCTTTGTCTTTTCTTACTAATTTTAGTTTGAAGTCTATTGTATCTGATATGAGGATGGCAACTCTAGCCTGTTTATGGGGGCAGTTAGCTTGATAGAGTTTATTCCAACCTCTCACTTTCAAAAGATGATTGTTTTTGGGTAAGATGTGTCTCTCGAAGTCAGCAGAATGATGGCTCTTGTATTTTGATCCAACTAGACAACCTATGCCGTTTAATTGGAGAGTTCAGTCCATTGATATTGAGAGGTAGGATTGAGAGATATTTATTAGTTCCTACCATTTTTAAAAGCTTTTAGTAGGGCCTGTGTCTTGACAGTTCTTGTGGTCCTTAGATGGTATGCTGTTTAGGTGCCATTTCTTTCCCTATATTGCATTTATTTTGGTTTTCTATGTATAGAGCATCTTTGAGAATTCTCTGTAGTGTTGGTTTTGTTTCGACATATTGTTGCAGCTTTTCCCTGGAATGGAATGTTTTTATTGTTCCCTCAGTTATGAATGAGAGCTTAGCTGGCTACAATATTCTTGGTTGGTAGTTATTTGATATAAGGGCATGACATATATGCTTCCAGTCACTTCGTGCTTGCATGGTCTCTGCTGAGAAATCTGGGGTTATTCTGATTGGTTTGCCTTTGTAGGTTACTGATCCCTTTTCCCTGGCTGCCTTTAGGATCTTTCCTTTCGTTTCTATTGATCCAGTTCGGATCACAATGTGGCGGTGGGATGTTCTTTTCTGGTCAGGTCTGTTTGGGGTTCTAAAAGGTTCTCGTATCTGGATGGGCCTGCCCTTCTGGATATTTGGGAAATTCTCTGAGATGATTCCCTGAAGTATATTTCCAATACCATTGACCTCTTTCTTCACGCCCTCCTCAATACCAACTAGCCTTAAATTAGGCTTCCTAATTGTATCTTGGACCTCCTGAAGCGCTCTCTCATATTTCCTAGATTTGGATTGACTCATTTTCTGTTCTTTATAATACCTAAATTATCTTCAGCCATGGAAATTCTCTCCTCTGCAATGTCTAACCTGCTATCAAAGCTATCTACTTTATTTTTCATCTCCCTTGCTTCTAATTGCTCACTTTTGATGCCTTGCATCCCTTGTTTTAGATCATGTATGGATTTCTTTATCTCCTTGATTTCCTTTTGAGTGGTTAGCTCAGTAGCTTTATTTTCTTTGGACATTTGCTGGAGTTTGGTCACGTTTTTATTTGTGGATTCTTTGAATTCATCCATCTTTCTTTGAAAAACCTTTATTATGGCCTCCTTTATGGCTTCTTCTTTTTCACTTATCACCTTGTTTTTGCTTTCCTCTTGTTCAGGTATGGCTTCCTCCATTATCTCTTTCTTTATATTTTCACATTTTTCATTAATGATGTTTATCAATTGCATTTGTGTAGCAATTGGAAGACTCTCCTCTAGGTTTGCCAGTGACTGTTCCATTGTCTGTTTACATTGGGTGGGGGATGTTGTTTCTTGATTTGACATTTTTCTTGAGTTTCTTGTTCTGCCCATTTGAAAATGGGAGCCAGATTACTACTAAATACGATTATAGTTTTTCAGATATAACCAACCTAGACCTCTGTAGCTGGCAGACACTAGATGTTCACAAGTTTTGATTGGTATTATCACTCTTTCTTTTTGTGCACTTACAGACCAGCCTAATACAACCACTGAAATGCGATTTATACCCAAAACAATAAGCCTCTCAATCCAATCTCTATTGCCTTTAAGTCCCTCTGAGCCTAGAGAATAATTAACCACCTACATATACAATATTGCTCAACAGCCATCAAGTGTAGATCCGTGCAGTATAAGGGTTGAAAGACGAGCAGAGGTCCAGAGATAGAAAAAAAGAATGAGAGAGGTCAGGGGAGGTGCAAGAGGATTAACGTAGGAGTGTAAGAATATTGTAGTAATGAAGAAAAGTTATAGCATAAGGATAACTGACCTAAGTTGTTAAGTAGGTAGCATATTTGAGTACAAAGTTTGGAAAGTATTAGAATAAAACTAATGTGTTGCTGCACGACTAGCTCTTAGCCCAACCAGTGGCCTCACAGTGGACCATGGGATGGATCTGTTTTTCTTGTCTACGTTGAGGGAAAGGGCTATTTCACAAGATGCAGAAGAGAAGATTTCAGAAGCAAATGCTGTGAGTGAATTAGCTCGTAAAAAGCATTTTTATTTTCTTTTATCATTCTGCCAGTCTTGGGGCTTGAATTCAGGGCCTGAGCACTGTCCTCGGGTTTTCTCAAGTCTAGCCCTCTGCCACTTGAGCCACAGTGCCACATCTAGATTTTCTATCTATGTGGTACTGAGCAATCAAACCCAGATCTTCATGGATGCTAGGCAAGCACTCTACCACTATGCCAAACTCTCAACCCTGACATAGTAATTATAAAGTCATCATCATCACCATCATATCCAAATATCCTTTCTCCTACAAGGAATGAACACTTAACTGTGTCTAATGCTTTTTTTTAATTTCACTAATTCTTCTGTGTTTTTCCCTCTTGCATTTTTTACACATGACAGAAAAGCTAATCATCAGGAAAAAATTGATTAGGATACAGAAACCTAATAATATCCTAGTAGATTGATGTCAAAAATATGTGCAAGATGCCCTGTGTGTTTGACCTAGTGGTAGAGTCCTTGGCTACCAAGCAGTAAGCCTCAGGTTTGATTCCTCATTACCACATACATAGAAAACGCTGCAAGTGGTGCTGTGGCTCGGTGGGACAGCTAAAGCCTAAAGAAAGCCCAAGAACAATGTTCACACTCTGAGGTCAAGTCCCAAGACTAGCAAAAACAAAAAAAATTCGACAAGGGGCAAAATGCAGGAAGAGAAGGCACTGTGAAGCAAATGTTTTGTAAAGGATGAGGGCAATATTGACCCTTAAGTTTGGATCTTACCTAAGAAAGGCTCCTTGAGCCTGAGACCAGACTGGTAGTTGGGCCTAGTGGAAGACATTGGGATTGGACAAATAAGGTGTGCTGTATACTACATCCACATGTATATTGTGAGACTGGAGGAGAGATTCAGCCTCCAGTATGTCTTTGGTGAGGTCTTTTGTGAGCAAGGATCTTTGGTCATTGGGCCCTGAAAGGTGACCCTGCCTCCCTCACAATGGAACAGAATATGGAACCCTGGTAACCAAGCCACTGTAACTAACATCCAGCTCAAGCCAGCTCACTTGGCCTGTGGCTCAGGAGGAAGAAAGATGTTGCTGTGCTGTTGCCAAAGGTCAGGAAACTCGAGTCTCAGGCATGGAAGTTGTGGATGTCTTACTCGAAGATGTACATGCTAGATCATTGCCAAGCCACAAATCCAGTATAACAGAACTTTCTCTAAGAAGAAGGCCAGGAAAATCCAGGGCAACCAGATGAGGTAAATTTCTAAGAAGAAATGCATTTTTTATTGTAATTAGTAAAAGGGTTAGATGATATTTGCCAGATAGAAGGTGCATTAATTCACATACATTGATACCCTTTCACATGTCTTGGTACCCATTTCCCTCCAGCCCCACACCCCCCAGCCGTCTTGGTTTTCCCCCCTTCCCTATCAAATTTCAAATATCCAAATACAAATAAATTCAATATATCAGATAACAAAGTGAGATACTATACCAATATGGGATAACCAAGGGACAGCAAGCGAGATGAGAGACAACATAGTACATTAAGGACAACAATCATTCATTATATGGCTTTTGTGTCAATATCCTGGAAGTCCTTTCAATTAGCTTCACATTATATGGCCTTATATATGGCCTTTTGCTCTATTGACAATCTCTGCTAGTAGAGCCCAAGGTTTCTACTGATTATGACGAATGAGGGAAACCACTGAGCCTAAGTTCCTTTGAGTCTGGCTTACTTCACTTAATATGATTTGTTCTAAGTCTTTCCATTTCCTAACAAATGGGGCGATGTCATTCTTTCTGACAGCAGCATAGAATTCCATTGTGTACAAATACCACAAATTGTTGATCCTCTCATCAACTGAGGGACATCTGGGTTGGTTCCATATCTTTGCTATGGTGAATAATGCTGCAATGAACATTGTTGTGCTAGTGGGTTTAGTATGCCCTTGTTTCTGGATTGTTGGGTAAATGCCAAGTAGTGGAATTGCTGGGTCATAGGGGAGTTCTATGTTTAGCCTTTTGAGGCACTGCCGCACTGCTTTCCATATGGTTGAACGAGTTTGCACTCCCACCAACAGTGTAGTAGTGATCCCTCCTGGGCACATCCCCTCCAGCATCTGTTATCATTCGTTTTCCTGATCCTGGCCATTCTAACTGGAGTTAGGTGGAATCTTAGACTTGTTTTGATTTGCATTTCTTTTATGACCAGAGATGTTGAGCATTTCTTCATGTGTCTATAGGCCATTTTTGTTTCTTCTTCAGAGAAGACTCTCTTTAAGTCTTTGGCCCATTTTGTAATGGGATGGGGTTACTTTGGAGGTTAGTTTTGGAGTGATTCAATTTTTTGAGTTGTTGATATATTTTAGATATGAGGCCTTGTTCCGTTTTTTGGGTGGTGAAGATCTTCTCCCACTCTGTAGGCTTCCTGATTAGTTTACTAGCTGTATCCGTTGCCATACAAAAGCTCTGCAGTTTAATGCAGTCCCACTTATCCAGCCTTTCTCTGATTTGTTGTGATTCTTGGTCCTTATTAAGAAAGTTTCGACCTGTACCAAGGAGGCCTAGTGTATCTCCTATTCCTTCCTGTAAACTTTTCAGTGTGTCAGCTTTTACCTCCACGTCTTTGATCCATTTGGAGTTAATTCTAGTGCAAGGGGACAAAGAAGGATCCAACTTTAGTTTTCTGCAGGTGTTTAACCAGTTCTGCCAGCACAACTTGTTGAAGAGGCTATCTTTCTTCCATTCTATTTTTTTGGCTCCCTGGTCAAAGATTAGGTGGCCATAGGTCTGTGGTTTAATATCTGGGTCCGCAGTTCTACTCCATTGGACTTCAGGCCTGTTCTTGTGCCAGTACCAAGCTGTTTTGAGAATTATAGCTCTGTAATAGAGCCTTAAGTTTGGAATTGAAATTCCTCCCGCGCTGTTCTTTCTGCTAAGAAGTGTTTTTGCTATACGGGGTCTTTTATTATTCCATATGAAATTTTGAATTGCCTCTTCTATGTCTTTAAAGAATGACATTGGGATGTTGATGGGTATTACATTGAATTTGTAGATAGCCCTTGGCAAGATTGTCATTTTCACAATGTTGATTCTTCCAATCCAGGAGCACGGGAGGTTTTTCCATTTCCTTAGTTCTGCTTTAATTTCCTTTTTTAGGGTTTTCAAGTTTTCATCTAAACGGTCCTTTACATTCTTAGTTAAGCTAATTGCTAGGTACTTTATTTTCTTTGAGGCTATTGTGAAAGGATTTTCTTTCCTGATTATTGCCTCGTTCCTCTCAGTGTTGGCGTAAAGTAAGGCAGTTGATTTGTGAGGGTTGATTTTATGGCCTGCTACCCTTCCAAAGCTTTGAATCAGCTCAAGGAGCTTGGGAGTAGAGTCTATAGGATTCTTTAAATACAGAATCATGTCATCTGCAAAGAGGGATAGTTTTATTTCCTCTTTCCCTACTTGGATCCCCTTTATGCTTGCTTCTTGCCATATTGCACTGCCTAGGAAATCTAGTACTATGTTAAAAAAGAGTGGAGAGAGTGGGCATCCTTGTCTCGTTCCTGATTTTAGAGGGAATGGCTTTAGATTTTCACCATTAAGTATAATACTAGCAGTGGGTTTCTCATACACAGCCTTTATTACATTGAGAAATGTTCCATGGATTCCTAGTTTCTCCACATCTTTTTACATAAAGGGGTTTTGGATCTTGTCAAATGCCTTTTCCGCATCTATTGAGAGAATCATGTGATTTTATCCCTGCTCTTGTTGATGTGTTGAATTATATTAATTGATTTGTGTATGTTGAACCAGCTTTGCCTCCCTGTGATGAATCCAGTTTGATCATAGTGTATATTTTTTTTGATGAGTTGTTGTAGACGGTTGGCCAGTATTTTGTTGAGAAGTTTTGCATCGAGGTTCATCAAAGAAATGGGTCTATAGATCTCTTTCTTTGATGAATCTCTGTCTTGTTTGGGGATGAAGGATATGCTGGCTTCACAGAATCAGTTTAGTAAAGAACCTTCATTTTCAATTTCGTTGAAGAGCTTGAGGAGTATTGGTGTGAGCTCTGCTTTGAAGACCTTATAGAATTCAGCTGTGAATCCATCTGGCCCTGGGCTCTTTTTAAGTGGAAGTTGTCTAATTTCCATTTCTCTTTCAGAGCTTGACATAGGCCTGTTGAGTTGGGTTAGCTCTTCTTGGTTCAGTGTGTGTATGTTAATATTGTCTAGGAATTCATCCATTTCTTCTAGATTTTCAAATTTGTTGGCGTAAAGGTTTGAGAAGTATTCCCTCATGATATTCTGGATCTTGGTAATTTCTGTCGTGATATTACCATTTTCATCTGTGATTTTGTTTATGTCGATACGCTCTCTTCTTTTTTCGGTAAGATTTGCTAAGGGCTTGTCAATTTTGTTAATTCTTTCAAGAACCAACTCCTTGTTTTGTTGATTCTTTCTATAGTTTTTTTATTCCAAATCATTTAATTCTGCTTTGATTTTAATAATTTGCTTTCTCCTAATGGGTTTAGGGTTGGTTTGTTGCTCTTTTTCCAGGAGGTTAAGGTGAGACATTAACTAGTTGGTTTGCCATTTTTCCAACTTGCTGTTGTAGGCACTCCGCGCTATAAATTTTCCTCTGAGTGCTGCCTTTGTTGTGTCCCTAAGGAGTTGATATTTGTGTGCTCCTTATTGTTAAATTTCATAAACAGTTGGATATCTGTTCTGATCTCTTCGATTACCCATTGTTTTTGATTCAACAGTGTGTGGTTCAGTCTCCATGAGTTACAGGGTTTTCTTTGGTGGAGATGTGTGTTCAGCTCCAATTTGATGCCTTTATGGTCTGAGAGTGTGCATGGAATAATTTCAGTGTTTCTGAATCTGTCCAGATTTGCTTTATGGCCTACGATGTGGTCTATTTTGGAAAATGTTCCATGTGCTGCTGAGAAAAACGTATATTGTGGTGTTACTGGGTGGAATATTCTGCAGATGTCTGTTAGATCTAGTTGGTCTATATAGTTGTTCAGTTCTAAGGTTTCTCTGTTGAGTTTTTGCCTTGTTGATCTGTCCATAGGTGAGAGTGGTGTGTTAAACTCACCAACAATCACTGTATTTCGATCTATGTATGGTTTCAGTGTAAGTAAAGTTTGCTTGATGAAGTTTGGAGCTCCGGGATTGGGTGTGTAAATATTTAGGATTGTTATGTCTTCCGGGAGGAATGATCCCTTTAGTAGTATGTAGTAACCTTCTTTGTCTTTTCTTACTAATTTTAGTTTGAAGTCTATTGTATCTGATATGAGGATGGCAACTCTAGCCTGTTTATGGGGGCAGTTAGCTTGATAGAGTTTATTCCAACCTCTCACTTTCAAAAGATGATTGTTTTTGGGTAAGATGTGTCTCTCGAAGTCAGCAGAACGATGGCTCTTGCTTTTTGATCCAACTAGACAACCTATGCCGTTTAATTGGAGAGTTAAGTCCATTGATATTGAGAGTTAGGATTGAGAGATATTTATTAGTTCCTACCATTTTTAAAAGCTTTTAGTAGGGCCTGTGTCTTGACAGTTCTTGTGGTCCTTAGATGGTATGCTGTTTAGGTGCCATTTCTTTCCCTATATTGCATTTATTTTGGTTTTCTATGTATAGAGCATCTTTGAGAATTCTCTGTAGTGTTGGTTTTGTTTCGACATATTGTTGCAGCTTTTCCCTGGAATGGAATGTTTTTATTTTTCCCTCAGTTATGAATGAGAGCTTAGCTGGCTACAGTATTCTTGGTTGGTAGTTATTTGATTTAAGGGCATGACATATATGCTTCCAGTCACTTCGTGCTTGCATGGTCTCTGCTGAGAAATCGGGGGTTATTCTGATTGGTTTGCCTTTGTAGGTTACTGATCCCTTTTCCCTGGCTGCCTTTAGGATCTTTCCTTTCGTTTCTATTGATCCAGTTCGGATCACAATGTGGCGGTGGGATGTTCTTTTCTGGTCAGGTCTGTTTGGAGTTCTAAAAGCTTCTCGTATCTGGATGGGCCTGCCCTTCTGGATATTTGGGAAATTCTCTGAGATGATTCCCTGAAGTATATTTCCAATACCATTGACCTCTTTCTCCACGCCCTCCTCAGTACCAACTAGCCTTAAATTAGGCTTCCTAATTGTATCTTGGACCTCCTGAAGCGCTCTCTCATATTTCCTAGATTTGGATTGACTCATTTTCTGTTCTTTATAATACCTAAATTATCTTCAGCCACGGAAATTCTCTCCTCTGCAATGTCTAACCTGCTATCAAAGCTATCTACTTTATTTTTCATCTCCCTTGCTTCTAATTGCTAACTTTTGATGCCTTGCATCCCTTGTTTTAGATCATGTATGGATTTCTTTATCTCCTTGATTTCCTTTTGAGTGGTTAGCTCAGTAGCTTTATTTTCTTTGGACATTTGCTGGAGTTTGGTCACGTTTTTATTTGTGGATTCTTTGAATTCATCCATCTTTCTTTGAAAAACCTTTATTATGGCCTCCTTTATGGCTTCTTTTTTTCACTTATCACCTTGTTTTTGCTTTCCTCTTGTTCAGGTATGGCTTCCTCCATTATCTCTTTCTTTATATTTTCACATTTTTCATTAATGATGTTTATCAATTGCATTTGTGTAGCAATTGGAAGACTCTCCCCTAGGTTTGCCAGTGACTGTTTCATTGTCTGTTTACATTGGGTGGGGGATGTTGTTTCTTGATTTGACATTTTTCTTGAGTTTCTTGTTCTGCCCATTTGAAAATGGGAGCAAGATTACTACTAAATACGTTTATAGTTTTTCAGATATAACCAACCTAGACCTCTGTAGCTGGCAGACACTAGATGTTCACAAGTTTTGATTGGTATTATCACTCTTTCTTTTTGTGCACTTACAGACCAGCCTAATACAACCACTGATAAGCGATTTATACCCAAAACAATAAGCCTCTCAATCCAATCTCTATTGTCTTTAAGTCCCTCTGAGCCTAGAGAATAATTTACCACCTACATATACAATATTGCTCAACAGCCATCAAGTGTAGATCCGTGCAGTATAAGGGTTGAAAGACGAGCAGAGGTCCAGAGATAGAACAAAAGAATCAGAGAGTTCAGGGGAGGTGTAAGAGCATTAACGTAGGAGTGTAAGAATATTGTAGTAATGAAGAAAAGTTATAGCATAAGGATAACTGACATAAGTTGGTAAGTAGGTAGCATATTTGAGTACAAAGTTTGGAAAGTATTAGAATAAAACTTATGTGTTGCTGCACGACCAGCTCTTAGCCCAACCAGTGGCCTCACAGTGGACCATGGGATGGATCTGTTTTTCTTGTCTACGTTGAGGGAAAGGGGTATTTCACAAGATGCAGAAGCGAAGATTTCAGAAGCAAATGCTGTGAGTGAATTAGCTCGTAAAAATCATTTTTATTTTCTTTTATCTTTCTGTCATTCTTGGGGCTTGAATTCAGGGACTGAGCACTGTCCTCGGGTTTTCTCAAGTCTAGCCCTCTGCCACTTGAGCCACAGTGCCACATCTAGATTTTCTATCTATGTGGTACTGAGCAATCAAACCCAGATCTTCATGGATGCTAGGCAAGCACTCTACCACTATGCCAAACTCTCAACCCTGACATAGTAATTATAAAGTCATCATCATCATCATCATCATCATCATCATCATCATCATCATCATATCCAAATATCCTTTCTCCTACAAAGAATGAACACTTAACTGTGTCTAATGCTTTTTTTTTTAATTTCACTAATTCTTCTGGGTTTTTCCCTCTTGCATTTTTTACACATTACAGCAAAGCTAATCATCAGGAAAAAATTGATTAGGATACAGAAACCTAATAATATCCTAGTAGATTGACGTCAAAAATATGTGCAAGATGCCCTGTGTGTTTGACCTAGTGGGAGAGTCCTTGGCTACCAAGCAGTAAGCCTCAGGTTTGATTCCTCATTACCACATACATAGAAAACGCTGCAAGTGGTGCTGTGGCTCGGTGGGACAGCTAAAGCCTAAAGAAAGCCCAAGAACAATGTTGACACTCTGAGGTCAAGTCCCAAGACTAGCAAAAACAAAAAAAAATTCGACAAGGGCCAAAATGCAGGCAGAGAAGGCACTGTGAAGCAAATGTTTTGTAAAGGATGAGGGCAATATTGACCCTTAAGTTTGGATCTTACCTAAGAAAGGCTCCTTGAGCCTGAGACCAGACTGGTAGTTGGGCCTAGTGGAAGACATTGGGATTGGACAAATAAGGTGTGCTGTATACTACATCCACATGTATATTGTGAGACTGGAGGAGAGATTCAGCCTCCAGTATGTCTTTGGTGAGGTCTTTTGTGAGCAAGGATCTTTGGTCATTGGGCCCTGAAAGGTGACCCTGCCTCCCTCACAATGGAACAGAATATGGAACCCTGGTAACCAAGCCACTGTAACTAACAACCAGCTCAAGCCAGCTCACTTGGCCTGTGGCTCAGGAGGAAGAAAGATGTTGCTGTGCTGTTGCCAAAGGTCAGGAAACTCGAGTCTCAGGCATGGAAGTTGTGGATGTCTTACTCGAAGATGTACATGCTAGATCATTGCCAAGCCACAAATCCAGTATAAGAGAACTTTCTCTAAGAAGAAGGCCAGGAAAATCCAGGGCAACCAGATGAGGTAAATTTCTAAGAAGAAATGTATTTGACCCCATCATCCTCCCCACACACTACAACTTTCTTTTTTTTCATTTTTTTATTGTAATTAGTAAAAGGGTTAGATGATATTTGCCAGATAGAAGGTGCATTAATTCACATACATTGATACCCTTTCACATGTCTTGGTACCCATTTCCCTCCAACCCCACACCCCCCACCCGTCTTGGTTTTCCCCACTTCCCTATCAAATTTCAAATATCCAAATACAAATAAATTCAATATATCAGATAACAAAGTGAGATACTATACCAATATGGGATAACCAAGGGACAGCAAGCGAGATGAGAGACAACATAGTACATTAAGGACAACAATCATTCATTATATGGCTTTTGTGTCAATATCCTGGAAGTCCTTTCAATTAGCTTCACATTATATGGCCTTATATATGGCCTTTTGCTCTATCAACAATCTCTGCTAGTAGAGCCCAAGGTTTCTA
Organism: Megascapheus bottae; assembly: GCA_024803745.1. Classification (NCBI taxonomy): domain Eukaryota; kingdom Metazoa; phylum Chordata; class Mammalia; order Rodentia; family Geomyidae; genus Megascapheus; species Megascapheus bottae. Next base: position 61,960 of record JANJXV010000292.1, read on the forward strand.
CTGATTATGATGAATGAGGGAAACCACTGAGCCTAAGTTCCTTTGAGTCTGGCTTACTTCACTTAATATGATTTGTTCTAAGTCTTTCCATTTCTTAACAAATGGGGCGATGTCATTCTTTCTGACAGCAGCATAGAATTCCATTGTGTACAAATACCACAACTTGTTGATCCACTCATCAACTGAGGGACATCTGGGTTGGTTCCATATCTTTGCTATGGTGAATAGTGCTGCAATGAACATTGTTGTGCTAGTGGGTTTAGTATGCCCTTGTTTCTGGATTGTTGGGTAAATGCCAAGTACTGGAATTGCTGGGTCATAGGGGAGTTCTATGTTTAGCCTTTTGAGGCACTGCCGCACTGCTTTCCATAGTGGTTGAACGAGTTTGCACTCCCACCAACAGTGTAGTAGTGATCCCTCCTGACCACATCCCCTCCAGCATCTGTTGTCATTCGTTTTCCTGATCCTGGCCATTCTAACTGGAGTTAGGTGGAATCTTAGACTTGTTTTGATTTGCATTTCTTTTATGACCAGAGATGTTGAGCATTTCTTCATGTGTCTATAGGCCATTTTTGTTTCTTCTTCAGAGAAGACTCTCTTTAAGTCTTTGGCCCATTTTGTAATGGGATGGGTGTTACTTTGGAGGTTAGTTTTGGAGTGATTCAATTTTTTGAGTTGTTGATATATTTTAGATATGAGGCCTTGTTCCGTTGTTTGGGTGGTGAAGATCTTCTCCCACTCTGTAGGCTTCCTGATTAGTTTACTAGCTATATCCGTTGCCATACAAAAGCTCTGCAGTTTAATGCAGTCCCACTTATCCAGCCTTTCTCTGATTTGTTGTGATTCTTGGTCCTTATTAAGAAAGTTTCGACCTGTACCAAGGAGGCCTAGTGTATCTCCTATTCCTTCCTGTAAACTTTTCAGAGTGTCAGCTTTTACCTCCACGTCTTTGATCCATTTGGAGTTAATTCTAGTGCAAGGGGACAAAGAAGGATCCAACTTTAGTTTTCTGCAGGTGTTTAACCAGTTCTGCCAGCACAACTTGTTGAAGAGGCTATCTTTCTTCCATTCTATTTTTTTGGCTCCCTGGTCAAAGATTAGGTGGCCATAGGTCTGTGGTTTAATATCTGGGTCCGCAGTTCTACTCCATTGGACTTCAGGCCTGTTCTTGTGCCAGTACCAAGCTGTTTTGAGAATTATAGCTCTGTAATAGAGCCTTAAGTTTGGAATTGAAATTCCTCCCGCGCTGTTCTTTCTGCTAAGAAGTGTTTTTGCTATACGGGGTCTTTTATTATTCCATATGAAATTTTGAATTGCCTCTTCTATGTCTTTAAAGAATGACATTGGGATGTTGATGGGTATTACATTGAATTTGTAGATAGCCCTTGGCAAGATTGTCATTTTCACAATGTTGATTCTTCCAATCCAGGAGCACGGGAGGTTTTTCCATTTCCTTAGTTCTGCTTTAATTTCCTTTTTTAGGGTTTTCAAGTTTTCATCTAAACGGTCCTTTACATTCTTAGTTAAGCTAATTGCTAGGTACTTTATTTTCTTTGAGGCTATTGTGAAAGGATTTTCTTTCCTGATTATTGCCTCGTTCCTCTCAGTGTTGGCGTAAAGTAAGGCAGTTGATTTGTGAGGGTTGATTTTATGGCCTGCTACCCTTCCAAAGCTTTGAATCAGCTCAAGGAGCTTGGGAGTAGAGTCTATAGGATTCTTTAAATACAGAATCATGTCATCTGCAAAGAGGGATAGTTTTATTTCCTCTTTCCCTACTTGGATCCCCTTTATGCTTGCTTCTTGCCATATTGCACTGCCTAGGAAATCTAGTACTATGTTAAAAAAGAGTGGAGAGAGTGGGCATCCTTGTCTCGTTCCTGATTTTAGAGGGAATGGCTTTAGATTTTCACCATTAAGTATAATACTAGCAGTGGGTTTCTCATACACAGCCTTTATTACATTGAGAAATGTTCCATGGATTCCTAGTTTCTCCACATCTTTTTACATAAAGGGGTTTTGGATCTTGTCAAATGCCTTTTCCGCATCTATTGAGAGAATCATGTGATTTTATCCCTGCTCTTGTTGATGTGTTGAATTATATTAATTGATTTGTGTATGTTGAACCAGCTTTGCCTCCCTGTGATGAATCCAGTTTGATCATAGTGTATATTTTTTTTGATGAGTTGTTGTAGACGGTTGGCCAGTATTTTGTTGAGAAGTTTTGCATCGAGGTTCATCAAAGAAATGGGTCTATAGATCTCTTTCTTTGATGAATCTCTGTCTTGTTTGGGGATGAAGGATATGCTGGCTTCACAGAATCAGTTTAGTAAAGAACCTTCATTTTCAATTTCGTTGAAGAGCTTGAGGAGTATTGGTGTGAGCTCTGCTTTGAAGACCTTATAGAATTCAGCTGTGAATCCATCTGGCCCTGGGCTCTTTTTAAGTGGAAGTTGTCTAATTTCCATTTCTCTTTCAGAGCTTGACATAGGCCTGTTGAGTTGGGTTAGCTCTTCTTGGTTCAGTGTGTGTATGTTAATATTGTCTAGGAATTCATCCATTTCTTCTAGATTTTCAAATTTGTTGGCGTAAAGGTTTGAGAAGTATTCCCTCATGATATTCTGGATCTTGGTAATTTCTGTCGTGATATTACCATTTTCATCTGTGATTTTGTTTATGTCGATACGCTCTCTTCTTTTTTCGGTAAGATTTGCTAAGGGCTTGTCAATTTTGTTAATTCTTTCAAGAACCAACTCCTTGTTTTGTTGATTCTTTCTATAGTTTTTTTATTCCAAATCATTTAATTCTGCTTTGATTTTAATAATTTGCTTTCTCCTAATGGGTTTAGGGTTGGTTTGTTGCTCTTTTTCCAGGAGGTTAAGGTGAGACATTAACTAGTTGGTTTGCCATTTTTCCAACTTGCTGTTGTAGGCACTCCGCGCTATAAATTTTCCTCTGAGTGCTGCCTTTGTTGTGTCCCTAAGGAGTTGATATTTGTGTGCTCCTTATTGTTAAATTTCATAAACAGTTGGATATCTGTTCTGATCTCTTCGATTACCCATTGTTTTTGATTCAACAGTGTGTGGTTCAGTCTCCATGAGTTACAGGGTTTTCTTTGGTGGAGATGTGTGTTCAGCTCCAATTTGATGCCTTTATGGTCTGAGAGTGTGCATGGAATAATTTCAGTGTTTCTGAATCTGTCCAGATTTGCTTTATGGCCTACGATGTGGTCTATTTTGGAAAATGTTCCATGTGCTGCTGAGAAAAACGTATATTGTGGTGTTACTGGGTGGAATATTCTGCAGATGTCTGTTAGATCTAGTTGGTCTATATAGTTGTTCAGTTCTAAGGTTTCTCTGTTGAGTTTTTGCCTTGTTGATCTGTCCATAGGTGAGAGTGGTGTGTTAAACTCACCAACAATCACTGTATTTCGATCTATGTATGGTTTCAGTGTAAGTAAAGTTTGCTTGATGAAGTTTGGAGCTCCGGGATTGGGTGTGTAAATATTTAGGATTGTTATGTCTTCCGGGAGGAATGATCCCTTTAGTAGTATGTAGTAACCTTCTTTGTCTTTTCTTACTAATTTTAGTTTGAAGTCTATTGTATCTGATATGAGGATGGCAACTCTAGCCTGTTTATGGGGGCAGTTAGCTTGATAGAGTTTATTCCAACCTCTCACTTTCAAAAGATGATTGTTTTTGGGTAAGATGTGTCTCTCGAAGTCAGCAGAACGATGGCTCTTGCTTTTTGATCCAACTAGACAACCTATGCCGTTTAATTGGAGAGTTAAGTCCATTGATATTGAGAGTTAGGATTGAGAGATATTTATTAGTTCCTACCATTTTTAAAAGCTTTTAGTAGGGCCTGTGTCTTGACAGTTCTTGTGGTCCTTAGATGGTATGCTGTTTAGGTGCCATTTCTTTCCCTATATTGCATTTATTTTGGTTTTCTATGTATAGAGCATCTTTGAGAATTCTCTGTAGTGTTGGTTTTGTTTCGACATATTGTTGCAGCTTTTCCCTGGAATGGAATGTTTTTATTTTTCCCTCAGTTATGAATGAGAGCTTAGCTGGCTACAGTATTCTTGGTTGGTAGTTATTTGATTTAAGGGCATGACATATATGCTTCCAGTCACTTCGTGCTTGCATGGTCTCTGCTGAGAAATCGGGGGTTATTCTGATTGGTTTGCCTTTGTAGGTTACTGATCCCTTTTCCCTGGCTGCCTTTAGGATCTTTCCTTTCGTTTCTATTGATCCAGTTCGGATCACAATGTGGCGGTGGGATGTTCTTTTCTGGTCAGGTCTGTTTGGAGTTCTAAAAGCTTCTCGTATCTGGATGGGCCTGCCCTTCTGGATATTTGGGAAATTCTCTGAGATGATTCCCTGAAGTATATTTCCAATACCATTGACCTCTTTCTCCACGCCCTCCTCAGTACCAACTAGCCTTAAATTAGGCTTCCTAATTGTATCTTGGACCTCCTGAAGCGCTCTCTCATATTTCCTAGATTTGGATTGACACATTTTCTGTTCTTTATAATACCTAAATTATCTTCAGCCACGGAAATTCTCTCCTCTGCAATGTCTAACCTGCTATCAAAGCTATCTACTTTATTTTTCATCTCCCTTGCTTCTAATTGCTAACTTTTGATGCCTTGCATCCCTTGTTTTAGATCATGTATGGATTTCTTTATCTCCTTGATTTCCTTTTGAGTGGTTAGCTCAGTAGCTTTATTTTCTTTGGACATTTGCTGGAGTTTGGTCACGTTTTTATTTGTGGATTCTTTGAATTCATCCATCTTTCTTTGAAAAACCTTTATTATGGCCTCCTTTATGGCTTCTTTTTTTCACTTATCACCTTGTTTTTGCTTTCCTCTTGTTCAGGTATGGCTTCCTCCATTATCTCTTTCTTTATATTTTCACATTTTTCATTAATGATGTTTATCAATTGCATTTGTGTAGCAATTGGAAGACTCTCCCCTAGGTTTGCCAGTGACTGTTTCATTGTCTGTTTACATTGGGTGGGGGATGTTGTTTCTTGATTTGACATTTTTCTTGAGTTTCTTGTTCTGCCCATTTGAAAATGGGAGCAAGATTACTACTAAATACGTTTATAGTTTTTCAGATATAACCAACCTAGACCTCTGTAGCTGGCAGACACTAGATGTTCACAAGTTTTGATTGGTATTATCACTCTTTCTTTTTGTGCACTTACAGACCAGCCTAATACAACCACTGATAAGCGATTTATACCCAAAACAATAAGCCTCTCAATCCAATCTCTATTGTCTTTAAGTCCCTCTGAGCCTAGAGAATAATTTACCACCTACATATACAATATTGCTCAACAGCCATCAAGTGTAGATCCGTGCAGTATAAGGGTTGAAAGACGAGCAGAGGTCCAGAGATAGAACAAAAGAATCAGAGAGGTCAGGGGAGGTGCAAGAGCATTAACGTAGGAGTGTAAGAATATTGTAGTAATGAAGAAAAGTTATAGCATAAGGATAACTGACATAAGTTGGTAAGTAGGTAGCATATTTGAGTACAAAGTTTGGAAAGTATTAGAATAAAACTTATGTGTTGCTGCACGACCAGCTCTTAGCCCAACCAGTGGCCTCACAGTGGACCATGGGATGGATCTGTTTTTCTTGTCTACGTTGAGGGAAAGGGGTATTTCACAAGATGCAGAAGCGAAGATTTCAGAAGCAAATGCTGTGAGTGAATTAGCTCGTAAAAATCATTTTTATTTTCTTTTATCTTTCTGTCATTCTTGGGGCTTGAATTCAGGGACTGAGCACTGTCCTCGGGTTTTCTCAAGTCTAGCCCTCTGCCACTTGAGCCACAGTGCCACATCTAGATTTTCTATCTATGTGGTACTGAGCAATCAAACCCAGATCTTCATGGATGCTAGGCAAGCACTCTACCACTATGCCAAACTCTCAACCCTGACATAGTAATTATAAAGTCATCATCATCATCATCATCATCATCATCATCATCATCATCATCATATCCAAATATCCTTTCTCCTACAAAGAATGAACACTTAACTGTGTCTAATGCTTTTTTTTTAATTTCACTAATTCTTCTGGGTTTTTCCCTCTTGCATTTTTTACACATTACAGCAAAGCTAATCATCAGGAAAAAATTGATTAGGATACAGAAACCTAATAATATCCTAGTAGATTGACGTCAAAAATATGTGCAAGATGCCCTGTGTGTTTGACCTAGTGGGAGAGTCCTTGGCTACCAAGCAGTAAGCCTCAGGTTTGATTCCTCATTACCACATACATAGAAAACGCTGCAAGTGGTGCTGTGGCTCGGTGGGACAGCTAAAGCCTAAAGAAAGCCCAAGAACAATGTTGACACTCTGAGGTCAAGTCCCAAGACTAGCAAAAACAAAAAAAAATTCGACAAGGGCCAAAATGCAGGCAGAGAAGGCACTGTGAAGCAAATGTTTTGTAAAGGATGAGGGCAATATTGACCCTTAAGTTTGGATCTTACCTAAGAAAGGCTCCTTGAGCCTGAGACCAGACTGGTAGTTGGGCCTAGTGGAAGACATTGGGATTGGACAAATAAGGTGTGCTGTATACTACATCCACATGTATATTGTGAGACTGGAGGAGAGATTCAGCCTCCAGTATGTCTTTGGTGAGGTCTTTTGTGAGCAAGGATCTTTGGTCATTGGGCCCTGAAAGGTGACCCTGCCTCCCTCACAATGGAACAGAATATGGAACCCTGGTAACCAAGCCACTGTAACTAACAACCAGCTCAAGCCAGCTCACTTGGCCTGTGGCTCAGGAGGAAGAAAGATGTTGCTGTGCTGTTGCCAAAGGTCAGGAAACTCGAGTCTCAGGCATGGAAGTTGTGGATGTCTTACTCGAAGATGTACATGCTAGATCATTGCCAAGCCACAAATCCAGTATAAGAGAACTTTCTCTAAGAAGAAGGCCAGGAAAATCCAGGGCAACCAGATGAGGTAAATTTCTAAGAAGAAATGTATTTGACCCCATCATCCTCCCCACACACTACAACTTTCTTTTTTTTCATTTTTTTATTGTAATTAGTAAAAGGGTTAGATGATATTTGCCAGATAGAAGGTGCATTAATTCACATACATTGATACCCTTTCACATGTCTTGGTACCCATTTCCCTCCAACCCCACACCCCCCACCCGTCTTGGTTTTCCCCACTTCCCTATCAAATTTCAAATATCCAAATACAAATAAATTCAATATATCAGATAACAAAGTGAGATACTATACCAATATGGGATAACCAAGGGACAGCAAGCGAGATGAGAGACAACATAGTACATTAAGGACAACAATCATTCATTATATGGCTTTTGTGTCAATATCCTGGAAGTCCTTTCAATTAGCTTCACATTATATGGCCTTATATATGGCCTTTTGCTCTATCAACAATCTCTGCTAGTAGAGCCCAAGGTTTCTACTGATTATGATGAATGAGGGAAACCACTGAGCCTAAGTTCCTTTGAGTCTGGCTTACTTCACTTAATATGATTTGTTCTAAGTCTTTCCATTTCTTAACAAATGGGGCGATGTCATTCTTTCTGACAGCAGCATAGAATTCCATTGTGTACAAATACCACAACTTGTTGATCCACTCATCAACTGAGGGACATCTGGGTTGGTTCCATATCTTTGCTATGGTGAATAGTGCTGCAATGAACATTGTTGTGCTAGTGGGTTTAGTATGCCCTTGTTTCTGGATTGTTGGGTAAATGCCAAGTACTGGAATTGCTGGGTCATAGGGGAGTTCTATGTTTAGCCTTTTGAGGCACTGCCGCACTGCTTTCCATAGTGGTTGAACGAGTTTGCACTCCCACCAACAGTGTAGTAGTGATCCCTCCTGACCACATCCCCTCCAGCATCTGTTGTCATTCGTTTTCCTGATCCTGGCCATTCTAACTGGAGTTAGGTGGAATCTTAGACTTGTTTTGATTTGCATTTCTTTTATGACCAGAGATGTTGAGCATTTCTTCATGTGTCTATAGGCCATTTTTGTTTCTTCTTCAGAGAAGACTCTCTTTAAGTCTTTGGCCCATTTTGTAATGGGATGGGTGTTACTTTGGAGGTTAGTTTTGGAGTGATTCAATTTTTTGAGTTGTTGATATATTTTAGATATGAGGCCTTGTTCCGTTGTTTGGGTGGTGAAGATCTTCTCCCACTCTGTAGGCTTCCTGATTAGTTTACTAGCTATATCCGTTGCCATACAAAAGCTCTGCAGTTTAATGCAGTCCCACTTATCCAGCCTTTCTCTGATTTGTTGTGATTCTTGGTCCTTATTAAGAAAGTTTCGACCTGTACCAAGGAGGCCTAGGGTATCTCCTATTCCTTCCTGTAAACTTTTCAGTGTGTCAGCTTTTACCTCCACGTCTTTGATCCATTTGGAGTTAATTCTAGTGCAAGGTGACAAAGAAGGATCCAACTTTAGTTTTCTGCAGGTGTTTAACCAGTTCTGCCAGCACAACTTGTTGAAGAGGCTATCTTTCTTCCATTCTATTTTTTTGGCTCCCTGGTCAAAGATTAGGTGGCCATAGGTCTGTGGTTTAATACCTGGGTCCGCAGTTCTACTCCATTGGACTTCAGGCCTGTTCTTGTGCCAGTACCAAGCTGTTTTGAGAATTATAGCTCTGTAATAGAGCCTTAAGTTTGGAATTGAAATTCCTCCAGCGCTGTTCTTTCTGCTAAGAAGTGTTTTTGCTATACGGGGTCTTTTATTATTCCATATGAAATTTTGAATTGCCTCTTCTATGTCTTTAAAGAATGACATTGGGATGTTGATGGGTATTACATTGAATTTGTAGATAGCCCTTGGCAAGATTGTCATTTTCACAATGTTGATTCTTCCAATCCAGGAGCACGGGAGGTTTTTCCATTTCCTTAGTTCTGCTTTAATTTCCTTTTTTAGGGTTTTCAAGTTTTCATCTAAACGGTCCTTTACATTCTTAGTTAAGCTAATTGCTAGGTACTTTATTTTCTTTGAGGCTATTGTGAAAGGATTTTCTTTCCTGATTATTGCCTCGTTCCTCTCAGTGTTGGCGTAAAGTAAGGCAGTTGATTTGTGAGGGTTGATTTTATGGCCTGCTACCCTTCCAAAGCTTTGAATCAGCTCAAGGAGCTTGGGAGTAGAGTCTATAGGATTCTTTAAATACAGAATCATGTCATCTGCAAAGAGGATAGTGTTATTTCCTCTTTCCCTACTTGGATCCACTTTATGCTTGCTTCTTGCCTTATTGCACTGCCTAGGAATTCTAGTACTATGTTAAAAAGGAGTGGAGGGAGTGGGCATCCTGAATGCTACCCCCTCGTACTTTAATGCAAAGCTTTGGGCTGTGGCATTTTAAGCACAATTCAACGCTCTGTTTTTTGCTGGTTAATTAGAGGTAAAAATCTTATGGAATGTATTGCGTGGCTGATTTTGAACTGGAATCCTCAGTTCTCAGCTTATCTTGAGTAGCTAGGATTACAGTACTTTTACAACATGTATGCTCATACACATTGCTTCTGATCCAAACACTCATTGTTCAATTTAACTAACAAGATGTGAGGAACGATGATTGACTGTAATTTACTAGATGGGATTCTAGTGAGTATATATTTCCACTTCCACTCTGAAGCCAGGGAAATGTTTCTGGTACATGTTTCAACTATCTCCCAAAGAGGAAATAATATGTGAGTACATTTGGTAGTATTTCAGATAGGAGATGGACTTTGGTGTTTGGAACCTGTTGGGCAGAGTGTACCAGCTGGGCTGTGAAAACAGAGATGATGTTACAGACAGTAATATCTTCATCCCAGACAGACTTAATCCAGATCCTTGGATTTCAGGCCTTGAGTAGATAGAATTACAAGTGTGAGCTGCCACCACCACCTGGTTCATTTTGGAAACCTTAATTGCTTCTCATTTGTTCCTTTCCTTTTTTGGAAGATTGATCTAAGCTGGCTGATTGTGCATCACAATCAAGTGGTTGGCCTCAGGAATTGCAAATATTTGTTTCATCAGCACGGAATGAATGAAGTTGATCTAAACCCAATAGTATTTTCCTTCTGATAAATAGGGAACTTACTTATATCATTTTTCCTTGCCTTTGCTTTCCCAAAGCAAGCAACATGTTTCTTAAAAACTATACTTCATGAGAATATTATAATTAGAAGCTATCTTCTGCACACTTCAGAATAGTCCTTGCATTTATAAACTTATATTACAATATTAGGTAGAAGAATGGTGACTGTTAGTTTCATAACTACTTCATATGTTTTACTCTTTAAGGCTCATTAAGTCAAGAATGGATTAAATACATTTATATAATAGTAGAACATAGCTCCTGCTGATTTGATGTGTGTGCAGATTATACACAGATTTATTAGGATTACTCAAACGTTTTCTTCAAATTTTCAGTAGTAGACTGCTATGCTAACTGGTAGGTGATAGTAATGATGCTGGAATTCTATGAATCAGCTATGAAGCAGAATTTCAGGGGAGAGTATTTGCTAGGGACTTAATTTCTAAGACGCATATCAAGAATATTGAACTATAACACCAAATGATGGAGGACTCAGCGTCACATTTTGTTGTTTTATGCAAGTCCTGGGACTTGAACCCAGGGCCTGGGAACTGTCCTTAAAAGTTATTTTTGCTTCAGGCTAGTGTTCTACCACTTTATCCACAGCTCCACTTCCAGATTTTTGGTAATGAACTGTAAATCAGAATATCATGCAATTTGTTTGGGCTGGATTCAAACCTGATTCTGTGTAGATAGGATTCCAAGTGTGAGCGCACAGAGCCTGGCTAGTATCATTCATCATTCAAGTCATGGGACTGCAATTCTGCACCTGGGTCTTGTCACTGAGCTTTTCAGCTCAAGACTACTGCCCTATCCCTTGAGCCATAGGGCCACTTCTGGGTTTCTGGTGGTTAATTGGAGATAAGAGTCACATGGACTTCAGTGCCCAGGCTGACTTTGAACTGCTATCCTTGGATCCCAGCCTCTTGAGTAGCTACATTTACAAGTGTGAGCCACCATACCCGGCTAAATTATTTTTTAAGTTAATTTATTTTGTTAAGTCAATATATAGTTGGCATACGGTTACATAAGTAATGAACATATTTCTTAAGAAAATTGTTATCCCCTCCCTCATTTTTCTCTGTTTTCCTACCCTCAGCCCCCTCTCCACCCAGATTGTTCAGTTCATTTCCGTTTAGTGTCTTCCAAGTATCACTGTTCAATTGGTTCACCCTTTTTCCTTTGTTTTTTTTTTTTACCATTTTATTATACCCTCTCCATTCCCCAAATCACATAAACCTATGTACAAGACACAGGGTACCCGAATTCAACACAGTGACTACAGAGAATAAAACTAAAGGGAAAAAGAAGAAAAGAGGTAAAAAGCAAAGAAAATGAAAGAACATCATACAGTACCTTAGAAGCAACAACACTGAAAAAACAAAACATAAACCTTGGGCTGAAAATGAAGCTTGCCTAGCATGTATGAAACCCTGGATTCCATTCCTCAGCACCACATAAACAAAAAACTGGAAGTGCCACTGTGACTCAGCTGGTAGATTTCTTACGTTCAGCACAGAGTGTCTCCAAGTGACAAAAATCTGTCACATTTAAGTCAGGCTTCAAAACTTTGCTAGGAACCAGTTATGTGATTTGGAATAAAGTCCAGTTTTCAAAAAATCACTAGCCAGGCGCTGGAGGGTCATAATTGTCATTCTACTAGCCAGGGAGAAGGTGATTCAAAGCCTTTGCAAGCAAAAAAAATGAAAACAAAAAAAAACTGTAAGATTCTACTCTCCACTTATCCACCCAAAAACTAAGTGGAGTTGTGGCTAAAACTGGTACAGCATTAGCCTTGAGGAAAAAGAACTAAGAGACCTTGCCCAGGTCCAAAGTTCAACCTCCCCACCAAGAAACAAAAAAAAGGAGTCCAGATACCTTAGTTTAAAAAGTATATCTGGATATCTTAGTAGATTTTTCTGATCTTTCCTCATTCATCTGATGGAACCACATAATCTTGATCCTGATCTGACTAAGAGCCTGCATTGTGCTTAATAAATTCATTCCACATATTCCAGTAGAATCTGGACAGCTAACAGCCACTTACCAATGCTTTATTCTACGTTTAGGCCAGTATGTCTTCATACCATCTACACAGTGAGCTATATCATCTTTCCAGAAGTATCATTGAGTGTAGAACACTCAGAACTAAAATAATTGCATAAAGATGTAATAAAAACCCTTGATTCATTAAGAAAATTTCTGTACCACTTAGAGCAAGTACATTAGTGGTATTTACCTCTAGCCTCTTTTTTAAAAAATTTGTTAACATTGAATTTTACATCATATTTCAAATGTCATGTTTAACCAACAAGTATTCAAGAAGGGAATCGCTATACAATCACTGGCACATAGATTTTAGAATATAGTAAAAATTAAGCTGAGTCTTTGTATGTCATAGATACAGATTAATCTATAATAAAACACATGTCTATAGAGTGTATAGTCTATCCTAGATTTTTATGTCTATGTAGTTATGTTTATATCTCCAAAATTATGTCCAGAACTTTGGGTATCAACTATTCAATCATCGCTCTACTACCATTTGAAACTACTATCCATATATTAAGGATATCATGTACCTTTTGTTCCTTGGTCTTAATTTATCTCACTCAACAGGATTCACTCTAATTTCATCCACTACCCCAAAAATGCCATTATTATTTTTTTCTGTGCAGATCTTCTTTTTATGTATTTATATTTATTGTAATTTATAGAAGGGTTACATTATATTCACCAGATAGAAGGTGCATTACTTCTCAAACTTTGATACCCCATGTAATGATATGGTCCCCATTTCCCTTCCCCTACCCCCATTCATGTTCATTTCCCCCCTTCCCTATCCAATTTCAAATAACGCATTAGGCACATATGAAATATATCAGAAAACAAGGTGAAATATTGTAACAATATGATATAACCAAGGGATAGCAAAAGAGATAAGAGATCACATAGTTCATTAAGGACAACAATCACTCATTATATGAGTTTTGTTTCTTTATCTTGGAGGTCCTTACATTTAGTGTCATACTATTTGTCACGATGTCTCTAGATTTTGTTCTATTGTAAATCTCTGGTAGCAGAGCCCAAGGTTTCTACTGAATTTGACAAATGAGGGAGACTCTTGGGCCTATGTTCCTTTGAGTTTGGCTTACTTCACTTAATATGATATTTTTCCTTTTCATCCACTTCCCCGAGAATGCCATTATTTTATTTTGTCGGTTGGCTATATATCATTCCATTGTGTGTGTGTGTGTTTGTGTGTGTGTGTGTGTGTGTGTGTGTGTGTGTGTATCACATTTTTTGTAGTAGGGCATCTGGTTGTTTCCATCATCCAACCTCATTTTCTACAGATATTTTTATAGTCTCTTTTTTATTTTCAGGGTAATGTATAGAGGGGTTAAGATTACATTTACAGGTAGTGGACTGCATTACTTCTCACACATTTATTCCACTCCACATGTTTTTGTCCCCAGTTCCCTCTCCCCTCCCCTTCCCAATCATCTTGTTTCCCCCCTTCCCTTTCCTATTTGACATAAACAAATAAACATATATACAATATGCCAGGGAAAAATCAGATACAGTAACAATCTGTTATTAACCAAAGGGCAAAATAAGAGATGAGAAATAACATAGTAGATTAAGGACAAAAATCACACAAGATTAAGAGCAACGATGACACAAGATATAGCTCTTGTTCCCATATCCTAGAGATCCTTTCATTTAGTCTCATCCAATATGACCTTATATACCTAGGTTTTTGAGTTATTGTAATCCTCTGCTAGGAGAGTCCTAGATGTGAACTAATTATTTCAAATGAGGGAAACCATTGAGCTTATGTTTCTTTGGGTCTGGCTGCTTCACTTAATATGAATTTTTCCAAGTCTTTCCATTTCCTTACAAATGGGGCGATGTCATTCCTTCTGATGGCAGCATAGCATTCCATTGTGTATAAGTACCACATCTTCTTGATTCAGTCATCTACTGAGTGGCATCTGGGTTGGTTTCATATCTTTGCTATGGTAAATAGTGCTGCAATGAGCATCATTGTGGTAGTGGCTTTAGTATGTCCTTTTTTCTGGACAATTTGGTAGATGCCAAGTAGTGGATTTGCTGGATCATAGGGGAGCTCTATGTTCAGTCTTTTGAGGAACCACCACAATGCTTTCCCTAGTGATTGAACGAGTTTACACTCACACCAACAGTGTAGGTGTGATCCCACCTGGTCACTTCCCCACCAGTATCTCTTATTAGATTTTTTGATAATGGCCATTCTGGCTGGAGTCAGGTGGAATCTCAAAGTTGTTTTGATTTTCATTTCCCTTATTGCTAGAGATATGGAGCATTTCTTCATGTGTCTAAAGCCCATTTTAATTTTTTCTTCAGAGAATACTCTTTTAAGTCTTTAGCCCACCTTTTAATAGGATGGTTGTTTCTTTGAAGATTTGTTTGGGAGAGATTCATTTTTTTCAGCTATAGATATATTTTAGATAACTACATATATTTTTGTAGAAAAAAGAATGGAAGCCATCATGCTGGCTCACAACTTAATTTCAGCTACTTAGGAGGCTCAGGGCTTAGGATCACAGGTCAAAGCCAACCAGGGCCCTACAGTGTGTGAGATCAAACTCTGTGAACATACAATGACTGTAAGAGGAATCTCACTGCCTGGGAATGTAGCCTAATGGTAGAGTGCTCACCTTGAATGCATGAAGACCTAGGTTCTATTCACCGGTACCGCATATTCAGAAAAAAGCTAGAAGTGGCGCTGTGTTTCAAGAGGCAGAGCACTCACCTTGGGCAAGCGAGTCCAATGAAAATGTCTAGGCCCTGAGTCCAAGCCGTAGGACTGGCAAAAAGAAAAAAAAGAGCAATCTTACTTAAGTAACAAGGAATGTACCCTATATTTATACAAACTGAAAAATTCATTAAGAAATTAGAAAATATGTATAAAGTGCATAATTTCTTTTGTGTGTTGGCACTGGGTCTTCAACTGAGTGCTTCAGCTCTATCCCTGACCTTTTCTGCTCAAGGCTAGCACTCTACCAATGCAGCCCCAAATCAACTATCTTCAATTGAGATATAAGCGATGAATATTTCAGGGTGCTTCATGAAAAACATTTTTATAAATTGAAACTTTCAACACAGTCTTATTTTAGTATGTATGTTGAGATGGGAAGAGACAGAAAAAGTGAAATGTTTCCTGATCCCCATAGAGAAGAGACTCAGCAGAACCACTGTGGTCTGCAGGCTTCTTTGTGAGTTTTGTTTGCTTGTTTGATTTTTGTCAATTGTGGGGCTTGAACTCTGGGCCTGGGCACTGTCCCTGAGCTCTTCAGCTCAAGGCTAGTGCTTTAATCTGTGAGCCACAGTGCCACTTCTGGTTTTTCTGGCAGTTAACTGGGTACTTTGGCTGGCTTTAAACTTTGATTCTCAGATCTTAGCCTCCTGAGTAGCTAAGATTATAGGTGTGAGGTACCATCACCAGGCTGCTGTTCTGTTACTATGCAGGTTCTGGATCAAGAACTTCAAGTTCTTACTTCAATTTTTTCTTCTCTTGCCTGATACTCTGCCATTTCAACGATGCCCCAGTTCCTGGTCTTTGTTGGTTAATGAGAGATATTATGATTTTCTAATATTCAGAGCAATGATTATAAAACCCAGCATTTTACTTACTTGAATAAATTAAGAGACAGGACCTAGTGAGATGGAAAACAAAAATTTTTTTCAAGTTGCTATCCTGTTCTAATGCATAAGTCTGGCTATTTTGCTTACACACAAATATGTATTTTACCAATTTCTACTCTATTTTTGCTTAGCTTAAATCCACCACTGCCATTTCATAGATTTTGTTGTTGTTGTTTGCGGTGCTTGAACTCTGTGCCTGGGCTGTTCCTCAGATCTTCAGTTCAGTGCCAGTGCTCTACTACTTTTGATTTGGCCAGTCATGGGCTTGAACTCAGGGACTGAGCACTGTTCTTATATTTTCTCAAGGCTAGGGCTCTACCACTTCAGCCTCAGCACCACTTCCAGCATTTTTCTATGTATGTGATATTGAGGAATTGAACCCAGGTCTTCGTGCATGCTAGGCAAGCACTCTACCACTAGGCCAAACTCCCAGCCCAAAATTATTCATCATTACTATTAGCTATCTTCTTTTTTTTATTATTGATTCGTCATGTTGCTTGGACTTTGGGCCTGGACTGTCCCTGACCTCTTCAACTCAAGGATAGCGCTCTTCCTCTACAGCTCCATTTTTGGTTTCTGGTAGTTAATTGGTGATGTAAGTCTCACAAACATATGTGTGCAGGCTGGCTTTGGGCTTTGAACCAAGATCCTCCAATCTCAGCCTCCATAGTAGGTAGAATTACACGCTTCAGCCAGCAGTGCCTGACTGTTTGATGTCTCTGTCTCTGTCTCTCTGTCTGTCTGTCTCTGTCTGTCTGCCTGTCTGTCTCTCTGTCTCTCTGTCTCTCTCTCTGTCTCTGTCTCTCTCTCTGTCTCTCTCTCTCCCTCTCTCTCTCTGTCTCTCTCTCTCTCTCTCTCTCTCTCTCTCTCTCTCTCTCTCTCTCTCTCTCTCTCTCTCTGTCTGTCTCTCTCTGTCCCTCTTTTGGTTGTAAGACTTTAATTGTGCACCTGGGCAGTGTCCCTGTGCTCTTCAGCTCAAGGCTACAACCTTAAACACCTTGAGCCACAGTGTCACTTCTGGTTTTCTGGTGCTTAAGTGGAAGAAACAGTTTCATGCACTTTAGTGTCTGGCCTGGCTTTGAACTGTGATCCTCAGAACCCAACCTTCTTCATTTCCAGCTTTTTTTTGGTGTAAGTGGTACAGAGTAATTGAACACAGGGCTTTGTGCATACTAGGCAAGCAAACTACCACTAGTGTGCACTCCAGCGTTAGATAAGGGCTTTCTTTTTCTTTTTCTTTTTTTCACTCATGGGGCTTGAACTCTGGGCCTGGATGTTTACCTTAAGCTCTTCAGCTCAAGGCAAGAGCTCTACCACTTGAGGCACATTGTCATTTTGAATTTTCTGGATTACTTGGAAATAAGATTCTCACAGATTTTTATGCCTGGGCCGTCTTTGAACCTCGATCCTCCAGGGTAGCTAGGATGACCAGGGTGAGCCACCAGTCACGGGCATTAAATTATTATTTTTTGCATGTCCTATGGCTTCAACTCATGGCCAGAGCACTATCCTAGGGCTTGCTCAAGGATAGCACTTTACTTCAGCCAGCCAACTCCCGGTCCAAATAGGCCACTCTTGAAGCTAGAATTACAGATATCGGCCATAATACTGGCATGTTGTTATCTAAGTATATAATTTTTCTTCTATTTTTGATGGCTTTTCCTTAGTGTACATATTTCCTACATATTTGATGGAAAACTTCCTTCCCACTGGGGCCATAAGTTAAGCCTAGTGGAAGCGTTCTTGCCGAGCATGAATGAAGACCCAAGTTCAATTCCTCAGCACAACACTGATAAAAAAAGATAAAAGTGGTGCTGTGGCACATGTGATAGAACTTGCGCCTTAAGAATAAACAAAAACAAAAACAAGGATTGTGCTCAGGTCCTGAGTCTAAGCCCAGTACTGGCAAAAAAAATTCTGCCCAAAGTAGACATTTAAACTTATTGTACTTTTCAAAAAATTTGTTGTTCAAGGTGATATACAAAGAGATTGCTGTTACATATGTAATGAGTACATTTCTTGTAAACACTGTTACCCCCTCCCCCATTTTCTCTTTCCTTTCCCCCCAAGTCATAAATTTCATTTACAACAAATATATATGTATTTTCATTCCTGAAAAAAATAGTTTAAAATGTGTTCAAATAAATGATGTAGGTTGATATATTTATCAAAATGGATTACTTGAACTCTAAAATAAACATTCTAAGGAATTTTTCTCATAAAATTGTAGTAATGCTATAAAACTAATATAAAAGGAATTTTAGTTATTAATTTCTTATGTTTTACCTTTAACATTATTACACTAAGCATACTGTTTATGGTATTAATACAGACAGCATGAAATATGATTATGTAAAAAAATTAAATGATTAAAAATAGTAAGGTTGGGGGCCAGTAGTTTGGCTTGGTGGCACACACCCTGGACTGGCAAAAAAGAGGTAGGGTTAGATAAATCAGATTTATTTCCAAATGTGTGGAAAATGGTATGATTTCTTGTTTAGCTAGTCCTGCGGCTTGAACTGAGGGACCAGGAACTGTCCTTGGCCACATTTGTTCAAGGGTGGCACTCTGACACCTGAGCAACAGTGCCCCATCTGCTTTTTCTGTGTATGCAGTGTCGAGGAATTGAATCAAGGTCTTCTTGTATACTAGGCGAGCACTCTACAACTAGGCAACATTAAAAGCCAAAGTAGATTTTTGATGCTATTGTGGAGTTTTAATTTTCTTAAATATTTGTACAAAGCACAATGGATATATAAACAGACTTGAACTCACAGAACAGAGTCCCACATAATATTACAGTTACTCTGGCACTTCTCCCGATTGACAAAACACATTTCCAGGCATCTGCTCTGTCCTTAAGCTTTGGTAGCTGACTTGTCTTTCCATGGAGGCCTGGCCTGGATTCCTGGTGATTCCATGCATTTCATAGTTCCCTGTATATCCAGTAAGGTTGTCTTCTATGGGACCAGACCTGTCTGGTTTTTGGCCCACCCAGGACCTATGTGTCTGAGGTCTCACATTATAAGTGGAAAATAAAACACAGTATAATAAGCACTGAAGAACTGCACACCATAATATTAACAATGAGAGTTTAATAGTTAGCAAAGTAAATACAATGAATACTTGACAAGAATCATGAGAGCAAGATAAAGAGATGTCTTTTTAGGAAGGGGACAGGGAAGCTCTAAATCCAGACTGGCCTCCAAGTTGCCTTCAGACAGTAATTCTCCTTCAGAGTCCTCAGAAGGGTATCCTTCCTCATGAGAAACAGAATGTCCTTCCTCAGTTAAGAGGGGGATGGATTCTGGTTTGTCGAATGGAGATTGAGTCTCTTTTAGTGAGATGGATGGGTCTGGATATTCT
The DNA here is from genome assembly GCA_024803745.1 of Megascapheus bottae. Taxonomy (NCBI): domain Eukaryota; kingdom Metazoa; phylum Chordata; class Mammalia; order Rodentia; family Geomyidae; genus Megascapheus; species Megascapheus bottae. The sequence continues at coordinate 81,101 of JANJXV010000292.1, forward strand.
GTGAGGATGGATTCATTTTCCTCCAATGAATCCAGTATTGAGAGTACACTTGCTGCTTCCCATGGGGACATTTTCCATGAGCCCAGCGTGTGCCCCTTCAGCTTGCACAATAAGTGGAGTGTTACTCTGACTCAGATGGACTGACTCTGGGTGGAGTGTGAAAGGAAACGGAAGGAAATCTGGCTGCTCTTTTTCTTCCTCCATAGTATCTGCAGGTTCAACTGTGTCACACATGGGGTTCAGAGCAAAAGGTATATCCATAGGACTCTAAACCTGTTTGGTAATTTCTACAGAAGGCCCATGCTTTCTGGAGTGCAGTGATGATTCTCAGTCTCCATCAGTCACCAGCTCCATTGGTGGGTTTTTCATCCGGAGTTCAGGATAAGCTCTTCCACGATGACCCAAACCTAAGAATGGAAATAGGTACAGAGTGGACAGAGTGGACTCTGCAAGTTGAAGTGTCACTCAACTTCCATGAGGATCTAATGGAGGAGCCTGTAGAACTGGAGTTTGGACTGAACATTGAGGAGGTGTAGGGTCTTTCTAATGAGTGCTTCTTCCCGAGTCCTTTCAGAGGACAGACATTACCTGGCTGACACCACCCATAAAGGGCATTTTGCCAAGCTCTGTAGAAGTAAGGGCCAACCAATATCTAGACCACATGGGCTTCCTACTCACAGGTTCTGAGGCAACCACACCAGGACTTCTACTTTTTCTTGGTCTTACTGGTCGCATATTCCTCCAGCTGGTCAAAAAGTTTGTGTTTAGAAGAGCAGGTCCAAAGCCGACATGTAGAACCTCATATAGAGCTTGAGTTGTGTCAGGGTGTGGCAGTTCTTGAACTCGTAGAAATCACTGGGGTAGAAGTCCATTCACATCGTATAGATGGAACACATGATGCTGTGGGCACATTCGGTACAAGGAAAGTGAGAGCCTTCTCTCTCCATCCTGAGCCTTTTACCAAAGCCCCTTTCTTGCAGGATTCTAATGTTGTGGCTGTCCTGCATAGATGTGCACTTATGTGCTGGGAGGGGGGTAAGAGACACTCGAGAACAGGATGACTTTTACACCCCACTTCCAGAAGCTTCTGAGAGAGGCCTCTATGCATCTGTCCAAAGTAAACGCACCTTAAATTAACTAAGTAAATGCTCTAAATAAATCAATAAGTGAATGCTCTAAATAAAGGACTAAATGCTCATTCCTCTAATCTTAGCCACCCAGCAGGCTGAGCTCTGAAGATCACAGTGGAAAGCCAGTCTAGTCAGTAAAAGTCTAAAGGCACTTGTCTTCAATTAGGCAGCAAAAAGCCAGAACTTGACCTATGACTCAAATGGTACAGTGCTAATTTTTGAAAACCAAACGGATGGCATTTAGACCTGGGTTCAAGTTCAAGTGGCAGCACTGGACCACACACCAAAATGTAAATGCTTTCAGGTTCTAACAGGCAAAGCTCTCACAATCCCTCCCTGATGGCTCAAAAGTGATTCAGCCCCCAGCTTTTCCTCTGACTCCATTATTTCACAGGCCTCCGCCATTAGTACTGACACCTCATTGCTTACTGGGAAATGGGATTTCCTAGGATGTCACCTAGGTGAGGGCTGCAGTTGGGATCCACTTACTCATGCCTGAAATCCAACTTCTCAGTAAGCACACTGTTGAGACTCCAGTAGCTTGTGAGGGAAATGAAATGGCATGGTGTCCCAGTCATAATAAAGTAGTTTGTGCACTTGTATCATGCTTAGCTCCCCTGTGAACACCCCAGTGAACCAAACAGGCTCAGAGAGGAGCCAAGTATTCCAAGACTTGGCCAGGAGGGGTGAGCAAACATGGGTTTTTCAAGAGAATTTCCAGCAACTACTACATTGTCCTCCACTATTTGAAATTGTGCAGGAAGTTTCCCACATAAAAGAGATCACCTTTCTGGTAGGCAGGGATCAGCTTTGTCAGCAGCATCTCCAACAGGCCTTCCTCCAGGATCCATAGATTACAAGGCTCATTCAGAGTCTGAGCTGACTTACCATCACAGTGTATTGGCAAAACAGTGGATATTTCAAACGTAGGAATGGGACCACACTTCACACTGAGGAATTGGTATAGAGTAGATTGGAAATGACACACTCTAATCTCAGTTTAGTCACTTGAAAGCACACAAGAAGGTTGTAGTTTGTGGGCAGGATGATGGGTTTAAATAGATTTCCTCTCAATATACCTCATCTGAGTTTCCCTGGAGTTTCCTGGCTTTCTTCCTAGAGAAATGCCTGATATACTGGAATTTTGTCTTGGCCCTGATCCAGCATCTACTTCTTCAAGTGAGACATCCATATCTCTCATGCCTGAGATCCGAGCCTCCTGACCTTTGGCAACAGCACAGCAACATCTTTCTTCCTCCTGAGCCACAGGCCAAGGGAGCTGACTTGAGCTGGTTGTCACATACAGTGGCTTGGTTATCAGGGTTCCATATTCTGTTCCATTGTGAGGGAGGTAGGGTCACCTTTCAAGGCCCAATGACCAAAGCTCCTTGCTCACAGAAGACCTCCCCAAATACATACTGGAGGCTGAATCTCCCTTCCCACCTCACATATGGATGTAGTAAACAGCACACCTTTTTGTTCAAATCCCAAGTCATTAACTAGGCGTAAGTGCTAGCCTGGTCTCAGGCTCAAGGAGCCTTTCTTAGGTAAGATCCAAACTTAACTGTCACTATTCCCCTTACCCTTCACAAGACATTTTGCTTCACAGTGCCTTCTCAGCTTGCATTTTGCCTCTTGCACATTTTCTTTGCTAGTCCTGGGACTTACCTCAGAGCCTGACCATTGTTCTTAGGCTTTCTTTAGGCTATAGCTGTCCCACCAAGCCACAGCACCACTTCCAGAGTTTTCTATGTATATGGTACTGCAGAATCAAACCGGACTCTTTTTGTGTGGTAGCCAAGCACTCTACAAATAGATGAAAGACCCAGGCCATCTTGCACATATTTTTCACTTCAATCTACTAGGATGTTGTTAGGTTTCTGTATCCTAATCTATTTTTCTTCCTGATGAATATCTGTGCTGTCATCTGTAAAAATGCAAGTGGGAAAATCACAGAAGCATTGGTGAGATAAAAAAAGTCTTACAGACATAGATAAGTGTTCATTCTCTGTAGGAGAAAGGATATTTTGATATGATGATGATGACTATTTATAAATACTTAATCGGGGTTTAGAGTTTGGCCCAGTGGTAGAGTGCTTGCCTAGCATCCATGAAGATCTAGGTTTGAGTCCTTAATATCACACAGATATAAAAATCCATATGGCAATGTGGCTCAAGTGGCAGAGGGCTAGACTTGGGAAAAGCCAAGAGCAGTGCTCAGGCCCTGAGTTCAATCCCCAGGAATGGCAGAAAAAACAAAAGAATAGAAAAGAAAACAAATGTGCTTTTTACAAGTTATTCACTCACAGCATTTGCCTCTGAATTCTTCGCTTCTACATCTTGTGACTTATCCCTTTCCCTCAATGTAGACAAGAAAAACATATTTTATTACTTGCTATCCTGTTGTCCAATCTTTGGATATTAATTCAAAATACAATATTGCCTGAAATATTGTGTGTGTGCATGTGTGTGTATCTGCCAATGTGTGCATGCACACATGTGTACAGGGTTTAGGGCTTACTCATAGGGCCTGTGTGATAACCCTCAGCATCTTTTCCTCAAAGGTATTGGTCTTTCACTTGTAGCTTATTATAGCTAATTGGAGTTGAGAGATTCACTCAATTTCTTGCCCTGTGCATTGGAACCCAGTGCTGGGTTCTCATATTGTTAATTGTAGCTATAGAGAAGCCTGAGGTCTGGGGATCCTCGTTAGAATCCAGCCCCTGAAAGAAAGTCATTGATAGAAATCTTTATCTTCAGTTAAGCACGAATAAATAAGGCAAAAGTGGAACTGTGGCTCAGTTCCTCTTGTACCAGCCATGAGAAAATTAGTAATTGGCAGCACCTGGTCCCTGAGAGAAATCCTTAGCACTGGTTCAAAAAAAGAAAGAAAATAATGAAAAAAATTAAAACTTGCAGAGGAATCCATAAGGATAAACGTGCCTGTGAATAATCTTGTCATTTCAGATTCCCTCAAGAGCTTAGGTCTCTCTATATTTTATCAAGTTTTTTTAAAAGATATTTACATATTTTCTATCTTTCTTAAACAGAGATAGCCATCCACAAAACACAAACACAAACTCTCACACAGTATACCACCCACCCATAAGTGTCTGGCTATGTATATATGTATATTCATATGTATTGATCTGTCTCTCTATACTAATATATAAATGCATAAACATATGTATTTAGACAAACAGGAAACATACATAGATAGGTCTCAGGCATTTCCAGATTTTGTGCAAGTCTTCTGAGTGCAACTTACCATTGTATTGTTTGTCAAGATAGAGTCCCTCTAACTTTTGGCCAGCTTCTTGTCCTTTGATACTTTTTTCTGGCAGTCCTGGGTTTTGAACGCTAGGCCTGGATGCTGTCACTGAGCTTGAGCTTCTTGCATTCAGTAGTTTATTGCAGATAAGAGTCTCATGGAGTTTCTGTCCTGGGCTGGCTTTGAATTGTGATCCTCAGATCTCAAACTCCTGAGTAGCTAGGATGACAGTCTTGAGCTACCAGTACCTGGTTCCTTTGCCTCTTTTACCCTTTTTTTGGCCCCACCACAGCCATGGTATCTACCTTCCTATGTTCTCTCCACCTGCCCCCAGACAGGGGTCTGACAGATGCTTTCCACCCACTTATTCATGTCCTCCTCTGTATTGGCTGACAGCTAAGACATGCACTCACTTGTCTGGATGCCAAACACAAAGCCATGTGATTGTTTCTCAGTCTGGAACATCCTATCAGATTTATAGCACCACAGAGGGTCAGGTTGATGCTCCTCCAGGGCTTCTTAAATTGTTCTCATATTAATCCACAACACGTTTGTCATCACTTGTCCAGCTAATTCATGGACTAAAGCAGCATTCCCTACAAACTTAGATCCCAATACCATGAGGACACTCAAGGGTGCATTAGGAGTGTGACCTGCAGGTGGATGTGAGCCTGTCTAAGTTGGAGGGGATTTCTCCACCACAGGAAATGGAATACAAATTTAGAATCTGCTTTCATGAGGTGACAATCTCTGGCAGATGTTCTTATCAAATGTGGCACTGCCTACTTCCACCTTAAAACATGGGTTGATGACCCAGCATAACAGTGAATGTATTCACCCCGGCCCAACACATAGGCTGGGACCCTGAACTTTCAGGTAGCATTTGGCTTTGAAGGTCATGAGATCTTAGTCTACAAATGATGAGCCCCCTCCCGTGAGGCATAGCAAACGGAGCCAAAGTGCAACCCAGTTAAGCACCAGATCAAGCTTCCCTTCTTCAGTAGGGTATGGTTTGAAAACTGTGCATAGCTTCTGTTTGAAGCCAGTCGAGAAAGGAAAGTCCATGAAACTCTCATTTCCAGTTAACTGCCAAGAAAAAGCCAAAGATACAGATGAAGCTCAAGAGAGCTAGAGAGCCATCTGAAAAGAATGGTTACACCCTGCAACATCCGCATTATCTGATCTTGAAAACATCTCTGCGTGCATCCCAGCATGCAGCCAGCATCTGGGGGTGACAGTGACCCCTGCGCCAATTGGCAATCTGCACTGTCTCTGACATCTGTAATGTGAACCTCATTCTGTTGGGTTTGTGAAGAGGTGTCAACCCTGCAGAAGGAACCAACTGTGCCCTAACTCCCACTGTCCCCTGGGGCCCCTAGCATTCCCCCATCTGCACCCCTCCTGTGGCTTCTGATCCTAGGGAGCCCTCCTGCCCTGTCCAACACTCACATGAAGTGCATATTTCTTCTCCTGGGGCAACTTCTCCACAGAGAGTACATGACATGCCCACTCTCCAGGCACGGGGAGATCCTGCCCAAGTAGCAAATCAGTGATAAGGACATAAAGTGATGAATAGAATTTTAGATCCTGATGGTAGACAGTCTGCAAAATCCCAGGGAGAATGGAATTGGAGGGGACCAGGGATCAGGATGTGGGCATGGAGCTTCCCTGCCAAGGGGGTGGGGGAAGTCACAGGCTGGGGGATGCACAGGATGATCCATGGGCCCTGTGCAGCTACTGGGTCACCCCCTTCTGCATCTCAGCCTTTGGCTTTGAGCTCTGTGATCGTCAAGATGTGCACAGTCTGTACTCTGGCTGGCAGAAGAAAGGACCCTGGGAAGACAATTGTAGACCCTTTGTGAGTGTAGGAAGGGGTAGGCTGGACACCCAGTCCAAGAGGAGCTAAAACTGGAGTCGAGGGGTGAGCAAGGATTGGGTGTGAGGGTTGTGGGCAGTCACAGTCACGGCAGAGGTGGCTCTGTCTGTGGGGTGAGTGCCTCCCTGCAGGCACAGCACTGGACATATCAGAGATCCATATGAAAAGGAAAAGCTGAAAATGACACTATGGTTCAAATGGTAGAGCATCAACCTTGAGCAAAAGAGCTCAGGGACAGTACCCAGGACCTGAGTTCAAGCCTCATGACTGTAAAAGAAAAAGAACCAGGACTATGAGAGGGAACCTGGTACTCTCTTGGTCTAATCAGACACAAGAAGAGGCCGGGATAGGCTGTGGAAAAACACACAGAACATCTTCCGCCAGCTCATCCTGTCCTGCATGCTGGGACAGCTATGTAACTTGGGCTACGGTGAGATCATCTTCACCCCTGTGCTGCCATCTGAATTGTAGGCCTCTGTCCTGCATGGGGTGTCCTGATGGCTGAGCAGGTGCCCTAACCCTAGATGGAGAGCAGCCACTGACTGTGGTAGCTAAGGAGAGATCTGTTCCATAGCTATCAGGCCACCCAGCATGGGAGCCATAACCACCCCTCACCCAGGTAGAGGCCAATGGTTCTCCAGGTGCTACTAACATTGCCCCACCCCTAGCTCTGGGTACACGTGACATTCCCTCCACAAGGAGCAGGACTAAGTGAAGGATCAGGAAGCTGCATATGGGCTTCAGATGATGGCCAGGCTGGCACTACAGATGGCCTCAATCTGTCACCATCTTCCCCTGCCTCCATCATTCCTCCATCATGCCTCTCTACCTCCCACCCATTAACCTTGGAAACCAATGAACTGGGCTCTCATGATTCCTCTCATCTCTTCACGCACCTTGCCATGCGTCCATCTCTCTGTCACTTCCACCCCACACACATCCCACCACCAGCCACCCTGTAGCTTATGAGGATCACAGAGGAAGCTCTTGGTGAAGGGCTTGTGACCACAAAACAGTTACTATCACCCGCTCCAGCCTGATCCACCACAGAATAAGTACAGCCAAGCAAGCACACATTGCAGCAGAGTTGCTCTGCTGCCACACTGATTTCTTCATGGCCAGGACTTGGCTCTCCTCAGCCTCCCAGCTCAGTAACCAGAACATTGTGCTTTCACACAGCCATGGCTTCCAGTCTCCATGGACACAATGACATCAAGGTGATGCCAACTTCCCCATCTCTATATACTTCTAACTATGGGATGGGAGCTGAGGTTCTCTTCTGTGACTCCATCCGCTAAGAGGCTCATGCAGATTTCTATCCTTTGCTCATCATGGTGACTCTTTGGTTAACAAGTCACTGCTGGGCTTCCAGTTCACCACATATAGAACCCATACTCCAACACTTTTCTTAGAAGGACTGATGACTTTTAAATATTCTCTAATTTTAAATTTCTAGTACCTTCTCTTTTTCTTTTATATATTTCCCTTCCTCACATACTTCTCTTTTTTACCTTCCTTCTTTCATTCCTGGCCTTGAACTCAAAACCTGGAGCTTTTTCTTAGCTTTTCTTTGCTCAAGGTAGCACTCTAGCTCTAGAGCCACAGCTCCACTTCAATCTTTGTTCTTGCTCTAAACAGGGAGTATGAGTCTCATGCATTTTTCCCTTTGCTGGGTTGGTTTTAAACCACAATACTAAGATCAGGATCCTGAATATGCCTCGGATTACAGGTATTATCTAATCAAAACAAATTCCTGATTTCTTTTTTAGACATAATTAGTTCTTTCAGGTGAGCCACCAGCCACTCATGCAAGAGCATTGCAGGATCCCAGCATACATCTTGTCTCCAGTCTTATTCCATCCATCTCACCATGGTCATCTAAAACACCCTGCTGCATGCCTGAAGTCGCAAGGAACGTTCTCAACACCATGAGAGGCCCCCTTGAGCTCTGCCTCAGACATGCCCAGCCCCCATCCCACTTCCACATGAGCATTTGTTTAGGAGAAATTTCCTGAGTACATCATCATCTTTTCCTCACCATTCAAATATCATCTTTGGAGTCATTTCTCCCAGACAAAGTGGAACATGATCCATGGTTTGATAGCAGCTCCAGCTTCATAGTCCCAGCCACCAACAACCCCCCCCATTACCCTGGCAGACACCTGAATTCAAGGACAATGTTTTCACTACCTCTGACTCTTATCAAATGTTTTAACTTATACAGTGCATTAAAATAATTTTACTAAATGGAATAAACACATGGCATCAAGCTTCAGAATCTTTGCACCTGAACTTTTAGTGAATCACAGACACACCAGCATTTCTGTAGCCAACAGAAATCTTAGCTTTGAGATTTCAGCATCCCTGGTATCCAAGTTTGGATGTGCTAACACTGCCCTTAATGGGGCACTTCAATCACACAATCCCACAACAATCAATGTCATTTGACATTCACTGGTAGGTGGTGCTAGGAAAAAGACTGATGTGCCAACTCCATGCTGGCTTGACCTATGCCATCTTCAAACCTGGAGCAAGTGGGGCTCCTCTCTCCATGACACCTTTTGTGTACTACCCCAGGAGGACCTTTACCTTGAGACAAAATTATGAAGACTATCTCTACCAGCAAAGATTCCAGTGAGATGTGCCTACATGGATAAAGCTAAAATCTCACTAAAGTGAGGTTGTTGGCAGTGCTGGAGCCTGAACTCAGGGCCTGGGCACTAAGCATTTGTACTCAAGACTAGCCCTTTACCACTTGAGCCCAAACTCCATTCCCAGCTGTTTTTATTTTTGGTAGTAAGAATCTATCAGACTTTCCTGTTCTAGGTGACTTGGAACTTCCATACTCAGATCTCAGCCTCCTGACCAGCCTGGATTAAAAGTGTGGATCAGCCATGCGCCACACCTGAGGACTTCTGCCAGCACATTTTTTCCCAAAAATTGGAAGAGGAAGATGAGGGAGGGTTGGGCTCATCCTGCCCTGCATATGAAGGAGAGCATCAGCGCCTGAACTTCATTCCCTGTTGGTGGCTGCTGGAGAAAAAGGAAGCAAATAGGCACAGGCTGGCAGCAGATGCCACAGAACAACTTGTGACCAAAACTCCCAGAGCAGACCTCAGAATCGATGACAGAGTTGGATCTACCCAGTAACAGGGGAAGTGGTGACACCTGAAACTGCGCGTTTGAGCCTTTGCTGCTAGTAAACAGGGCCACCTATGTCTCAATGAGAAAGGTGAGATTTTGGTGGAGAAGGTGAGATTAAACATTTTGTATCATGCAAGAAGACAGACTACAAGGGGTCTTTTATTATTCCAAGTGAAATTTTGGATTTCCTCTTCTGTTTCTTTAAAGAATGACATTGGGATATTGATGAATATTGCACTGAATTTGTAGATAGTCCTTATCAAGATTGCCATTTTTACAATATTACTTCTTCCAAACCAGGAGCATAGGTTTTTGCATTTCCTCAGTTCTGCGTTAATGGCCTTCTCCAGAGTTTATAGTTCCATCAAAAATGTGCTTTACATTCTAAGTTAATTCCTAGGTATTTTATTTTCTTTGATAGCAAAATGAGTTGCTATCCTGATTCTTGCCTCATTCCTCTCATTTGTTGACATATAGGAAGGCAGTTGACATTGAGGGTTAATTTTATACCCTGCTACCTTATCAAAGGTTTATATCAGCTCAAGCAGCTTTGGAGTAGAGTCTATAGGGTTCTTTAAATACAGAATCATGTCATCTGTAAGGAGAGAAAGTTTCAGTTCCTCTTTCCCTTTTCCTCCTCACTCCAGTTAGAATGGCCAAGATCCAGAAATCTAATAACGTATGCTGGAGGGGATGTGGCCAGGAGGGATCACTACTACACTGCTGGTGGGATTGCAAACTCGTTCAACCACTATGGAAAGCACTATGGCAGTATCCCAAAAAGACTAAACATAGACCTCATCTGTGATCCAGCAATTTCACTACTTGCCAATCGTCCAGATAGGACATACTAAATTCACTAGAACAATAACATTTATCACTGCACTATTTACTATAGCAAAGGTATGGAACCAACCCAGATGCCCGTCAGTTGATGAGTAGATCAAATATGGTATTTTTACACAATGGAATTCTGTGCTTCTGTCAGAAAGAATGACATAGACGAATTTGTAAGGAAATAGAAAGACTGTAAAGTTTAGAAATTAGTTTCTGTCTCCTTCTCTCTCTCCTTCTCTATCTCTGTAAAATTTAGAAGTTCCTGTTTCTCTCTCTTTCTCTCTCTTTTCTCTCTCTCTCTCTCTCTCTCTCTCTCTCTCTCTCTCTCTCTCTCTCTCTCTCTCTCTCTCTCTCTCTCTCCAATCCTTAGGCTTGAATTCAGGGCCTGAGCTACTTTGCTCAAGGTTAGCACTCTACCGTTTGAACCACAGTGCTGCTTCTGGCTTGCTCTTTTCACGTAGTATTGAGGAATCTAACCCAGGCCTTCATCCTTGATAGGTTAGCACTCTACCACTAAGCCACACAGTCAGCTTTTAGAGGTTTCTGACAAAGGTTTTCCTACATGCTATTATTTCTTCTGTGAGTGCTCTTAATGCTTGCTGAAGGTTGACTTTGTTTAGAAGACTTACCCTAATGCTCCCATATACAGAGATTCTATATATAGCTAAATGTTTTTCATTACTCAGAATTTCTCTATTGTGTATGTTGTGAAATGTACTGAAGACTGACTTCTGATTAAAAGTCATTGCACATTTGTTCTATTCATTAGTTTTCTTTTCTTCTATGGGAATCAGGTTTGTGATGAACACAGAAGTATGCCTTCCAGGTCAAACACTTTCCACATTTGTAATATTCATAAGGTTTTTCTCTCCTATGTGCATTTTATACTTAGTCATGCGTTCATGATGGATTTTTCATATTCTTATATTCATACGATTTTTATCCTGTGTCTGTGTGGTATCATGCAAACTCAACTATGAGTTCTTCAAAAAAATTTCCCTTTCATTTATTCATAGGATTCTATCCTGTGGGTGTTTAGTGATAAATCTTGACTTGTGCCTTCTGGGGAAAAGACTGAACATTTGCTACATTCATTAAGGGTTTTATCTTGTGTTGGTTCTGTGACACAACCTGAGTTTCCTTCCACAGACTAAAAAGTCATTCCTATTTATTATATTGAGAAATAATCTAAATATAGTGCTGTTTTGCATCTTTTTAAAACTTTCTTTTCTTTTCTTTTCTTTTTTTTTTGTAGTTCATAGGCTTCGGCCCTGTCCCTGAACAATTCAGCAGAAGACTATAACCCCTATCCTTGAGCTACAGACCCACTTCCTGTTTTCTAGAGTTAACTACAGATAAGAGTCTCAGGTCCTGAGTAGCAGATAGGATTACCTTACCCAGTTTCAATGCTGTTTGCTTATTAACCTTTAAGTGAGGAACACGAATTTTTTCTAGATTCAGCGGCCACAAGTTTGGTTTATATGTCTGTTTGCCTTTGATCCAAGCAAGAACGATTCTTGAGAGTAAGGACTTACACCTATATCCCTTCAGTTACAACTTCTCACTAAAGTCTCAATTTAGGTATTTGTGGGAATTTTGAAATTTGTTTCTTTCCATTTGAAGTCTTATAAAAATTCCTTTTCTAACACTCCTGTCCCTCAGTACCATGGAAGACCAGAAAATCCCCAGCTCATTGTCTAGTTAATTTTCTTATGTTGATTGAAACTTTGTTGTTTTTTTTTCCTTCCATTCCTGGGTTTGAATTTAGGACCTAACCACTGTCCTTGGGTTTTCTCAAGACTAGAACCCTACCAATGAAGTCATTACTTCTGGCTTTTTCTATGTATGTGGTAATAAGGAATAAAACCTGTGTCTTTGTGCAGGCTAGGCAAGCACTCTACCACTAGGCTCAATTTCTGGTGGAAAGGTCTGGTTCTGAATACCAGTCTCTTCCTACCAGCAAAAAGATATTATCCTTATCAGAGAATAATGCCCTGACTTATTCCTTGTTTGCTCAATCATTTATAGTCTTAGTTTTAAAGAAATGAAATATCATTCTTTCTTTCTTTCTTTCTTTCTTTATTTCTTTCTTTCTTTCTTCCTTTCCTTCCTTCCCTCTTTCTTCCCTCTTTCTTCTTTCTTTCTTTCTTTCTTTCTTTCTTTCTTTCTTTCTTTCTTTCTTTCTTTCTTTCTTTCTTTCTTGTTTTGCGGTCATGGGACTTGAATTCTAGACCTGGCTGTTCTTCCTGAGCTCTTCAGCTCAAGGCTACTGCCCTATATCTTTAGCCTCAACCCCACTTCTCATTTTCTATTGGTTCATTGGAAAGAAGAGTCTAAGGTGTTTTTGTGATAGGTCAGTCTTTCAACCTTGATCCTCAGATCTCAGCCTCCTAAGTAGCTAGGATAACAGGCATGAGACACGGGCTCATGGCTTTCTCATTTTATTTTGTTTCACAGTGATTTCTACAGAGAAATCTAACTTTAACTCTACTGCCACATAGAATTCGTCATATCACTCTATGATTCTTGGTGCCGGGGTTTGGGCTAGCATGCACAAAGACCTGGTTCAGTTCCTTGGTACTACATACAAAGAAAAAGCCAGAAGTGGTGCTATGACTCAAGAAGTAGAGAGCTAGCCTTGAGAAATCCCAAGGACCATGCTCAGGCCCTGAGACCAGGCATAGGGTTGGGAAAAGAAAATGATTCTTGATTCATTCACAAAGAATTCCATAGGTTCCACACAGAATTTAGGGTAACTAAGAATATTATTGCTCAGTACATCACAACATGAACTTACCAATGGGGCTCAGGCTCCAACATCAATATGAAGATGCATTCACTCACCTGTGATATTCTTGTCAGAGGAATTTCCTATCCAGAGTTCTGCACAGTGCTCTAGCTTGTCAATTAATACAGGTTTGGGAACACAGGGCCCTGTAAATTAGAAACAGTAGAGAATTATTGCTTATGCTGTGTCATCATTGCTTTAAGTTCGCAGACATCCTACTCACAAGTTATCTATTAAATCTTTTTTCTCATTTCTCACTGGCTCCATGGTTGACTTTTCCCCAGCTCTGGATTCATTTTGTATGGCATAAACTTAGCTCTCTTGCTCAAGGCTAGAAAAATACCAGTTTGAGTCCCAGCTCCACTTACATGCATAGGTCTTCATGCATGCTAAGAAAGCACTCAACCACAAAGTCAAACTTTTGACACTCCACTAACATTTTTGAGGGGTTACTTGGAGTTATAGAGTTTCATGGCAATTTTTATGCCATTGCTGGCTTCAAATTAGAATTCTTAGATTTCTTCCTCCTGAATATTTTAAGATTACAGGCATGAAACATTGCACCTAGTGCCAGGTTTCCATTATAAACTCACTGTTTAGTGATTTGTAGATCCTATTTCCAATAATGATATATATTCTATTCTGGATGGTTTATCCAGTTACAATTCCTGTGTAAGTTTGGAATGTCGTCTCCATTAGAGGAAACATAATTTAGAACTGTTTTCAAAGTATCCTGAAGGTATCCTGAAGAATGAGTACAAAATTACCTTAGGTTTTCTTTAGAAAGTAATGATACTTCCCAGGGCCTGGAATCTTTCATTTAAATAGTATTGAAAGTTTGATAAACATTCACGTATCTGCAAAATAACAAGGCACTTGGCCTTGCAAGTGAATTTGACTTTTGCTCACCTAAGGACACCAGGTTGCTGTAGGTCTCCAGCATTACATCTCTGTACAGGGTCCTCTGAGCATTGTCCAGATGCTGCCACTCCTCCCAGCTGAAATCCACAGCTACATCATCAAATGACACCAGCTTCTGGAATGGCACATTTTCATCAAGTAATTAGCACTGAGTTATAAACACACCATGTCTGGAATTTTATTCTTTTTTTGTTGGAATTGTATTCCTTTACTTAAATGTTTAGACTTACATGAAATATTGACCTGAAAAGCTTGGGGATGGTGCCTAGGCCCAGAGTTCAAGTCCCAAGACCCAAAAAAAATAAAAAGGCAAGCCAGGTGTTGGTGGCTCACGCCAGTCATCCTAGCTATTCAGGAGACTGAGATCTGAGGACCATGGTTCAAAGCCAGCCTGGCATAAAATTCCATGAGACTCCTTTCCAATTACCCACCATAAAATGTTTAATGGCTTGTGGCATATCATGGTAGAGCAATTGTGGTATAGACAAAAATAAGTCGGGGGAGTAGATTTAGGTTATAAATGGAATTATTCCATTGAAAAGGAACTACATTATATGATGACATATGCTGGTACTGTGAGAATATTGCAAAATCTTAGGGTATCAAGTAATAATACTGTGAAGTACACCCAGAATGTTAATGTTCTATGTCTGGCATAATAATCACTTGGGGAAGAAACTTTTTTTTCTTTTTTTTGGCTGGGGGATTTGTAAGGCTTGAACTCTGGGCCTGGGCACTGTTCCTGAGCTCTTCAACTCAAGGCTATCACCCTACCTATGAAGCCACAGTGCCATTTCCCATATTCTAGTGGTTAACTGTAGATGAGAGTCTCATAGACTTTCTAATGCCCAGGTTAGCTTTGAACCAAATCTTTAGATATCAGCCTGATATCTGAGTAGCTAGGATTACAGGTATAAGGCACTGCACCTGGCAAGAAATTTATTTCTTGCAGTTTTGTACTACAAATTTACTGTATGTTTTACTTTTTCAAAAAGACTGAGGATGACCTTTGTTCTGTATATAATGGGAAGAGGGGTAGGGAGCTGTGAGCAGAAGAACTCAGGGGCAATACTCAGGGTAGGACAATAGCCTAAAACTAAAGAGCTCACGTCCCAAGGTCCAAGCCCCATGACTTTCCCCACTACCCCACAAAAAAAAGGGAAAAAAATTGGAGATTGGAGAGGATTTTCTAAAAAGAATATATAGAAATAGTAGTTCAAAATGTAGAAAGAAGTTCAATATTAACAGTCATGAGAAAAATTAAAATTACAATGAAATCATTGCTTTAAATATGTTAATATAAATATAGTTTTAAACAAAAAGATCCACATACACACACACAAACACACACACACACACACACATACAAAAAAATAGCTTTCAAAGTCTATTACTGGGAAGGTAGTGAGAAGAAGTAGAACTTTGGAATAGTTCTGCAAGGAATATAAAACAATCAAAAATTGTGTGGAGAGTGCTAAAAAAGTACTAAATATAGAATTACATAGAAATATGGTCCAACACTTCTATTTCTAGATTTGTACCTAACGGAAGAGAAAGCAGAGACTAGAACAAATATGTGGAGAATCCATTCACAACTATTAATAATAATCCAAAGATAGAAATATGCAAAACAATGCATTGAAAAGGAAGAACATTTTACTACATTTTACAGATGAATCTTGATTACAGTAAACTAAAAATACAGCAGTCATAAAGGAAGAGCTAGGGTATGTTTTCCCTTCCAGAGCTTCCAAGGATCAACAAACCCTTAGAGCCAAAAAGCACGATGGTTCCAGAGAATGGAGTAGAGAGGAACAGGAGCTGAATGTTTAATGATTATACATGGAAGATGAAAATTGCTCTAGATGGGTAGAATGAAGAGAGAACTGTACCCTAAACAATGCTTATGTAGCCACACAGGATGAGACACACCTATACTCCCTGATCTTTGGAAACTCAAGAAGGATTTCTTGCCAACCTGGATGCATGGAAAGATCTATCATAAAAACTAATGTGGAGGGGCTGGGAGTTTGGCATAGTTGTAGAGTGCTTGTATGAAGACGAAGGTTCAATTCCGCAGTACCACATACACAGAAAAAACCATAAGTAGTGCTGTGGCTCAAGTAGAAGATCACTAGGCTTGAGGAAAGCTGAAGGACAGTGCTCAGACCGAGTTCCAGCAAAAGGGCTTGTTTTAAAACAACCAGAAACCTGAGCATGATGGGGTGGTGGCTCAATTCTATAATCCTAGTTACTCAGGAGGCTGAGATCTGAGGATCAAGGTTTAAAGCCATCCTGGCACAAAAAGACCTGAGACTCTTATCTCCAATTTACTTTTAGAAAATGGGAAGTGGGGCTTGGCTCCAGGGTAAGGTGGTGGCCTGGAGCTGAAGAGGTCAGGGATAGTGCCCAGGTGAGTTCAAGATCTATGACCCACCAAAAAAAAAAACAAAAAACAAAAAATAATATGGAAAAATTTGGAATCTGTGAATTTTATCAGGCATATAAATGTCTTTTTTTGCTGTTGAAATAACAAATTGTTTGGAAACATTTTAAAAGTTTTTACCTAGAAATGTACACTACAAATGGAAATAATAACAAACACAAAATAAGCAAAAGATACAAATTATCACAATATGGGTATCCTGCTTCTGTATCTTTTCACTGACTCCTGTTCAAATGAGTCACATATTCTGAATCATTTCTCCCAGTCGATATATGCCACACATGTTGGCTTGTACTGAACTTCTTGGGAAATCAAAAGCAAATACTAAGCAAATGTGTGTTAGATTTTGTCAACAGAGATATTTCAAATATAAATCCCTACTCATTGCATTATTTAATATCAATGCCGGAATCTAATTACACTGGCAGAATCTTCAATCTTTTGAGAATCTTCAAAAGGGTGTGTAAATATTTAGGATCGTTATGTCTTCCTGGAGGAAAGATCCCTTTAGCAGTATGTAGTAACCTTCTTTGTCTTTTCTTACTAATTTTAGTTTGAAGTCTATTTTATCTGATATGAGGATGGCAACTCCAGCCTGTTTATGGGGGCAGTTAGCTTGATAGAGTTTATTCCAACCTCTCACTTTCAAAAGATGAATGTTTTTGGGTAAGTTGTGTCTCTTGAAGACAGCAAAACAATGGCTCTTGCTTTTTGATCCAACTAGACAGCCTATGCCGTTTAATTGGAGAGTTAAGTCCATTGATATTGAGAGTTAGGATTGAGAGATATTTATTAGTTCCTACCATTTTTAAAAGCTTTTAGTAGAGACCGTGTCTTGACAGTTCTTGTGGTCCTTAGATGGTATGCTGTTTAGGTGCCATTTCTTTCCCTATGTTGCATTTATTTTGGTTTTCTATGTATAGAGCATCTTTGAGAATTCTCTGTAGTGTTGGTTTTGTTTCAACATATTGTTGCAGCTTTTCCCTGGAATGGAATGTTTTTATTGTTCCCTCAGTTATGCATAAGAGCTTAGCTGGCTACAGTATTCTTGGTTGGTAGTTATTTGATTTAAGGGCATGACATATATGCTTCCAGTCACTTCGTGCTAGCATGGTCTCTGCTGAGAAATCTTTGGTTATTCTGATTGGTTGGCCTTTATAGGTTTCTGATCCCTTTTCCCTGGCTGCCTTTAGGATCTTTCCTTTCGTTTCTATTGATCCAGTTCGGATCACAATTTGGTGGTGGGATGTTCTTTTCTGGTCAGGTCTGTTTGGGGTTCTAAAAGCTTCTCGTATCTGGATGGGCCTGCCCTTCTGGATATTTGGGAAATTCTCTGAGATGATTCCCTGAAGTATATTTCCAATACCATTCACCTCTTTCTCCACACCCTCCTCAATACCAACTAGCCTTAAATTAGGCTTCCTAATTGCATTTTGGACCTCTTGAAGCGCTCTCTCATATTTCCTAGATTTGGATGGACTCATTTTCTGTTCTTTCTATATAATAACTAAATTATCTTCACCCCCGGAAATTCTCTCCTCTGCATTTTCTATCTTGCTATCAAAACTATCTACATTATTTTTCATCTCCCTTGCTTCTAATTGCTCATTTTTGATGCCTTGCATCTCCTGTTTTAGATAATGTATGGATTTCTTTATCTCCTTGATTTCCTTTTGAGTGGTTAGCTTTATTTTCTTTGGACATTTGTTGGAGTTTGGTAACGTTTTTATTTGTGGATTCTATGAATTCATCCATCTTTCTTTGAAAAACCTTTATTAAGGCCTTCTTTATGGCTTCTTCTTCTTCACTTATCACCTTGTTTATGCTTTCCTCTTGTTCAGCTATGGCTTCCTCCATTATCTCTTTCTTTATATTTTCACATTTTCCATTAATGATGTTTATCAATTGCATTTGTGTAGCACTTGGAAGTCTCTTCTCTAGGTTTGCCAGTGACTGTTCCATTGTCTGTTTACATTGGGTGGGGGATGTTGTTTTTTGATTTGACATTTTTCTTGAGTTTCTTGTTCTGCCCATTTGAAAATGGGAGCAAGATTACTACTAAATACGATTATAGTTTTTCAGATATAATCAACCTAGACCTCTGTAGCTGGCAGACACTAGATGTTCACAAGTTTTGATTGGTATTATCACTGTTTATTTTGTGCACTTACAAACCAGTCTAATACAACCAATGATAAGCGATTTATACCCAAATCAATAAGCCTCTCAATCCAATCTCTATTGTCTTTATGTCCCTCTGAGCCTAGAGAATAATTAACCACCTGCATATACAATATTGCTCAACAGCCATCAAGTGTAGATCCGTGCAGTATAAGGGTTGAAAGACGAGCAGAGGTCCAGAGATAGAAAAAAAATAAGGAGAGAGGTCAGGGGAGGTTCAAGAGGATTAACGCAGGAGTGTAAGAATATTGTAGTAATGAAGAAAAGGTATGCATAAGGATAACTGACCTAAGTTGGTAAGTAAGTAGCATATTTGAGTACAAAGTTTGGAAAGTATTAGAATAAAACTTATGTGTTGCTGCACGACTAGCTCTTACGCCAACCAGTGGCCTCACAGTGAACCATGGGATGGATCTCTTTTTCTTGTCTACGTTGAGGCAAAGGGGTATTTCACAAGATGCAGAAGCGAAGATTTCAGAAGCAAATGCTGTGAGTGAATTAGCTCGTAAAAAGCATTTTTATTTTCTTTTATCTTTCTGCCAGTCTTGGGGCTTGAATTCAAGGCCTGAGCACTGTCCTCGGGTTTTCTCAAGTCTAGCCCTCTGCCACTTGAGCCACAGTGCCACATCTAGATTTTCTATTTATGTGATACTGAGCAATCAAACCCAGATCTTCATGGATGCTACGCAAGCACTCTACCACTATGCAAAAACTCAACCCTGACATAGTAATTATAAAGTCATCATCATCATATCAAAATATCCTTTCTCCTACAAAGAATGAACACTTATCTATGTGTGTAATGCTTTTTTTTAATTTCACTAATTCTTCTGTGTTCTTCCCTCTGCATTTTTTACACATGACAGCAAAGCTAATCATCAGGAAAAAATTGATTAGGATACAGAACCTAATAATATCCTAGTATATCCTAGTAGATTGACGTGAAAAATATGTACAAGATGCCCTGTGTGTTTGACCTAGTGGGAGAGTCCTTGGCTACCACGCAAAAAGACTCAGGTTTGATTCCTCATTACCACATACATAGAAAACGCTCCAAGTGGTGCTGTGGCTCGGTGGGACAGCTAAAGCCTAAAGAAAGCCCAAGAACTATGTTCACACTCTGAGGTCAAGTCCCAAGACTAGCAAAAACAAAAAAAATTCGACAAGGGGCAAAATGAAGGCAGAGAAGGCACTGTGAAGCAAATGTTTTGTAAAGGATGAGGGCAATATTGACCCTTAAGTTTGGATCTTACCTAAGAAAGGCTCCTTGAGCCTGAGACCTGACTGGTAGTTGGGCCTAGTGGAAGACATTGGGATTGGACAAATAAGGTGTGCTGTTTACTACATCCACATGTATATTGTGAGACTGGAGGAGAGATTCAGCCTCCAGTATGTCTTTGGTGAGGTCTTCTGTGAGCAAGGATCTTTGGTCATTGGGCTCTGAAAGGTGACCCTGCCTCCCTCACCATGGAACACATTATGGAACCCTGGTAACCAAGCCACTGTAACTAACAACCAACTCAAGCCAGGTCACTTGGCCTGTGGCTCAGGAGGAAGAAAGATGTTGCTGTGCTGTTGCAAAAGGTCAGGAAACTCGAGTCTCAGGCATGGAAATTGTGGCTGTCTTACTCGAAGATGTACATGCTAGATCATTGCCCAGCCACAAATCCAGTATAACAGGCCTTTCTCTAAGAAGAAGGCCAGGAAAATCCAGGGCAACCAGATGAGGTATATTTCTAAGAAGAAATGTATTTGACCCCATCATCCTCCCCACACACTACAACTTTCTTTTTTTTTAAATTCTCTTTATTGTAATTAGTAAAAGGGTTACATGATATTTGCCATATAGAAGGTGCATTAATTCACATACATTGATACCCTTTCACATGTCTTGGTACCCATTTCCCTCCAACCCCACACCCCCCACCTGCCTGGGCCAGCCGGCAGCAAAGCAGGGTTCGCGGATTGGGATTCCTGAAATAGGGGCAAGGACTAGGAAAAAATAGAAGAGAGACAAACAGATGGAGTTCGGGAGGACTACAGCCCAAGTCAGCAGTCCAAGAAGACTGTGAGCTCCAGACTGCCGCCTAAGAGACTCTCTCGTTTATTTTAAGTTCCGACCTTAAATACTCTTCTTAAAACTAGGGAGTTGCCAGAGGCTACATTCATACAAAATAGTAAACAAATCACATATAGGATAAATGAGAAAGGATTAACATTGCTTAAAGTCATCATGATAAGAACTGATTGACATTGTTTAAAGTCATCATGATAAGAACTGATTGACATTGCTTAAAGTTATCATGATAAGAACTGATTGACATTGCTTAAAGTCATCATGATAAGAGTTACTTCCTTGTGTATACAGTTGTGTAGGTCCAAGGTCAGGTCCAAGGTCATTGACCCCACAGTCGGTCCCCAACATCTCCCCCGTCTTTCTTTTAAAAGATGCGGACTTGCTTGTCTTAGGTTGGGTGGATCGCTGACTCTGCCTTACCCGTCATGGGGAACTTCTTCAGATCAAGCTGAAGGCCCTGTCTTAGGTTGGTCAGAGAGCGTCCCCTCTTATCCCATCCTTGACTGCGATTCCTCTGAGGGGGGGGAATTCATCCATCTGGGGCTTAGATCTGCGGAGTTGTTCGATTGGTGACTGTTGCAGATGTGACCATTGGACGGCTACTGGCCATAGGTGTTGATTTGTTCCCAACCATAGCTTCAGTTGTCACTTTACTTGGAGTAGAAACAACAGCAGTTGGCTTGATATTGGCTGTTGGTGGATCTGAAGTGCTGGCAATTCCTCATTCTTCAGAAGCTGCAGTAGTTTTCAACGTGATCTGTCTCTGCTTTTCTGGGACATTACTAGTAGGTTCTTGAGGCTCTTTTTTCGGCTCTAAGTGCCTCCCTTGATGCTCTCGGAGTTCTCTCTCCAATCTACTGATTCAATCTTCTAAATGGGACTTAAGAGCTGTCATACAAGCATCAAGTTCATTTTTTTTTTGGAGCTAACATTCCATTCTCCCCCCTCTTTAAAACAATGCAATAATTCAAACCTAAATGATTTTCTTGGTTAAACCCTGAACATGTTCACTCACTCATTCACACACATTCATACTCAAAGATTTTAAAGTGCACAAAATTAATATTGGCCATTCATTTTCCGGAAGTTTGTGTCAAGAGTGCTTTGCCAATTTTACTCTTGCAGGTGAGAACCAGGTTCAAAACAAAACTTTAGAAAAAACATAAGGATCCATATTTAAAACTGGTACCAATTTCAAAGACAAAACTGGACAAGAAAAAATATGTAACATGAACAAGACAAAGAAACAGAGACTTTTACACTTAACACAAAAACATGAATTCAGGTCTTTTCCGCATTACTGGATGCATTACTGGAGGGTTGGGGGTGAAGGTCCAGTGGGTCGCTGCTTGGATGACCACTGTCACTCTCCACAATCCGAACATAGCGTTCGGGCAGCCAGCGGGCATCATTTTCTTCCTGTGAGAAAACACATACATGCCCTCTACCCCAGGTTAGAACAGGATCTGCTCCGTGCCAAGCACCAGTTAGGGGATCCTTCCATTTTACTAAGGCAAAAGCACGCTGCTCTCTTTTTTCCAGGAATCGCGGAGCAGCAGATAAATTATTTGAATCCAGATTCAAAAAAGTTAAAACAAATAAAGCATGATTAAGTATATTCACAGGGGTAGCGTGATACGACTCTCCTTTCTGTATTTTAGCAATTTGATGTTTTAGTAATCCATTAGCTCTCTCCACGATGCCTTGACCTTGAGGATTGTAAGGAATGCCTGTAATATGAGTGATATTATAAGAATGGCAGAAGGACTGAAATGCTTGGCCTGCATAGCCAGGGCCATTATCTGTTTTTATTTGCGAGGGAATCCCCATCACAGCAAAACATCGAATGCAGTGAGAAATACAATGTTTAGTAGCTTCCCCAGCAAGGGGGGTGGCTAGGATAAAATTAGAATAAGTATCTACAGTAACATGAACATATTTTAATCGGCCAAATGATGGAACATGTGTGACATCCATCTGCCAAATGTGATTAGAAAGCAGTCCTCGTGGATTTATACCTAAATGAGGAGCTGGTGAGAAGGGCACACAGTTGGAGCAAGTTTTAACTATTTGACGTGCCGCTTCTCTAGATAATTTAAACTGTCGGCGCAAGGCTCGGCTGTTTTGATGATGGATGGCATGTGACTGCTTAGCAAGTTCGACTTGAGTTAAATAAACTCTGGTGGCAGAATCAGTAACTGCGTTACCCTCACTTAAAGGGCCAGGAAGATTAGTGTGAGCTCGAATGAAGCCAAAAAAACAGGGGTGGTTGCGAGAACAAAGCAAAGTTTGTACTTGGCGAAATTGGGTCTGGATATTGGAGTTAGTAGTTCCAATAAAGGGAACAGTTTCTATGACTTGAAGAGCACGAATTACATATTGGCTGTCTGAGTATAAGTTAAAGGGCTCGTCTTGTAACAGGACGAGTGCTTGTAAAACAGCCTCTAACTCTACCTCTTGGGCGGAGGAAAAACCCGTAACCCAAGATTGAGTTTTCCCATTAATGGTCAAAGCAGCTGTTCCATTAGAGGATCCGTCTGTAAATACTAAAGCGGCAGAAGATAAAGGCGAGGCCCGTACTATGGAAGGAAATAGGAACGTATGACACGCAGCAAATTGGAGGAGTTTGTTAGATGGGTAGTGATGCAAAATTTTTCCCGTATAATTGGCCCAAGCAATGGCCCAAGAATCGCAATGGGCGAATAGCCAATCTTGTTGTTGTGAATTATATGGGACACAGATAAAATGAGGTTCCTGACCTAAATATTTACGGGAATCCACTCGGCACATATGTATCAGATTAGCTACCAATTCGTAGTAGGGGGTCAGCACTTTGCCGGGTGTTGATGGTAGATAAAGCCATAAAAGTGGGCCATCCTGCCACAATACAGCAGTTGGGGAGTGAGAAGTAGCTAAAATGTAAACTCCCCATGGTTTAGAGTAGTCACAATAGTTCACTTGTTGCTGGGAAATTGCCTTTTCTACGATTTGGATGGCCCTCTCGGCGTTGGGATTTAAATTGCGCAAGGATGTAGGGTTGGTATCTCCTTTTAAGAGATCAAAGAGGGGTTTTAACTCTCCAGTGGACAGCTTTAAATAAGGCCGAAGCCAATTTATATCTCCTAAAAATTGCTGAAAATCATGAAGAGTTCTTAAGTGTGAAGTTTTTAATTGTATTTTTTGGCTTTTAAAATAGTGTGGGCCTAATATATGGCCTAAGTACGTAAAAGGGGGATGTTCCTGAACCTTTTCAGCTGCTATTATAAGGACAAAGAGGCTCAGATCTTGCTTTAGTTGTCCAAAGGCTTGTCGTACGACGGTAGGGTCAGAACAAGCCAACAAGATGTCGTCCATATAATGAACAATATAAACAGAAGAGAATTTTTCACGGGTGGAAGAAATGGCTCTAGCTACAAAACTTTGACATAAAGTTGGGCTATTTGCCATGCCCTGTGGGAGCACAAGCCAATGATATCGCTTCATGGGTTCTTTAAAATTAACAGAGGGGACGCTGAAGGCAAAGCGCTTACAGTCTTGAGGCGCCAGGGGTATAGTATAGAAACAATCCTTCAAATCTATAATAATCTTATAAGTATCCTTTGGGATTGCCATGGGGGAAGGCAAGCCGGGCTGTAAGGCTCCCATCAGTTCCATAGTTGCATTTATCTTTCTCAGATCCTGTAACAGCCTCCATTTACCTGACTTTTTCTTTATAACAAAAATTGGAGAATTCCATGGAGAGTTAGAAGGGGCCACATGTCCCAAGTCTATCTGTTCCTGTACCAGCTGCTGAACTGCAATGATCTTTTCTAGAGAAAGAGGCCACTGTTCGACCCATACCGGTTCTTCCGAGAGCCAATTTATGGGATCAGCATGAGGGGCAGGACAAACAACAGCCACCATTAAAGAATACCCTAATCCTTGTCTCGGGGGGTGAGAGTGGGGTTGGAGTGGCTCTAGCTCCCCCTGTGCTGCTCGGCCTAGTCCCCTAAAGGGGAGGAGGCCTTGATCAAGTAACTGCTTAGTGACCGCAGCACTAGGACTAAACATATACACTCCCATTTTTTCCATGATATCACGACCCCATAAATTAATTGGCAGATGATCCAGGACAAATGGCTGAAAATGACCGGAGTGCCCTTCCTCATCTCTCCAAACAAGGATCGCACTGCTCTGCTGTGGGTCAGTTGCTTGCCCAATCCCCTGTAGGGAAGTCATAGAGGTTGTCAGGGGCCATTGGGCTGGCCAATGCTTTTTAGATATTACAGACACATCCGCTCCTGTGTCTAATATTCCTTTAAAGGGTTTTTCTTGTATAAATATAGTCATCTCAGGCCTCTCTTGTTTTATGCTTTGTACCCAATAGGTATCAGAGTATCCAAATCCTCTCTGTCCACATGGGGCAGAAGAATTAGTAGTCTCCCCATGAGATAAAGGGACAAGTAT
This sequence comes from Megascapheus bottae, assembly GCA_024803745.1. NCBI lineage: Eukaryota > Metazoa > Chordata > Mammalia > Rodentia > Geomyidae > Megascapheus > Megascapheus bottae. The sequence continues at coordinate 106,218 of JANJXV010000292.1, forward strand.
TAGTTGTGCTAATTTTTGACCGGCTGGGATTGATACTACGTGTTTCGGGGCAGAGGCCATAACTTTGATTTCTCCACTGAAATCCTGGTCAATTTTGCCAGGTGTAATCTGTATCCCTTTAAGGGCTGAGCTACTTCGCCCTAACAGCAATCCAGCCACTCCCGGGGGAAGGGGACCGAAGACCCCCGTGGAGAGAGCTTGTGTCCCCATCTCTGGGGTCAATACTGAGCAGGTGGAGGAACAGAGGTCCAATCCTGCGCTGCCTGGGGTGGCACGGAAGAGGCTGGAGACTGATTTTGGGGGGTTGTTAGAAGATTTACTTGTGGCCGAGAAGAGGGAGGGACTGCCCCATGGTTTTGCGGGGCCAGAGGCTGGCCCCTTCTCCAGTTTCCCGAAAACGGGCGGCCATTGCGATCTGTTCTTGACCTGCAATCTTTAGCCCAGTGCTTCCCTTTACCACAGCGTGGACATGTGCCAGGTAATTTTTCTCTCTTTAACCTGGCCTGGCGTGGGCATTGCGTCATCCAATGTCCTATTTGTCCACAAGAGAAGCAACGCCCTGGGGGTCTAGCAGCCCGGGCCTCTGGCCTCTGGCCTCTATATTTTAGAAATTCAGTAGCAGTCTTTCCTTGAGGAGCGGCGGCTAAAGTAAGGCCTTGTACATGGGAGGGTCCAATATCAGCACATAGTGAAATAAAGTCCGTGATTCCTCCCTTATTCCTATGGGGTCTGATAGCCGCCTGACAGGCGGCGTTGGCATTTTCATAGGCTATGTGTCTAACTATAATATTCCTTGCGTTCTCATCTTGTACTAGGTGGTCTGCAGTCTCCATTAATCGAGACAAAAATTCTAGATAAGGTTCATTTGGTCCCTGTTTAACATCTACTAAATTTTTTGTACGATTGGAATTACGTAACCTTTTCCAAGCCTCTTTCGCTGCAGCATTTATTTGTAAATAGGCTTCCTTTGCATAACCCAATTGATCTTCGGTGTTTTTATAGATTCCCTCTCCTAGCAACTGATCAAAAGTGTAAGGCAGGTTCTTAAATCTATTTGTTTCAATTTTAGCCCGACACTGTGCAGTGAACTCTGTCTCCCATAATAAGTACTCTCCCGCACTAAGGCATGCTCTGGCAAGCCACTTCCAGTCATTTGGGCATACAATACCAGCACACGCGGCCTCTAATATTACTTGAGTAAAAGGGGCAGTTGGCCCATATTGGGAGCAGGCACTCTTTAAATCCTGCAATAGTTTAACAGTAACAGGTTGATGGTATACTTGTTCATCCTGATCAACTAAACTAGGGAAGCATCGAGGCTCTGAAATATCTTCCCTCTCTCTAGCAGCCTGAGCCAGGGTTAATTGCGATGCACTGTGCCTGGTTGTAGTGCCTGTTAAAAGGGACTTATTGCTAGGGCCTTTAGGCTTGAAAGGTTGGAAAAGGGATTGAGGCCGTAAGGCTGCAGCCGGAGGCGGTGGGTGTGAGGGATAAGGTTTAGAATCAGACACCATAGTGGCCTGAGGGACATATTTCTTTCCTACTTCTGCGGGGGCTCTCTGCTCTATCCCCATTTTAGATAGTAGATGTAGCATTTCTTCTAACCTCTTTTCTATTGTAGCTATCCGGTCCTCCATCGGCTCATCATAACTTTCCTCCCTCATATTAAAATTTGAATTCTGATACTCAATATCTACTGGTTGTTGTTCCCTTTTCAAGATCTCACTTAGACTCTCTTGGGCTGCGGCATATGGCTCAGCCTCAGGTTTTTCAGAAGGGTCCTTTAATTCATAAAGTTCCCTTAATTCAAGTTCAGCATTCTCATGTTGAGGATCTATGCCTTCACTTACTAAATTCCATACATCAACAGCCTCTACTGGGGTCTTTTCATGGCCATATACATTATAATAATCTTTAATTCTTTTCCCTATCCACTGCCAGGCTTTTTGTAATTCCTCCTCTATAGACCTCGGGCATGCCTCCTCGAGAAACTGTAGGAAGCTCTGAAACACCCCTTTTTCCACCCACATTCCGTGGGCTTCAAGTAGGCCTGTTAAGATAGGTGAATATGACATATAGCTATTAACTTGACCCATAATTTTTTCTCCTGACTATACACTCTCCTAATAGTCCTATGACGTGTTACTCACCACAGGGGGGGTCCTTCACCTTGTCCCAGATTTTCAGGTCCCTGTTCGGGCGCCAGTTGCCTGGGCCAGCCGGCAGCAAAGCAGGGTTTGCGGATTGGGATTCCTGAAATAGGGGCAAGGACTAGGAAAAAATAGAAGAGAGACAAACAGATGGAGTTCGGGAGGACTACAGCCCAAGTCAGCAGTCCAAGAAGACTGTGAGCTCCAGACTGCCGCCTAAGAGACTCTCTCCTTTATTTTAAGTTCCGACCTTAAATACTCTTCTTAAAACTAGGGAGTTGCCAGAGGCTACATTCATACAGAATAGTAAACAAATCACATATAGGATAAATGAGAAAGGATTAACATTGCTTAAAGTCATCATGATAAGAACTGATTGACATTGCTTAAAGTCATCATGATAAGAACTGATTGACATTGCTTAAAGTTATCATGATAAGAACTGATTGACATTGCTTAAAGTCATCATGATAAGAGTTACTTCCTTGTGTATACAGTTGTGTAGGTCCAAGGTCAGGTCCAAGGTCATTGACCCCACAGTCGGTCCCCAACACCCACCCTTCTTGGTTTTCCCCCCTTCCCTTTCAAACTTCAAATATACAAATACAAATAAATTCAATATATCAGATAACAAAGTGAGATACCATACCAATATCGGATAACGGAGGGACAGCAAAGGAGGTGAGAGACAACATAGTACATTAAGGACAACAATCATTCATTATGTGGCTTTTGTTTCAATATCCTGGAGGTCCTTTCAATTAACTACACATTATATGGCCTTATATATGGCCTTTTGCTCTATTGCAAATCTCTGCTAGTAGAGCCCAAGGTTTCTACTGATTATGATGAATGAGGGAAACCACTGAGCCTAAGTTTCTTTGAGTCTGGCTTACTTCACTTAATATGATTTGTTCTAAGTCTTTCCATTTCCTAACAAATGGGGCGATGTCATTCTTTCTGACAGCAGCATAGAATTCCATTGTGTACAAATACCACAACTTGTTGATCCACTCATCAACTGAGGGACATCTGGGTTGGTTCCATATCTTTGCTATGGTGAATAGTGCTGCAATGAACATTGTTGTGCTAGTGGGATTAGTATGCCCTTGCTTCTGGATTGTTGGGTAAATGCCAAGTAGTGGAATTGCTGGGTTATAGGGGAGTTCTATATTTAGCCTTTTAAGGCACTGCCACACTGCTTTCCACAGTGGTTGAACGAGTTTGCACTCCCACCAACAGTGTAGTAATGATCCCTCCTGGCCACATCCCCTCCAGCATCTGTTGTCATTCGTTTTCATGATCCTGGACATTCTAACTGGAGTGAGGTTGAATCTTAGAGCTGTTTTGATTTGCATTTCTTTTATGACCAGAGATGTGTAGCATTTCTTCATGTGTCTATAGGCCATTTCTGTTTCTTCTTCAGAGAAGACTCTCTTTAATCCTTTGGCCCATTTTTAATGGGATGGGTGTTACTTTGGAGGTTAGTTTTGGAGTGATTCAATTTTTTGAGTTGTTGATATATTTTAGATATGAGGCCTTTGTCCGTTTTTTGGTTGGTGAAGATCTTCTCCCACTCTGTAGGCTTCCTGGTTAGTTTACTAGCTATATCCGTTGCCATACAAAAGCTCTGCAGTTTAATGCAGTCCCACTTATCCAGCCTTTCTATGATTTGTTGTGACTCTTGGTCCTTATTAAGAAAGATTCGACCTGTGCCAAGGAGGCCTAGTGTATCTCCTATTCCTTCCTGTAAACTTTTCAGTGTGTCAGCTTTTACCTCCAGGTCTTTGATCCATTTGGAGTTAATTCTAGTGCAAGGTGACAAAGAAGGACCCACCTTTAGTTTTCTGCAGGTGCTTAACCAGTTCTGCCAGCACAACTTGTTAAAGAGGCTATCTTTCTTCCATTCTATTTTTTTGGCTCCCTTGTCAAAGATTAGGTGGCCATAGGTCTGTGGTTTAATATCTGGGTCTGCAGTTCCATTCCATTGGACTTCAGGCCTGTTCTTATGCCAGTACCAAGCTGTATTGAGAATTATAGCTCTGTAATAGAGTCTAAAGTTTGGAATTGAAATTCCTCCAGCTCTGTTCTTTCTGCTAAGAAGTGTTTTTGCTATACGGGTCTTTTATTATTCCATATGAAATTTTGAATTGCCTCTTCTATTTCTTTAAAGAATGACATTGGGATGTTGATGGGTATTGCACTGAATTGGTAGATAGCCCTTGGCAAGATTGTCATTTTCACAAGGTTGATTCTTCCAATCCAGGAGTATGGGAGGTATTTCCATTTCCTTAGTACTGCTTTAATTTCCTTTTTTAGGGTTTTAAACTTTTCATCTAAACAGTCCTTTACATTCTTAGTTAAGCTAATTCCTAGGTACTTTATTTTCTTTGAGGCTATTGTGAAAGGAGTTTCTTTCCTGATTATTGCCTCATTCCTCTCACTGTTGGCGTAAAGGAAGGCAGTTGATTTGTGAGGGTTGATTTTATGGCCTGCTACCCTTCCAAGCTTTGAATCAGCTCAAGAAGCTTAGGAGTAGAGTCTATACGATTCTTTAAATACAGAATCATGTCATCTGCAAAGAGGGATAGTTTTATTTCCTCTTTCCCTACTTGGATCCCCTTTATGCTTGCTTCTTGCCTTATTGCACTGCCTAGGAATTCTAGTACTATGTTAAAAAGGAGTGGAGAGAGTGCGCATCCTTGTCTCGTTCCTGATTTTAGAGGGAATGGCTTTAGGTTTTCACCATTAAGTATAATTCTAGCAGTGGGTTTCTCATACACAGCCTTTATTACATTGAGAAATGTTCCATGGATTCCTAGTTTGTCCACATCTTTTAACATAAAGGGGTTTTGGATCTTGTCAAATGCCTTTTCCGCATCTATTGAGAAAATCATGTGATTTTTGTCCTTGCTCCTGTTGATGTGTCGAATTATATTAATTGATTTGTGTATGTTGAACCAGCTTTGCCTCCCTGTGATGAATCCAGTTTGATCATAGTGTATAATTTTTTTGATGAGTTGTTGTAGACGGTTGGCCAGTATTTTGTTGAGAAGTTTTGCATCGATGTTCATCAAAGAAATGGGTCTATAGTTCTCTTTCTTTGATGAATCTCTGTCTGGTTTGGGGATGAGGGATACACTGGCTTCACAGAGTGAGTTTGGTAAAGAATCTTCATTTTCAATTTCGTTGAAGAGCTTGAGGAGCTCTGCTTTGAAGACCTTATACAATTCAGCTGTGAATCCATCTGGCACTGGACTCTTTTTAGGTGGAAGTTGTCTAATTTCCATTTCTATTACAGAGCGTGAAATAATCCTGTTGAGTTGGGTTAGCTCTTCTGGGTTCACTGTCGCTATGTTAATATTGTCTAGGAATTCATCCATTTCTTCTAGATTCTCAAATTTGTTGGCCTAAAGGTTTGAGAAGTATTCGTCATGATATTGTGGATCTTGGTAATTTCTGTCGTGATATTTCCATTTTCATCTGCGATTTTATTTATTTCGATATGCTCTCTTCTTTTTTTGGTAAGATTTGCTAAGGGGTTGTCAATTTTGTTAATTCTTTCAAAGAACCAACTCCTTGTTTTGTTGATTCTTTCTATAGATTTTTTTTATTCCAAATCATTTAATTCTGCTTTCATTTTAATAATTTGCTTTCTCCTAATGGGTTAGGGTTGGTTTGTTGCTCTTTTTCCAGGAGGTTAAGGTGAGACATTAACTAGTTGGTTTGCCATTTTTCCAACTTGCTGTTGTAGGCACTCAGCGCTATAAATTTTCCTCTGAGTACTGCCATTGTTGTGTCCCTAAGGAGTTGATATTTGTGTGCTCCTTATTGTTAAATTTCATAAACATTCACACACCTCCATTCTATGAGTTCACACACCTCCAATTTGACTTCACACACCTCCATTCTATGACTTCACACACCTTCATTCTTACTTAAGAAACATCCATTCTCTGACTTCACACACCTCCATTCTATGACTTCACAAACCTCCATTCTGTGACTTCACACACCTCCATTCAGAGTTCACACACCTCCATTCTGTGACTTCACACACCTCCATTCTGCCTTCACACACCTCCATTCTATGACTTCACACACATCCATTCTATGAATTCACACACCTCCATTCTGTGGCTTCACACACCTCCATTCTGAGTTCACACACCTCCATTCTGTGACTTCACACACCTCCATTCTGTGACTTCACAAACCTCCATTCTGTGACTTCACACACCTTGATCCTATGACTTCACACACCTCCATTCTATGAATTCACACACCTCCATTCTGTGATTTCACACACCTCCATTCTGTGACTTCACACACCTCCATTCTGTGACTTCACACACCTCCATTCTGAGTTCACACACCTCCATTCTATGACTTCACAAACCCCCATTCTGAGTTCACAAACCTCCATTCTATGACTTCACACACTTCCATTCTATGACTTCACACACCTCCATTCTATGACTTCACACACCTCCATTCTGTGACTTCACACACCTCTATTCTGAGTTCACACACCTCCATTCTATGACTTCACAAACCCCCATTCTGAGTTCACAGACCTCCATTCTATGATTTCACACACTTCCATTCTATGACTTCACACACCTCATTTCTGAGTTGACACACCTCCATTCTGTGATTTCACACACCTCCAATCTGACTTCACACACCTCCATTCTATGACTTCACACACCTCCATTCGTTGACATCAAAAACCACCATTCTATGACTTCACAAAGCTCCATTGTGACTTCACACACCTCCATTCTATGAGTTCACACACCTCCATTTTATGACTTCACACACCTCCATTCTGTGACTTCACACACCTCCATTCTGTGACTTCACACACCTCCATTCCATGACTTCATACACCACCATTCTATGAGTTCACACACCACCATTCTATGAGTTCACACATCTCCATTTTGACTTCACACGCCTCCATTCTATGACTTCAGACACCTTAATTCTTACTTTAGAAACGTCCATTCTATGACTTCACACACCCCCATTGTATGACTTCACAAACCTCCATTCTGTGACTTCACACACCTCCATTCTGGGTTCACACACCTCAATTCTGTGACTTCACACATGTCCATTCTCACTTCACACACCTCCATTCTATGACTTCACACACTTCCATTCTATGACTTCACACACCTCCATTCTGTGACTTCACACACCTCCATTTTGAGTTCACACACCTCCATTCTGTGACTTCACACACCTCCATTATATGACTTCACACACCTCCATTCTTTGACTTCACACACCTCCATTTTGTGACTTCACCCACCTCCATTCTATGACTGCACACACCTCCATTGTGACTTCACACACCTCCATTCTATGAGTTCACAAACCTCCATTCTGACTTCACACACCTCCATTCTATGACTTCACCCACCTCCGTTCTGACTTCACACAGCTCCATTCTGTGACTTCACAAAACTCCATTCTGTGATTTCACACACCTCCATACTATGACTTCACACACCTCCATCTATGACTTCACACACCTCCATTTGAGTTCACACACCTCCATTCTGTGACTTCACACACCTCCATTCTGACTTCACACACCTACATTTTATGACTTCACACACCTCCATTCTATGACTTCACACACTTCCATTGTGACGTCACACAACTCCATTCTATGAGTTCACACATCTCCATTCTATGATTTCACACACCTCCATTCTGACTTCACACATCTCCATTCTATGACATCACAGACCTCCAATCTGTGACTTCACTCACCTCCACTCTATGACTTCACACTCCTCCATTCTATGACTTCCCACACCTCCTTTCTATGACTTCACCCACCTCAGTCTATGACTTCACACACCTCCATTCTGACTTCACACACCTCCATTCTGTGACTTCACACACCTCCATTCTATGACTTCACACACCTCAAATCTATGACTTCACACACCTCCATTCTATGACTTCCCACACCTCCATTCTGTGACTTCACACACCTCCATTCTATGACTTCAAACACCTTCATTCTTACTTCACAAACATCCATTCTGTGACTTCGCACACCTCCTTTCTGTGACTTCACACACCTTCATTCTGACTTCACACACCTCCATTCTGTGACTTCACACACCTCAATTCTGTGACTTGACACACCTCCATTCTGACTTCACACACCTCCATTCTATGTTTTCACACACCTCCATTCTATGACTTCACACACCTCCATTCTGTGACTTCACACACTTCCATTCTAACTTCACACCCCTCCATTCTGACTTCACACACCTCCATTCTGACTTCACAAAGCTCCATTCTATTTATTCACACACCTTCATTCTGTGACTTCACACAACACCTTTTTGACTTCACACACCTCCATTCTGTGACTTCACACACCTCCACTCTGTGACTTCACCCACCTCCGTTTTGACTTCACACACTTCCAATCTGTGACTTCACACACCTCCATTCTGTGACTTCACAAACCTCTATTGTTTCACTTCACACACCTCCATTCTTTGATTTCACAAACCTCCATTCCATGACTTCACAAACCTCCATTCTATGAGTTCACAAACCTCCATTCTGTGACTTCACACACCTCCATTCTGCGTTCACACACCTCCTTTGTATGACTTCACACACTTCCATTCTATGACTTCACACACCTCCATTCCATGACTTCACAAACCTCCATTCTGTGACTTCACACACCTCCATTCTGCGTTCACACACCTCCTTTCTATGACTTCACACACTTCCATTCTATGACTTCACACACCTCCATTCTGTGACTTCACACACCTCTATTCTGAGTTCACACACCTCCATTCTATGACTTCACAAACCCCCATTCTGAGTTCACAGACCTCCATTCTATGATTTCACACACTTCCATTCTATGACTTCACACACCTCATTTCTGAGTTGACACACCTCCATTCTGTGATTTCACACACCTCCAATCTGACTTCACACACCTCCATTCTATGACTTCACACACCTCCATTCGTTGACATCAAAAACCACCATTCTATGACTTCACACAGCTCCATTGTGACTTCACACACCTCCATTCTATGAGTTCACACACCTCCATTTTATGACTTCACACACCTCCATTCTGTGACTTCACACACCTCCATTCTGTGACTTCACACACCTCCATTCCATGACTTCATACACCACCATTCTATGAGTTCACACACCACCATTCTATGAGTTCACACATCTCCATTTTGACTTCACACGCCTCCATTCTATGACTTCAGACACCTTAATTCTTACTTTAGAAACGTCCATTCTATGACTTCACACACCCCATTGTATGACTTCACAAACCTCCATTCTGTGACTTCACACACCTCCATTCTGGGTTCACACACCTCAATTCTGTGACTTCACACATGTCCATTCTCACTTCACACACCTCCATTCTATGACTTCACACACTTCCATTCTATGACTTCACACACCTCCATTCTGTGACTTCACACACCTCCATTTTGAGTTCACACACCTCCATTCTGTGACTTCACACACCTCCATTATATGACTTCACACACCTCCATTCTTTGACTTCACACACCTCCATTTTGTGACTTCACCCACCTCCATTCTATGACTGCACACACCTCCATTGTGACTTCACACACCTCCATTCTATGAGTTCACAAACCTCCATTCTGACTTCACACACCTCCATTCTATGACTTCACCCACCTCCGTTCTGACTTCACACAGCTCCATTCTGTGACTTCACAAAACTCCATTCTGTGATTTCACACACCTCCATACTATGACTTCACACACCTCCATCTATGACTTCACACACCTCCATTTGAGTTCACACACCTCCATTCTGTGACTTCACACACCTCCATTCTGACTTCACACACCTACATTTTATGACTTCACACACTTCCATTCTATGACTTCACACACTTCCATTGTGACGTCACACAACTCCATTCTATGAGTTCACACATCTCCATTCTATGATTTCACACACCTCCATTCTGACTTCACACATCTCCATTCTATGACATCACAGACCTCCAATCTGTGACTTCACTCACCTCCACTCTATGACTTCACACTCCTCCATTCTATGACTTCCCACACCTCCTTTCTATGACTTCACCCACCTCAGTCTATGACTTCACACACCTCCATTCTGACTTCACACACCTCCATTCTGTGACTTCACACACCTCCATTCTATGACTTCACACACCTCAAATCTATGACTTCACACACCTCCATTCTATGACTTCCCACACCTCCATTCTGTGACTTCACACACCTCCATTCTATGACTTCAAACACCTTCATTCTTACTTCACAAACATCCATTCTGTGACTTCGCACACCTCCTTTCTGTGACTTCACACACCTTCATTCTGACTTCACACACCTCCATTCTGTGACTTCACACACCTCAATTCTGTGACTTGACACACCTCCATTCTGACTTCACACACCTCCATTCTATGTTTTCACACACCTCCATTCTATGACTTCACACACCTCCATTCTGTGACTTCACACACTTCCATTCTAACTTCACACCCCTCCATTCTGACTTCACACACCTCCATTCTGACTTCACAAAGCTCCATTCTATTTATTCACACACCTTCATTCTGTGACTTCACACAACACCTTTTTGACTTCACACACCTCCATTCTGTGACTTCACACACCTCCACTCTGTGACTTCACCCACCTCCGTTTTGACTTCACACACTTCCAATCTGTGACTTCACACACCTCCATTCTGTGACTTCACACACCTCTATTGTTTCACTTCACACACCTCCATTCTTTGATTTCACAAACCTCCATTCCATGACTTCACAAACCTCCATTCTATGAGTTCACAAACCTCCATTCTGTGACTTCACACACCTCCATTCTGCGTTCACACACCTCCTTTGTATGACTTCACACACTTCCATTCTATGACTTCACACACCTCCATTCCATGACTTCACAAACCTCCATTCTGTGACTTCACACACCTCCATTCTGCGTTCACACACCTCCTTTCTATGACTTCACACACTTCCATTCTATGACTTCACACACCTCCATTCTGTGACTTCACACACCTTCATTCTGACTTCACACACCTCCATTCTGTGACTACACACACCTCAATTCTGTGACTTCACACACCTCCATTCTGACTTCACACACCTCCATTATATGCCTTCACACACCTCCATTCTGTGATTTCACACACCTCCACTTTGTGACTTCACACACCTCCATTCTATGACCACACACCTCCATTGTGACTTCACACACCTCCATTCTATGAGTTCACACACCTCCATTCTGACTTCACACACCTCCATTCTATGACTTCACACACCTCCGTTCTGACTTCACACAGCTCCATTCTGTGACTTCACAAACCTCCATTCTGTAACTTCTGACACCTCCATACTATGACTTCACACACCTCCATTTTGTGACTTTACACACCTCCATTCTATGACCACACACCTCCATTGTGACTTCACACACCTCCATTCTATGAGTTCACACACCTCCATTCTGACTTCACACACCTCCATTCTGTGACTTCACACACCTCCGTTCTGACTTCACACAGCTCCATTCTGTGACTTCACAAACCTCCATTCTGTGACTTCTGACACCTCCATACTATGACTTCACCCACCTCAGTCTATCAGTTCACACACCTCCATTCTGACTTCACACACCTCCATTCTGTGACTCCACACACCTCCATTCTATGACTTCACACACCTCAATTCTATGACTTTACACACCTCCATTCCATGACTTCACACACCTCCATTCTGTGACTTCACTCACCTCCATTCGTTGACATCAAAAACCACCATTCTATGACGTCACACAAGTCCATTTTGACTTCACACACCTCCATTCTATGACTTCACACACCTCCATTCTATGACTTCACACAGCTCCATTTTGTGACTTCACACACCGAAATTCTATGACTTCACAAACATCCATTGTGACTTCACACACCTCCATTCTCTGAGTTCACACACCTCCATTCTGACTTCACACACCTCCATTCTATGACTTCACACACCTGAGTTATGACTTCTCACAGCTCCATTCTGTGACTTCACAAAACTCCATTCTGTGATTTCACAAACCTCCATACTATGACTTCACACACCTCCATCTATCACTTCACACACCTCCATTCTGAGTTCACACACCTCAGTTCTGTGACTTCACACACCTCCATTCTGACTTCACACACCTTCATTTTATGACTTCACAAACATCCATTCTGTGATTTCACACACATCCTTTCTGTGACTTCACACACCTTCATTCTGACTTCACACACCTCCATTCTCTGACTTCACACACCTCAATTCTGTGACTTGACACACCTCCATTCTGACTTCACACACTTCCTTTCTATGATTTCACACACCTCCATTCTATTGCTTCACACACCTCCATTCTGTGACTTCACACACCTCCATTCTGACTTCACACCCTTCCATTCTGACTTCACACACCACCATTCTGACTTCACACAGCTCCATTCTATAAATTCACACACCTCCATTCTGTGACTTCACACACCACCTTTTTGACTTCACACACATCCATTCTGTGACTTCACACACCTCCATTCTGTGACTTCACACACCTCCGTTTTGACTTCACACACTTCCAATCTGTGACTTCACACACCTCCATTTTGTGACTTCACACACCTCTATTGTTTCACTTCACACACCTCCATTCTTTGACTTCACACACCTCCATTCCATGACTTCACAAACCTGCATTCTATGAGTTCACACACCTCCATTCTATGAGTTCACACACCTCCAGTTTGACTTCACACAACTCCATTCTATGACTTCACACACCTTCATTCTTACTTCAGAAATATCCATTCTCTGACTTCACACACCTCCATTCTATGACTTCACAAACCTCCATTCTGTGACTTCACACACCTCCATTCTGAGTTCACGCACCTCCTTTCTATGACTTCACACACTTCCATTCTATGACTTCACGCACCTCCATTCTGTGGCTTCACACACCTACATTCTGAGTTCAAACACCTCCATTCTGTGACTTCACACACCTCCATTCTGTGACTTCATACACCTCGATCCTATGACTTCACACACCTCCATTCCATGAATTAACACACCTCCATTCTGTGATTTCACAAACCTCCATTCTATGACTTCACACACCTCCATTCTGTGACTTCACACACCTCCATACTGAGTTCACACACCTCCATTCTATGACTTCACAAACCTCCATTCTATGACTTCACTCACCTCCATTCTCACTTCACACACCTCCATTCTGACTTCACACACCTCAATTCTGTGACTTCACACACCTCCATTCTATGATTTCACACACTTCCATTCTATGACTTCACACACCTCCATTCTATGACTTCACACACCTCATTTCTGAGTTGACACACCTCCATTCTGTGATTTCACACACCTCCAATCTGACTTCACACACCTCCAATCTATGACTTCACACAACTCAATTCGTTGACATCAAAAAACCACCATTCTATGACTTCACACAACTCCATTTTGACTTCACACACCTCCAATCTATGAGTTCACACACCTCCATTTTATGACTTCACACACCTCAATTCTGTGGCTTCACACACCTACATTCTGAGTTCAAACACCTCCATTCTGTGACTTCACACACCTCCATTCTGTGACTTCATACACCTCGATCCTATGACTTCACACACCTCCATTCCATGAATTAACACACCTCCATTCTGTGATTTCACAAACCTCCATTCTATGACTTCACACACCTCCATTCTGTGACTTCACACACCTCCATACTGAGTTCACACACCTCCATTCTATGACTTCACAAACCTCCATTCTATGACTTCACTCATCTCCATTCTCACTTCACACACCTCCATTCTGACTTCACACACCTCAATTCTGTGACTTCACACACCTCCATTCTATGATTTCACACACTTCCATTCTATGACTTCACACACCTCCATTCTATGACTTCACACACCTCATTTCTGAGTTGACACACCTCCATTCTGTGATTTCACACACCTCCAATCTGACTTCACACACCTCCAATCTATGACTTCACACAACTCAATTCGTTGACATCAAAAACCACCATTCTATGACTTCACACAACTCCATTTTGACTTCACACACCTCCAATCTATGAGTTCACACACCTCCATTTTATGACTTCACACACCTCAATTCTGTGACTTCACACACCTCCATTTTGAGTTCACAAACCTCCATTGTGACTTCACACACCTCCATTCTATGACTTCACACACCTCCATTGTGACTTCACACACCTCCATTCTATGAGTTCACAAACCTCCATTGTGACTTCACACACCTCCATTCTATGACTTCACACACCTCCGTTCTGACTTCACACAGCTCCATTCTGTGACTTCACAAAACTCCATTCTGTGATTTCACACACCTCCATACTATGACTTCACACACCTCCATCTATGATTTCACACACCTCCATTCTGAGTTCACACACATCCATTCTGTGACTTCACACACCTCCATTCTGACTTCACACACCTTCATTTTATGACTTCACACACCTCCATTCTGTGACTTCTCACACCTCCATTCTGTGACTTCAAACACTTCCATTGTGACGTCACACAACTTCATTCTATGAGTTCACACATCTCCATTGTATGATTTCACAAACCTCAATTCTGACTTCACACATCTCCATTCTATGACATCACAGACCTCGAATCTGTGACTTCACTCACCTCCACTCTATGACTTCACACACCTCCATTCTGACTTCACACACCTCCATTCTGTGACTTCACACACCTCCATTCTATGACTTCACACACCTCAATTCTATGACTTCACAAACCTCCATTCTATGACTTCCCACACCTCCATTCTGTGACTTCACACACCTCCATTCTATGATTTCATACACCATTCTTACTTCACAAACATCCATTCTGTGACTTCACACACCTCCTTTCTGTGACTTCACACACCTTCATTCTGACTTCACACACCTCCATTCTGTGACTTCACACACCTCAATTCTGTGACTTGACACACCTCCATTCTGACTTCACACACCTCCATTCTGTGATTTCACACACCTCCATTCTATGACTTAACACACCTCCATTCTGTGACTTCACACATTTCCATTCTAACTTCACACCCCTCCATTCTGACTTCACACACCTCCATTCTGACTTCACACAGCTCCATTCTATGAATTCACACACCTCCATTCTGTCACTTCACACACCACCTTTTTGATTTCACACACCTCCATTCTGTGACTTCACACACCTCCATTCTGTGACTTCACACACCTCCGTTTTGACTTCACACACTTCCAATCTGTGACTTCACACACCTCCATTCTGTGACTTCACACACTTCTATTGTTTCACTTCACACACCTCCATTCTTTGACTTCACACACCTCCATTCTGACTTCACACACCTCAATTCTGTGACTTCACACACCTCCATTCTATGATTTCACACACTTCCATTCTATGACTTCACACACCTCCATTCTATGACTTCACACACCTCATTTCTGAGTTGACACACCTCCATTCTGTGATTTCACACACCTCCAATCTGACTTCACACACCTCCAATCTATGACTTCACACAACTCAATTCGTTGACATCAAAAACCACCATTCTATGACTTCACACAACTCCATTTTGACTTCACACACCTCCAATCTATGAGTTCACACACCTCCATTTTATGACTTCACACACCTCAATTCTGTGGCTTCACACACCTACATTCTGAGTTCAAACACCTCCATTCTGTGACTTCACACACCTCCATTCTGTGACTTCATACACCTCGATCCTATGACTTCACACACCTCCATTCCATGAATTAACACACCTCCATTCTGTGATTTCACAAACCTCCATTCTATGACTTCACACACCTCCATTCTGTGACTTCACACACCTCCATACTGAGTTCAACACCTCCATTCTATGACTTCACAAACCTCCATTCTATGACTTCACTCACCTCCATTCTCACTTCACACACCTCCATTCTGACTTCACACACCTCAATTCTGTGACTTCACACACCTCCATTCTATGATTTCACACACTTCCATTCTATGACTTCACACACCTCCATTCTATGACTTCACACACCTCATTTCTGAGTTGACACACCTCCATTCTGTGATTTCACACACCTCCAATCTGACTTCACACACCTCCACTCTATGACTTCACACAACTCAATTCGTTGACATCAAAAACCACCATTCTATGACTTCACACAACTCCATTTTGACTTCACACACCTCCAATCTATGAGTTCACACACCTCCATTTTATGACTTCACACACCTCAATTCTGTGACTTCACACACCTCCATTTTGAGTTCACAAACCTCCATTGTGACTTCACACACCTCCATTCTATGACTTCACACATCTCCATTGTGACTTCACACACCTCCATTCTATGAGTTCACAAACCTCCATTGTGACTTCACACACCTCCATTCTATGACTTCACACACCTCCGTTCTGACTTCACACAGCTCCATTCTGTGACTTCACAAAACTCCATTCTGTGATTTCACACACCTCCATACTATGACTTCACACACCTCCATCTATGATTTCACACACCTCCATTCTGAGTTCACACACATCCATTCTGTGACTTCACACACCTCCATTCTGACTTCACACACCTTCATTTTATGACTTCACACACCTCCATTCTGTGACTTCTCACACCTCCATTCTGTGACTTCAAACACTTCCATTGTGACGTCACACAACTTCATTCTATGAGTTCACACATCTCCATTGTATGATTTCACAAACCTCAATTCTGACTTCACACATCTCCATTCTATGACATCACAGACCTCGAATCTGTGACTTCACTCACCTCCACTCTATGACTTCACACACCTCCATTCTGACTTCACACACCTCCATTCTGTGACTTCACACACCTCCATTCTATGACTTCACACACCTCAATTCTATGACTTCACACACCTCCATTCTATGACTTCCCACACCTCCATTCTATGACTTCACACACCTCCATTCTATGATTTCATACACCATTCTTACTTCACAAACATCCATTCTGTGACTTCACACACCTCCTTTCTGTGACTTCACACACCTTCATTCTGACTTCACACACCTCCATTCTGTGACTTCACACACCTCAATTCTGTGACTTGACACACCTCCATTCTGACTTCACACACCTCCATTCTGTGATTTCACACACCTCCATTCTATGACTTAACACACCTCCATTCTGTGACTTCACACATTTCCATTCTAACTTCACACCCCTCCATTCTGACTTCACACACCTCCATTCTGACTTCACACAGCTCCATTCTATGAATTCACACACCTCCATTCTGTCACTTCACACACCTCCTTTTTGATTTCACACACCTCCATTCTGTGACTTCACACACCTCCATTCTGTGACTTCACACACCTCCGTTTTGACTTCACACACTTCCAATCTGTGACTTCACACACCTCCATTCTGTGACTTCACACACTTCTATTGTTTCACTTCACACACCTCCATTCTTTGACTTCACACACCTCCATTCCATGACTTCACAAACCTCCATTCTATGAGTTCACACACCTCCATTCTATGAGTTCACACACCTCCAATTTGACTTCACACACCTCCATTCTATGACTTCAAACACCTTCATTCTTACTTCAGAAACATCCATTCTCTGACTTCACACACCTCCATTCCATGACTTCACAAACCTCCATCCTGTGACTTCACACACCTCCATTCTGCGTTCACACACCTCCTTTCTATGACTTCACACACTTCCATTCTATGACTTCACACACCTCCATTCTGTGACTTCACACACCTTCATTCTGACTTCACACACCTCCATTCTGTGACTTCACACACCTCAATTCTGTGACTTCACACACCTCCATTCTGACTTCACACACCTCCATTCTATGACTTCACACACCTCCATTCTGTGATTTCACACACCTCCATTTTGTGACTTCACACACCTCCATTCTATGACTTCACACACCTCCATTGTGACTTCACACACCTCCATTCTATGAGTTCAGACACCTCCATTCTGACTTCACACACCTCCATTCTATGACTTCACACACCTCCGTTCTGACTTCACACATCTCCATTCTCTGACTTCACAAAACTCCATTCTGTGATTTCACACACCTCCATACTATGACTTCACACACCTCCATCTATGACTTCACACACCTCCATTCTGAGTTCACACACCTCCATTCTGTGACTTCACACACCTCCGTTTTGACTTCACACACTTCCAATCTGTGACTTCACACACCTCCATTCTGTGACTTCTCACACCTCCATTCTGTGACTTCAAACACTTCCATTGTGACGTCACACAACTTCATTCTATGAGTTCACACATCTCCATTGTATGATTTCACAAACCTCAATTCTGACTTCACACATCTCCATTCTATGACATCACAGACCTCGAATCTGTGACTTCACTCACCTCCACTCTATGACTTCACACACCTCCATTCTGACTTCACACACCTCCATTCTGTGACTTCACACACCTCCATTCTATGACTTCACACACCTCAATTCTATGACTTCACACACCTCCATTCTATGACTTCCCACACCTCCATTCTGTGACTTCACACACCTCCATTCTATGATTTCATACACCATTCTTACTTCACAAACATCCATTCTGTGACTTCACACACCTCCTTTCTGTGACTTCACACACCTTCATTCTGACTTCACACACCTCCATTCTGTGACTTCACACACCTCAATTCTGTGACTTCACACACCTCCATTCTATGATTTCACACACTTCCATTCTATGACTTCACACACCTCCATTCTATGACTTCACACACCTCAATTCTGAGTTGACACACCTCCATTCTGTGATTTCACACACCTCCAATCTGACTTCACACACCTCCAATCTATGACTTCACACAACTCAATTCGTTGACATCAAAAACCACCATTCTATGACTTCACACAACTCCATTTTGACTTCACACACCTCCAATCTATGAGTTCACACACCTCCATTTTATGACTTCACACACCTCAATTCTGTGACTTCACACACCTCCATTTTGAGTTCACAAACCTCCATTGTGACTTCACACACCTCCATTCTATGACTTCAAACACCTTCATTCTTACTTCAGAAACATCCATTCTCTGACTTCACACACCTCCATTCCATGACTTCACAAACCTCCATCCTGTGACTTCACACACCTCCATTCTGCGTTCACACACCTCCTTTCTATGACTTCACACACTTCCATTCTATGACTTCACACACCTCCATTCTGTGACTTCACACACCTTCATTCTGACTAAACACACCTCCATTCTGTGACTTCACACACCTCAATTCTGTGACTTCACACACCTCCATTCTGACTTCACACACCTCCATTCTATGACTTCACACACCTCCATTCTGTGATTTCACACACCTCCATTTTGTGACTTCACACACCTCCATTCTATGACTTCACACACCTCCATTGTGACTTCACACACCTCCATTCTATGAGTTCAGACACCTCCATTCTGACTTCACACACCTCCATACTATGACTTCACACACCTCCATCTATGACTTCACACACCTCCATTCTGAGTTCACACACCTCCATTCTGTGACTTCACACACCTCCGTTTTGACTTCACACACTTCCAATCTGTGACTTCACACACCTCCATTCTGTGACTTCTCACACCTCCATTCTGTGACTTCAAACACTTCCATTGTGACGTCACACAACTTCATTCTATGAGTTCACACATCTCCATTGTATGATTTCACAAACCTCAATTCTGACTTCACACATCTCCATTCTATGACATCACAGACCTCGAATCTGTGACTTCACTCACCTCCACTCTATGACTTCACACACCTCCATTCTGACTTCACACACCTCCATTCTGTGACTTCACACACCTCCATTCTATGACTTCACACACCTCAATTCTATGACTTCACACACCTCCATTCTATGACTTCCCACACCTCCATTCTGTGACTTCACACACCTCCATTCTATGATTTCATACACCATTCTTACTTCACAAACATCCATTCTGTGACTTCACACACCTCCTTTCTGTGACTTCACACACCTTCATTCTGACTTCACACACCTCCATTCTGTGACTTCACACACCTCAATTCTGTGACTTCACACACCTCCATTCTATGATTTCACACACTTCCATTCTATGACTTCACACACCTCCATTCTATGACTTCACACACCTCATTTCTGAGTTGACACACCTCCATTCTGTGATTTCACACACCTCCAATCTGACTTCACACACCTCCAATCTATGACTTCACACAACTCAATTCGTTGACATCAAAAACCACCATTCTATGACTTCACACAACTCCATTTTGACTTCACACACCTCCAATCTATGACTTCACACACCTCCATTTTATGACTTCACACACCTCAATTCTGTGACTTCACACACCTCCATTTTGAGTTCACAAACCTCCATTGTGACTTCACACACCTCCATTCTATGACTTCACACACCTCCATTGTGACTTCACACACCTCCATTCTATGAGTTCACAAACCTCCATTGTGACTTCACACACCTCCATTCTATGACTTCACACACCTCCGTTCTGACTTCACACAGCTCCATTCTGTGACTTCACAAAACTCCATTCTGTGATTTCACACACCTCCATACTATGACTTCACACACCTCCATCTATGATTTCACACACCTCCATTCTGAGTTCACACACATCCATTCTGTGACTTCACACACCTCCATTCTGACTTCACACACCTTCATTTTATGACTTCACACACCTCCATTCTGTGACTTCTCACACCTCCATTCTGTGACTTCAAACACTTCCATTGTGACGTCACACAACTTCATTCTATGAGTTCACACATCTCCATTGTATGATTTCACAAACCTCAATTCTGACTTCACACATCTCCACTCTATGACATCACAGACCTCGAATCTGTGACTTCACTCACCTCCACTCTATGACTTCACACACCTCCATTCTGACTTCACACACCTCCATTCTGTGACTTCACACACCTCCATTCTATGACTTCACACACCTCCATTCTATGACTTCACACACCTCCGTTCTGACTTCACACAGCTCCATTCTGTGACTTCACAAAACTGCATTCTGTGATTTCACACACCTCCATACTATGACTTCACACACCTCCATCTATGATTTCACACACCTCCATTCTGAGTTCACACACATCCATTCTGTGACTTCACACACCTCCATTCTGACTTCACACACCTTCATTTTATGACTTCACACACCTCCATTCTGTGACTTCTCACACCTCCATTCTGTGACTTCAAACACTTCCATTGTGACGTCACACAACTTCATTCTATGAGTTCACACATCTCCATTGTATGATTTCACAAACCTCAATTCTGACTTCACACATCTCCATTCTATGACATCACAGACCTCGAATCTGTGACTTCACTCACCTCCACTCTATGACTTCACACACCTCCATTCTGACTTCACACACCTCCATTTTGTGACTTCACACACCTCCATTCTATGACTTCACACACCTCCATTCTATGACTTCACACACCTCCATTCTATGACTTCCCACACCTCCATTCTGTGACTTCACACACCTCCATTCTATGATTTCATACACCATTCTTACTTCACAAACATCCATTCTGTGACTTCACACACCTCCTTTCTGTGACTTCACACACCTTCATTCTGACTTCACACACCTCCATTCTGTGACTTCACACACCTCAATTCTGTGACTTGACACACCTCCATTCTGACTTCACACACCTCCATTCTGTGATTTCACACACCTCCATTCTATGACTTAACACACCTCCATTCTGTGACTTCACACATTTCCATTCTAACTTCACACCCCTCCATTCTGACTTCACACACCTCCATTCTGACTTCACACAGCTCCATTCTATGAATTCACACACCTCCATTCTGTCACTTCACACACCACCTTTTTGATTTCACACACCTCCATTCTGTGACTTCACACACCTCCATTCTGTGACTTCACACACCTCCGTTTTGACTTCACACACTTCCAATCTGTGACTTCACACACCTCCATTCTGTGACTTCACACACGTCTATTGTTTCACTTCACACACCTCCATTCTTTGACTTCACACACCTCCATTCCATGACTTCACAAACCTCCATTCTATGAGTTCACACACCTCCATTCTATGAGTTCACACACCTCCAATTTGACTTCACACACCTCCATTCTATGACTTCAAACACCTTCATTCTTACTTCAGAAACATCCATTCTCTGACTTCACACACCTCCATTCCATGACTTCACAAACCTCCATCCTGTGACTTCACACACCTCCATTCTGCGTTCACACACCTCCTTTCTATGACTTCACACACTTCTATTCTATGACTTCACACACCTCCATTCTGTGACTTCACACACCTCCATTCTGACTTCACACACCTCCATTCTATGACTTCACACACCTCCATTCTGTGATTTCACACACCTCCATTTTGTGACTTCACACACCTCCATTCTATGACTTCACACACCTCCATTGTGACTTCACACACCTCCATTCTATGAGTTCAGACACCTCCATTCTGACTTCACACACCTCCATTCTATGACTTCACACACCTCCGTTCTGACTTCACACATCTCCATTCTCTGACTTCACAAAACTCCCTTCTGTGATTTCACACACCTCCATACTATGACTTCACACACCTCCATCTATGACTTCACACACCTCCATTCTGAGTTCACACACCTCCATTCTGTGACTTCACACACCTCCATTCTGACTTCACACACCTTCATTTTATGACTTCACAAACCTCCATTCTGTGACTTCTGACATCTCCATTCTATGACTTCACACACATCCATTGTGACGTCACACAATTCCATTCTATGAGTTCACACATCTCCATTCTATGATTTCACACACCACCATTCTGACTTCACACACCTCCATTCTATGACATCACAGACCTCGAATCTGTGACTTCACTCACCTCCACTCTATGACTTCACACTCCTCCATTCTATGATTTCCCACACCTCCTATCTATGACTTCACCCACCTCAGTCTATGAGTTCACACACCTCCATTCTGACTTCACACACCTCCATTCTGTGACTCCACACACCTCCATTCTAGGACTTCACACACCTCAATTCTATGACTTCACACACCTCCATTCTATGACTTCACACACCTCCATTCTGTGACTTCACACACCTCCATTTTTTGACATCAAAAACCACCATTCTATGATTTCACACAAGTCCATTTTGACTTCACACACCTCCATTCTATGAGTTCACACACCTCCATTTTATGACTTCACACACCTCCATTCTATGACTTCACACACCTCAATTCTATGACTTCACACACCTCCATTCTATGACTTCACACACCTCCATTCTATGACTTCACACACTTCCATTCGTTGACATCAAAACCACCATTCTATGACTTCACACAACACCATTTTGACTTCACACACCTCCATTCTATGAGATCACACACCTCCATTTTATGACTTCACACCCCTCCATTCTATGACTTCACACACCTCAATTCTATGACTTCACACATCTCCATTCTATGACTTCACACACCTCAATTCTCTGACTTCACACATCTCCATTCTGACTTCACACACCTCCATTCTATTACTTCACACACCTCCTTTCTGTGACTTCACACACCTTCATTCTGACTTCACACACCTCCATTCTCTGACTTCACACACCTCAATTCTTTGACTTGACACACCTCCATTCTGACTTCACACACCTCCATTCTATGACTTCCCACACGTCCATTCTCTGACTTCACACACCTCCATTCTGACTTCACACCCCTCCATTCTGACTTCACACACCTCCATTCTGACTTCACACAGCACCTTTTTAACTTCTCACACATCCATTCTGTGACTTCACACACCTCCATTCTGTGACTTCACACACCTCCGTTTTGACTTCACAGACTTCCAATCTGTGACTCACGCACCTCCATTCTGTGACTTCACACACCTCTATTGTTTCACTTCACACTCCTCCATTCTTTGACTTCACACGCCGCCATTCCATGACTTCTCAAACCTCCATTCTATGAGTTCACACACCTCCATTCTATGAGTTCACACACCTCCAATTTGACTCCACAAACCTCCATTCTATGACTTCAAACACCTTCATTCTTACTTCAGAAACATCCATTCTCTGACTTCACACACCTCCTTTCTATGACTTCACACACCTTCATTCTTACTTTAGAAACATCCATTCTATGACTTCACACACCTCCATTGTATGACTTCACAAACCTCCATTCTGTGACTTCACACACCTCCATTCTGGGTTCACACACCTCAATTCTGTGACTTCACACATGTCCATTCTGACTTCACACACCTGCATTCTATGACTTCACACAATTGCATTCTATGACTTCACACACCTCCATTCGTTGACATCAAAAACCACCATTCTATGACTTCACACAAGTCCATTTTGACTTCACACACCTCCATTCTATGAGTTCACACACCTCCATTCTATGACTTCACACACCTCAATTCTATGACTTCACACACCTCCATTCTATGACTTCACACACCTCCATTTTATGACTTCACACACCTCCATTCTATGACTTCACACACCTCCATTCTGTGATATCACACACCTCCAATCTCACTTCACACACCTCCATTCTGTGACTTCACACACCTCCACTCTATGACTTCAAACACCTTCATTCTTACTTCACAAACATCCATTCTGTGATTTCACACACCTCCATTCTGTGACTTCACACACCTTCATTCTGACTTCACACACCTCCATTCCGTGACTTCATACACCTCAGTTCTGTGACTTCACACACCTCCATTCTGACTACACACACCTCCATTCTGTGACTTCACACACCTCCATTCTGTGACTTCACACACCTCCATTCTGTGACTTCACACACCTCCATTCTGTGACTTCACACACCTCGAACCTATGACTTCACACACCTCCATTGTATGAATTCACACACCTCCATTCTATGACTTCACACACCTCCATTCTTCCTTCACACACCTCCATTCTATGACTTCACACACTTCCATTCTATGACTTCACACACCTCCATTCTGTGGCTTCACACACCTCCATTCTGAGTTCACACACCTCCATTCTGTGACTTCACACACCTCCATTCTGTGACTTCACACACCTCCATTCTGTGACTTCACACACCTCGATCCTATGACTTCACACACCTCCATTCTATGAATTCACACACCTCCATTCTATGACTTCACACACCTCCGTTGTGACTTCACACACTTCAATTCTGTGACTTCACACACCTCCTGTTGTGAGCCAGAGTGGAATCAAACTGTACCTTGGCTTGCATCAGACGATGGCTTTGTTGTCTTATTGCTTTCTGGCCCTATTCTATGCAAATGACCTGAGAATTACCATATGAATGTAACATCTGGAGGTTCCTGGATCAGGAGGAGGGAAGAAGGGATAGTGGAAAATAAACAGGCAGTCTCGGCAGTCTTTACCTGGACTGCGGATATCCCGGACCCTCTGTGTCTGTCTCTCTTCTCTTTCTTGCTAGTCCTTGCCCCCGATTTCAGGAACCCCAATCTGCGAACCCTGGTTTGCCGCCGGTTGGCCCCGGCAACCTCCATTCTGTGACTTCACACACCTTCATTCTTTGACTTCACACACCTCCATTCTTGGACTTCACACACCTAAATTCTATGACTTCACACACCTCCATTGTGACTTCACACACCTCCATTCTATGAGTTCACACACCTCCATTCTGACTTCACACACCTCCATTCTATGACTTCACACACCTGCGTTATGACTTCACACAGCTCCATTCTGTGACTTCACAAAACTCCATTCTGTGATTTCACACACCTCCATACTATGACTTCACACACCTCCATCTATGACTTCACACAACTCCATTCTGAGTTCACACACCTCCATTCTGTGACTTCACACACCTCCATTCTGACTTCACACACCTTCATTTTATGACTTCACAAACATACATTCTGTGACTTCACACACCTCCATTCTGACTTCACACCCGTCCATTCTGACTTCACACACCTCCATTCTGACTTCACACAGCTCCATTCTATAAATTCACACACCTCCATTCTGTGACCTCACACACCACATTTTTGACTTCACACACATCCATTCTGTGACTTCACACACCTCCATTCTGTGACTTCACACACCTCCGTTTTGACTTCACACACTTCCAATCTGTGACTTCACACACCTCCATTCTGTGACTTCACACACCTCTATTGTTTCACTTCACACACCTGCATTCTTTGACTTCACACCCCGCCATTCCATGACTTCACAAACATCCATTCTATGAGTTCACACACTTCCATTCTATGAGTTCACACACCTCCAATTTGACTTCACACACCTCCATTCTATGACTTCAAACACCTTCATACTTACTTCAGAAACATCCATTCTCTGACTTCACACACCTCCATTCTATGACTTCACACACCTTCATTCTTACTTTAGAAACATCCATTCTATGACTTCACACACCTGCATTGTATGACTTCACAAACCTCCATTCTGTGATATCACACACATCCAATCTCACTTCACACACCTCCATTCTGTGACTTCACACACCTCACTCTATGACTTCAAACACCTTCATTCTTACTTCACAAATATCCATTCTGTGACTTCACACACCTCCATTCTGTGACTTCACACACCTTCATTCTGACTTCACACACCTCCATTCTGTGACTTCATACACCTCCATTCTGTGACTTCACACACCTCCATTCTGACTTCACACACCTCCATTCTGTGACTTCACACACCTCCATTCTGTGACTTCACACAACTCCGTTTTGACTTCACACACTTCCATTCTGTGACTTCACACACCTCCATTCTGGACTTCACACACCTCTATTGTTTCACTTCACACACCTCCATTCTTTGACTTCACACATCTCCATTCCCTGACTTCACACACCTCCATTCTATGAGTTCACACACCTCCATTCTATGAGTTCACACACCTCCAATTTGACTTCACACACCTCCATTCTACGACTTCACACACCTTCATTCTTACTTCAGAAACATCCATTCTCTGACTTCACACACCTCCATTCTATGACTTCACAAACCTCCATTCTGTGACTTCACACACCTCCATTCTGAATTCACACACCTCCATTCTGTGACTTCACACACCTCCATTCTTCCTTCACACACCTCCATTCTATGACTTCACACACTTCCATTCCATGACTTCACACACCTCCATTCTGTGGCTTCACACACCTCCATTCTGAGTTCACACACCTCCATTCTGTGACTTCACACACCTCCATTCTGTGACTTCACACACCTCCATTCTATGACTTCACACACTTCCATTCCATGACTTCACACACCTCCATTCTGTGGCTTCACACACCTCCATTCTGAGTTCACACACCTCCATTCTGTGACTTCACACACCTCCATTCTGTGACTTCACACACCTCGATCCCATGTCTTCACACACCTCCATTCTATGAATTCACACACCTCCATTCTATGACTTCACACACCTCCATTTTGACTTCACACACTTCAATTCTGTGACTTCACACACCTCCTGTTGTGAGCCAGAGTGGAATCAAACTGTACCTTGGCTTGCATCAGACGATGGCTTTGTTGTCTTATTGCTTTCTGGCCCTATTCTATGCAAATGACCTGAGAATTACCATATGAATGTAACATCTGGAGGTTCCTGGATCAGGAGGAGGGAAGAAGGGGGAGTGGAAAATAAACAGGCAGTCTCGGCAGTCTTTACCTGGACTGCGGACATCCCGGACCCTCTGTGTCTGTCTCTCTTCTCTTTCTTGCTAGTCCTTGCCCCCGATTTCAGGAACCCCAATCTGCGAACCCTGGTTTGCCGCCGGTTGGCTCCGGCAACCTCCATTCTGTGACTTCACACACCTCCATTCTTGGACTTCACACACCTCCATTCCATGACTTCACACACCTCAATTCCATGAGTTCACACACCTCCATTCTATGAGTTCACACACCTCCATTTTGACTTCACACACCTCCATTCTATGACTTCACACACCTTCATTCTTACTTTAGAAACATCCATTCTATGACTTCACACACCTCCATTGTATGACTTCACAAACCTCCATTCTGTGACTTCACACACCTCCATTCTGGGTTCACACATCTCAATTCTGTGACTTCGCACATGTCCATTCTGACTTCACACACCTCCATTCTATGACTTCACACACTTCCATTCTATGACTTCACACACCTCCATTCTTTGACTTCAAACAGCTCAATTTTGAGTACACAAACCTCCATGCTGTGACTTCACACACCTCCATTCTATGAATTCACACACCTCCATTCTATGACTTCACACACCTCCATTCTATGACTTCACACACCTCCATTCTATGAATTCACACTCCTCCATTCTGTGACTTCACACACCTCCATTCTATGACTTCACACACCTCCATTCTGTGACTTCACCCACCTCCATTCTGAGTTCACATACCTCCATTCTATGATTCACACACCTTCATTCTGTGACTTCACACACCTCCATTCTGTGACTTCACACACCTCCATTCTATGACTTCACACACCTCCATTCTGTGACTTCACCCACCTCCATTCTGAGTTCACACACCTCCATTCTATGACTTCACACACCTCCATTCTATGAATTCACACACCTCCATTCTGTGACTTCACACACCTCCA
This sequence comes from Megascapheus bottae, assembly GCA_024803745.1. Classification (NCBI taxonomy): domain Eukaryota; kingdom Metazoa; phylum Chordata; class Mammalia; order Rodentia; family Geomyidae; genus Megascapheus; species Megascapheus bottae. Next base: position 135,447 of record JANJXV010000292.1, read on the forward strand.
TTCTGTGACTTCACACACTTCCATTATGACGTCACACACCTCCATTCTATGAGTTCACACATCTCCATTCTATGACTTCACACACTTGCATTCTGACTTCACACACCTCCATTCTATGACTTCACAGACATCGAATCTGTGACTTCACTCACCTCCACTCTATGACTTCACACTCCTCCATTCTATGACTTCCCACACCTCCTTTCTATGACTTCACCCAACCCCATTCTATGACTTCACACCTCCATTCTGACTTCACACACCTCAATTCTCTGACTTCACACATCTCCATTCTGACTTCACACACCTCCATTCTATTACTTCACACACCTCCTTTCTGTGACTTCACACACCTTCATTCTGACTTCACACACCTCCATTCTCTGACTTCACACACCTCAATTCTTTGACTTGACACACCTCCATTCTGACTTCACACACCTCCATTCTATGACTTCCCACACGTCCATTCTCTGACTTCACACACCTCCATTCTGACTTCACACCCCTCCATTCTGACTTCACACACCTCCATTCTGACTTCACACAGCACCTTTTTGACTTCTCACACATCCATTCTGTGACTTCACACACCTCCATTCTGTGACTTCACACACCTCCGTTTTGACTTCACAGACTTCCAATCTGTGACTCACGCACCTCCATTCTGTGACTTCACACACCTCTATTGTTTCACTTCACACTCCTCCATTCTTTGACTTCACACGCCGCCATTCCATGACTTCTCAAACCTCCATTCTATGAGTTCACACACCTCCATTCTATGAGTTCACACACCTCCAATTTGACTCCACAAACCTCCATTCTATGACTTCAAACACCTTCATTCTTACTTCAGAAACATCCATTCTCTGACTTCACACACCTCCTTTCTATGACTTCACACACCTTCATTCTTACTTTAGAAACATCCATTCTATGACTTCACACACCTCCATTGTATGACTTCACAAACCTCCATTCTGTGACTTCACACACCTCCATTCTGGGTTCACACACCTCAATTCTGTGACTTCACACATGTCCATTCTGACTTCACACACCTGCATTCTATGACTTCACACAATTGCATTCTATGACTTCACACACCTCCATTCGTTGACATCAAAAACCACCATTCTATGACTTCACACAAGTCCATTTTGACTTCACACACCTCCATTCTATGAGTTCACACACCTCCATTCTATGACTTCACACACCTCAATTCTATGACTTCACACACCTCCATTCTATGACTTCACACACCTCCATTTTATGACTTCACACACCTCCATTCTATGACTTCACACACCTCCATTCTGTGATATCACACACCTCCAATCTCACTTCACACACCTCCATTCTGTGACTTCACACACCTCCACTCTATGACTTCAAACACCTTCATTCTTACTTCACAAACATCCATTCTGTGATTTCACACACCTCCATTCTGTGACTTCACACACCTTCATTCTGACTTCACACACCTCCATTCCGTGACTTCATACACCTCAGTTCTGTGACTTCACACACCTCCATTCTGACTACACACACCTCCATTCTGTGACTTCACACACCTCCATTCTGTGACTTCACACACCTCCATTCTGTGACTTCACACACCTCCATTCTGTGACTTCACACACCTCGAACCTATGACTTCACACACCTCCATTGTATGAATTCACACACCTCCATTCTATGACTTCACACACCTCCATTCTTCCTTCACACACCTCCATTCTATGACTTCACACACTTCCATTCTATGACTTCACACACCTCCATTCTGTGGCTTCACACACCTCCATTCTGAGTTCACACACCTCCATTCTGTGACTTCACACACCTCCATTCTGTGACTTCACACACCTCCATTCTGTGACTTCACACACCTCGATCCTATGACTTCACACACCTCCATTCTATGAATTCACACACCTCCATTCTATGACTTCACACACCTCCGTTGTGACTTCACACACTTCAATTCTGTGACTTCACACACCTCCTGTTGTGAGCCAGAGTGGAATCAAACTGTACCTTGGCTTGCATCAGACGATGGCTTTGTTGTCTTATTGCTTTCTGGCCCTATTCTATGCAAATGACCTGAGAATTACCATATGAATGTAACATCTGGAGGTTCCTGGATCAGGAGGAGGGAAGAAGGGATAGTGGAAAATAAACAGGCAGTCTCGGCAGTCTTTACCTGGACTGCGGATATCCCGGACCCTCTGTGTCTGTCTCTCTTCTCTTTCTTGCTAGTCCTTGCCCCCGATTTCAGGAACCCCAATCTGCGAACCCTGGTTTGCCGCCGGTTGGCCCCGGCAACCTCCATTCTGTGACTTCACACACCTTCATTCTTTGACTTCACACACCTCCATTCTTGGACTTCACACACCTAAATTCTATGACTTCACACACCTCCATTGTGACTTCACACACCTCCATTCTATGAGTTCACACACCTCCATTCTGACTTCACACACCTCCATTCTATGACTTCACACACCTGCGTTATGACTTCACACAGCTCCATTCTGTGACTTCACAAAACTCCATTCTGTGATTTCACACACCTCCATACTATGACTTCACACACCTCCATCTATGACTTCACACAACTCCATTCTGAGTTCACACACCTCCATTCTGTGACTTCACACACCTCCATTCTGACTTCACACACCTTCATTTTATGACTTCACAAACATACATTCTGTGACTTCACACACCTCCATTCTGACTTCACACCCGTCCATTCTGACTTCACACACCTCCATTCTGACTTCACACAGCTCCATTCTATAAATTCACACACCTCCATTCTGTGACCTCACACACCACATTTTTGACTTCACACACATCCATTCTGTGACTTCACACACCTCCATTCTGTGACTTCACACACCTCCGTTTTGACTTCACACACTTCCAATCTGTGACTTCACACACCTCCATTCTGTGACTTCACACACCTCTATTGTTTCACTTCACACACCTGCATTCTTTGACTTCACACCCCGCCATTCCATGACTTCACAAACATCCATTCTATGAGTTCACACACTTCCATTCTATGAGTTCACACACCTCCAATTTGACTTCACACACCTCCATTCTATGACTTCAAACACCTTCATACTTACTTCAGAAACATCCATTCTCTGACTTCACACACCTCCATTCTATGACTTCACACACCTTCATTCTTACTTTAGAAACATCCATTCTATGACTTCACACACCTGCATTGTATGACTTCACAAACCTCCATTCTGTGATATCACACACATCCAATCTCACTTCACACACCTCCATTCTGTGACTTCACACACCTCACTCTATGACTTCAAACACCTTCATTCTTACTTCACAAATATCCATTCTGTGACTTCACACACCTCCATTCTGTGACTTCACACACCTTCATTCTGACTTCACACACCTCCATTCTGTGACTTCATACACCTCCATTCTGTGACTTCACACACCTCCATTCTGACTTCACACACCTCCATTCTGTGACTTCACACACCTCCATTCTGTGACTTCACACACCTCCGTTTTGACTTCACACACTTCCATTCTGTGACTTCACACACCTCCATTCTGGACTTCACACACCTCTATTGTTTCACTTCACACACCTCCATTCTTTGACTTCACACATCTCCATTCCCTGACTTCACACACCTCCATTCTATGAGTTCACACACCTCCATTCTATGAGTTCACACACCTCCAATTTGACTTCACACGCCTCCATTCTACGACTTCACACACCTTCATTCTTACTTCAGAAACATCCATTCTCTGACTTCACACACCTCCATTCTATGACTTCACAAACCTCCATTCTGTGACTTCACACACCTCCATTCTGAATTCACACACCTCCATTCTGTGACTTCACACACCTCCATTCTTCCTTCACACACCTCCATTCTATGACTTCACACACTTCCATTCCATGACTTCACACACCTCCATTCTGTGGCTTCACACACCTCCATTCTGAGTTCACACACCTCCATTCTGTGACTTCACACACCTCCATTCTGTGACTTCACACACCTCCATTCTATGACTTCACACACTTCCATTCCATGACTTCACACACCTCCATTCTGTGGCTTCACACACCTCCATTCTGAGTTCACACACCTCCATTCTGTGACTTCACACACCTCCATTCTGTGACTTCACACACCTCGATCCCATGTCTTCACACACCTCCATTCTATGAATTCACACACCTCCATTCTATGACTTCACACACCTCCATTTTGACTTCACACACTTCAATTCTGTGACTTCACACACCTCCTGTTGTGAGCCAGAGTGGAATCAAACTGTACCTTGGCTTGCATCAGACGATGGCTTTGTTGTCTTATTGCTTTCTGGCCCTATTCTATGCAAATGACCTGAGAATTACCATATGAATGTAACATCTGGAGGTTCCTGGATCAGGAGGAGGGAAGAAGGGGGAGTGGAAAATAAACAGGCAGTCTCGGCAGTCTTTACCTGGACTGCGGACATCCCGGACCCTCTGTGTCTGTCTCTCTTCTCTTTCTTGCTAGTCCTTGCCCCCGATTTCAGGAACCCCAATCTGCGAACCCTGGTTTGCCGCCGGTTGGCCCCGGCAACCTCCATTCTGTGACTTCACACACCTCCATTCTTGGACTTCACACACCTCCATTCCATGACTTCACACACCTCAATTCCATGAGTTCACACACCTCCATTCTATGAGTTCACACACCTCCATTTTGACTTCACACACCTCCATTCTATGACTTCACACACCTTCATTCTTACTTTAGAAACATCCATTCTATGACTTCACACACCTCCATTGTATGACTTCACAAACCTCCATTCTGTGACTTCACACACCTCCATTCTGGGTTCACACATCTCAATTCTGTGACTTCGCACATGTCCATTCTGACTTCACACACCTCCATTCTATGACTTCACACACTTCCATTCTATGACTTCACACACCTCCATTCTTTGACTTCAAACAGCTCAATTTTGAGTACACAAACCTCCATGCTGTGACTTCACACACCTCCATTCTATGAATTCACACACCTCCATTCTATGACTTCACACACCTCCATTCTATGACTTCACACACCTCCATTCTATGAATTCACACTCCTCCATTCTGTGACTTCACACACCTCCATTCTATGACTTCACACACCTCCATTCTGTGACTTCACCCACCTCCATTCTGAGTTCACATACCTCCATTCTATGATTCACACACCTTCATTCTGTGACTTCACACACCTCCATTCTGTGACTTCACACACCTCCATTCTATGACTTCACACACCTCCATTCTGTGACTTCACCCACCTCCATTCTGAGTTCACACACCTCCATTCTATGACTTCACACACCTCCATTCTATGAATTCACACACCTCCATTCTGTGACTTCACACACCTCCATTCTGTGACTTCACACACTTCCATTATGACGTCACACACCTCCATTCTATGAGTTCACACATCTCCATTCTATGACTTCACACACTTGCATTCTGACTTCACACACCTCCATTCTATGACTTCACAGACATCGAATCTGTGACTTCACTCACCTCCACTCTATGACTTCACACTCCTCCATTCTATGACTTCCCACACCTCCTTTCTATGACTTCACCCAACCCCATTCTATGACTTCACACCTCCATTCTGACTTCACACACCTCCATTCTGTGATTTCACACACCTTCATTCTTATTTCACAAACATCCATTCTCTGACTTCACACACTTCCATTCTATGACTTCACAAACCTCCATTCTGTGACTTCACACACCTCCATTCTGAGTTCACACACCTCCTTTCTATGACTTCACACACTTCCATTCTATGACTTCACACACCTCCATTCTGTGGCTTCACACACCTACATTCTGAGTTCACACACCTCCATTCTGTGACTTCACACACCTCCATTCTGTGACTTCACAGACCTCCATTCTGTGACTTCACACACCTCGATCCTATGACTTCACACCTCCATTCTATGAATTCACACACCTCCATTATGTGATTTCACAAACCTCCATTCTATGACTTCACACACCTCCATTCTGTGACTTCATACACCTCCATTCTGAGTTCACACATCTCCATTCTATGACTTCACACATCTCCATTCTATGACTTCACTCACCTCCATTCTGACTTCACACACCTCCATTCTGACTTCACACACCTCAATTCTGTGACTTCCCACACCTCCATTCTATGATTTCACACACTTCCATTCTATGACTTCACAGACCTCCATTCTATGACTTCACACACCTCATTTCTGAGTTGACACACCTCCTTTCTGTGATTTAACACACCTCCAATCTGACTTCACACACCTCCATTCTATGACTTCACACACCTCCATTCGTTGACATAAAAAACCACCATTCTATGACTTCACACAACTCCATTTTGACTTCACACACCTCCCTTCTATGAGTTCACACACCTCCATTTTGTGACTTCACACACCTCCGTTCTATGAATTCACACTCTTCCATTCTGTGACTTCACACACCTCCATTCTATGACTTCACACACCTCCATTCTGTGACTTCACCCACCTCCATTCTGAGTTCACATACCTCCATTCTGTGATACACACACCTTCATTCTGTGACTTCACACACCTCCATTCTGTGACTTCACACACCTCCATTCTATGACTTCACACACCTCCATTCTGTGACTTCACCCACCTCCATTCTGAGTTCACACACCTCCATTCTGTGACTTCACACACCTCCATTCTATGATTTCACACACCTCCATTCTATGACTTCACACACCTCCATTGTGACTTCACACACCTTGATTCTATGATTTCACATACCTCCATTCTGACTTCACACACCTCCATTCTATGACTTCACACACCTCCCTTCTGACTTCACACAGCTCCATTGTGTGACTTCACAAAACTCCATTCTATGATTTCACACACCTCCATACTATGACTTCACACACCTCCATCTATGACTTCACACACCTCCATTCTGAGTTCACACACCTCCATTCTGTGACTTCACACACCTCCATTCTGACTTCACTCACCTCCATTGTATGACTTCACTCACCTCCATTCTGTGACTTCACACACCTCCATTCTATGACTTCACACACTTCAATTGTGACGTCACACACCTCCATTCTATGAATTCACAAATCTCCATTCTATGACTTCACACACCTCCATTCTGACTTTACACACCTCCATTCTATGACTTCACAGACCTCGAATCTGTGTCTTCAGTCACCTCCACTGTATGACTTCACACTGCTCCATTCTATGACTTCCCACACCTCCTTTCTATGACTTCACCCACCTCCCTTCTATGACCGCACACCTCCATTCGAGACTTCACACACCTCCATTGTGTGACTTCATACACCTCCATTGTGTGACTTCTCACACCTCCATTCGTTGACTTCACACACCTCTACTCTATGACTTCACACACCTTCATTCTTACTTCACAAACATCGATTCTATGACTTCACACACCTCCATTCTATGATTTCACACACCTCCATTCTGTGATTCACACACCTGCATTCTGTGTTCACACAGCTCAATATTGTGACTTCACACACCTCCATTCTGACTTCACACACCTCCATTCTATGACTTCACACACATCCATTCTGTGACTTCACACACCTCCATTCTGAGTTGACACACCTCCATTCTGTGATTTCACACACCTCCATTCTTGGACTTCACACACCTCTATTCCATGACTTCACACATCTCAATTCTATGAGTTCACACACCTCCATTCTATGAGTTCACACAGCTCCATTTTGACTTCACACACCTCCATTCTGTGACTTCACAAAACTCCATTCTGTGATTTCACACACCTCCATACTATGACTTCACACACCTCCGTCTATGACTTCACACACCTCCATTCTAAGTTCACACACCTCCATTCTGTGACTTCACACAGCTCCATTCTGACTTCACACACCTTCATTTTATGACTTCACAAACTTACATCCTGTGACTTCACACATCTCCTTTCTGTGACTTCACACACCTTCATTCTGACTTCATACACATCCATTCTCTGACTTCACACATCAATTCTGTGACTTGACACACCTCCATTCTGACTTCACACACCTCCATTCTATGATTTCACACACCTCCATTCTATTACTTCACACACCTCCATTCTGTGACTTCACACACCTCCATTCTGACTTCACACCCATCCATTCTGTCTTCACACACCTCCATTCTGACTTCACAGAGCTCCATTCTATAAATTCACACACCTCCATTCTGTGACTTCACACACCACCTTTTTGACTTCACACACATCCATTCTGTGACTTCACACACCTCCATTCTGTGACTTCACACACCTCCGTTTTGACTTCACACACTTCCAATCTGTGACGTCACACACCTCCATTCTGTGACTTCACACACCTCTATTGTTTCACTTCACACACCTCCATTCTTTTACTTCACACCCCGCCATTCCATGACTTCACAAACCTCCATTCTCTGAGTTCACACACCTCCATTCTATGAGTTCACACACCTCCAATTTGACTTCACACACGTCCATTCTATGACTTCAAACACCTTCATTCTTACTTCAGAAACATCCATTCTCTGACTTCACACACCTCCATTCTATGACTTCACACACCTTCATTCTTACTTTAGAAACATCCATTCTATGACTTCACACACCTCCATTGTATGACTTCACAAACCTCCATTCTGTGACTTCACACACCTCCATTCTAGGTTCACACACCTCAATTCTGTGACTTCACACATGTCCATTCTAACTTCACGCACCTCCATTCTATGACTTCACACACTTCCATTCTATGACTTCACACACCTCCATTCGTTGACATCAAAAACCACCATTCTATGACTTCACACAAGTCCATTTTGACTTCACACACCTCCATTCTATGAGTTCACACACCTCCATTTTATGACTTCACACACGTCCATTCTATGACTTCACACACCTCAATTCTATGACTTCACACACCTCCATTCTATGAGTTCACACACCTCCATTTTATGACTTCACACACCTCCATTCTATGACTTCACACACCTCCATTCTGTGATATCGCACACCTCCAATCTCACTTCACACACCTCCATTCTGTGACTTCACACACCTCCACTCTATGACTTCAATCACCTTCATTCTTACTTCACAAACATCCATTCTGTGACTTCACACACCTCCATTCTGTGACTTCACACACCTTCATTCTGACTTCACACACCTCCATTCTGACTTCATACACCTCAATTCTGTGACTTCACACATCTCCATTCTGACTTCACACACCTCCATTCTGTGACTTCACACACCTCCATTCTGTGACTTCACACACCTCCGTTTTGACTTCACACACTTCCATTCTGTGACTTCACACACCTCCATTCTGTGACTTCACACACCTCTATTGTTTCACTTCACACACCTCCATTCTTTGACTTCACACACCTCCATTCCATGACTTCACACACCTCCATTCTATGAGTTCACACACCTCCATTCTATGAGTTCACACACCTCCAATTTGATTTCACACACCTCCATTTTATGACTTCACACACCTTCATTCTTACTTCAGAATCATCCATTCTCTGATTTCACACACCTCCATTCTATGACTTCACAAACCTCCATTCTGTGACTTCACACACCTCCATTCTGAATTCACACACCTCCATTCTGTGACTTCACACACCTCCATTCTTCCTTCACACACCTCCATTCTATGACTTCACACACTGCCATTCTATGACTTCACACACCTACATTCTGTGGCTTCACACACCTCCATTCTGAGTTCACACACCTCCATTCTGTGACTTCACACACCTCCATTCTGTGACTTCACACACCTCCTTTCTGTCACTTCACACACCTCGATCCTATGACTTCACACACCTCCATTCTATGAATTCACACACCTCCATTCTGTGATATCACACACCTCCAATCTCACTTCACACACCTCCATTCTGTGACTTCACACACCTCCACTCTATGACTTCAAACACCTTCATTCTTACTTCACAAACATCCATTCTGTGATTTCACACACCTCCATTCTGTGACTTCACACACCTTCATTTTGACTTCACACACCTCCATTCTGTGACTTCATACACCTCAATTCTGTGACTTCACACACCTCCATTCTGACTTCACACACCTCCATTCTGTGACTTCACACACCTCCATTCTGTGACTTCACACACCTCCGTTTTGACTTCACACACTTCCATTCTGTGACTTCACACACCTCCATTCTGTGACTTCACACACCTCTATTGTTTCACTTCACACACCTCCATTCTTTGTCTGCACACACCTCCATTCTTGGACTTCACACACCTCCACTCCATGACTTCACACACCTCAATTCTATGAGTTCACACACCTCCATTCTATGACTTCACACACCTTTATTCTTACTTTAGAAACATCCATTCTATGACTTCACAAACCTCCATTGTATGACTTCACAAACCTCCATTCTGTGATTTCACACACCTCCATTCTGGGTTCACACACCTCAATACTGTGACTTCACACATGTCCATTCTGACTTCACACACCTCCATTCTATGACTTCACACACTTCCATTCTATGACTTCACACACCTCCATTCTTTGACTTCAAACAGCTCAATTTTGAGTACAAAAACCTCCATTCTGTGACTTCACACACCTCCATTCTATGAATTCACACACCTCCATTTTATGACTTCACACACCTCCATTCTATGACTTCACACACCTCCATTCTATGAATTCTCACCCCTCCATTCTGTGACTTCACACACCTCCATTCTATGACTTCACACACCTCCATTCTGTGACTTCACCCACCTCCATTCTGAGTTCACATACCTCCATTCTGTGATCCACACACCTTCATTCTGTGACTTCACACACCTCCATTCTGTGACTTCACACACCTCCATTCTGAGTTCACACACCTCCATTCTGTGACTTCACACACCTCCATTCTATGATTTCACACACCTCCATTCTATGACTTCACACACCTCCATTGTGACTTCACACACCTTGATTCTATGATTTCACATACCTCCATTCTGACTTCACACACCTCCATTCTATGACTTCACACACCTCCATTCTGACTTCACACAGCTCCATTGTGTGACTTCACAAACCTCCATTCTATGAGTTCACACACCTCAATTCTGTGACTTCACACATGTCCATTCTGACTTCACACACCTCCATTCTATGACTTCTCACACTTCCATTCTATGACTTCACACACCTCCATTCGTTGACATCAAAAACCACCATTCTATGACTTCACACAAGTCCATTTTGACTTCACACACCTCCATTCTATGAGTTCACACACCTCCATTTTATGACTTCACACACCTCCATTCTATGATTTCACACACCTCAATTCTATGACTTCACACACCTCCATTCTATGAGTTCACACACCTCCATTTTATGACTTCACACACCTCCATTCTATGACTTCACACACCTCCATTCTGTGATATCACACACCTCCAATCTCACTTCACACACCTCCATTCTGTGACTTCACACACCTCCACTCTATGACTTCAAACACCTTCATTCTTAGTTCACAAACATCCATTCTGCGATTTCACACACCTCCATTCTGTGACTTCACACACCTTCATTCTGACTTCACACACCTCCATTCCGTGACTTCATACAAATCAATTCTGTGACTTCACACACCTCCATTCTGACTACACACACCTCCATTCTGTGACTTCACACACCTCCATTCTGTGACTTCACACACCTCCATTCTGTGACTTCACACACCTCCGTTTTGACTTCACACACTTCCATTCTGTGACTTCACACACCTCCATTCTGTGACTTCACACACCTCTATTGTTTCACTTCACACACCTCCATTCTTTGACTGCACACACCTCCATTCTTGGACTTCACACACCTCCATTCCATGACTTCACACACCTCAATTCTATGAGTTCACACACCTCCATTCTATGAGTTCACACACCTCCATTTTGACTTCACACACCTCCATTCTATGACTTCACACACCTTCATTCTTACTTTAGAAACATCCATTCTATGACTTCACAAACCTCCATTGTATGACTTCACAAACCTCCATTCTGTGAATTCACACACCTCCATTCTGGGTTCACACACCTCAATACTGTGACTTCCCACATGTCCCTTCTGACTTCACACACCTCCATTCTATGACTTCACACACTTCCATTCTATGACTTCACACACCTCCATTCTTTGACTTCAAACACCTCAATTTTGAGTACAAAAACCTCCATTCTGTGACTTCACACACCTCCATTCTATGAATTCACACACCTCCATTTTATGACTTCACACACCTCCATTCTATGAATTCACACACCTCCATTCTATGAATTCACACTCCTCCATTCTGTGACTTCACACACCTCCATTCTATGACTTCACACACCTCCATTCTGTGACTTCACCCACCTCCATTCTGAGTTCACATACCTCCATTCTGTGATACACACACCTTCATTCTGTGACTTCACACACCTCCATTCTGTGACTTCACACACCTCCATTCTATGACTTCACACACCTCCATTCTGTGACTTCACCCACCTCCATTCTGAGTTCACACACCTCCATTCTGTGACTTCACACACCTCCATTCTATGATTTCACACACCTCCATTCTATGACTTCACACACCTCCATTGTGACTTCACACACCTTGATTCTATGATTTCACATACCTCCATTCTGACTTCACACACCTCCATTCTATGACTTCACACACCTCCATTCTGACTTCACACAGCTCCATTGTGTGACTTCACAAAACTCCATTCTATGATTTCACACACCTCCATACTATGACTTCACACACCTCCATCTATGACTTCACACACCTCCATTCTGAGTTCACACACCTCCATTCTGTGACTTCACACACCTCCATTCTGACTTCACTCACCTCCATTGTATGACTTCACTCACCTCCATTCTGTGACTTCACACACCTCCATTCTATGACTTCACACACTTCAATTGTGACGTCACACACCTCCATTCTATGAATTCACAAATCTCCATTCTATGACTTCACACACCTCCATTCTGACCTTACACACCTCCATTCTATGACTTCACAGACCTCGAATCTGTGTCTTCAGTCACCTCCACTGTATGACTTCACACTGCTCCATTCTATGACTTCACACACCTCCTTTCTATGACTTCACCCACCTCCCTTCTATGACCGCACACCTCCATTCGAGACTTCACACACCTCCATTGTGTGACTTCACACACCTCCATTCTGTGACTTCACACACCTCCATTCTTTGACTTCACACACCTCTATTCTATGACTTCACACAACTTCATTCTTACTTCACAAACATCCATTCTATGACTTCACACACCTCCATTCTATGATTTCACACACCTCCATTCTGTGATTCACACACCTCCATTCTTTGACTTCACACACCTCCATTCTTTGACTTCACACACCTCCATTCTGTGACTTCACACACCTCCATTCTGACTTCACACACCTCCATTCTATGACTTCACACACATCCCTTCTGTGACTTCACACACCTCCATTCTGAGTTGACACACCTCCATTCTGTGATTTCACACACCTCCATTCTTGGACTTCACACACCTCCATTCCATGACTTCACACACCTCAATTCTATGAGTTCACACACCTCCATTCTATCAGTTCACACACCTCCATTTTGACTTCACACACCTCCATTCTGTGACTTCACAAAACTCCATTCTGTGATTTCACACACTTCCATACTATGACTTCACACACCTCCGTCTATGACTTCACACACCTCCATTCTGAGTTTACACACCTCCATTCTGTGACTTCACACAGCTCCATTCTGACTTCACACACCTTCATTTTATGACTTCACAAACATACATTCTGTGACTTCACACATCTCCTTTCTGTGACTTCACACACCTTCATTCTGACTTCATACACCTCCATTCTCTGACTTCACACACCTCAATTCTGTGACTTGACACACCTCCATTCTGACTTCACACACCTCCATTCTATGATTTCACACACCTCCATTCTATGACTTCACACACCTCCATTCTGTGACTTCACACACCTCCATTCTGACTTCACACCCATCCATTCTGACTTCACACACCTCCATTCTGACTTCACACAGCTCCATTCTATAAATTCACACACCTCCATTCTGTGACTTCACACACCACCTTTTTGACTTCACACACATCCATTCTGTGACTTCACACACCCCCATTCTGTGACTTCACACACCTCCGTTTTGACTTCACACACTTCCAATCTGTAACTTCACACACCTCCATTCTGTGACTTCACACACCTCTATTGTTTCACTTCACACACCTCCATTCTTTGACTTCACACCCCGCCATTCCATGACTTCACAAACCTCCATTCTATGAGTTCACACACCTCCATTCTATGAGTTCACACACCTCCAATTTGACTTCACACACGTCCATTCTATGACTTCAAACACCTTCATTCTTACTTCAGAAACATCCATTCTCTGACTTCACACACCTCCATTCTATGACTTCACACACCTTCATTCTTACTTCAGAAACATCCATTCTCTGACTTCACACACCTCCATTCTATGACTTCACAAACCTCCATTCTGTGACTTCACACACCTCCATTCAGAGTTCACACACCTCCATTCTGTGACTTCACACACCTCCATTCTGCCTTCACACACCTCCATTCTATGACTTCACACACATCCATTCTATGAATTCACACACCTCCATTCTGTGGCTTCACACACCTCCATTCTGAGTTCACACACCTCCATTCTGTGACTTCACACACCTCCATTCTGTGACTTCACAAACCTCCATTCTGTGACTTCACACACCTTGATCCTATGACTTCACACACCTCCATTCTATGAATTCACACACCTCCATTCTGTGATTTCACACACCTCCATTCTGTGACTTCACACACCTCCATTCTGTGACTTCACACACCTCCATTCTGAGTTCACACACCTCCATTCTATGACTTCACAAACCCCCATTCTGAGTTCACAAACCTCCATTCTATGACTTCACACACTTCCATTCTATGACTTCACACACCTCCATTCTATGACTTCACACACCTCCATTCTGTGACTTCACACACCTCCATTCTGAATTCACACACCTCCATTCTATGACTTCACAAACCCCCATTCTGAGTTCACAGACCTCCATTCTATGATTTCACACACTTCCATTCTATGACTTCACACACCTCATTTCTGAGTTGACACACCTCCATTCTGTGATTTCACACACCTCCAATCTGACTTCACACACCTCCATTCTATGACTTCACACACCTCCATTCGTTGACATCAAAAACCACCATTCTATGACTTCACACAGCTCCATTGTGACTTCACAGACCTCCATTCTATGAGTTCGCACACCTCCATTTTATGACTTCACACACCTCCATTCTGTGACTTCACACACCTCCATTCTGTGACTTCACACACCTCCATTCCATGACTTCATACACCACCATTCTATGAGTTCACACACCACCATTCTATGAGTTCACACATCTCCATTTTGACTTCACACGCCTCCATTCTATGACTTCAGACACCTTAATTCTTACTTTAGAAACGTCCATTCTATGACTTCACACACCCCCATTGTATGACTTCACAAACCTCCATTCTGTGACTTCACACACCTCCATTCTGGGTTCACACACCTCAATTCTGTGACTTCACACATGTCCATTCTCACTTCACACACCTCCATTCTATGACTTCACACACTTCCATTCTATGACTTCACACACCTCCATTCTGTGACTTCACACACCTCCATTTTGAGTTCACACACCTCCATTCTGTGACTTCACACACCTCCATTATATGACTTCACACACCACCATTCTTTGACTTCACACACCTCCATTTTGTGACTTCATCCACCTCCATTCTATGACTGCACACACCTCCATTGTGACTTCACACACCTCCATTCTATGAGTTCACAAACCTCCATTCTGACTTCACACACCTCCATTCTATGACTTCACCTACCTCCGTTCTGACTTCACACAGCTCCATTCTGTGACTTCACAAAACTCCATTCTGTGATTTCACACACCTCCATACTATGACTTCACACACCTCCATCTATAACTTCACACACCTCCATTTGAGTTCACACACCTCCATTCTGTGACTTCACACACCTCCATTCTGACTTCACACACCTACATTTTATGACTTCACACACCTCCATTCTGTGACTTCTCACACCTCCATTCTATGACTTCACACACTTCCATTGTGACGTCACACAACTCCATTCTATGAGTTCACACATCTCCATTCTATGATTTCACACACCTGCATTCTGACTTCACACATCTCCATTCTATGACATCACAGACCTCCAATCTGTGACTTCACTCACCTCCACTCTATGACTTCACACTCCTCCATTCTATGACTTCCCACACCTCCTTTCTATGACTTCACCCACCTCAGTCTATGACTTCACACACCTCCATTCTGACTTCACACACCTCCATTCTGTGACTTCACACACCTCCATTCTATGACTTCACACACCTCAAATCTATGACTTCACACACCTCCATTCTATGACTTCCCACACCTCCATTCTGTGACTTCACACACCTCCATTCTATGACTTCAAACACCTTCATTCTTACTTCACAAACATCCATTCTGTGACTTCGCACACCTCCTTTCTGTGACTTCACACACCTTCATTCTGACTTCACACACCTCCATTCTGTGACTTCACACACCTCAATTCTGTGACTTGACACACCTCCATTCTGACTTCACACACCTCCATTCTATGTTTTCACACACCTCCATTCTATGACTTCACACACCTCCATTCTGTGACTTCACACACTTCCATTCTAACTTCACACCCCTCCATTCTGACTTCACACACCTCCATTCTGACTTCACAAAGCTCCATTCTATTTATTCACAAACCTTCATTCTGTGACTTCACACAACACCTTTTTGACTTCACACACCTCCATTCTGTGACTTCACACACCTCCACTCTGTGACTTCACCCACCTCCGTTTTGACTTCACACACTTCCAATCTGTGACTTCACACACCTCCATTCTGTGACTTCACACACCTCTATTGTTTCACTTCACACACCTCCATTCTTTGACTTCACAAACCTCCATTCCATGAATTCACAAACCTTCATTCTATGAGTTCACAAACCTCCATTCTGTGACTTCACACACCTCCATTCTGCGTTCACACACCTCCTTTCTATGACTTCACACACTTCCATTCTATGACTTCACACACCTCCATTCCATGACTTCACAAACCTCCATTCTGTGACTTCACACACCTCCATTCTGCGTTCACACACCTCCTTTCTATGACTTCACACACTTCCATTCTATGACTTCACACACCTCCATTCTGTCACTTCACACACCTTCATTCTGACTTCACACACCTCCATTCTGTGACTACACACACCTCAATTCTGTGACTTCACACACCTCCATTCTGACTTCACACAACTCCATTATATGACTTCACACACTTCCATTCTGTGATTTCACACACCTCCATTTTGTGACTTCACACACCTCCATTCTATGACCACACACCTCCATTGTGACTTCACACACCTCCATTCTATGAGTTCAGACACCTCCATTCTGACTTCACACACCTCCATTCTATGACTTCACACGCCTCCATTCTGACTTCACACAGCTCCATTCTGTGACTTCACAAACCTCCATTCTGTGACTTCTGACACCTCCATACTATGACTTCACACACCTCCATCTGTGAGTTCACACACCTCCATTCTGAGTTCACACACCTCCATTCTGTGACTTCACACACCTCCATTCTATGACTTCACACACCTTCATTTTATGACTTCACAAACCTCCATTCTGTGACTTCTGACACCTCCATTCTATGACTTCACACTCCTCCATTCTATGATTTCCCACACCTCCTTTCTATGATTTCACCCACCTCAGTCTATCAGTTCACACACCTCCAATCTGACTTCACACACCTCCATTCTGTGACTCCACACACCTCCATTCTATGACTTCACACACCTCAATTCTATGACTTTACACACCTCCATTCCATGACTTCACACACCTCCATTCTGTGACTTCACTCACCTCCATTCGTTGACATCAAAAACCACCATTCTATGACGTCACACAAGTCCATTTTGACTTCACACACCTCCATTCTATGACTTCACACACCTCCATTCTATGACATCACACAGCTCCATTTTGTGACTTCACACACCGAAATTCTATGACTTCACAAACATCCATTGTGACTTCTCACACCTCCATTCTCTGAGTTCACACACCTCCATTCTGACTTCACACACCTCCATTCTATGACTTCACACACCTGAGTTATGACTTCTCACAGCTCCATTCTGTGACTTCACAAAACTCCATTCTGTGATTTCACAAACCTCCATACTATGACTTCACGCACCTCCATCTATCACTTCACACACCTCCATTCTGAGTTCACACACCTTCATTTTATGACTTCACAAACATCCATTCTGTGATTTCACACACATCCTTTCTGTGACTTCACACACCTTCATTCTGACTTCACACACCTCCATTCTCTGACTTCACACACCTCAATTCTGTGACTTGACACACCTCCATTCTGACTTCACACACTTCCATTCTATGATTTCACACACCTCCATTCTATTACTTCACACACCTCCATTCTGTGACTTCACACACCTCCATTCTGACTTCACAGCCCTCCATTCTGACTTCACACACCACCATTCTGACTTCACACATCTCCATTCTATAAATTCACACACCTCCATTCTGTGACTTCACACACCACCTTTTTGACTTCACACACATCCATTCTGTGACTTCACACACCTCCATTCTGTGACTTCACACACCTCCGTTTTGACTTCACACACTTCCAATCTGTGACTTCACACACCTCCATTTTGTGACTTCACACACCTCTATTGTTTCACTTCACACACCTCCATTCTTTGACTTCACACACCTCCATTCCATGACTTCACAAACCTCCATTCTATGAGTTCACACACCTCCATTCTATGAGTTCACACACCTCCAGTTTGATTTCACACAACTCAATTCTATGGCTTCACACACCTTCATTCTTACTTCAGAAATATCCATTCTCTGACTTCACACACCTCCATTCTATGACTTCACAAACCTCCATTCTGTGACTTCACACACCTCCATTCTGAGTTCACGCACCTCCTTTCTATGACTTCACACACTTCCATTCTATGACTTCACGCACCTCCATTCTGTGGCTTCACACACCTACATTCTGAGTTCAAAAACCTCCATTCTGTGACTTCACACACCTCCATTCTGTGACTTCACACACCTCGATCCTATGACTTCACACACCTCCATTCTATGAATTAACACACCTCCATTCTGTGATTTCACAAACCTCCATTCTGTGACTTCACACACCTCCATTCTGTGACTTCACACACCTCCATACTGAGTTCACACACCTCCATTCTATGACTTCACAAACCTCCCTTCTATGACTTCACTCACCTCCATTCTCACTTCACACACCTCCATTCTGACTTCACACACCTCAATTCTGTGACTTCACACACCTCCATTCTATGATTTCACACACTTCCATTCTATGACTTCACACACCTCCATTCTATGACTTCACACAACTCAATTCGTTGACATCAAAAACCACCATTCTATGACTTCACACAACTCCATTTTGACTTCACACACCTCCAATCTATGAGTTCACACACCTCCATTTTATGACTTCACACACCTCAATTCTGTGACTTCACACACCTCCATTTTGAGTTCACACACCTCCATTCTGTGACTTCACACACCTCCATTCTATGACTTCCCACACCTCCATTTGACTTCACACACCTCCATTTTGTGACTTCACCCACCTCCATTCTATGACTTCACACACCTCCATTGTGACTTCACACACCTCCTTTCTATGAGTTCACAAACCTCCATTGTGACTTCACACACCTCCATTCTATGACTTCACACACCTCCGTTCTGACTTCACACAGCTCCATTCTGTGACTTCACAAAACTCCATTCTGTGATTTCACACACCTCCATACTATGACTTCACAAACCTCCATCTATGATTTCACACACCTCCATTCTCAGTTCACACACATCCATTCTGTGACTTCACACACCTCCATTCTGACTTCACACACCTTCATTTTATGACTTCACACACCTCCATTCTGTGACTTCTCACACCTCCATTCTGTGACTTCAAACACTTCCATTGTGACGTCACACAACTTCATTCTATGAGTTCACACATCTCCATTGTATGATTTCACAAACCTCAATTCTGACTTCACACATCTCCATTCTATGACATCACAGACCTCGAATCTGTGACTTCACTCACCTCCACTCTATGACTTCACACACCTCCATTCTGACTTCACACACCTCCATTCTGTGACTTCACACACCTCCATTTTATGACTTCACACACCTCAATTCTATGACTTCACACACCTCCATTCTATGACTTCCCACACCTCCATTCTGTGACTTCACACACCTCCATTCTATGATTTCAAACACCATTCTTACTTCACAAACAGCCATTCTGTGACTTCACACACCTCCTTTCTGTGACTTCACACACCTTCATTCTGACTTCACACACCTCCATTCTGTGACTTCACACACCTCAATTCTGTGACTTGACACACCTCCATTCTGACTTCACACACCTCCATTCTGTGATTTCACACACCTCCATTCTATGACTTAACACACCTCCATTCTGTGACTTCACACACTTCCATTCTAACTTCACACCCCTCCATTCTGACTTCACACACCTCCATTCTGACTTCACACAGCTCCATTCTATGAATTCACACACCTCCATTCTGTCACTTCACACACCACCTTTTTGATTTCACACACCTCCATTCTGTGACTTCACACACCTCCATTCTGTGACTTCACACACCTCCGTTTTGACTTCACACACTTCCAATCTGTGACTTCACACACCTCCATTCTGTGACTTCACACACCTCTATTGTTTCACTTCACACACCTCCATTCTTTGACTTCACACACCTCCATTCCATGACTTCACAAACCTCCATTCTATGAGTTCACACACCTCCATTCTATGAGTTCACACACCTCCAATTTGACTTCACACACCTCCATTCTATGACTTCAAACACCTTCATTCTTACTTCAGAAACATCCATTCTCTGACTTCACACACCTCCATTCCATGACTTCACAAACCTCCATTCTGTGACTTCACACACCTCCATTCTGCGTTCACACACCTCCTTTCTATGACTTCACACACTTCCATTCTATGACTTCACACACCTCCATTCTGTGACTTCACACACCTTCATTCTGACTTCACACACCTCCATTCTGTGACTTCACACACCTCAATTCTGTGACTTCACACACCTCCATTCTGACTTCACACACCTCCATTCTATGACTTCACACACCTCCATTCTGTGATTTCACACACCTCCATTTTGTGACTTCACACACCTCCATTCTATGACTTCACACACCTCCATTGTGACTTCACACACCTCCATTCTATGAGTTCAGACACCGCCATTCTGACTTCACACACCTCCATTCTATGACTTCACACACCTCCGTTCTGACTTCACACATCTCCATTCTCTGACTTCACAAAACTCCATTCTGTGATTTCACACACCTCCATACTATGACTTCACACACCTCCATCTATGACTTCACACACCTCCATTCTGAGTTCACACACCTCCATTCTGTGACTTCACACACCTCCATTCTGACTTCACACACCTTCATTTTATGACTTCACAAACCTCCATTCTGTGACTTCTGACATCTCCATTTTATGACTTCACACACATCCATTGTGACGTCACACAATTCCATTCTATGAGTTCACACATCTCCATTCTATGATTTCACACACCACCATTCTGACTTTACACACCTCCATTCTATGACATCACAGACCTCGAATCTGTGACTTCACTCACCTCCACTCTATGACTTCACACTCCTCCATTCTATGATTTCCCACACCTCCTATCTATGACTTCACCCACCTCAGTCTATGAGTTCACACACCTCCATTCTGACTTCACACACCTCCATTCTGTGACTCCACTCACCTCCATTCTATGACTTCACACACCTCAATTCTATGACTTCACACACCTCCATTCTATGACTTCACACACCTCCATTCTGTGACTTCACACACCTCCATTTTTTGACATCAAAAACCACCATTCTATGATTTCACACAAGTCCATTTTGACTTCACACACCTCCATTCTATGAGTTCACACACCTCCATTTTATGACTTCACACACCTCCATTCTATGACTTCACACACCTCAATTCTATGACTTCACACACCTCCATTCTATGACTTCACACACCTCCATTCTATGACTTCACACACCTCCATTCGTTGACATCAAAACCACCATTCTATGACTTCACACAACTCCATTTTGACTTCACAGACCTCCATTCTATGAGATCACACACCTCCATTTTATGACTTCACACACCTCCATTCTATGACTTCACACACCTCAATTCTATGACTTCACACATCTCCATTCTATGACTTCACACACCTCAATTCTCTGACTTCACACATCTCCATTCTGACTTCACACACCTCCATTCTATTACTTCACACACCTCCTTTCTGTGACTTCACACACCTTCATTCTGACTTCACACACCTCCATTCTCTGACTTCACACACCTCAATTCTGTGACTTGACACACCTCCATTCTGACTTCACACACCTCCATTCTATGACTTCCCACACGTCCATTCTGTGACTTCACACACCTCCATTCTGACTTCACACCTCTCCATTCTGACTTCACACACCTCCATTCTATGACTTCACACACCTCCGTTCTGACTTCACACATCTCCATTCTCTGACTTCACAAAACTCCATTCTGTGATTTCACACACCTCCATACTATGACTTCACACACCTCCATCTATGACTTCACACACCTCCATTCTGAGTTCACACACCTCCATTCTGTGACTTCACACACCTCCATTCTGACTTCACACACCTTCATTTTATGACTTCACAAACCTCCATTCTGTGACTTCTGACATCTCCATTCTATGACTCACACACATCCATTGTGACGTCACACAATTCCATTCTATGAGTTCACACATCTCCATTCTATGATTTCACACACCACCATTCTGACTTCACACACCTCCATTCTATGACATCACAGACCTCGAATCTGTGACTTCACTCACCTCCACTCTATGACTTCACACTCCTCCATTCTATGATTTCCCACACCTCCTATCTATGACTTCACCCACCTCAGTCTATGAGTTCACACACCTCCATTCTGACTTCACACACCTCCATTCTGTGACTCCACACACCTCCATTCTATGACTTCACACACCTCAATTCTATGACTTCACACACCTCCATTCTATGACTTCACACACCTCCATTCTGTGACTTCACACACCTCCATTTTTTGACATCAAAAACCACCATTCTATGATTTCACACAAGTCCATTTTGACTTCACACACCTCCATTCTATGAGTTCACACACCTCCATTTTATGACTTCACACACCTCCATTCTATGACTTCACACACCTCAATTCTATGACTTCACACACCTCCATTCTATGACTTCACACACCTCCATTCTATGACTTCACACACCTCCATTCTATGACTTCACACACCTCCATTCGTTGACATCAAAACCACCATTCTATGACTTCACACAACTCCATTTTGACTTCACACACCTCCATTCTATGAGATCACACACCTCCATTTTATGACTTCACACACCTCCATTCTATGACTTCACACACCTCAATTCTATGACTTCACACATCTCCATTCTGACTTCACACACCTCCATTCTATTACTTCACACACCTCCTTTCTGTGACTTCACACACCTTCATTCTGACTTCACACACCTCCATTCTCTGACTTCACACACCTCAATTCTGTGACTTGACACACCTCCATTCTGACTTCACACACCTCCATTCTATGACTTCCCACACGTCCATTCTGTGACTTCACACACCTCCATTCTGACTTCACACCTCTCCATTCTGACTTCACACACCTCCATTCTGACTTCACACAGCACCTTTTTGACTTCTCACACATCCATTCTGTGACTTCACACACCTCCATTCTGTGACTTCACACACCTCCGTTTGACTTCACAGACTTCCAATCTGTGACTCACACACCTCCATTCTGTGACTTCACACACCTCTATTGTTTCACTTCACACACCTCCATTCTTTGACTTCACACGCCGCCATTCCATGACTTCTCAAACCTCCATTCTATGAGTTCACACACCTCCATTCTATGAGTTCACACACCTCCAATTTGACTCCACACACCTCCATTCTATGACTTCAAACACCTTCAGTCTTACTTCAGAAACATCCATTCTCTGACTTCACACACCTCCTTTCTATGACTTCACACACCTCCATTGTATGACTTCACAAACCTCCATTCTGTGACTTCACACACCTCCATTCTGGGTTCACACACCTCAATTCTGTGACTTCACACATGTCCATTCTGACTTCACACACCTGCATTCTATGACTTCACACAATTGCATTCTATGACTTCACACACCTCCATTCGTTGACATCAAAAACCACCATTCTATGACTTCACACAAGTCCATTTTGACTTCACACACCTCCATTCTATGAGTTCACACACCTCCATTCTATGACTTCACACACCTCAATTCTATGACTTCACACACCTCCATTCTCTGACTTCACACACCTCAATTCTGTGACTTGACACACCTCCATTCTGACTTCACACACTTCCATTCTATGATTTCACACACCTCCATTCTATTACTTCACACACCTCCATTCTGTGACTTCACACACCTCCATTCTGACTTCACAGCCCTCCATTCTGACTTCACACACCACCATTCTGACTTCACACATCTCCATTCTATAAATTCACACACCTCCATTCTGTGACTTCACACACCACCTTTTTGACTTCACACACATCCATTCTGTGACTTCACACACCTCCATTCTGTGACTTCACACACCTCCGTTTTGACTTCACACACTTCCAATCTGTGACTTCACACACCTCCATTTTGTGACTTCACACACCTCTATTGTTTCACTTCACACACCTCCATTCTTTGACTTCACACACCTCCATTCCATGACTTCACAAACCTCCATTCTATGAGTTCACACACCTCCATTCTATGAGTTCACACACCTCCAGTTTGACTTCACACAACTCAATTCTATGGCTTCACACACCTTCATTCTTACTTCAGAAATATCCATTCTCTGACTTCACACACCTCCATTCTATGACTTCACAAACCTCCATTCTGTGACTTCACACACCTCCATTCTGAGTTCACGCACCTCCTTTCTATGACTTCACACACTTCCATTCTATGACTTCACGCACCTCCATTCTGTGGCTTCACACACCTACATTCTGAGTTCAAAAACCTCCATTCTGTGACTTCACACACCTCCATTCTGTGACTTCACACACCTCGATCCTATGACTTCACACACCTCCATTCTATGAATTAACACACCTCCATTCTGTGATTTCACAAACCTCCATTCTGTGACTTCACACACCTCCATTCTGTGACTTCACACACCTCCATACTGAGTTCACACACCTCCATTCTATGACTTCACAAACCTCCCTTCTATGACTTCACTCACCTCCATTCTCACTTCACACACCTCCATTCTGACTTCACACACCTCAATTCTGTGACTTCACACACCTCCATTCTATGATTTCACACACTTCCATTCTATGACTTCACACACCTCCATTCTATGACTTCACACACCTCATTTCTGAGTTGACACACCTCCATTCTGTGATTTCACACACCTCCAATCTGACTTCACACACCTCCAATCTATGACTTCACACAACTCAATTCGTTGACATCAAAAACCACCATTCTATGACTTCACACAACTCCATTTTGACTTCACACACCTCCAATCTATGAGTTCACACACCTCCATTTTATGACTTCACACACCTCAATTCTGTGACTTCACACACCTCCATTTTGAGTTCACACACCTCCATTCTGTGACTTCACACACCTCCATTCTATGACTTCCCACACCTCCATTTGACTTCCCACACCTCCATTTTGTGACTTCACCCACCTCCATTCTATGACTTCACACACCTCCATTGTGACTTCACACACCTCCTTTCTATGAGTTCACAAACCTCCATTGTGACTTCACACACCTCCATTCTATGACTTCACACACCTCCGTTCTGACTTCACACAGCTCCATTCTGTGACTTCACAAAACTCCATTCTGTGATTTCACACACCTCCATACTATGACTTCACAAACCTCCATCTATGATTTCACACACCTCCATTCTCAGTTCACACACATCCATTCTGTGACTTCACACACCTCCATTCTGGCTTCACACACCTTCATTTTATGACTTCACACACCTCCATTCTGTGACTTCTCACACCTCCATTCTGTGACTTCAAACACTTCCATTGTGACGTCACACAACTTCATTCTATGAGTTCACACATCTCCATTGTATGATTTCACAAACCTCAATTCTGACTTCACACATCTCCATTCTATGACATCACAGACCTCGAATCTGTGACTTCACTCACCTCCACTCTATGACTTCACACACCTCCATTCTGACTTCACACACCTCCATTCTGTGACTTCACACACCTCCATTCTATGACTTCACACACCTCAATTCTATGACTTCACACACCTCCATTCTATGACTTCCCACACCTCCATTCTGTGACTTCACACACCTCCATTCTATGATTTCAAACACCATTCTTACTTCACAAACAGCCATTCTGTGACTTCACACACCTCCTTTCTGTGACTTCACACACCTTCATTCTGACTTCACACACCTCCATTCTGTGACTTCACACACCTCAATTCTGTGACTTGACACACCTCCATTCTGACTTCACACACCTCCATTCTGTGATTTCACACACCTCCATTCTATGACTTAACACACCTCCATTCTGTGACTTCACACACTTCCATTCTAACTTCACACCCCTCCATTCTGACTTCACACACCTCCATTCTGACTTCACACAGCTCCATTCTATGAATTCACACACCTCCATTCTGTCACTTCACACACCACCTTTTTGATTTCACACACCTCCATTCTGTGACTTCACACACCTCCATTCTGTGACTTCACACACCTCCGTTTTGACTTCACACACTTCCAATCTGTGACTTCACACACCTCCATTCTGTGACTTCACACACCTCTATTGTTTCACTTCACACACCTCCATTCTTTGACTTCACACACCTCCATTCCATGACTTCACAAACCTCCATTCTATGAGTTCACACACCTCCAATTTGACTTCACACACCTCCATTCTATGACTTCAAACACCTTCATTCTTACTTCAGAAACATCCATTCTCTGACTTCACACACCTCCATTCCATGACTTCACAAACCTCCATTCTGTGACTTCACACACCTCCATTCTGCGTTCACACACCTCCTTTCTATGACTTCACACACTTCCATTCTATGACTTCACACACCTCCATTCTGTGACTTCACACACCTTCATTCTGACTTCACACACCTCCATTCTGTGACTTCACACACCTCAATTCTGTGACTTCACACACCTCCATTCTGACTTCACACACCTCCATTCTATGACTTCACACACCTCCATTCTGTGATTTCACACACCTCCATTTTGTGACTTCACACACCTCCATTCTATGACTTCACACACCTCCATTGTGACTTCACACACCTCCATTCTATGAGTTCAGACACCGCCATTCTGACTTCACACACCTCCATTCTATGACTTCACACACCTCCGTTCTGACTTCACACATCTCCATTCTCTGACTTCACAAAACTCCATTCTGTGATTTCACACACCTCCATACTATGACTTCACACACCTCCATCTATGACTTCACACACCTCCATTCTGAGTTCACACACCTCCATTCTGTGACTTCACACACCTCCATTCTGACTTCACACACCTTCATTTTATGACTTCACAAACCTCCATTCTGTGACTTCTGACATCTCCATTCTATGACTTCACACACATCCATTGTGACGTCACACAATTCCATTCTATGAGTTCACACATCTCCATTCTATGATTTCACACACCACGATTCTGACTTCACACACCTCCATTCTATGACATCACAGACCTCGAATCTGTGACTTCACTCACCTCCACTCTATGACTTCACACTCCTCCATTCTATGATTTCCCACACCTCCTATCTATGACTTCACCCACCTCAGTCTATGAGTTCACACACCTCCATTCTGACTTCACACACCTCCATTCTGTGACTCCACACACCTACATTCTATGACTTCACACACCTCAATTCTATGACTTCACACACCTCCATTCTATGACTTCACACACCTCCATTCTGTGACTTCACACACCTCCATTTTTTGACATCAAAAACCACCATTCTATGATTTCACACAAGTCCATTTTGACTTCACACACCTCCATTCTATGAGTTCACACACCTCCATTTTATGACTTCACACACCTCCATTCTATGACTTCACACACCTCAATTCTATGACTTCACACACCTCCATTCTATGACTTCACACACCTCCATTCTATGACTTCACACACCTCCATTCGTTGACATCAAAACCACCATTCTATGACTTCACACAACTCCATTTTGACTTCACACACCTCCATTCTATGAGATCACACACCTCCATTTTATGACTTCACACACCTCCATTCTATGACTTCACACACCTCAATTCTATGACTTCACACATCTCCATTCTATGACTTCACACACCTCAATTCTCTGACTTCACACATCTCCATTCTGACTTCACACACCTCCATTCTATTACTTCACACACCTCCTTTCTGTGACTTCACACACCTTCATTCTGACTTCACACACCTCCATTCTCTGACTTCACACACCTCAATTCTGTGACTTGACACACCTCCATTCTGACTTCACACACCTCCATTCTATGACTTCCCACACGTCCATTCTGTGACTTCACATACCTCCATTCTGACTTCACACCTCTCCATTCTGACTTCACACACCTCCATTCTGACTTCACACAGCACCTTTTTGACTTCTCACACATCCATTCTGTGACTTCACACACCTCCATTCTGTGACTTCACACACCTCCGTTTGACTTCACAGACTTCCAATCTGTGACTCACACACCTCCATTCTGTGACTTCACACACCTCTATTGTTTCACTTCACACACCTCCATTCTTTGACTTCACACGCCGCCATTCCATGACTTCTCAAACCTCCATTCTATGAGTTCACACACCTCCATTCTATGAGTTCACACACCTCCAATTTGACTCCACACACCTCCATTCTATGACTTCAAACACCTTCAGTCTTACTTCAGAAACATCCATTCTCTGACTTCACACACCTCCTTTCTATGACTTCACACACCTCCATTGTATGACTTCACAAACCTCCATTCTGTGACTTCACACACCTCCATTCTGGGTTCACACACCTCAATTCTGTGACTTCACACATGTCCATTCTGACTTCACACACCTGCATTCTATGACTTCACACAATTGCATTCTATGACTTCACACACCTCCATTCGTTGACATCAAAAACCACCATTCTATGACTTCACACAAGTCCATTTTGACTTCACACAACTCCATTCTATGAGTTCACACACCTCCATTCTATGACTTCACACACCTCAATTCTATGACTTCACACACCTCCATTCTATGACTTCACACACCTCCATTTTATGACTTCACACACCTCCATTCTATGACTTCACACACCTCCATTCTGTGATATCACACACCTCCAATCTCACTTCACACACCTCCATTCTGTGACTTCACACACCTCCACTCTATGACTTCAAACACCTTCATTCTTACTTCACAAACATCCATTCTGTGATTTCACACACCTCCATTCTGTGACTTCACACACCTTCATTCTGACTTCACACACCTCCATTCCGTGACTTCATACACCTCAATTCTGTGACTTCACACACCTCCATTCTGACTACACACACCTCCATTCTGTGACCTCACACACCTCCATTCTGTGACTTCACACACCTCCATTCTGTGACTTCACACACCTCCATTCTGTGACTTCACACACCTCCACTCTATGACTTCAAACACCTTCATTCTTACTTCACAAACATCCATTCTGTGACTTCACACACCTCCATTCTGTGACTTCACACACCTCCATTCTATGACTTCACACACCTCCATTCTTCCTTCACACACCTCCATTCTATGACTTCACACACTTCCATTCTATGACTTCACACACCTCCATTCTGTGGCTTCACACACCTCCATTCTGAGTTCACACACCTCCATTCTGTGACTTCACACACCTCCATTCTGTGACTTCACACACCTCCATTCTGTGACTTCACACACCTCGATCCTATGACTTCACACACCTCCATTCTATGAATTCACACACCTCCATTCTATGACTTCACACACCTCCATTGTGACTTCACACACTTCAATTCTGTGACTTCACACACCTCCTGTTGTGAGCCAGAGTGGAATCAAACTGTACCTTGGCTTGCATCAGACGATGGCTTTGTTGTCTTATTGCTTTCTGGCCCTATTCTATGCAAATGACCTGAGAATTACCATATGAATGTAACATCTGGAGGTTCCTGGATCAGGAGGAGGGAAGAAGGGGGAGTGGAAAATAAACAGGCAGTCTCGGCAGTCTTTACCTGGACTGCGGATATCCCGGACCCTCTGTGTCTGTCTCTCTTCTCTTTCTTGCTAGTCCTTGCCCCCGATTTCAGGAACCCCAATCTGCGAACCCTGGTTTGCCACGGGTTGGCCCCGGCAACCTCCATTCTGTGACTTCACACACCTCCATTCTTTGACTTCACATACCTCCATTCTTGGACTTCACACACCTAAATTCTATGACTTCACACACCTCCATTGTGACTTCACACACCTCCATTCTATGAGTTCACACACCTCCATTTTGACTTCACACACCTCCATTCTATGACTTCACACACCTCTATTGTTTCACTTCACACACCTGCATTCTTTGACTTCACACCCCGCCATTCCATGACTTCACAAACCTCCATTCTATGAGTTCACACACTTCCATTCTATCAGTTCACACACCTCCAATTTGACTTCACACACCTCCATTCTGTGACTTCACACACCTCCATTCTGACTTCACACACCCTCATTTTATGACTTCACAAACATACATTCTGTGACTTCACACACCTCCATTCTGACTTGACACACCTCCATTCTGACTTCACACAGCTCCATTCTATAAATTCACACACCTCCATTCTGTGACCTCACACACCACCTTTTTGACTTCACACACATCCATTCTGTGACTTCACACACCTCCATTCTGTGACTTCACATACCTCCGTTTTGACTTCACACACTTCCAATCTGTGACTTCACACACCTCCATTCTGTGACTTCACACACCTCTATTGTTTCACTTCACACACCTCCATTCTTTGACTTCACACCCCGCCATTCCATGACTTCACAAACCTCCATTCTATGAGTTCACACACTTCCATTCTATGAGTTCACACACCTCCAATTTGACTTCACACACCTCCATTCTATGACTTCAAACACCTTCATTCTTACTTCAGAAACATCCATTCTCTGACTTCACACACCTCCATTCTATGACTTCACACACCTTCATTCTTACTTTAGAAACATCCATTCTATGACTTCACACACCTGCATTGTATGACTTCACAAACCTCCATTCTGTGATATCACACACATCCAATCTCACTTCACACACCTCCATTCTGTGACTTCACACACCTCCACTCTATGACTTCAAACACCTTCATTCTTACTTCACAAACATCCATTCTGTGACTTCACACACCTCCATTCTGTGACTTCACACACCTTCATTCTGACTTCACACACCTCCATTCTGTGACTTCATACACCTCCATTCTGTGACTTCACACACCTCCATTCTGACTTCACACACCTCCATTCTGTGACTTCACACACCTCCATTCTGTGACTTCACACACCTCCGTTTTGACTTCACACACTTCCATTCTGTGACTTCACACACCTCCATTCTGTGACTTCACACACCTCTATTGTTTCACTTCACACACCTCCATTCTTTGACTTCACACATCTCCATTCCATGACTTCACACACCTCCATTCTATGAGTTCACACACCTCCATTCTATGAGTTCACACACCTCCAATTTGACTTCACACGCCTCCATTCTACGACTTCACACACCTTCATTCTTACTTCAGAAACATCCATTCTCTGACTTCACACACCTCCATTCTATGACTTCACAAACCTCCATTCTGTGACTTCACACACCTCCATTCTTCCTTCACACACCTCCATTCTATGACTTCACACACTTCCATTCTATGACTTCACACACCTCCATTCTGTGGCTTCACACACCTCCATTCTGAGTTCACACACCTCCATTCTGTGACTTCACACACCTCCATTCTGTGACTTCACACACCTCCATTCTGTGACTTCACACACCTCGATCCTATGACTTCACACACCTCCATTCTATGAATTCACACACCTCCATTCTATGACTTCACACACCTCCATTTTGACTTCACACACTTCAATTCTGTGACTTCACACACCTCCTGTTGTGAGCCAGAGTGGAATCAAACTGTACCTTGGCTTGCATCAGACGATGGCTTTGTTGTCTTATTGCTTTCTGGCCCTATTCTATGCAAATGACCTGAGAATTACCATATGAATGTAACATCTGGAGGTTCCTGGATCAGGAGGAGGGAAGAAGGGATAGTGGAAAATAAACAGGCAGTCTCGGCAGTCTTTACCTGGACTGCGGACATCTCGGACTCTCTGTGTCTGTCTCTCTTCTCTTTCTTGCTAGTCCTTGCCCCCGATTTCAGGAACCCCAATCTGCGAACCCTGGTTTGCCGCCGGTTGGCCCCGGCAACCTCCATTCTGTGACTTCACACACCTCCATTCTTTGACTTCACACACTTCCATTCTTGGACTTCACACACCTCCATTCCATGACTTCACACACCCCAATTCTATGAGTTCACACACCTCCATTCTATGAGTTCACACACCTCCATTTTGACTTCACACACCTCCATTCTATGACTTCACACACCTTCATTCTTACTTTAGAAACATCCATTCTACGACTTCACACACCTCCATTGTATGACTTCACAAACCTCCATTCTGTGACTTCACACACCTCCATTCTGGGTTCACACACCTCAATTCTGTGACTTCACACATGTCCATTCTGACTTCACACACCTCCATTCTATGACTTCACACACTTCCATTCTATGACTTCACACACCTCCATTCTTTGACTTCAAACAGCTCAATTTTGAGTACACAAACCTCCATTCTGTGACTTCACACACCTCCATTCTATGAATTCACACACCTCCATTCTATGACTTCACACACCTCCATTCTATGACTTCACACACCTCCATTCTATGAATTCACACTCCTCGATTCTGTGACTTCACACACCTCCATTCTATGACTTCACACACCTCCATTCTGTGACTTCACCCACCTCCATTCTGAGTTCACATACCTCCATTCTATGATTCACACACCTTCATTCTGTGACTTCACACACCTCCATTCTGTGACTTCACACACCTCCATTCTATGACTTCACACACCTCCATTCTGTGACTTCACCCACCTCCATTCTGAGTTCACACACCTCCATTCTATGACTTCACACACCTCCATTCTATGAATTCACACACCTCCATTCTGTGACTTCACACACCTCCATTCTGTGACTTCACACACTTCCATTATGACGTCACACACCTCCATTCTATGAGTTCACACATCTCCATTCTATGACTTCACACACCTGCATTCTGACTTCACACACCTCCATTCTATGACTTCACAGACATCGAATCTGTGACTTCACTCACCTCCACTCTATGACTTCACACTCCTCCATTCTATGACTTCCCACACCTCCTTTCTATGACTTCACCCAACCCCATTCTATGACTTCACACCTCCATTCTGACTTCACACACCTCCATTCTGTGATTTCACATCCCTTCATTCTTATTTCACAAACATCCATTCTCTGACTTCACACACCTCCATTCTATGACTTCACAAACCTCCATTCTGTGACTTCACACACCTCCATTCTGAGTTCACACACCTCCTTTCTATGACTTCACACACTTCCATTCTATGACTTCACACACCTCCATTCTGTGGCTTCACACACCTACATTCTGAGTTCACACACCTCCATTCTGTGACTTCACACACCTCCATTCTGTGACTTCACACACCTCCGTTTTGACTTCACACACTTCCATTCTGTGACTTCACACACCTCCATTCTGTGACTTCACACACCTCTATTGTTTCACTTCACACACCTCCATTCTTTGACTTCACACATCTCCATTCCATGACTTCACACACCTCCATTCTATGAGTTCACACACCTCCATTCTATGAGTTCACACACCTCCAATTTGACTTCACACGCCTCCATTCTACGACTTCACACACCTTCATTCTTACTTCAGAAACATCCATTCTCTGACTTCACACACCTCCATTCTATGACTTCACAAACCTCCATTCTGTGACTTCACACACCTCCATTCTTCCTTCACACACCTCCATTCTATGACTTCACACACTTCCATTCTATGACTTCACACACCTCCATTCTGTGGCTTCACACACCTCCATTCTGAGTTCACACACCTCCATTCTGTGACTTCACACACCTCCATTCTGTGACTTCACACACCTCCATTCTGTGACTTCACACACCTCGATCCTATGACTTCACACACCTCCATTCTATGAATTCACACACCTCCATTCTATGACTTCACACACCTCCATTTTGACTTCACACACTTCAATTCTGTGACTTCACACACCTCCTGTTGTGAGCCAGAGTGGAATCAAACTGTACCTTGGCTTGCATCAGACGATGGCTTTGTTGTCTTATTGCTTTCTGGCCCTATTCTATGCAAATGACCTGAGAATTACCATATGAATGTAACATCTGGAGGTTCCTGGATCAGGAGGAGGGAAGAAGGGATAGTGGAAAATAAACAGGCAGTCTCGGCAGTCTTTACCTGGACTGCGGACATCCAGGACTCTCTGTGTCTGTCTCTCTTCTCTTTCTTGCTAGTCCTTGGCCCCGATTTCAGGAACCCCAATCTGCGAACCCTGGTTTGCCGCCGGTTGGCCCCGGCAACCTCCATTCTGTGACTTCACACACCTCCATTCTTTGACTTCACACACTTCCATTCTTGGACTTCACACACCTCCAT
This sequence comes from Megascapheus bottae, assembly GCA_024803745.1. NCBI lineage: Eukaryota > Metazoa > Chordata > Mammalia > Rodentia > Geomyidae > Megascapheus > Megascapheus bottae. The sequence goes on from JANJXV010000292.1 coordinate 171,327, forward strand.
TCCATGACTTCACACACCTCAATTCTATGAGTTCACACACCTCCATTCTATGAGTTCACACACCTCCATTTTGACTTCACACACCTCCATTCTATGACTTCACACACCTTCATTCTTACTTTAGAAACATCCATTCTATGACTTCACACACCTCCATTGTATGACTTCACAAACCTCCATTCTGTGACTTCACACACCTCCATTCTGGGTTCACACACCTCAATTCTGTGACTTCACACATGTCCATTCTGACTTCACACACCTCCATTCTATGACTTCACACACTTCCATTCTATGACTTCACACACCTCCATTCTTTGACTTCAAACAGCTCAATTTTGAGTACACAAACCTCCATTCTGTGACTTCACACACCTCCATTCTATGAATTCACACACCTCCATTCTATGACTTCACACACCTCCATTCTATGACTTCACACACCTCCATTCTATGAATTCACACTCCTCCATTCTGTGACTTCACACACCTCCATTCTATGACTTCACACACCTCAATTCTATGACTTCACACACCTCCATTCTATGACTTCCCACACCTCCATTCTGTGACTTCACACACCTCCATTCTATGATTTCAAACACCATTCTTACTTCACAAAAATCCATTCTGTGACTTCACACACCTCCTTTCTGTGACTTCACACACCTTCATTCTGACTTCACACACCTCCATTCTGTGACTTCACACACCTCAATTCTGTGACTTGACACACCTCCATTCTGACTTCACACACCTCCATTCTGTGATTTCACACACCTCCATTCTATGACTTAACACACCTCCATTCTGTGACTTCACACACTTCCATTCTAACTTCACACCCCTCCATTCTGACTTCACACACCTCCATTCTGACTTCACACAGCTCCATTCTATGAATTCACACACCTTCATTCTGTCACTTCACACACCACCTTTTTGATTTCACACACCTCCATTCTGTGACTTCACACACCTCCATTCTGTGACTTCACACACCTCCGTTTTGACTTCACACACTTCCAATCTGTGACTTCACACACCTCCATTCTGTGACTTCACACACCTCTATTGTTTCACTTCACACACCTCCATTCTTTGACTTCACACACCTCCATTCCATGACTTCACAAACCTCCATTCTATGACTTCACACACCTCCATTCTGTGATTTCACACACCTCCATTTTGTGACTTCACACACCTCCATTCTATGACTTCACACACCTCCATTGTGACTTCACACACCTCCATTCTATGAGTTCAGACACCGCCATTCTGACTTCACACACCTCCATTCTATGACTTCACACACCTCCGTTCTGACTTCACACATCTCCATTCTCTGACTTCACAAAACTCCATTCTGTGATTTCACACACCTCCATACTATGACTTCACACACCTCCATCTATGACTTCACACACCTCCATTCTGAGTTCACACACCTCCATTCTGTGACTTCACACACCTCCATTCTGACTTCACACACCTTCATTTTATGACTTCACAAACCTCCATTCTGTGACTTCTGACATCTCCATTCTATGACTTCACACACATCCATTGTGACGTCACACAATTCCATTCTATGAGTTCACACATCTCCATTCTATGATTTCACACACCACGATTCTGACTTCACACACCTCCATTCTATGACATCACAGACCTCGAATCTGTGACTTCACTCACCTCCACTCTATGACTTCACACTCCTCCATTCTATGATTTCCCACACCTCCTATCTATGACTTCACCCACCTCAGTCTATGAGTTCACACACCTCCATTCTGACTTCACACACCTCCATTCTGTGACTCCACACACCTACATTCTATGACTTCACACACCTCAATTCTATGACTTCACACACCTCCATTCTATGACTTCACACACCTCCATTCTGTGACTTCACACACCTCCATTTTTTGACATCAAAAACCACCATTCTATGATTTCACACAAGTCCATTTTGACTTCACACACCTCCATTCTATGAGTTCACACACCTCCATTTTATGACTTCACACACCTCCATTCTATGACTTCACACACCTCAATTCTATGACTTCACACACCTCCATTCTATGACTTCACACACCTCCATTCTATGACTTCACACACCTCCATTCGTTGACATCAAAACCACCATTCTATGACTTCACACAACTCCATTTTGACTTCACACACCTCCATTCTATGAGATCACACACCTCCATTTTATGACTTCACACACCTCCATTCTATGACTTCACACACCTCAATTCTATGACTTCACACATCTCCATTCTATGACTTCACACACCTCAATTCTCTGACTTCACACATCTCCATTCTGACTTCACACACCTCCATTCTATTACTTCACACACCTCCTTTCTGTGACTTCACACACCTTCATTCTGACTTCACACACCTCCATTCTCTGACTTCACACACCTCAATTCTGTGACTTGACACACCTCCATTCTGACTTCACACACCTCCATTCTATGACTTCCCACACGTCCATTCTGTGACTTCACATACCTCCATTCTGACTTCACACCTCTCCATTCTGACTTCACACACCTCCATTCTGACTTCACACAGCACCTTTTTGACTTCTCACACATCCATTCTGTGACTTCACACACCTCCATTCTGTGACTTCACACACCTCCGTTTGACTTCACAGACTTCCAATCTGTGACTCACACACCTCCATTCTGTGACTTCACACACCTCTATTGTTTCACTTCACACACCTCCATTCTTTGACTTCACACGCCGCCATTCCATGACTTCTCAAACCTCCATTCTATGAGTTCACACACCTCCATTCTATGAGTTCACACACCTCCAATTTGACTCCACACACCTCCATTCTATGACTTCAAACACCTTCAGTCTTACTTCAGAAACATCCATTCTCTGACTTCACACACCTCCTTTCTATGACTTCACACACCTCCATTGTATGACTTCACAAACCTCCATTCTGTGACTTCACACACCTCCATTCTGGGTTCACACACCTCAATTCTGTGACTTCACACATGTCCATTCTGACTTCACACACCTGCATTCTATGACTTCACACAATTGCATTCTATGACTTCACACACCTCCATTCGTTGACATCAAAAACCACCATTCTATGACTTCACACAAGTCCATTTTGACTTCACACAACTCCATTCTATGAGTTCACACACCTCCATTCTATGACTTCACACACCTCCATTCTATGAGTTCACACACCTCCATTCTATGACTTCACACACCTCCATTTTATGACTTCACACACCTCCATTCTATGACTTCACACACCTCCATTCTGTGATATCACACACCTCCAATCTCACTTCACACACCTCCATTCTGTGACTTCACACACCTCCACTCTATGACTTCAAACACCTTCATTCTTACTTCACAAACATCCATTCTGTGATTTCACACACCTCCATTCTGTGACTTCACACACCTTCATTCTGACTTCACACACCTCCATTCCGTGACTTCATACACCTCAATTCTGTGACTTCACACACCTCCATTCTGACTACACACACCTCCATTCTGTGACCTCACACACCTCCATTCTGTGACTTCACACACCTCCATTCTGTGACTTCACACACCTCCATTCTGTGACTTCACACACCTCCACTCTATGACTTCAAACACCTTCATTCTTACTTCACAAACATCCATTCTGTGACTTCACACACCTCCATTCTGTGACTTCACACACCTCCATTCTATGACTTCACACACCTCCATTCTTCCTTCACACACCTCCATTCTATGACTTCACACACTTCCATTCTATGACTTCACACACCTCCATTCTGTGGCTTCACACACCTCCATTCTGAGTTCACACACCTCCATTCTGTGACTTCACACACCTCCATTCTGTGACTTCACACACCTCCATTCTGTGACTTCACACACCTCGATCCTATGACTTCACACACCTCCATTCTATGAATTCACACACCTCCATTCTATGACTTCACACACCTCCATTGTGACTTCACACACTTCAATTCTGTGACTTCACACACCTCCTGTTGTGAGCCAGAGTGGAATCAAACTGTACCTTGGCTTGCATCAGACGATGGCTTTGTTGTCTTATTGCTTTCTGGCCCTATTCTATGCAAATGACCTGAGAATTACCATATGAATGTAACATCTGGAGGTTCCTGGATCAGGAGGAGGGAAGAAGGGGGAGTGGAAAATAAACAGGCAGTCTCGGCAGTCTTTACCTGGACTGCGGATATCCCGGACCCTCTGTGTCTGTCTCTCTTCTCTTTCTTGCTAGTCCTTGCCCCCGATTTCAGGAACCCCAATCTGCGAACCCTGGTTTGCCACGGGTTGGCCCCGGCAACCTCCATTCTGTGACTTCACACACCTCCATTCTTTGACTTCACATACCTCCATTCTTGGACTTCACACACCTAAATTCTATGACTTCACACACCTCCATTGTGACTTCACACACCTCCATTCTATGAGTTCACACACCTCCATTTTGACTTCACACACCTCCATTCTATGACTTCACACACCTTCATTCTTACTTTAGAAACATCCATTCTATGACTTCACACACCTCCATTGTATGACTTCACAAACCTCCATTCTGTGACTTCACACACCTCCATTCTGGGTTCACACACCTCAATTCTGTGACTTCACACATGTCCATTCTGACTTCACACACCTCCATTCTATGACTTCACACACTTCCATTCTATGACTTCACACACCTCCATTCTTTGACTTCAAACAGCTCAATTTTGAGTACACAAACCTCCATTCTGTGACTTCACACACCTCCATTCTATGAATTCACACACCTCCATTCTATGACTTCACACACCTCCATTCTATGACTTCACACACCTCCATTCTATGAATTCACACTCCTCCATTCTGTGACTTCACACACCTCCATTCTATGACTTCACACACCTCCATTCTGTGACTTCACCCACCTCCATTCTGAGTTCACATACCTCCATTCTATGATTCACACACCTTCATTCTGTGACTTCACACACCTCCATTCTGTGACTTCACACACCTCCATTCTATGACTTCACACACCTCCATTCTGTGACTTCACCCACCTCCATTCTGAGTTCACACACCTCCATTCTATGACTTCACACACCTCCATTCTATGAATTCACACACCTCCATTCTGTGACTTCACACACCTCCATTCTGTGACTTCACACACTTCCATTATGACGTCACACACCTCCATTCTATGAGTTCACACATCTCCATTCTATGACTTCACACACCTGCATTCTGACTTCACACACCTCCATTCTATGACTTCACAGACATCGAATCTGTGACTTCACTCACCTCCACTCTATGACTTCACACTCCTCCATTCTATGACTTCCCACACCTCCTTTCTATGACTTCACCCAACCCCATTCTATGACTTCACACCTCCATTCTGACTTCACACACCTCCATTCTGTGATTTCACATCCCTTCATTCTTATTTCACAAACATCCATTCTCTGACTTCACACACCTCCATTCTATGACTTCACAAACCTCCATTCTGTGACTTCACACACCTCCATTCTGAGTTCACACACCTCCTTTCTATGACTTCACACACTTCCATTCTATGACTTCACACACCTCCATTCTGTGGCTTCACACACCTACATTCTGAGTTCACACACCTCCATTCTGTGACTTCACACACCTCCATTCTGTGACTTCACACACCTCCGTTTTGACTTCACACACTTCCATTCTGTGACTTCACACACCTCCATTCTGTGACTTCACACACCTCTATTGTTTCACTTCACACACCTCCATTCTTTGACTTCACACATCTCCATTCCATGACTTCACACACCTCCATTCTATGAGTTCACACACCTCCATTCTATGAGTTCACACACCTCCAATTTGACTTCACACGCCTCCATTCTACGACTTCACACACCTTCATTCTTACTTCAGAAACATCCATTCTCTGACTTCACACACCTCCATTCTATGACTTCACAAACCTCCATTCTGTGACTTCACACACCTCCATTCTGGGTTCACACACCTCCATTCTATGACTTCACACACTTCCATTCTATGACTTCACACACCTCCATTCTGTGGCTTCACACACCTCCATTCTGAGTTCACACACCTCCATTCTGTGACTTCACACACCTCCATTCTGTGACTTCACACACCTCCATTCTGTGACTTCACACACCTCGATCCTATGACTTCACACACCTCCATTCTATGAATTCACACACCTCCATTCTATGACTTCACACACCTCCATTTTGACTTCACACACTTCAATTCTGTGACTTCACACACCTCCTGTTGTGAGCCAGAGTGGAATCAAACTGTACCTTGGCTTGCATCAGACGATGGCTTTGTTGTCTTATTGCTTTCTGGCCCTATTCTATGCAAATGACCTGAGAATTACCATATGAATGTAACATCTGGAGGTTCCTGGATCAGGAGGAGGGAAGAAGGGATAGTGGAAAATAAACAGGCAGTCTCGGCAGTCTTTACCTGCACTGCGGACATCCCGGACTCTCTGTGTCTGTCTCTCTTCTCTTTCTTGCTAGTCCTTGCCCCCGATTTCAGGAACCCCAATCTGCGAACCCTGGTTTGCCGCCGGTTGGCCCCGGCAACCTCCATTCTGTGACTTCACACACCTCCATTCTTTGACTTCACACACTTCCATTCTTGGACTTCACACACCTCCATTCCATGACTTCACACACCTCAATTCTATGAGTTCACACACCTCCATTCTATGAGTTCACACACCTCCATTTTGACTTCACACACCTCCATTCTATGACTTCACACACCTTCATTCTTACTTTAGAAACATCCATTCTATGACTTCACACACCTCCATTGTATGACTTCACAAACCTCCATTCTGTGACTTCACACATGTCCATTCTGACTTCACACACCTCAATTCTGTGACTTCACACATGTCCATTCTGACTTCACACACCTCCATTCTATGACTTCACACACTTCCATTCTATGACTTCACACACCTCCATTCTTTGACTTCAAACAGCTCAATTTTGAGTACACAAACCTCCATTCTGTGACTTCACACACCTCCATTCTATGAATTCACACACCTCCATTCTATGACTTCACACACCTCCATTCTATGACTTCACACACCTCCATTCTATGAATTCACACTCCTCCATTCTGTGACTTCACACACCTCCATTCTATGACTTCACACACCTCAATTCTATGACTTCACACACCTCCATTCTATGACTTCCCACACCTCCATTCTGTGACTTCACACACCTCCATTCTATGATTTCAAACACCATTCTTACTTCACAAAAATCCATTCTGTGACTTCACACACCTCCTTTCTGTGACTTCACACACCTTCATTCTGACTTCACACACCTCCATTCTGTGACTTCACACACCTCAATTCTGTGACTTGACACACCTCCATTCTGACTTCACACACCTCCATTCTGTGATTTCACACACCTCCATTCTATGACTTAACACACCTCCATTCTGTGACTTCACACACTTCCATTCTAACTTCACACCCCTCCATTCTGACTTCACACACCTCCATTCTGACTTCACACAGCTCCATTCTATGAATTCACACACCTTCATTCTGTCACTTCACACACCACCTTTTTGATTTCACACACCTCCATTCTGTGACTTCACACACCTCCATTCTGTGACTTCACACACCTCCGTTTTGACTTCACACACTTCCAATCTGTGACTTCACACACCTCCATTCTGTGACTTCACACACCTCTATTGTTTCACTTCACACACCTCCATTCTTTGACTTCACACACCTCCATTCCATGACTTCACAAACCTCCATTCTATGAGTTCACACACCTCCATTCTATGAGTTCACACACCTCCAATTTGACTTCACACACCTCCATTCTATGACTTCAAACACCTTCATTCTTACTTCAGAAACATCCATTCTCTGACTTCACACACCTCCATTCCATGACTTCACAAACCTCCATTCTGTGACTTCACACACCTCCATTCTGCGTTCACACACCTCCTTTCTATGACTTCACACACTTCCATTCTATGACTTCACACACCTCCATTCTGTGACTTCACACACCTTCATTCTGACTTCACACACCTCCATTCTGTGACTTCACACACCTCAATTCTGTGACTTCACACACCTCCATTCTGACTTCACACACCTCCATTCTATGACTTCACACACCTCCATTCTGTGATTTCACACACCTCCATTTTGTGACTTCACACACCTCCATTCTATGACTTCACACACCTCCATTGTGACTTCACACACCTCCATTCTATGAGTTCAGACACCTCCATTCTGACTTCACACACCTCCATTCTATGACTTCACACACCTCCGTTCTGACTTCACACATCTCCATTCTCTGACTTCACAAAACTCCATTCTGTGATTTCACACACCTCCATACTATGACTTCACACACCTCCATCTATGACTTCACACACCTCCATTCTGAGTTCACACACCTCCATTCTGTGACTTCACACACCTCCATTCTGACTTCACACACCTTCATTTTATGACTTCACAAACCTCCATTCTGTGACTTCTGACATCTCCATTCTATGACTTCACACACATCCATTGTGACGTCACACAATTCCATTCTATGAGTTCACACATCTCCATTCTATGATTTCACACACCACCATTCTGACTTTACACACCTCCATTCTATGACATCACAGACCTCGAATCTGTGACTTCACTCACCTCCACTCTATGACTTCACACTCCTCCATTCTATGATTTCCCACACCTCCTATCTATGACTTCACCCACCTCAGTCTATGAGTTCACACACCTCCATTCTGACTTCACACACCTCCATTCTGTGACTCCACACACCTCCATTCTATGACTTCACACACCTCAATTCTATGACTTCACACACCTCCATTCTATGACTTCACACACCTCCATTCTGTGACTTCACACACCTCCATTTTTTGACATCAAAAACCACCATTCTATGATTTCACACAAGTCCATTTTGACTTCACACACCTCCATTCTATGAGTTCACACACCTCCATTTTATGACTTCACACACCTCCATTCTATGACTTCACACACCTCAATTCTATGACTTCACACACCTCCATTCTATGACTTCACACACCTCCATTCTATGACTTCACACACCTCCATTCGTTGACATCAAAACCACCATTCTATGACTTCACACAACTCCATTTTGACTTCACAGACCTCCATTCTATGAGATCACACACCTCCATTTTATGACTTCACACACCTCCATTCTATGACTTCACACACCTCAATTCTATGACTTCACACATCTCCATTCTATGACTTCACACACCTCAATTCTCCGACTTCACACATCTCCATTCTGACTTCACACACCTCCATTCTATTACTTCACACACCTCCTTTCTGTGACTTCACACACCTTCATTCTGACTTCACACACCTCCATTCTCTGACTTCACACACCTCAATTCTGTGACTTGACACACCTCCATTCTGACTTCACACACCTCCATTCTATGACTTCCCACACGTCCATTCTGTGAGTTCACACACCTCCATTCTGATTTCACACCTCTCCATTCTGACTTCACACACCTCCATTCTATGACTTCACACACCTCCGTTCTGACTTCACACATCTCCATTCTCTGACTTCACAAAACTCCATTCTGTGATTTCACACACCTCCATACTATGACTTCACACACCTCCATCTATGACTTCACACACCTCCATTCTGTGACTTCACCCACCTCCATTCTGAGTTCACATACCTCCATTCTGTGATCCACACACCTTCATTCTGTGACTTCACACACCTCCATTCTGTGACTTCACACACCTCCATTCTGAGTTCACACACCTCCATTCTGTGACTTCACACACCTCCATTCTGACTTCACACACCTTCATTTTATGACTTCACAAACCTCCATTCTGTGACTTCTGACATCTCCATTCTATGACTTCACACACATCCATTGTGACGTCACACAATTCCATTCTATGAGTTCACACATCTCCATTCTATGATTTCACACACCACGATTCTGACTTCACACACCTCCATTCTATGACATCACAGACCTCGAATCTGTGACTTCACTCACCTCCACTCTATGACTTCACACTCCTCCATTCTATGATTTCCCACACCTCCTATCTATGACTTCACCCACCTCAGTCTATGAGTTCACACACCTCCATTCTGACTTCACACACCTCCATTCTGTGACTCCACACACCTCCATTCTATGACTTCACACACCTCAATTCTATGACTTCACACACCTCCATTCTATGACTTCACACACCTCCATTCTGTGACTTCACACACCTCCATTTTTTGACATCAAAAACCACCATTCTATGATTTCACACAAGTCCATTTTGACTTCACACACCTCCATTCTATGAGTTCACACACCTCCATTTTATGACTTCACACACCTCCATTCTATGACTTCACACACCTCAATTCTATGACTTCACACACCTCCATTCTATGACTTCACACACCTCCATTCTATGACTTCACACACCTCCATTCGTTGACATCAAAACCACCATTCTATGACTTCACACAACTCCATTTTGACTTCACACACCTCCATTCTATGAGATCACACACCTCCATTTTATGACTTCACACACCTCCATTCTATGACTTCACACACCTCAATTCTATGACTTCACACATCTCCATTCTATGACTTCACACACCTCAATTCTCTGACTTCACACATCTCCATTCTGACTTCACACACCTCCATTCTATTACTTCACACACCTCCTTTCTGTGACTTCACACACCTTCATTCTGACTTCACACACCTCCATTCTCTGACTTCACACACCTCAATTCTGTGACTTGACACACCTCCATTCTGACTTCACACACCTCCATTCTATGACTTCCCACACGTCCATTCTGTGACTTCACACACCTCCATTCTGACTTCACACCTCTCCATTCTGACTTCACACACCTCCATTCTGACTTCACACAGCACCTTTTTGACTTCTCACACATCCATTCTGTGACTTCACACACCTCCATTCTGTGACTTCACACACCTCCGTTTGACTTCACAGACTTCCAATCTGTGACTCACACACCTCCATTCTGTGACTTCACACACCTCTATTGTTTCACTTCACACACCTCCATTCTTTGACTTCACACGCCGCCATTCCATGACTTCTCAAACCTCCATTCTATGAGTTCACACACCTCCATTCTATGAGTTCACACACCTCCAATTTGACTCCACACACCTCCATTCTATGACTTCAAACACCTTCAGTCTTACTTCAGAAACATCCATTCTCTGACTTCACACACCTCCTTTCTATGACTTCACACACCTCCATTGTATGACTTCACAAACCTCCATTCTGTGACTTCACACACCTCCATTCTGGGTTCACACACCTCAATTCTGTGACTTCACACATGTCCATTCTGACTTCACACACCTGCATTCTATGACTTCACACAATTGCATTCTATGACTTCACACACCTCCATTCGTTGACATCAAAAACCACCATTCTATGACTTCACACAAGTCCATTTTGACTTCACACACCTCCATTCTATGAGTTCACACACCTCCATTCTATGACTTCACACACCTCAATTCTATGACTTCACACACCTCCATTCTATGACTTCACACACCTCCATTTTATGACTTCACACACCTCCATTCTATGACTTCACACACCTCCATTCTGTGATATCACACACCTCCAATCTCACTTCACACACCTCCATTCTGTGACTTCACACACCTCCACTCTATGACTTCAAACACCTTCATTCTTACTTCACAAACATCCATTCTGTGATTTCACACACCTCCATTCTGTGACTTCACACACCTTCATTCTGACTTCACACACCTCCATTCCGTGACTTCATACACCTCAATTCTGTGACTTCACACACCTCCATTCTGACTACACACACCTCCATTCTGTGACTTCACACACCTCCATTCTGTGACTTCACACACCTCCATTCTGTGACTTCACACACCTCCATTCTGTGACTTCACACACCTCCACTCTATGACTTCAAACACCTTCATTCTTACTTCACAAACATCCATTCTGTGACTTCACACACCTCCATTCTGTGACTTCACACACCTCCATTCTATGACTTCACACACCTCCATTCTTCCTTCACACACCTCCATTCTATGACTTCACACACTTCCATTCTATGACTTCACACACCTCCATTCTGTGGCTTCACACACCTCCATTCTGAGTTCACACACCTCCATTCTGTGACTTCACACACCTCCATTCTGTGACTTCACACACCTCCATTTTTTGACATCAAAAACCACCATTCTATGATTTCACACAAGTCCATTTTGACTTCACACACCTCCATTCTATGAGTTCACACACCTCCATTTTATGACTTCACACACCTCCATTCTATGACTTCACACACCTCAATTCTATGACTTCACACACCTCCATTCTATGACTTCACACACCTCCATTCTATGACTTCACACACCTCCATTCGTTGACATCAAAACCACCATTCTATGACTTCACACAACTCCATTTTGACTTCACACACCTCCATTCTATGAGATCACACACCTCCATTTTATGACTTCACACACCTCCATTCTATGACTTCACACACCTCAATTCTATGACTTCACACATCTCCATTCTATGACTTCACACACCTCAATTCTCTGACTTCACACATCTCCATTCTGACTTCACACACCTCCATTCTATTACTTCACACACCTCCTTTCTGTGACTTCACACACCTTCATTCTGACTTCACACACCTCCATTCTCTGACTTCACACACCTCAATTCTGTGACTTGACACACCTCCATTCTGACTTCACACACCTCCATTCTATGACTTCCCACACGTCCATTCTGTGACTTCACACACCTCCATTCTGACTTCACACCTCTCCATTCTGACTTCACACACCTCCATTCTGACTTCACACAGCACCTTTTTGACTTCTCACACATCCATTCTGTGACTTCACACACCTCCATTCTGTGACTTCACACACCTCCGTTTGACTTCACAGACTTCCAATCTGTGACTCACACACCTCCATTCTGTGACTTCACACACCTCTATTGTTTCACTTCACACACCTCCATTCTTTGACTTCACACGCCGCCATTCCATGACTTCTCAAACCTCCATTCTATGAGTTCACACACCTCCATTCTATGAGTTCACACACCTCCAATTTGACTCCACACACCTCCATTCTATGACTTCAAACACCTTCAGTCTTACTTCAGAAACATCCATTCTCTGACTTCACACACCTCCTTTCTATGACTTCACACACCTCCATTGTATGACTTCACAAACCTCCATTCTGTGACTTCACACACCTCCATTCTGGGTTCACACACCTCAAATCTGTGACTTCACACATGTCCATTCTGACTTCACACACCTGCATTCTATGACTTCACACAATTGCATTCTATGACTTCACACACCTCCATTCGTTGACATCAAAAACCACCATTCTATGACTTCACACAAGTCCATTTTGACTTCACACACCTCCATTCTATGAGTTCACACACCTCCATTCTATGACTTCACACACCTCAATTCTATGACTTCACACACCTCCATTCTATGACTTCACACACCTCCATTTTATGACTTCACACACCTCCATTCTATGACTTCACACACCTCCATTCTGTGATATCACACACCTCCAATCTCACTTCACACACCTCCATTCTGTGACTTCACACACCTCCACTCTATGACTTCAAACACCTTCATTCTTACTTCACAAACATCCATTCTGTGATTTCACACACCTCCATTCTGTGACTTCACACACCTTCATTCTGACTTCACACACCTCCATTCCGTGACTTCATACACCTCAATTCTGTGACTTCACACACCTCCATTCTGACTACACACACCTCCATTCTGTGACTTCACACACCTCCATTCTGTGACTTCACACACCTCCATTCTGTGACTTCACACACCTCCATTCTGTGACTTCACACACCTCCACTCTATGACTTCAAACACCTTCATTCTTACTTCACAAACATCCATTCTGTGACTTCACACACCTCCATTCTGTGACTTCACACACCTCCATTCTATGACTTCACACACCTCCATTCTTCCTTCACACAACTCCATTCTATGACTTCACACACTTCCATTCTATGACTTCACACACCTCCATTCTGTGGCTTCACACACCTCCATTCTGAGTTCACACACCTCCATTCTGTGACTTCACACACCTCCATTCTGTGACTTCACACACCTCCATTTTTTGACATCAAAAACCACCATTCTATGATTTCACACAAGTCCATTTTGACTTCACACACCTCCATTCTATGAGTTCACACACCTCCATTTTATGACTTCACACACCTCCATTCTATGACTTCACACACCTCAATTCTATGACTTCACACACCTCCATTCTATGACTTCACACACCTCCATTCTATGACTTCACACACCTCCATTCGTTGACATCAAAACCACCATTCTATGACTTCACACAACTCCATTTTGACTTCACACACCTCCATTCTATGAGATCACACACCTCCATTTTATGACTTCACACACCTCCATTCTATGACTTCACACACCTCAATTCTATGACTTCACACATCTCCATTCTATGACTTCACACACCTCAATTCTCTGACTTCACACATCTCCATTCTGACTTCACACACCTCCATTCTATTACTTCACACACCTCCTTTCTGTGACTTCACACACCTTCATTCTGACTTCACACACCTCCATTCTCTGACTTCACACACCTCAATTCTGTGACTTGACACACCTCCATTCTGACTTCACACACCTCCATTCTATGACTTCCCACACGTCCATTCTGTGACTTCACACACCTCCATTCTGACTTCACACCTCTCCATTCTGACTTCACACACCTCCATTCTGACTTCACACAGCACCTTTTTGACTTCTCACACATCCATTCTGTGACTTCACACACCTCCATTCTGTGACTTCACACACCTCCGTTTTGACTTCACAGACTTCCAATCTGTGACTCACACACCTCCATTCTGTGACTTCACACACCTCTATTGTTTCACTTCACACACCTCCATTCTTTGACTTCACACGCCGCCATTCCATGACTTCTCAAACCTCCATTCTATGAGTTCACACACCTCCATTCTATGAGTTCACACACCTCCAATTTGACTCCACACACCTCCATTCTATGACTTCAAACACCTTCATTCTTACTTCAGAAACATCCATTCTCTGACTTCACACACCTCCTTTCTATGACTTCACACACCTCCATTGTATGACTTCACAAACCTCCATTCTGTGACTTCACACACCTCCATTCTGGGTTCACACACCTCAATTCTGTGACTTCACACATGTCCATTCTGACTTCACACACCTGCATTCTATGACTTCACACAATTGCATTCTATGACTTCACACACCTCCATTCGTTGACATCAAAAACCACCATTCTATGACTTCACACAAGTCCATTTTGACTTCACACACTTCCATTCTATGAGTTCACACACCTCCATTCTATGACTTCACACACCTCAATTCTATGACTTCACACACCTCCATTCTATGACTTCACACACCTCCATTTTATGACTTCACACACCTCCATTCTATGACTTCACACACCTCCATTCTGTGATATCACACACCTCCAATCTCACTTCACACACCTCCATTCTGTGACTTCACACACCTCCACTCTATGACTTCAAACACCTTCATTCTTACTTCACAAACATCCATTCTGTGATTTCACACACCTCCATTCTGTGACTTCACACACCTTCATTCTGACTTCACACACCTCCATTCCGTGACTTCATACACCTCAATTCTGTGACTTCACACACCTCCATTCTGACTACACACACCTCCATTCTGTGACTTCACACACCTCCATTCTGTGACTTCACACACCTCCATTCTGTGACTTCACACACCTCCATTCTGTGACTTCACACACCTCCACTCTATGACTTCAAACACCTTCATTCTTACTTCACAAACATCCATTCTGTGACTTCACACACCTCCATTCTGTGACTTCACACACCTCCATTCTATGACTTCACACACCTCCATTCTGTGGCTTCACACACCTCCATTCTGAGTTCACACACCTCCATTCTGTGACTTCACACACCTCCATTCTGTGACTTCACACACCTCCATTTTTTGACATCAAAAACCACCATTCTATGATTTCACACAAGTCCATTTTGACTTCACACACCTCCATTCTATGAGTTCACACACCTCCATTTTATGACTTCACACACCTCCATTCTATGACTTCACACACCTCAATTCTATGACTTCACACACCTCCATTCTATGACTTCACACACCTCCATTCTATGACTTCACACACCTCCATTCGTTGACATCAAAACCACCATTCTATGACTTCACACAACTCCATTTTGACTTCACACACCTCCATTCTATGAGATCACACACCTCCATTTTATGACTTCACACACCTCCATTCTATGACTTCACACACCTCAATTCTATGACTTCACACATCTCCATTCTATGACTTCACACACCTCAATTCTCTGACTTCACACATCTCCATTCTGACTTCACACACCTCCATTCTATTACTTCACACACCTCCTTTCTGTGACTTCACACACCTTCATTCTGACTTCACACACCTCCATTCTCTGACTTCACACACCTCAATTCTGTGACTTGACACACCTCCATTCTGACTTCACACACCTCCATTCTATGACTTCCCACACGTCCATTCTGTGACTTCACACACCTCCATTCTGACTTCACACCTCTCCATTCTGACTTCACACACCTCCATTCTGACTTCACACAGCACCTTTTTGACTTCTCACACATCCATTCTGTGACTTCACACACCTCCATTCTGTGACTTCACACACCTCCGTTTGACTTCACAGACTTCCAATCTGTGACTCACACACCTCCATTCTGTGACTTCACACACCTCTATTGTTTCACTTCACACACCTCCATTCTTTGACTTCACACGCCGCCATTCCATGACTTCTCAAACCTCCATTCTATGAGTTCACACACCTCCATTCTATGAGTTCACACACCTCCAATTTGACTCCACACACCTCCATTCTATGACTTCAAACACCTTCAGTCTTACTTCAGAAACATCCATTCTCTGACTTCACACACCTCCTTTCTATGACTTCACACACCTCCATTGTATGACTTCACAAACCTCCATTCTGTGACTTCACACACCTCCATTCTGGGTTCACACACCTCAAATCTGTGACTTCACACATGTCCATTCTGACTTCACACACCTGCATTCTATGACTTCACACAATTGCATTCTATGACTTCACACACCTCCATTCGTTGACATCAAAAACCACCATTCTATGACTTCACACAAGTCCATTTTGACTTCACACACCTCCATTCTATGAGTTCACACACCTCCATTCTATGACTTCACACACCTCAATTCTATGACTTCACACACCTCCATTCTATGACTTCACACACCTCCATTTTATGACTTCACACACCTCCATTCTATGACTTCACACACCTCCATTCTGTGATATCACACACCTCCAATCTCACTTCACACACCTCCATTCTGTGACTTCACACACCTCCACTCTATGACTTCAAACACCTTCATTCTTACTTCACAAACATCCATTCTGTGATTTCACACACCTCCATTCTGTGACTTCACACACCTTCATTCTGACTTCACACACCTCCATTCCGTGACTTCATACACCTCAATTCTGTGACTTCACACACCTCCATTCTGACTACACACACCTCCATTCTGTGACTTCACACACCTCCATTCTGTGACTTCACACACCTCCATTCTGTGACTTCACACACCTCCATTCTGTGACTTCACACACCTCCACTCTATGACTTCAAACACCTTCATTCTTACTTCACAAACATCCATTCTGTGACTTCACACACCTCCATTCTGTGACTTCACACACCTCCATTCTATGACTTCACACACCTCCATTCTTCCTTCACACAACTCCATTCTATGACTTCACACACTTCCATTCTATGACTTCACACACCTCCATTCTGTGGCTTCACACACCTCCATTCTGAGTTCACACACCTCCATTCTGTGACTTCACACACCTCCATTCTGTGACTTCACACACCTCCATTTTTTGACATCAAAA
Organism: Megascapheus bottae; assembly: GCA_024803745.1. Taxonomy (NCBI): domain Eukaryota; kingdom Metazoa; phylum Chordata; class Mammalia; order Rodentia; family Geomyidae; genus Megascapheus; species Megascapheus bottae. The sequence goes on from JANJXV010000292.1 coordinate 189,724, forward strand.
ACCACCATTCTATGATTTCACACAAGTCCATTTTGACTTCACACACCTCCATTCTATGAGTTCACACACCTCCATTTTATGACTTCACACACCTCCATTCTATGACTTCACACACCTCAATTCTATGACTTCACACACCTCCATTCTATGACTTCACACACCTCCATTCTATGACTTCACACACCTCCATTCGTTGACATCAAAACCACCATTCTATGACTTCACACAACTCCATTTTGACTTCACACACCTCCATTCTATGAGATCACACACCTCCATTTTATGACTTCACACACCTCCATTCTATGACTTCACACACCTCAATTCTATGACTTCACACATCTCCATTCTATGACTTCACACACCTCAATTCTCTGACTTCACACATCTCCATTCTGACTTCACACACCTCCATTCTATTACTTCACACACCTCCTTTCTGTGACTTCACACACCTTCATTCTGACTTCACACACCTCCATTCTCTGACTTCACACACCTCAATTCTGTGACTTGACACACCTCCATTCTGACTTCACACACCTCCATTCTATGACTTCCCACACGTCCATTCTGTGACTTCACACACCTCCATTCTGACTTCACACCTCTCCATTCTGACTTCACACACCTCCATTCTGACTTCACACAGCACCTTTTTGACTTCTCACACATCCATTCTGTGACTTCACACACCTCCATTCTGTGACTTCACACACCTCCGTTTTGACTTCACAGACTTCCAATCTGTGACTCACACACCTCCATTCTGTGACTTCACACACCTCTATTGTTTCACTTCACACACCTCCATTCTTTGACTTCACACGCCGCCATTCCATGACTTCTCAAACCTCCATTCTATGAGTTCACACACCTCCATTCTATGAGTTCACACACCTCCAATTTGACTCCACACACCTCCATTCTATGACTTCAAACACCTTCATTCTTACTTCAGAAACATCCATTCTCTGACTTCACACACCTCCTTTCTATGACTTCACACACCTCCATTGTATGACTTCACAAACCTCCATTCTGTGACTTCACACACCTCCATTCTGGGTTCACACACCTCAATTCTGTGACTTCACACATGTCCATTCTGACTTCACACACCTGCATTCTATGACTTCACACAATTGCATTCTATGACTTCACACACCTCCATTCGTTGACATCAAAAACCACCATTCTATGACTTCACACAAGTCCATTTTGACTTCACACACTTCCATTCTATGAGTTCACACACCTCCATTCTATGACTTCACACACCTCAATTCTATGACTTCACACACCTCCATTCTATGACTTCACACACCTCCATTTTATGACTTCACACACCTCCATTCTATGACTTCACACACCTCCATTCTGTGATATCACACACCTCCAATCTCACTTCACACACCTCCATTCTGTGACTTCACACACCTCCACTCTATGACTTCAAACACCTTCATTCTTACTTCACAAACATCCATTCTGTGATTTCACACACCTCCATTCTGTGACTTCACACACCTTCATTCTGACTTCACACACCTCCATTCCGTGACTTCATACACCTCAATTCTGTGACTTCACACACCTCCATTCTGACTACACACACCTCCATTCTGTGACTTCACACACCTCCATTCTGTGACTTCACACACCTCCATTCTGTGACTTCACACACCTCCATTCTGTGACTTCACACACCTCCACTCTATGACTTCAAACACCTTCATTCTTACTTCACAAACATCCATTCTGTGACTTCACACACCTCCATTCTGTGACTTCACACACCTCCATTCTATGACTTCACACACCTCCATTCTTCCTTCACACACCTCCATTCTATGACTTCACACACTTCCATTCTATGACTTCACACACCTCCATTCTGTGGCTTCACACACCTCCATTCTGAGTTCACACACCTCCATTCTGTGACTTCACACACCTCCATTCTGTGACTTCACACACCTCCATTCTGTGACTTCACACACCTCGATCCTATGACTTCACACACCTCCATTCTATGAATTCACACACCTCCATTCTATGACTTCACACACCTCCATTGTGACTTCACACACTTCAATTCTGTGACTTCACACACCTCCTGTTGTGAGCCAGAGTGGAATCAAACTGTACCTTGGCTTGCATCAGACGATGGCTTTGTTGTCTTATTGCTTTCTGGCCCTATTCTATGCAAATGACCTGAGAATTACCATATGAATGTAACATCTGGAGGTTCCTGGATCAGGAGGAGGGAAGAAGGGATAGTGGAAAATAAACAGGCAGTCTCGGCAGTCTTTACCTGGACTGCGGATATCCCGGACCCTCTGTGTCTGTCTCTCTTCTCTTTCTTGCTAGTCCTTGCCCCCGATTTCAGGAACCCCAATCTGCGAACCCTGGTTTGCCACGGGTTGGCCCCGGCAACCTCCATTCTGTGACTTCACACACCTCCATTCTTTGACTTCACATACCTCCATTCTTGGACTTCACACACCTAAATTCTATGACTTCACACACCTCCATTGTGACTTCACACACCTCCATTCTATGAGTTCACACACCTCCATTCTGACTTCACACACCTCCATTCTATGACTTCACACACCTGCGTTATGACTTCACACAGCTCCATTCTGTGACGTCACAAAACTCCATTCTGTGATTTCACACACCTCCATACTATGACTTCACACACCTCCATCTATGACTTCACACACCTCCATTCTGAGTTCACACACCTCCATTCTGTGACTTCACACACCTCCATTCTGACTTCACACACCCTCATTTTATGACTTCACAAACATACATTCTGTGACTTCACACACCTCCATTCTGACTTCACACACCTCCATTCTGACTTCACACAGCTCCATTCTATAAATTCACACACCTCCATTCTGTGACCTCACACACCACCTTTTTGACTTCACACACATCCATTCTATGACTTCACACACCTCCATTCTGTGACTTCACACACCTCCGTTTTGACTTCACACACTTCCAATCTGTGACTTCACACACCTCCATTCTGTGACTTCACACACCTCTATTGTTTCACTTCACACACCTGCATTCTTTGACTTCACACCCCGCCATTCCATGACTTCACAAACCTCCATTCTATGAGTTCACACGCTTCCATTCTATGAGTTCACACACCTCCAATTTGACTTCACACACCTCCATTCTATGACTTCAAACACCTTCATTCTTACTTCAGAAACATCCATTCTCTGACTTCACACACCTCCATTCTATGACTTCACACACCTTCATTCTTACTTTAGAAACATCCATTCTATGACTTCACACACCTGCATTGTATGACTTCACAAACCTCCATTCTGTGATATCACACACATCCAATCTCACTTCACACACCTCCATTCTGTGACTTCACACACCTCCACTCTATGACTTCAAACACCTTCATTCTTACTTCACAAACATCCATTCTGTGACTTCACACACCTCCATTCTGTGACTTCACACACCTTCATTCTGACTTCACACACCTCCATTCTGTGACTTCATACACCTCCATTCTGTGACTTCACACACCTCCATTCTGACTTCACACACCTCCATTCTGTGACTTCACACACCTCCATTCTGTGACTTCACACACCTCCGTTTTGACTTCACACACTTCCATTCTGTGACTTCACACACCTCCATTCTGTGACTTCACACACCTCTATTGTTTCACTTCACACACCTCCATTCTTTGACTTCACACATCTCCATTCCATGACTTCACACACCTCCATTCTATGAGTTCACACACCTCCATTCTATGAGTTCACACACCTCCAATTTGACTTCACACGCCTCCATTCTACGACTTCACACACCTTCATTCTTACTTCAGAAACATCCATTCTCTGACTTCACACAGCTCCATTCTATGACTTCACAAACCTCCATTCTGTGACTTCACACACCTCCATTCTTCCTTCACACACCTCCATTCTATGACTTCACACACTTCCATTCTATGACTTCACACACCTCCATTCTGTGGCTTCACACACCTCCATTCTGAGTTCACACACCTCCATTCTGTGACTTCACACACCTCCATTCTGTGACTTCACACACCTCCATTCTGTGACTTCACACACCTCGATCCTATGACTTCACACACCTCCATTCTATGAATTCACACACCTCCATTCTATGACTTCACACACCTCCATTTTGACTTCACACACTTCAATTCTGTGACTTCACACACCTCCTGTTGTGAGCCAGAGTGGAATCAAACTGTACCTTGGCTTGCATCAGACGATGGCTTTGTTGTCTTATTGCTTTCTGGCCCTATTCTATGCAAATGACCTGAGAATTACCATATGAATGTAACATCTGGAGGTTCCTGGATCAGGAGGAGGGAAGAAGGGATAGTGGAAAATAAACAGGCAGTCTCGGCAGTCTTTACCTGGACTGCGGACATCCCGGACTCTCTGTGTCTGTCTCTCTTCTCTTTCTTGCTAGTCCTTGCCCCCGATTTCAGGAACCCCAATCTGCGAACCCTGGTTTGCCGCCGGTTGGCCCCGGCAACCTCCATTCTGTGACTTCACACACCTCCATTCTTTGACTTCACACACTTCCATTCTTGGACTTCACACACCTCCATTCCATGACTTCACACACCTCAATTCTATGAGTTCACACACCTCCATTCTATGAGTTCACACACCTCCATTTTGACTTCACACACCTCCATTCTATGACTTCACACACCTTCATTCTTACTTTAGAAACATCCATTCTATGACTTCACACACCTCCATTGTATGACTTCACAAACCTCCATTCTGTGACTTCACACACCTCCATTCTGGGTTCACACACCTCAATTCTGTGACTTCACACATGTCCATTCTGACTTCACACACCTCCATTCTATGACTTCACACACTTCCATTCTATGACTTCACACACCTCCATTCTTTGACTTCAAACAGCTCAATTTTGAGTACACAAACCTCCATTCTGTGACTTCACACACCTCCATTCTATGAATTCACACACCTCCATTCTATGACTTCACACACCTCCATTCTATGACTTCACACACCTCCATTCTATGAATTCACACTCCTCCATTCTGTGACTTCACACACCTCCATTCTATGACTTCACACACCTCCATTCTGTGACTTCACCCACCTCCATTCTGAGTTCACATACCTCCAATCTATGATTCACACACCTTCATTCTGTGACTTCACACACCTCCATTCTGTGACTTCACACACCTCCATTCTATGACTTCACACACCTCCATTCTGTGACTTCACCCACCTCCATTCTGAGTTCACACACCTCCATTCTATGACTTCACACACCTCCATTCTATGAATTCACACACCTCCATTCTGTGACTTCACACACCTCCATTCTGTGACTTCACACACTTCCATTATGACGTCACACACCTCCATTCTATGAGTTCACACATCTCCATTCTATGACTTCACACACCTGCATTCTGACTTCACACACCTCCATTCTATGACTTCACAGACATCGAATCTGTGACTTCACTCACCTCCACTCTATGACTTCACACTCCTCCATTCTATGACTTCCCACACCTCCTTTCTATGACTTCACCCAACCCCATTCTATGACTTCACACCTCCATTCTGACTTCACACACCTCCATTCTGTGATTTCACATCCCTTCATTCTTATTTCAAAAACATCCATTCTCTGACTTCACACACCTCCATTCTATGACTTCACAAACCTCCATTCTTTGACTTCACACACCTCCATTCTGAGTTCACACACCTCCTTTCTATGACTTCACACACTTCCATTCTATGACTTCACACACCTCCATTCTGTGGCTTCACACACCTACATTCTGAGTTCACACACCTCCATTCTGTGACTTCACACACCTCCATTCTGTGACTTCACACACCTCCGTTTTGACTTCACACACTTCCATTCTGTGACTTCACACACCTCCATTCTGTGACTTCACACATCTCCATTCCATGACTTCACACACCTCCATTCTATGAGTTCACACACCTCCATTCTATGAGTTCACACACCTCCAATTTGACTTCACACGCCTCCATTCTACGACTTCACACACCTTCATTCTTACTTCAGAAACATCCATTCTCTGACTTCACACACCTCCATTCTATGACTTCACAAACCTCCATTCTGTGACTTCACACACCTCCATTCTTCCTTCACACACCTCCATTCTATGACTTCACACACTTCCATTCTATGACTTCACACACCTCCATTCTGTGGCTTCACACACCTCCATTCTGAGTTCACACACCTCCATTCTGTGACTTCACACACCTCCATTCTGTGACTTCACACACCTCCATTCTGTGACTTCACACACCTCGATCCTATGACTTCACAAACCTCCATTCTATGAATTCACACACCTCCATTCTATGACTTCACACACCTCCATTTTGACTTCACACACTTCAATTCTGTGACTTCACACACCTCCTGTTGTGAGCCAGAGTGGAATCAAACTGTACCTTGGCTTGCATCAGACGATGGCTTTGTTGTCTTATTGCTTTCTGGCCCTATTCTATGCAAATGACCTGAGAATTACCATATGAATGTAACATCTGGAGGTTCCTGGATCAGGAGGAGGGAAGAAGGGATAGTGGAAAATAAACAGGCAGTCTCGGCAGTCTTTACCTGGACTGCGGACATCCCGGACTCTCTGTGTCTGTCTCTCTTCTCTTTCTTGCTAGTCCTTGCCCCCGATTTCAGGAACCCCAATCTGCGAACCCTGGTTTGCCGCCGGTTGGCCCCGGCAACCTCCATTCTGTGACTTCACACACCTCCATTCTTTGACTTCACACACTTCCATTCTTGGACTTCACACACCTCCATTCCATGACTTCACACACCTCAATTCTATGAGTTCACACACCTCCATTCTATGAGTTCACACACCTCCATTTTGACTTCACACACCTCCATTCTATGACTTCACACACCTTCATTCTTACTTTAGAAACATCCATTCTATGACTTCACACACCTCCATTGTATGACTTCACAAACCTCCATTCTGTGACTTCACACACCTCCATTCTGGGTTCACACACCTCAATTCTGTGACTTCACACATGTCCATTCTGACTTCACACACCTCCATTCTATGACTTCACACACTTCCATTCTATGACTTCACACACCTCCATTCCTTGACTTCAAACAGCTCAATTTTGAGTACACAAACCTCCATTCTGTGACTTCACACACCTCCATTCTATGAATTCACACACCTCCATTCTATGACTTCACACACCTCCATTCTATGACTTCACACACCTCCATTCTATGAATTCACACTCCTCCATTCTGTGACTTCACACACCTCCATTCTATGACTTCACACACCTCCATTCTGTGACTTCACCCACCTCCATTCTGAGTTCACATACCTCCATTCTATGATTCACACACCTTCATTCTGTGACTTCACACACCTCCATTCTGTGACTTCACACACCTCCATTCTATGACTTCACACACCTCCATTCTGTGACTTCACCCACCTCCATTCTGAGTTCACACACCTCCATTCTATGACTTCACACACCTCCATTCTATGAATTCACACACCTCCATTCTGTGACTTCACACACCTCCATTCTGTGACTTCACACACTTCCATTATGACGTCACACACCTCCATTCTATGAGTTCACACATCTCCATTCTATGACTTCACACACCTGCATTCTGACTTCACACACCTCCATTCTATGACTTCACAGACATCGAATCTGTGACTTCACTCACCTCCACTCTATGACTTCACACTCCTCCATTCTATGACTTCCCACACCTCCTTTCTATGACTTCACCCAACCCCATTCTATGACTTCACACCTCCATTCTGACTTCACACACCTCCATTCTGTGATTTCACATCCCTTCATTCTTATTTCACAAACATCCATTCTCTGACTTCACACACCTCCATTCTATGACTTCACAAACCTCCATTCTGTGACTTCACACACCTCCATTCTGAGTTCACACACCTCCTTTCTATGACTTCACACACTTCCATTCTATGACTTCACACACCTCCATTCTGTGGCTTCACACACCTACATTCTGAGTTCACACACCTCCATTCTGTGACTTCACACACCTCCATTCTGTGACTTCACACACCTCCGTTTTGACTTCACACACTTCCATTCTGTGACTTCACACACCTCCATTCTGTGACTTCACACACCTCTATTGTTTCACTTCACACACCTCCATTCTTTGACTTCACACATCTCCATTCCATGACTTCACACACCTCCATTCTATGAGTTCACACACCTCCATTCTATGAGTTCACACACCTCCAATTTGACTTCACACGCCTCCATTCTACGACTTCACACACCTTCATTCTTACTTCAGAAACATCCATTCTCTGACTTCACACACCTCCATTCTATGACTTCACAAACCTCCATTCTGTGACTTCACACACCTCCATTCTTCCTTCACACACCTCCATTCTATGACTTCACACACTTCCATTCTATGACTTCACACACCTCCATTCTGTGGCTTCACACACCTCCATTCTGAGTTCACACACCTCCATTCTGTGACTTCACACACCTCCATTCTGTGACTTCACACACCTCCATTCTGTGACTTCACACACCTCGATCCTATGACTTCACACACCTCCATTCTATGAATTCACACACCTCCATTCTATGACTTCACACACCTCCATTTTGACTTCACACACTTCAATTCTGTGACTTCACACACCTCCTGTTGTGAGCCAGAGTGGAATCAAACTGTACCTTGGCTTGCATCAGACGATGGCTTTGTTGTCTTATTGCTTTCTGGCCCTATTCTATGCAAATGACCTGAGAATTACCATATGAATGTAACATCTGGAGGTTCCTGGATCAGGAGGAGGGAAGAAGGGATAGTGGAAAATAAACAGGCAGTCTCGGCAGTCTTTACCTGGACTGCGGACATCCCGGACTCTCTGTGTCTGTCTCTCTTCTCTTTCTTGCTAGTCCTTGCCCCCGATTTCAGGAACCCCAATCTGCGAACCCTGGTTTGCCGCCGGTTGGCCCCGGCAACCTCCATTCTGTGACTTCACACACCTCCATTCTTTGACTTCACACACTTCCATTCTTGGACTTCACACACCTCCATTCCATGACTTCACACACCTCAATTCTATGAGTTCACACACCTCCATTCTATGAGTTCACACACCTCCATTTTGACTTCACACACCTCCATTCTATGACTTCACACACCTTCATTCTTACTTTAGAAACATCCATTCTATGACTTCACACACCTCCATTGTATGACTTAACAAACCTCCATTCTGTGACTTCACACACCTCCATTCTGGGTTCACACACCTCAATTCTGTGACTTCACACATGTCCATTCTGACTTCACACACCTCCATTCTATGACTTCACACACTTCCATTCTATGACTTCACACACCTCCATTCTTTGACTTCAAACAGCTCAATTTTGAGTACACAAACCTCCATTCTGTGACTTCACACACCTCCATTCTATGAATTCACACACCTCCATTCTATGACTTCACACACCTCCATTCTATGACTTCACACACCTCCATTCTATGAATTCACACTCCTCCATTCTGTGACTTCACACACCTCCATTCTATGACTTCACACACCTCAATTCTATGACTTCACACACCTCCATTCTATGACTTCCCACACCTCCATTCTGTGACTTCACACACCTCCATTCTATGATTTCAAACACCATTCTTACTTCACAAACATCCATTCTGTGACTTCACACACCTCCTTTCTGTGACTTCACACACCTTCATTCTGACTTCACACACCTCCATTCTGTGACTTCACACACCTCAATTCTGTGACTTGACACACCTCCATTCTGACTTCACACACCTCCATTCTGTGATTTCACACACCTCCATTCTATGACTTAACACACCTCCATTCTGTGACTTCACACACTTCCATTCTAACTTCACACCCCTCCATTCTGACTTCACACACCTCCATTCTGACTTCACACAGCTCCATTCTATGAATTCACACACCTTCATTCTGTCACTTCAAACACCACCTTTTTGATTTCACACACCTCCATTCTGTGACTTCACACACCTCCATTCTGTGACTTCACACACCTAAGTTTTGACTTCACACACTTCCAATCTGTGACTTCACACACCTCCATTCTGTGACTTCACACACCTCTATTGTTTCACTTCACACACCTCCATTCTTTGACTTCACACACCTCCATTCCATGACTTCACAAACCTCCATTCTATGAGTTCACACACCTCCATTCTATGAGTTCACACACCTCCAATTTGACTTCACACACCTCCATTCTATGACTTCAAACACCTTCATTCTTACATCAGAAACATCCATTCTCTGACTTCACACACCTCCATTCCATGACTTCACAAACCTCCATTCTGTGACTTCACACACCTCCATTCTGCGTTCACACACCTCCTTTCTATGACTTCACACACTTCCATTCTATGACTTCACACACCTCCATTCTGTGACTTCACACACCTTCATTCTGACTTCACACACCTCCATTCTGTGACTTCACACACCTCAATTCTGTGACTTCACACACCTCCATTCTGACTTCACACACCTCCATTCTATGACTTCACACACCTCCATTCTGTGATTTCACACACCTCCATTTTGTGACTTCACACACCTCCATTCTATGACTTCACACACCTCCATTGTGACTTCACACACCTCCATTCTATGAGTTCAGACACCTCCATTCTGACTTCACACACCTACATTCTATGACTCCACACACCTCCGTTCTGACTTCACACATCTCCATTCTCTGACTTCACAAAACTCCATTCTGTGATTTCACACACCTCCATACTATGACTTCACACACCTCCATCTATGACTTCACACACCTCCATTCTGAGTTCACACACCTCCATTCTGTGACTTCACACACCTCCATTCTGACTTTACACACCTTCATTTTATGACTTCACAAACCTCCATTCTGTGACTTCTGACATCTCTATTCTATGACTTCACACACCTCCATTCTGTGACTTCACCCACCTCCATTCTGAGTTCACATACCTCCATTCTGTGATACACACACCTTCATTCTCTGACTTCACACACCTCCATTCTGTGACTTCACACACCTCCATTCTATGACTTCACACATCTCCTTTCTGTGACTTCACCCACCTCCATTCTGAGTTCACACACCTCCATTCTGTGACTTCACACACCTCCATTCTATGATTTCACACACCTCCATTCTATGACTTCACACACCTCCATTGTGACTTCACACACCTTGATTCTATGATTTCACATACCTCCATTCTGACTTCACACACCTCCATTCTATGACTTCACACACCTCCATTCTGACTTCACACAGCTCCATTGTGTGACTTCACAAAACTCCATTCTATGATTTCACACACCTCCATACTATGACTTCACACACCTCCATCTATGACTTCACACACCTCCATTCTGAGTTCACACACCTCCATTCTGTGACTTCACACACCTCCATTCTGACTTCACTCACCTCCATTGTATGACTTCACTCACCTCCATTCTGTGACTTCACACACCTCCATTCTATGACTTCACACACTTCAATTGTGACGTCACACACCTCCATTCTATGAATTCACAAATCTCCATTCTATGACTTCACACACCTCCATTCTGACTTTACACACCTCCATTCTATGACTTCACAGACCTCGAATCTGTGTCTTCAGTCACCTCCACTGTATGACTTCACACTGCTCCATTCTATGACTTCCCACACCTCCTTTCTATGACTTCACCCACCTCCCTTCTATGACCGCACACCTCCATTCGAGACTTCACACACCTCTATTGTGTGACTTCATACACTTCCATTCTGTGACTTCTCACACCTCCATTCGTTGACTTCACACACCTCTACTCTATGACTTCACACACCTTCATTCTTACTTCACAAACATCGATTCTATGACTTCACACACCTCCATTCTATGATTTCACACACCTCCATTCCGTGATTCACACACCTGCATTCTGTGTTCACACAGCTCAATATTGTGACTTCACACACCTCCATTCTGACTTCACACACCTCCATTCTATGACTTCACACACATCCATTCTGAGTTGACACACCTCCATTCTATGACTTCACACACCTCCATTTTGACTTCACACACTTCAATTCTGTGACTTCACACACCTCCTGTTGTGAGCCAGAGTGGAATCAAACTGTACCTTGGCTTGCATCAGACGATGGCTTTGTTGTCTTATTGCTTTCTGGCCCTATTCTATGCAAATGACCTGAGAATTACCATATGAATGTAACATCTGGAGGTTCCTGGATCAGGAGGAGGGAAGAAGGGGGAGTGGAAAATAAACAGGCAGTCTCGGCAGTCTTTACCTGGACTGCGGACATCCCGGACCCTCTGTGTCTGTCTCTCTTCTCTTTCTTGCTAGTCCTTGCCCCCGATTTCAGGAACCCCAATCTGCGAACCCTGGTTTGCCGCCGGTTGGCCCCGGCAACCTCCATTCTGTGACTTCACACACCTCCATTCTTTGACTTCACACACTTCCATTCTTGGACTTCACACACCTCCATTCCATGACTTCACACACCTCAATTCTATGAGTTCACACACCTCCATTCTATGAGTTCACACACCTCCATTTTGACTTCACACACCTCCATTCTATGACTTCACACACCTTCATTCTTACTTTAGAAACATCCATTCTATGACTTCACACACCTCCATTGTATGACTTCACAAACCTCCATTCTGTGACTTCACACACCTCCATTCTGGGTTCACACACCTCAATTCTGTGACTTCACACATGTCCATTCTGACTTCACACACCTCCATTCTATGACTTCACACACTTCCATTCTATGACTTCACACACCTCCATTCTTTGACTTCAAACAGCTCAATTTTGAGTACACAAACCTCCATGCTGTGACTTCACACACCTCCATTCTATGAATTCACACACCTCCATTCTATGACTTCACACACCTCCATTCTATGACTTCACACACCTCCATTCTATGAATTCACACTCCTCCATTCTGTGACTTCACACACCTCCATTCTATGACTTCACACACCTCCATTCTGTGACTTCACCCACCTCCATTCTGAATTCACATACCTCCATTCTATGATTCACACACCTTCATTCTGTGACTTCACACACCTCCATTCTGTGACTTCACACACCTCCATTCTATGACTTCACACACCTCCATTCTGTGACTTCACACACCTCCATTCTATGAATTCACACACCTCCATTCTGTGACTTCACACACCTCCATTCTATGACTTCACACACCTCCATTCTGTGACTTCACCCACCTCCATTCTGAGTTCACATACCTCCATTCTATGATTCACACACCTTCATTCTGTGACTTCACACACCTCCATTCTGTGACTTCACACACCTCCATTCTATGACTTCACACACCTCCATTCTGTGAATTCACCCACCTCCATTCTGAGTTCACACACCTCCATTCTATGACTTCACACACCTCCATTCTATGAATTCACACACCTCCATTCTGTGACTTCACACACCTCCATTCTGTGACTTCACACACTTCCATTATGACGTCACACACCTCCATTCTATGAGTTCACACATCTCCATTCTATGACTTCACACACCTGCCTTCTGACTTCACACACCTCCATTCTATGACTTCACAGACATCGAATCTGTGACTTCACTCACCTCCACTCTATGACTTCACACTCCTCCATTCTATGACTTCCCACACCTCCTTTCTATGACTTCACCCAACCTCATTCTATGACTTCACACCTCCATTCTGACTTCACACACCTCCATTCTGTGATTTCACACACCTTCATTCTTATTTCACAAACATCCATTCTCTGACTTCACACACTTCCATTCTATGACTTCACAAACCTCCATTCTGTGACTTCACACACCTCCATTCTGAGTTCACACACCTCCTTTCTATGACTTCACACACTTCCATTCTATGACTTCACACACCTCCATTCTGTGACTTCACAGACCTCCATTCTGTGACTTCACACACCTCGATCCTATGACTTCACACCTCCATTCTATGAATTCACACACCTCCATTTTGTGATTTCACAAACCTCCATTCTATGACTTCACACACCTCCATTCTGTGACTTCATACACCTCCATTCTGAGTTCACACATCTCCATTCTATGACTTCACACATCTCCATTCTATGACTTCACTCACCTCCATTCTGACTTCACACACCTCCATTCTGACTTCACACACCTCAATTCTGTGACTTCCCACACCTCCATTCTATGATTTCACACACTTCCATTCTATGACTTCACAGACCTCCATTCTATGACTTCACACACCTCATTTCTGAGTTGACACACCTCCATTCTGTGATTTAACACACCTCCAATCTGACTTCACACACCTCCATTTTATGACTTCACACACCTCCATTTTGACTTCACACACCTCCCTTCTATAAGTTCACACACCTCCATTTTGTGACTTCACACACCTCCATTCTATGAATTCACACTCCTCCATTCTGTGACTTCACACACCTCCATTCTATGACTTCACACACCTCCATTCTGTGACTTCACCCACCTCCATTCTGAGTTCACATACCTCCATTCTGTGATACACACACCTTCATTCTGTGACTTCACACACCTCCATTCTGTGACTTCACACACCTCCATTCTATGACTTCACACACCTCATTCTGTGACATCACCCACCTCCATTCTGAGTTCACACACCTCCATTCTGTGACTTCACACACCTCCATTCTATGATTTCACACACCTCCATTCTATGACTTCACACACCTCCATTGTGACTTCACACACCTTGATTCTATGATTTCACATACCTCCATTCTGACTTCACACACCTCCATTCTATGACTTCACACACCTCCCTTCTGACTTCACACAGCTCCATTGTGTGACTTCACAAAACTCCATTCTATGATTTCACACACCTCCATACTATGACTTCACACACCTCCATTCTGAGTTCACACACCTCCATTCTGTGACTTCACACACCTCCATTCTGACTTCACTCACCTCCATTGTATGACTTCACTCACCTCCATTCTGTGACTTCACACACCTCCATTCTATGACTTCACATACTTCAATTGTGACGTCACACACCTCCATTCTATGAATTCACAAATCTCCATTCTATGACTTCACACACCTCCATTCTGACTTTACACACCTCCATTCTATGACTTCACAGACCTCGAATCTGTGTCTTCAGTCACCTCCACTGTATGACTTCACACTGCTCCATTCTATGACTTCCCACACCTCCTTTCTATGACTTCACCCACCTCCCTTCTATGACCGCACACCTCCATTCGAGACTTCACACACCTCCATTGTGTGACTTCATACACCTCCATTGTGTGACTTCTCACACCTCCATTCGTTGACTTCACACACCTCTACTCTATGACTTCACACACCTTCATTCTATGATTTCACACACCTCCATTCTGTGATTCACACACCTTCATTTTATGACTTCACAAACATACATCCTGTGACTTCACACATCTCCTTTCTGTGACTTCACACACCTTCATTCTGACTTCATACACCTCCATTCTATGATTTCACACACCTCCATTCTATGATTTCACACATCTCCATTCTGTGATTCACACACCTGCATTCTGTGTTCACACAGCTCAATATTGTGACTTCACACACCTCCATTCTGACTTCACACACCTCCATTCTATGACTTCACACACATCCATTCTGTGACTTCACACACCTCCATTCTGAGTTGACACACCTCCATTCTGTGATTTCACACACCTCCATTCTTGGACTTCACACACCTCTATTCCATGACTTCACACAACTCAATTCTATGAGTTCACACACCTCCATTCTATGAGTTCACACAGCTCCATTTTGACTTCACACACCTCCATTCTGTGACTTCACAAAACTCCATTCTGTGATTTCACACACCTCCATACTATGACTTCACACACCTCCGTCTATGACTTCACACACCTCCATTCTGAGTTCACACACCTCCATTCTGTGACTTCACACAGCTCCATTCTGACTTCACACACCTTCATTTTATGACTTCACAAACATACATCCTGTGACTTCACACATCTCCTTTCTGTGACTTCACACACCTTCATTCTGACTTCATACACCTCCATTCTCTGACTTCACACATCAATTCTGTGACTTGACACACCTCCATTCTGACTTCACACACCTCCATTCTATGATTTCACACACCTCCATTCTATGACTTCACACACCTCCATTCTGTGACTTCACACACCTCCATTCTGACTTCACACCCATCCATTCTGTCTTCACACACCTCCATTCTGACTTCACACAGCTCCATTCTATAAATTCACACAACTCCATTCTGTGACTTCACACAACTCCGTTGTGCCTTCACACACTGCCAATCTGTGACTTCACACACCTCCATTCTGTGACTTCACACACCTCCGTTTTGACTTCACACACTTCCATTCTGTGACTTCACACACCTCCATTCTGTGACTTCACACACCTCTATTGTTTCACTTCACACACCTCCATTCTTTTACTTCACACCCCGCCATTCCATGACTTCACAAACCTCCATTCTCTGAGTTCACACACCTCCATTCTATGAGTTCACACACCTCCAATTTGACTTCACACACGTCCATTCTATGACTTCAAACACCTTCATTCTTACTTCAGAAACATCCATTCTCTGACTTCACACACCTCCATTCTATGACTTCACACACCTTCATTCTTACTTTAGAAACATCCATTCTATGACTTCACACACCTCCATTGTATGACTTCACAAACCTCCATTCTGTGACTTCACACACGTCCATTCTGGGTTCACACACCTCAATTCTGTGACTTCACACGTGTCCATTCTAACTTCACGCACCTCCATTCTTTGACCTCACACACTTCCATTCTATGACTTCACACACCTCCATTCGTTGACATCAAAAACCACCATTCTATGACTTCACACAAGTCCATTTTGACTTCAGATACCTCCATTCTATGAGTTCACACACCTCCATTTTATGACTTCACACACCTCCATTCTATGACTTCACACACCTAAATTCTATGACTTCACACACCTCCATTCTATGAGTTCACACACCTCCATTTTATGACTTCACACACCTCCATTCTATGACTTCACACACCTCCATTCTGTGATATCACACACCTCCAAACTCACTTCACACACCTCCATTCTGTGACTTCACACACCTCCACTCTATGACTTCAATCACCTTCATTCTTACTTCACAAACATCCATTCTGTGACTTCACACACCTCCATTCTGTGACTTCACACACCTTCATTCTGACTTCACACACCTCCATTCTGTGACTTCATACACCTCAATTCTGTGACTTCACACACCTCCATTCTGACTTCACACACCTCCATTCTGTGACTTCACACACCTCCATTCTGTGACTTCACACACCTCCGTTTTGACTTCACACACTTCCATTCTGTGACTTCACACACCTCCATTCTGTGACTTCACACACCTCTATTGTTTCACTTCACACACCTCCATTCTTTGACTTCACACACCTCCATTCCATGACTTCACACACCTCCATTCTATGAGTTCACACACCTCCATTCTATGAGTTCACACACCTCCAATTTGACTTCACACACCTCCATTCTATGACTTCACACACCTTCATTCTTACTTCAGAATCATCCATTCTCTGACTTCACACACCTCCATTCTATGACTTCACAAACCTCCATTCTGTGACTTCACACACCTCCATTCTGAATTCACACACCTCCATTCTGTGACTTCACACACCTCCATTCTTCCTTCACACACCTCCATTCTATGACTTCACACACTGCCATTCTATGACTTCACACACGTCCATTCTGTGGCTTCACACACCTCCATTCTGAGTTCACACACCTCCATTCTGTGACTTCACACACCTCCATTCTGGGACTTCACACACCTCCTTTCTGTCACTTCACACACCTCGATCCTATGACTTCACACACCTCCATTCTATGAATTCACACACCTCCATTCTGTGATATCACACACCTCCAATCTCACTTCACACACCTCCATTCTGTGACTTCACACACCTCTACTCTATGACTTCAAACACCTTCATTCTTACTTCACAAACATCCATTCTGTGATTTCACATACCTCCATTCTGTGACTTCACACACCTTCATTCTGACTTCACACACCTCCATTCTGTGACTTCATACACCTCAATTCTGTGACTTCACACACCTCCATTCTGACTTCACACACCTCCATTCTGTGACTTCACATACCTCCATTCTGTGACTTCACACACCTCCGTTTGACTTCACACACTTCCATTCTGTGACTTCACACACCTCCATTCTGTGACTTCACACACCTCTATTGTTTCACTTCACACACCTCCATTCTTTGACTGCACACACCTCCATTCTTGGACTTCACACACCTCCACTCCATGACTTCACACACCTCAATTCTATGAGTTCACACACCTCCATTCTATGACTTCACACACCTTCATTCTTACTTTAGAAACATCCATTCTATGACTTCACAAACCTCCATTGTATGACTTCACAAACCTCCATTCTGTGAATTCACACACGTCCATTCTGGGTTCACACACCTCAATACTGTGACTTCACACATGTCCATTCTGACTTCACACACCTCCATTCTATGACTTCACACACTTCCATTCTATGACTTCACACACCTCCATTCTTTGACTTCAAACAGCTCAATTTTGAGTACAAAAACCTCCATTCTGTAACTTCACACACCTCCATTCTATGAATTCACACACCTCCATTTTATGACTTCACACACCTCCATTCTATGACTTCACACACCTCCATTCTATGAATTCTCACCCCTCCATTCTGTGACTTCACACACCTCCATTCTATGACTTCACACACCTCCATCCTGTGACTTCACCCACCTCCATTCTGAGTTCACATACCTCCATTCTGTGATACACACACCTTCATTCTGTGACTTCACACACCTCCATTCTGTGACTTCACACACCTCCATTCTATGAATTCTCACCCCTCCATTCTGTGACTTCACACACCTCCATTCTATGACTTCACACACCTCCATTCTGTGACTTCACCCACCTCCATTCTGAGTTCACACACCTCCATTCTGTGACTTCACACACCTCCATTCTATGATTTGACACACCTCCATTCTATGACTTCACACACCTCCATTGTGACTTCACACACCTTGATTCTATGATTTCACATACCTCCATTCTGACTTCACACACCTCCATTCTATGACTTCACACACCTCCATTCTGACTTCACACAGCTCCATTGTGTGACTTCACAAACCTCCATTCTATGAGTTCACACACCTCCATTCTATGAGTTCACACACCTCCAATTTGACTTCACACACCTCCATTCTATGACTTCAAACACCTTCATTCTTACTTCAGAAACATCCATTCTCTGACTTCACACACCTCCATTCTATGACTTCACACACCTTCATTCTTACTTTAGAAACATCCATTGTATGACTTCACACACCACCATTGTATGACTTCACAAATCTCCATTCTGTGACTTCACACACCTCCATTCTGGGTTCACACACCTCAATTCTGTGACTTCACACATGTCCATTCTGACTTCACACACCTCCATTCTATGACTTCACACACTTCCATTCTATGACTTCACACACCTCCATTCGTTGACATCAAAAACCACCATTCTATGACTTCACACAAGTCCATTTTGACTTCACACACCTCCATTCTATGAGTTCACACACCTCCATTTTATGACTTCACACACCTCCATTCTATGACTTCACACACCTCAATTCTATGACTTCACACACCTCCATTCTATGAGTTCACACACCTCCATTTTATGACTTCACACACCTCCATTCTATGACTTCACACACCTCCATTCTGTGATATCACACACCTCCAATCTCACTTCACACACCTCCATTCTGTGACTTCACACACCTCCACTCTATGACTTCAAACACCTTCATTCTTACTTCACAAACATCCATTCTGTGATTTCACACACCTCCATTCTGTGACTTCACACACCTTCATTCTGACTTCAAACACCTCCATTCCGTGACTTCATACACCTCAATTCTGTGACTTCACACACCTCCATTCTGACTACACACACCTCCATTCTGTGACTTCACACACCTCCATTCTGTGACTTCACACACCTCCATTCTGTGACTTCACACACCTCCGTTTTGACTTCACACACTTCCATTCTGTGACTTCACACACCTTCATTCTGTGACTTCACACACCTCTATTGTTTCACTTCACACACCTCCATTCTTTGACTGCACACACCTCCATTCTTGGACTTCACACACCTCCATTCCATGACTTCACACACCTCAATTCTATGAGTTCACACACCTCCAATCTATGAGTTCACACACCTCCATTTTGACTTCACACACCTCCATTCTATGACTTCACACACCTTCATTCTTACTTTAGAAACATCCATTCTATGACTTCACAAACCTCCATTGTATGACTTCACAAACCTCCATTCTGTGAATTCACACACCTCCATTCTGGGTTCACACACCTCAAAACTGTGACTTCCCACATGTCCATTCTGACTTCACACACCTCCATTCTATGACTTCACACACTTCCATTCTATGACTACACACACCTCCATTCTTTGACTTCAAACACCTCAATTTTGAGTAAAAAAACCTCCATTCTGTGACTTCACACACCTCCATTCTATGAATTCACACACCTCCATTTTATGACTTCAAACACCTCCATTCTATGACTTCACACACCTCCATTCTATGAATTCACACTCCTCAATTCTGTGACTTCACACACCTCCATTCTATGACTTCACACACCTCCATTCTGTGACTTCACCCACCTCCATTCTGAGTTCACATACCTCCATTCTGTGATACACACACCTTCATTCTGTGACTTCACACACCTCCATTCTGTGACTTCACACACCTCCATTCTATGACTTCACACACCTCCATTCTGTGACTTCACCCACCTCCATTCTGAGTTCACACACCTCCATTCTGTGACTTCACACACCTCCATTCTATGATTTCACACACCTCCATTCTATGACTTCACACACCTCCATTGTGACTTCACACACCTTGATTCTATGATTACACATACCTCCATTCTGACTTCACACACCTCCATTCTATGACTTCACACACCTCCATTCTGACTTCACACAGCTCCATTGTGTGACTTCACAAAACTCCATTCTATGATTTCACACACCTCCATACTATGACTTCACACACCTCCATCTATGACTTCACACACCTCCATTCTGAGTTCACACACCTCCATTCTGTGACTTCACACACCTCCATTCTGACTTCACTCACCTCCATTGTATGACTTCACTCACCTCCATTCTGTGACTTCACACACCTCCATTCTATGACTTCACACACTTCAATTGTGACGTCACACACCTCCATTCTATGAATTCACAAATCTCCATTCTATGACTTCACACACCTCCATTCTGACTTTACACACCTCCATTCTATGACTTCACAGACCTCGAATCTGTGTCTTCAGTCACCTCCACTGTATGACTTCACACTGCTCCATTCTATGACTTCCCACACCTCCTTTCTATGACTTCACCCACCTCCCTTCTATGACCGCACACCTCCATTCGAGACTTCACACACCTCCATTGTGTGACTTCACACACCTCCTTTCTGTGACTTCACACACCTCCATTGTTTGACTTCACACACCTCTATTCTATGATTTCACACAACTTCATTCTTACTTCACAAACATCCATTCTATGACTTCACACACCACCATTCTATGATTTCACACACCTCCATTCTGTGATTCACACACCTCCATTCTGTGATTCACACACCTCCATTCTTTGACTTCACACACCTCCATTTTGTGACTTCACACACCTCCATTCTGACTTCACACACCTCCATTCTATGACTTCACACACATCCATTCTGTGACTTCACACACCTCCATTCTGAGTTGACACACCTCCATTCTGTGATTTCACACACCTCCATTCTTGGATTTCACACACCTCCATTCCATGACTTCACACACCTCAATTCTATGAGTTCACACACCTCCATTCTATGAGTTCAC
The DNA here is from genome assembly GCA_024803745.1 of Megascapheus bottae. Taxonomy (NCBI): domain Eukaryota; kingdom Metazoa; phylum Chordata; class Mammalia; order Rodentia; family Geomyidae; genus Megascapheus; species Megascapheus bottae. The sequence goes on from JANJXV010000292.1 coordinate 212,156, forward strand.
ACACCTCCATTTTGACTTCACACACCTCCATTCTGTGACTTCACAAAACTCCATTCTGTGATTTCACACACTTCCATACTATGACTTCACACACCTCCGTCTATGACTTCACACACCTCCATTCTGAGTTCACACACCTCCATTCTGTGACTTCACACAGCTCCATTCTGACTTCACACACCTTCATTTTATGACTTCACAAACATACATTCTGTGACTTCACACATCTCCTTTCTGTGACTTCACACACCTTCATTCTGACTTCATACACCTCCATTCTCTGACTTCACACACCTCAATTCTGTGACTTGACACACCTCCATTCTGACTTCACACACCTCCATTCTATGATTTCACACACCTCCATTCTATGACTTCACACACCTCCATTCTCTGACTTCACACACCTCCATTCTGACTTCACACCCATCCATTCTGACTTCACACACCTCCATTCTGACTTCACACAGCTCCATTCTATAAATTCACACACCTCCATTCTGTGACTTCACACACCACCTTTTTGACTTCACACACATCCATTCTGTGACTTCACACACCTCCATTCTGTGACTTCACACACCTCCGTTTTGACTTCACACACTTCCAATCTGTAACTTCACACACCTCCATTCTGTGACTTCACACACCTCTATTGTTTCACTTCACACACCTCCATTCTTTGACTTCACACCCCGCCATTCCATGACTTCACAAACCTCCATTCTATGAGTTCACACACCTCCATTCTATGAGTTCACACACCTCCAATTTGACTTCACACACGTCCATTCTATGACTTCAAACACCTTCATTCTTACTTCAGAAACATCCATTCTCTGACTTCACACACCTCCATTCTATGACTTCACACACCTTCATTCTTACTTTAGAAACATCCATTCTATGACTTCACACACCTCCATTGTATGACTTCACAAACCTCCATTCTGTGACTTCACACACCTCCATTCTGGGTTCACACACCTCAATTCTGTGACTTCACACATGTCCATTCTAACTTCACACACCTCCATTCTATGACTTCACACACTTCCATTCTATGACTTCACACACCTCCATTCGTTGACATCAAAAACCACCATTCTATGACTTCACACAAGTCCATTTTCACTTCACACACCTCCATTCTATGAGTTCACACACCTCCATTTTATGACTTCACACACCTCCATTCTATGACTTCACACACCTAAATTCTATGACTTCACACACCTCCATTCTATGAGTTCACACACCTCCATTTTATGACTTCACACACCTCCATTCTATGACTTCACACACCTCCATTCTGTGATATCACACACCTCCAATCTCACTTCACACACCTCCATTCTGTGACTTCACACACCTCCAATCTATGACTTCAATCACCTTCATTCTTACTTCACAAACATCCATTCTGTGACTTCACACACCTCCATTCTGTGACTTCACACACCTTCATTCTGACTTCACACACCTCCATTCTGTGACTTCATACACCTCAGTTCTGTGACTTCACACACCTCCATTCTGACTTCACACACCTCCATTCTGTGACTTCACACACCTCCATTCTGTGACTTCACACACCTCCGTTTTGACTTCACACACTTCCATTCTGTGACTTCACACACCTCCATTCTGTGACTTCACACACCTCTATTGTTTCACTTCACACACCTCCATTCTTTGACTTCACACACCTCCATTCCATGACTTCACACACCTCCATTCTATGAGTTCACACAACTCCATTCTATGAATTCACACACCTCCAATTTGACTTCACACACCTCCATTCTATGACTTCACACACCTTCATTCTTACTTCAGAAACATCCATTCTCTGACTTCACACACCTCCATTCTATGACTTCACAAACCTCCATTCTGTGACTTCACACACGTCCATTCTGAATTCACACACTTCCATTCTGTGACTTCACACACCTCCATTCTTCCTTCACACACCTCCATTCTATGACTTCACACACTTCCATTCTATGACTTCACACACCTCCATTCTGTGGCTTCACACACCTCCATTCTGTGACTTCACACACCTCCATTCTGTGACTTCACACACCTCCTTTCTGTCACTTCACACACCTCGTTCCTATGACTTCATACACCTCCATTCTATGAATTCACACACCTCCATTCTATAACTTCACACACCTCCATTTTGACTTCACACACTTCAATTCTGTGACTTCCCACACCTCCTGTTGTGAGCCAGAGTGGAATCAAACTGTACCTTGGCTTGCATCAGACGATGGCTTTGTTGTCTTATTGCTTTCTGGCCCTATTCTATGCAAATGACCTGAGAATTACCATATGAATGTAACATCTGGAGGTTCCTGGATCAGGAGGAGGGAAGAAGGGGGAGTGGAAAATAAACAGGCAGTCTCGGCAGTCTTTACCTGGACTGCGGACATCCCGGACCCTCTGTGTCTGTCTCTCATCTCTTTCTTGCTAGTCCTTGCCCCCGATTTCAGGAACCCCAATCTGCGAACCCTGGTTTGCCGCCGGTTGGCCCCGGCAACCTCAATTCTGTGACTTCACACACCTCCATTCTTTGACTTCACACACCTCCATTCTTGGACTTCACACACATCCATTCCATGACTTCACACACCTCAATTCTATGAGTTCACACACCTCCATTCTATGAGTTCACACACCTCCATTTTGACTTCACACACCTCCATTCTATGACTTCACACACCTTCATTCTTACTTTAGGAGACATCCATTCTATGACTTCACACACCTCCATTGTATGACTTCACAAACCTCCATTCTGTGACTTCACACACCTCCATTCTGGGTTCACACACCACAATTCTGTGACTTCACACATGTCCATTCTGACTCCACACACCTCCATTCTATGACTTCACACACTTCCATTCTATGACTTCACACACCTCCATTATTTGAATTCAAACACCTCAATTTTGAGTACACAAACCTCCATTCTGTGACTTCACACACCTCCATTCTATGAATTCACACACCTCCATTCTATGACTTCACACACCTCCATTCTATGACTTCACACACCTCCATTCTATGAATTCACACTCCTCCATTCTGTGACTTCACACACCTCCATTCTATGACTTCACACACCTCCATTCTGTGACTTCACCCACCTCCATTCTGAGTTCACATACCTCCATTCTGTGATTCACACACCTTCATTCTGTGACTTCACACACCTCCATTCTGTGACTTCACACACCTCCTTTCTATGACTTCACACACCTCCATTCTGTGACTTCACCCACCTCCATTCTGAGTTCACACACCTCCATTCTATGACTTCACACACCTCCATTCTATGAATTCACACACCTCCATTCTGTGACTTCACATAACTCCATTCTATGATTTCACACACCTCCATTTTATTACTTCACACACCTCCATTGTGACTTCACACACCTTGATTCTATGATTTCACATACCTCCATTCTGACTTCACACACCTCCATTCTATGACTTCACACACCTCCATTCTCACTTCACACAGCTCCATTGTGTGACTTCACAAAACTCCATTCTATGATTTCACACACCGCCATACTATGACTTCATACACCTCCATCTATGACTTCACACAACTCCATTCTGAGTTCACACACCTCCATTCTGTGACTTCACACACCTCCATTCTGACTTCACTCACCTCCATTGTATGACTTCACTCACCACCATTCTGTGACTTCACACACCTCCATTCTATGACTTCACACACTTCAATTGTGACGTCACACACCTCCATTCTATGAATTCACAAATCTCCATTCTATGACTTCACACACCTCTATTCTGACTTTACACACCTCCATTCTATGACTTCACAGACCTCGAATCTGTGTCTTCAGTCACCTCCACTGTATGACTTCACACTCCTCCATTCTATGACTTCCCACACCTCCTTTCTATGACTTCACCCACCTCCCTTCTATGACCGCACACCTCCATTCGAGACTTCACACACCTCCATTGTGTGACTTCACAAACCTCCATTCTGTGACTTCACACACCTCCATTATTTGACTTCACACACCTCTATTCTGTGACTTCACACACCTTCATTATTACTTCACACACCTCCATTCTATGATTTCACACACCTCCATTCTGTGATTCACACACCTGCATTCTGTGTTCACACACCTCAATATTGTGACTTCACATACCTCCATTCTGACTTCACACACCTCCATTCTATGACTTCACACACATCCATTCTGTGACTTCACACACCTCCATTCTGAGTTGACACACCTCCATTCTGTGACTTCACACACCTTCATTCTTATTTCACAAAAATTCATTCTATGACTTCACACACCTCCATTCTATGACTTCACACACCTCCATTTTTTGATTTCACACACTTCCATTCTATGACTTCACACACCTCCATTCGTTGACATAAAAAACCACCATTCTATGACTTCACACAACTCCATTTTGACTTCACACACCTCCCTTCTATGAGTTCACACACCTCCATTTTATGACTTCACACACCTCCATTCTATGAATTCACACTCCTCCATTCTGTGACTTCACACACCTCCATTCTATGACTTCACACACGTCCATTCTGTGACTTCACCCACCTCCATTCTGAGTTCACATACCTCCATTCTGTGATACAAACACCTCCATTCTGTGACTTCACACACCTCCATTCTGTGACTTCACACACCTCCATTCTATGACTTCACACACCTCCATTCTGTGACTTCACCCACCTCCATTCTGAGTTCACACACCTCCATTCTGTGACTTCACACACCTCCATTCTATGATTTCACACACCTCCATTCTATGACTTCACACACGTCCATTGTGACTTCACACACCTTGATTCTATGATTTCACATACCTCCATTCTGACTTCACACACCTCCATTCTATGACTTCACACACCTCCCTTCTGACTTCACACAGCTCCATTGTGTGACTTCACAAAACTCCATTCTATGATTTCACACACCTCCATACTATGACTTCACACACCTCCATCTATGACTTCACACACCTCCATTCTGAGTTCACACACCTCCATTCTGTGACTTCACACACCTCCATTCTGACTTCACTCACCTCCATTGTATGACTTCACTCACCTCCATTCTGTGACTTCACACACCTCCATTCTATGACTTCACACACTTCAATTGTGACGTCACACACCTCCATTCTATGAATTCACAAATCTCCATTCTATGACTTCACACACCTCCATTCTGACTTTACACACCTCCATTCTATGACTTCACAGACCTCGAATCTGTGTCTTCAGTCACCTCCACTGTATGACTTCACACTGCTCCATTCTATGACTTCCCACACCTCCTTTCTATGACTTCACCCACCTCCCTTCTATGACCGCACACCTCCATTCGAGACTTCACACACCTCCATTGTGTGACTTCATACACCTCCATTCTGTGACTTCTCACACCTCCATTCGTTGACTTCACACACCTCTACTCTATGACTTCACACACCTTCATTCTTACTTCACAAACATCGATTCTATGACTTCACACAACTCCATTCTATGATTTCACACACCTCCATTCTGTGATTCACACACCTGCATTCTGTGTTCACACAGCTCAATATTGTGACTTCACACACCTCCATTTTGACTTCACACACCTCCATTCTATGACTTCACACACATCCATTCTGTGACTTCACACACCTCTATTCTGAGTTGACACACCTCCATTCTGTGATTTCACACACCTCCATTCTTGGACTTCACACACCTCTATTCCATGACTTCACACACATCAATTCTATGAGTTCACACAGCTCCATTTTGACTTCACACACCTCCATTCTGTGACTTCACAAAACTCCATTCTGTGATTTCACACACCTCCATACTATGACTTCACACACCTCCGTCTATGACTTCACACACCTCCATTCTGAGTTCACACACCTCCATTCTGTGACTTCACACAGCTCCATTCTGACTTCACACACCTTCATTTTATGACTTCACAAACATACATTCTGTGACTTCACACATCTCCTTTCTGTGACTTCACACACCTTCATTCTGACTTCATACACATCCATTCTCTGACTTCACACACCTCAATTCTGTGACTTGACACACCTCCATTCTGACTTCACACACCTCCATTCTATGATTTCACACACCTCCATTCTATGACTTCACACACCTCCATTCTCTGACTTCACACACCTCCATTCTGACTTCACACTCATCCATTCTGACTTCACACACCTCCATTCTGACTTCACACAGCTCCATTCTATAAATTCACACACCTCCATTCTGTGACTTCACACACCACCTTTTTGACTTCACACACATCCATTCTGTGACTTCACACACCTCCATTCTGTGACTTCACACACCTCCGTTTTGACTTCACACACTTCCAATCTGTAACTTCACACACCTCCATTCTGTGACTTCACACACCTCTATTGTTTCACTTCACACACCTCCATTCTTTGACTTCACACCCCGCCATTCCATGACTTCACAAACCTCCATTCTATGAGTTCACACACCTCCATTCTATGAGTTCACACACCTCCAATTTGACTTCACACACGTCCATTCTATGACTTCAAACACCTTCATTCTTACTTCAGAAACATCCATTCTCTGACTTCACACACCTCCATTCTATGACTTCACACACCTTCATTCTTACTTTAGAAACATCCATTCTATGACTGCACACACCTCCATTGTATGACTTCACAAACCTCCATTCTGTGACTTCACACACCTCCATTCTGGGTTCACACACCTCAATTCTGTGACTTCACACATGTCCATTCTAACTTCATACACCTCCATTCTATGACTTCACACACTTCCATTCTATGACTTCACACACCTCCATTCGTTGACATCAAAAACCACCATTCTATGACTTCACACAAGTCCATTTTCACTTCACACACCTCCATTCTATGAGTTCACACACCTCCATTTTATGACTTCACACACCTCCATTCTATGACTTCACACACCTCAATTCTATGACTTCACACACCTCCATTCTATGAGTTCACACACCTCCATTTTATGACTTCACACACCTCCATTCTATGACTTCACACACCTCCATTCTGTGATATCACACACCTCCAATCTCACTTCACACACCTCCATTCTGTGACTTCACACACCTCCACTCTATGACTTCAATCACCTTCATTCTTACTTCACAAACATCCATTCTGTGACTTCACACACCTCCATTCTGTGACTTCACACACCTTCATTCTGACTTCACACACCTCCATTCTGTGACTTCATACACCTCAGTTCTGTGACTTCACACACCTCCATTCTGACTTCACACACCTCCATTCTGTGACTTCACACACCTCCATTCTGTGACTTCACACACCTCCATTCTTTGACTTCACACACCTCCATTCCATGACTTCACACACCTCCATTCTATGAGTTCACACAACTCCATTCTATGAGTTCACACACCTCCAATTTGACTTCACACACCTCCATTCTATGACTTCACACACCTTCATTCTTACTTCAGAAACATCCATTCTCTGACTTCACACACCTCCATTCTATAACTTCACAAACCTCCATTCTGTGACTTCACACACCTCCATTCTGAATTCACACACTTCCATTCTGTGACTTCACACACCTCCATTCTTCCTTCACACACCTCCATTCTATGACTTCACACACTTCCATTCTATGACTTCACACACCTCCATTCTGTGGCTTCACACACCTCCATTCTGTGACTTCACACACCTCCATTCTGTGACTTCAAACACCTCCTTTCTGTCACTTCACACACCTCGTTCCTATGACTTCATACACCTCCATTCTATGAATTCACACACCTGCATTCTATAACTTCACACACCTCCATTTTGACTTCACACACTTCAATTCTGTGACTTCACACACCTCCTGTTGTGAGCCAGAGTGGAATCAAACTGTACCTTGGCTTGCATCAGACGATGGCTTTGTTGTCTTATTGCTTTCTGGCCCTATTCTATGCAAATGACCTGAGAATTACCATATGAATGTAACATCTGGAGGTTCCTGGATCAGGAGGAGGGAAGAAGGGGGAGTGGAAAATAAACAGGCAGTCTCGGCAGTCTTTACCTGGACTGCGGACATCCCGGACCCTCTGTGTCTGTCTCTCATCTCTTTCTTGCTAGTCCTTGCCCCCGATTTCAGGAACCCCAATCTGCGAACCCTGGTTTGCCGCCGGTTGGCCCCGGCAACCTCAATTCTGTGACTTCACACACCTCCATTCTTTGACTTCACACACCTCCATTCTTGGACTTCACACACATCCATTCCATGACTTCACACACCTCAATTCTATGAGTTCACACACCTCCATTCTATGAGTTCACACACCTCCATTTTGACTTCACACACCTCCATTCTATGACTTCACACACCTTCATTCTTACTTTAGGAAACATCCATTCTATGACTTCACACACCTCCATTGTATGACTTCACAAACCTCCATTCTGTGACTTCACACACCTCCATTCTGGGTTCACACACCTCAATTCTGTGACTTCACACATGTCCATTCTGACTCCACACACTTCCATTCTATGACTTCACACACCTCCATTATTTGAATTCAAACACCTCAATTTTGAGTACACAAACCTCCATTCTGTGACTTCACACACCTCCATTCTATGAATTCACACACCTCCATTCTATGACTTCACACACCTCCATTCTATGACTTCACACACCTCCATTCTATGAATTCACACTCCTCCATTCTGTGACTTCACACACCTCCATTCTATGACTTCACACACCTCCATTCTGTGACTTCACCCACCTCCATTCTGAGTTCACACACCTCCGTTTTGACTTCACACACTTCCAATCTGTAACTTCACACACCTCCATTCCGTGACTTCACACACCTCTATTGTTTCACTTCACACACCTCCATTCTTTGACTTCACACCCCGCCATTCCATGACTTCACAAACCTCCATTCTATGAGTTCACACACCTCCATTCTATGAGTTCACACACCTCCAATTTGACTTCACACACGTCCATTCTATGACTTCAAACACCTTCATTCTTACTTCAGAAACATCCATTCTCTGACTTCACACACCTCCATTCTATGACTTCACACACCTTCATTCTTACTTTAGAAACATCCATTCTATGACTGCACACACCTCCATTGTATGACTTCACAAACCTCCATTCTGTGACTTCACACACCTCCATTCTGGGTTCACACACCTCAATTCTGTGACTTCACACATGTCCATTCTAACTTCATACACCTCCATTCTATGACTTCACACACTTCCATTCTATGACTTCACACACCTCCATTCGTTGACATCAAAAACCACCATTCTATGACTTCACACAAGTCCATTTTCACTTCACACACCTCCATTCTATGAGTTCACACACCTCCATTTTATGACTTCACACACCTCCATTCTATGACTTCACACACCTCAATTCTATGACTTCACACACCTCCATTCTATGAGTTCACACACCTCCATTTTATGACTTCACACACCTCCATTCTATGACTTCACACACCTCCATTCTGTGATATCACACACCTCCAATCTCACTTCACACACCTCCATTCTGTGACTTCACACACCTCCACTCTATGACTTCAATCACCTTCATTCTTACTTCACAAACATCCATTCTGTGACTTCACACACCTCCATTCTGTGACTTCACACACCTTCATTCTGACTTCACACACCTCCATTCTGTGACTTCATACACCTCAGTTCTGTGACTTCACACACCTCCATTCTGACTTCACACACCTCCATTCTGTGACTTCACACACCTCCATTCTGTGACTTCACACACCTCCATTCTTTGACTTCACACACCTCCATTCCATGACTTCACACACCTCCATTCTATGAGTTCACACAACTCCATTCTATGAGTTCACACACCTCCAATTTGACTTCACACACCTCCATTCTATGACTTCACACACCTTCATTCTTACTTCAGAAACATCCATTCTCTGACTTCACACACCTCCATTCTATAACTTCACAAACCTCCATTCTGTGACTTCACACACCTCCATTCTGAATTCACACACTTCCATTCTGTGACTTCACACACCTCCATTCTTCCTTCACACACCTCCATTCTATGACTTCACACACTTCCATTCTATGACTTCACACACCTCCATTCTGTGGCTTCACACACCTCCATTCTGTGACTTCACACACCTCCATTCTGTGACTTCAAACACCTCCTTTCTGTCACTTCACACACCTCGTTCCTATGACTTCATACACCTCCATTCTATGAATTCACACACCTGCATTCTATAACTTCACACACCTCCATTTTGACTTCACACACTTCAATTCTGTGACTTCACACACCTCCTGTTGTGAGCCAGAGTGGAATCAAACTGTACCTTGGCTTGCATCAGACGATGGCTTTGTTGTCTTATTGCTTTCTGGCCCTATTCTATGCAAATGACCTGAGAATTACCATATGAATGTAACATCTGGAGGTTCCTGGATCAGGAGGAGGGAAGAAGGGGGAGTGGAAAATAAACAGGCAGTCTCGGCAGTCTTTACCTGGACTGCGGACATCCCGGACCCTCTGTGTCTGTCTCTCATCTCTTTCTTGCTAGTCCTTGCCCCCGATTTCAGGAACCCCAATCTGCGAACCCTGGTTTGCCGCCGGTTGGCCCCGGCAACCTCAATTCTGTGACTTCACACACCTCCATTCTTTGACTTCACACACCTCCATTCTTGGACTTCACACACATCCATTCCATGACTTCACACACCTCAATTCTATGAGTTCACACACCTCCATTCTATGAGTTCACACACCTCCATTTTGACTTCACACACCTCCATTCTATGACTTCACACACCTTCATTCTTACTTTAGGAAACATCCATTCTATGACTTCACACACCTCCATTGTATGACTTCACAAACCTCCATTCTGTGACTTCACACACCTCCATTCTGGGTTCACACACCTCAATTCTGTGACTTCACACATGTCCATTCTGACTCCACACACCTCCATTCTATGACTTCACACACTTCCATTCTCTGACTTCACACACCTCCATTATTTGAATTCAAACACCTCAATTTTGAGTACACAAACCTCCATTCTGTGACTTCACACACCTCCATTCTATGAATTCACACACCTCCATTCTATGACTTCACACACCTCCATTCTATGACTTCACACACCTCCATTCTATGAATTCACACTCCTCCATTCTGTGACTTCACACACCTCCATTCTATGACTTCACACACCTCCATTCTGTGACTTCACCCACCTCCATTCTGAGTTCACATACCTCCATTCTGTGATTCACACACCTTCATTCTGTGACTTCACACACCTCCATTCTGTGACTTCACACACCTCCTTTCTATGACTTCACACACCTCCATTCTGTGACTTCACCCACCTCCATTCTGAGTTCACACACCTCCATTCTATGACTTCACACACCTCCATTCTATGAATTCACACACCTCCATTCTGTGACTTCACATAACTCCATTCTATGATTTCACACACCTCCATTTTATTACTTCACACACCTCCATTGTGACTTCACACACCTTGATTCTATGATTTCACATACCTCCATTTTGACTTCACACACCTCCATTCTATGACTTCACACACCTCCATTCTGACTTCACACAGCTCCATTGTGTGACTTCACAAAACTCCATTCTATGATTTCACACACCGCCATACTATGACTTCATACACCTCCATCTATGACTTCACACACCTCCATTCTGAGTTCACACACCTCCATTCTGTGACTTCACACACCTCCATTCTGACTTCACTCACCTCCATTGTATGACTTCACTCACCACCATTCTGTGACTTCACACACCTCCATTCTATGACTTCACACACTTCAATTGTGACGTCACACACCTCCATTCTATGAATTCACAAATCTCCATTCTATGACTTCACACACCTCTATTCTGACTTTACACACCTCCATTCTATGACTTCACAGACCTCGAATCTGTGTCTTCAGTCACCTCCACTGTATGACTTCACACTCCTCCATTCTATGACTTCCCACACCTCCTTTCTATGACTTCACCCACCTCCCTTCTATGACCGCACACCTCCATTCGAGACTTCACACACCTCCATTGTGTGACTTCACACACCTCCATTCTGTGACTTCACACACCTCCATTATTTGACTTCACACACCTCTATTCTGTGACTTCACACACCTTCATTATTACTTCACACACCTCCATTCTATGATTTCACAAACCTCCATTCTGTGATTCACACACCTGCATTCTGTGTTCACACACCTCAATATTGTGACTTCACATACCTCCATTCTGACTTCACACACCTCCATTCTATGACTTCACACACATCCATTCTGTGACTTCACACACCTCCATTCTGAGTTGACACACCTCCATTCTGTGACTTCACACACCTTCATTCTTATTTCACAAAAATTCATTCTATGACTTCACACACCTCCATTCTATGACTTCACACACCTCCATTTTTTGATTTCACACACTTCTATTCTATGACTTCACACACCTCCATTCGTTGACATAAAAAACCACCATTCTATGACTTCACACAACTCCATTTTGACTTCACACACCTCCCTTCTATGAGTTCACACACCTCCATTTTATGACTTCACACACCTCCATTCTATGAATTCACACTCCTCCATTCTGTGACTTCACACACCTCCATTCTATGACTTCACACACCTCCATTCTGTGACTTCACCCACCTCCATTCTGAGTTCACACACCTCCATTCTGTGATACACACACCTTCAATCTGTGACTTCACACACCTCCATTCTGTGACTTCACACACCTCCATTCTATGACTTCACACACCTCCATTCTGTGACTTCACCCACCTCCATTCTGAGTTCACACACCTCCATTCTGTGACTTCACACACCTCCATTCTATGATTTCACACACCTCCATTCTATGACTTCACACACGTCCATTGTGACTTCACACACCTTCATTCTATGATTTCACATACCTCCATTCTGACTTCACACACCTCCATTCTATGACTTCACACACCTCCCTTCTGGCTTCACACAGCTCCATTGTGTGACTTCACAAAACTCCATTCTATGATTTCACACACCTCCATACTATGACTTCACACACCTCCATCTATGACTTCACACACCTCCATTCTGAGTTCACACACCTCCATTCTGTGACTTCACACACCTCCATTCTGACTTCACTCACCTCCATTGTATGACTTCACTCACCTCCATTCTGTGACTTCACACACCTCCATTCTATGACTTCACACACTTCAATTGTGACGTCACACACCTCCATTCTATGAATTCACAAATCTCCATTCTATGACTTCACACACCTCCATTCTGACTTTACACACCTCCATTCTATGACTTCACAGACCTCGAATCTGTGTCTTCAGTCACCTCCACTGTATGACTTCACACTGCTCCATTCTATGACTTCCCACACCACCTTTCTATGACTTCACCCACCTCCCTTCTATGACCGCACACCTCCATTCGAGACTTCACACACCTCCATTGTGTGACTTCATACACCTCCATTCTGTGACTTCTCACACCTCCATTCGTTGACTTCACACACCTCTACTCTATGACTTCACACACCTTCATTCCTACTTCACAAACATCGATTCTATGACTTCACACACCTCCATTCTATGATTTCACACTCCTCCATTCTGTGATTCACACACCTGCATTCTGTGTTCACACAGCTCAATATTGTGACTTCACACACCTCCATTCTGACTTCACACACCTCCATTCTATGACTTCACACACATCCATTCTGTGACTTCACACACCTCTATTCTGAGTTGACACACCTCCATTCTGTGATTTCACACACCTCCATTCTTGGACTTCACACACCTCTATTCCATGACTTCACACACATCAATTCTATGAGTTCACACACCTCCATTCTATGAGTTCACACAGATCCATTTTGACTTCACACACCTCCATTCTGTGACTTCACAAAACTCCATTCTGTGATTTCACACACCTCCATACTATGACTTCACACACCTCCGTCTATGACTTCACACACCTCCATTCTGAGTTCACACACCTCCATTCTGTGACTTCACACAGCTCCATTCTGACTTCACACACCTTCATTTTATGACTTCACAAACATACATCCTGTGACTTCACACATCTCCTTTCTGTGACTTCACACACCTTCATTCTGACTTCATACACCTCCATTCTCTGACTTCACACATCAATTCTGTGACTTGACACACCTCCATTCTGACTTCACACACCTCCATTCTATGATTTCACACACCTCCTTTCTATGACTTCACACACCTCCATTCTGTGACTTCACACACCTCCATTCTGACTTCACACCCATCCATTCTGTCTTCACACACCTCCATTCTGACTTCACACAGCTCCATTCTATAAATTCACACACCTCCATTCTGTGACTTCACACACCACCTTTTTGACTTCACACACATCCATTCTGTGACTTCACACACCTCCATTCTGTGACTTCACACACCTCCGTTTTGACTTCACACACTTCCAATCTGTGACTTCACACACCTCCATTCTGTGACTTCACACACCTCTATTGTTTCACTTCACACACCTCCATTCTTTTACTTCACACCCCGCCATTCCATGACTTCACAAACCTCCATTCTCTGAGTTCACACACCTCCATTCTATGAGTTCACACACCTCCAATTTGACTTCACACACGTCCATTCTATGACTTCAAACACCTTCATTCTTACTTCAGAAACATCCATTCTCTGACTTCACACACCTCCATTCTATGACTTCACACACCTTCATTCTTACTTTAGAAACATCCATTCTATGACTTCACACACCTCCATTGTATGACTTCACAAACCTCCATTCTGTGACTTCACACACCTCCATTCTGGGTTCACACACCTCAATTCTGTGACTTCACACATGTCCATTCTAACTTCACGCACCTCCATTCTATGACTTCACACACTTCCATTCCATGACTTCACACAACTCCATTCGTTGACATAAAAAACCACCATTCTATGACTTCACACAAGTCCATTTTGACTTCACACACCTCCATTCTATGAGTTCACACACCTCCATTTTATGACTTCACACACCTCCATTCTATGACTTCACACACCTCAATTCTATGACTTCACACACCTCCATTCTATGAGTTCACACACCTCCATTTTATGACTTCACACACCTCCATTCGATGACTTCACACACCTCCATTCTGTGATATCACACACCTCCAATCTCACTTCACACACCTCCATTCTGTGACTTCACACACCTCCACTCTATGACTTCAATCACCTTCATTCTTACTTCACAAACATCCATTCTGTGACTTCACACACCTCCATTCTGTGACTTCACACACCTTCATTCTGACTTCACACACCTCCATTCTGTGACTTCATACACCTCAATTCTGTGACTTCACACACCTCCATTCTGACTTCACACACCTCCATTCTGTGACTTCACACACCTCCATTCTGTGACTTCACACACCTCCGTTTTGACTTCACACACTTCCATTCTGTGACTTCACACACCTCCATTCTGTGACTTCACACACCTCTATTGTTTCACTTCACACACCTCCATTCTTTGACTTCACACACCTCCATTGCATGACTTCACACACCTCCATTCTATGAGTTCACACACCTTCATTCTATGAGTTCACACACCTCCAATTTGACTTCACACACCTTCATTCTATGATTTCACACACCCTCATTCTTACTTCAGAATCATCCATTCTCTGACTTCACACACCTCCATTCTATGACTTCACAAACCTCCATTCTGTGACTTCACACACCTCCATTCTGAATTCACACACCTCCATTCTGTGACTTCACACACCTCCATTCTTCCTTCACACACCTCCATTCTATGACTTCACACACTGCCATTCTATGACTTCACACACCTCCATTCTGTGGCTTCACACACCTCCATTCTCAGTTCACACACCTCCATTCTGTGACTTCACACACCTCCATTCTGTGACTTCACACACCTCTATTGTTTCACTTCACACACCTCCATTCTTTGACTGCACACACCTCCATTCTTGGACTTCACACACCTCCATTCCATGACTTCACACACCTAAATTCTATGAGTTCACACACCTCCATTCTATGACTTCACACACCTTCATTCTTACTTTAGAAACATCCATTCTATGACTTCACAAACCTCCATTGTATGACTTCACAAACCTCCATTCTGTGAATTCACACACCTCCATTCTGGGTTCACACACCTCAATACTGTGACTTCACACATATCCATTCTGACTTCACACACCTCCATTCTATGACTTCACACACTTCCATTCTATGACTTCACACACCTCCATTCTTTGACTTCAAACAGCTCAATTTTGAGTACAAAAACCTCCATTCTGTGACTTCACATACCTCCATTCTATGATTTCACACACCTCCATTTTATGACTTCACACACCTCCATTCTATGACTTCACACACCTCCATTCTATGAGTTCACACCCCTCCATTCTGTGACTTCACACACCTCCATTCCATGACTTCACACACCTCCATTCTGTGACTTCACCCACCTCCATTCTCAGTTCACATACCTCCATTCTGTGATACACACACCTTCATTCTGTGACTTCACACACCTCCATTCTGTGACTTCACACACCTCCATTCTGAGTTCACACACCTCCATTCTGTGACTTCACACACCTCCATTCTATGATTTCACACACCTCCATTCTATGACTTCACACACCTCCATTGTGACTTCACACACCTTGATTCTATGATTTCACATACCTCCATTCTGACTTCACACACCTCCATTCTATGACTTCACACACCTCCATTCTGACTTCACACAGCTCCATTGTGTGACTTCACAAACCTCCATTCTATGAGTTCACACACCTCCATTCTATGAGTTCACACACCTCCAATTTGACTTCACACACCTCCATTCTATGACTTCAAACACCTTCATTCTTACTTCAGAAACATCCATTCTCTGACTTCACACACCTCCATTCTATGACTTCACACACCTTCATTCTTACTTTAGAAACATCCATTGTATGACTTCACACACCACCATTGTATGACTTCACAAACCTCCATTCTGTGACTTCACACACCTCCATTCTGGGTTCACACACCTCAATTCTGTGACTTCACACATGTCCATTCTGACTTCACACACCTCCATTCTATGACTTCACACACTTCCATTCTATGACTTCACACACCTCCATTCGTTGACATCAAAAACCACCATTCTATGACTTCACACAAGTCCATTTTGACTTCACACACCTCCATTCTATGAGTTCACACACCTCCATTTTATGACTTCACACACCTCCATTCTATGACTTCACACACCTCAATTCTATGACTTCACACACCTCCATTCTATGAGTTCACACACCTCCATTTTATGACTTCACACACCTCCATTCGATGACTTCACACACCTCCATTCTGTGATATCACACACCTCCAATCTCACTTCACACACCTCCATTCTGTGACTTCTCACACCTCCACTCTATGACTTCAAACACCTTCATTCTTACTTCACAAACATCCATTCTGTGATTTCACACACCTCCATTCTGTGACTTCACACACCTTCATTCTGACTTCACACACCTCCATTCCGTGACTTCACACACCTCAATTCTGTGACTTCACACACCTCCATTCTGACTACACACACCTCCATTCTGTGACTTCACACACCTCCATTCTGTGACTTCACACACATCCATTCTGTGACTTCACACACCTCCGTTTTGACTTCACACACTTCCATTCTGTGACTTCACACACCTCCATTCTGTGACTTCACACACCTCTATTGTTTCACTTCACACACCTCCATTCTTTGACTGCACACACCTCCATTCTTGGACTTCACACACCTCCATTCCATGACTTCACACACCTCAATTCTATGAGTTCACACACCTCCATTCTATAAGTTCACACACCTCCATTTTGACTTCACACACCTCCATTCTATGACTTCACACACCTTCCTTCTTACTTTAGAAACATCCATTCTATGACTTCACAAACCTCCATTGTATGACTTCACAAACCTCCATTCTGTGAATTCACACACCTCCATTCTGGGTTCACACACCTCAATTCTGTGACTTCCCACATGTCCATTTTGACTTCACACACCTCCATTCTATGACTTCACACACTTCCATTCTATGACTTCACACACCTCCATTCTTTGACTTCAAACACCTCAATTTTGAGCATTCTGTGACTTCACACACCTCCATTCTATGAATTCACACACCTCCATTTAATGACTTCACACACCTCCATTCTATGACTTCACATACCTCCATTCTATGAATTCACACTCCTCCATTCTGTGACTTCACACACCTCCATTCTATGACTTCACACACCTCCATTCTGTGACTTCACCGACCTCCATTCTGAGTTCACATACCTCCATTCTGTGATACACACACCTTCATTCTGTGACTTCACACACCTCCATTCTGTGACTTCACACACCTCCATTCTATGACTTCACACACCTCCATTCTGTGACTTCACCCACCTCCATTGTGAGTTCACACACCTCCATTCTGTGACTTCATACACCTCCATTCTATGATTTCACACACCTCCATTCTATGACTTCACACTCCTCCATTGTGACTTCACACACCTTGATTCTATGATTTCACATACCTCCATTCTGACTTCACACACCTCCATTCTATGACTTCACACACCTCCATTCTGACTTCACACAGCTCCATTGTGTGACTTCACAAAACTCCATTCTATGATTTCACACACCTCCATACTATGACTTCACATACCTCCATCTATGACTTCACACACCTCCATTCTGAGTTCACACACCTCCATTCTGTGACTTCACACACCTCCATTCTGACTTCACTCACCTCCATTGTATGACTTCACTCACCTCCATTCTGTGACTTCACACACCTCCATTCTATGACTTCACACACTTCAATTGTGACGTCACACACCTTCATTCTAGGAATTCACAAATCTCCATTCTATGACTTCACACACCTCCATTCTGACTTTACACACCTCCATTCTTTGACTTCACAGACCTCGAATCTGTGTCTTCAGTCACCTCCACTGTATGACTTCACACTGCTCCATTCTATGACTTCCCACACCTCCTTTCTATGACTTCACCCACCTCCCTTCTATGACCGCACACCTCCATTCGAGACTTCACACACCTCCATTGTGTGACTTCACACACCTCCATTCTGTGACTTCACACACCTCCATTCTTTGACTTCACACACCTCTATTCTATGACTTCACACAACTTCATTCTTACTTCACAAACAACCATTCTATGACTTCACACACCTCCATTCTATGATTTCACACACCTCCATTCTGTGATTCACACACCTGCATTCTGTGTTCACACACCTCAATATTGTGACTTCACACACCTCCATTCTGACTTCACACACCTCCATTCTATGACTTCACACACATCCATTCTGTGACTTAACACACCTCCATTCTGAGTTGACACACCTCCATTCTGTGATTTCACACACCTCCATTCTTGGACTTCACACACTTCCATTCCATGACTTCACACACCTCAATTCTATGAGTTCACACACCTCCATTCTATGAGTTCACACACCTCCATTTTGACTTCACACACTTCCATTCTGTGACTTCACAAAACTCCATTCTGTGATTTCACACACTTCCATACTATGACTTCACACACCTCCGTCTATGACTTCACACACCTCCATTCTGAGTTCACACACCTCCATTCTGTGACTTCACACAGCTCCATTCTGACTTCACACACCTTCATTTTATGACTTCACAAACATACGTTCTGTGACTTCACACATCTCCTTTCTGTGACTTCACACACCTTCATTCTGACTTCATACACCTCCATTCTCTGACTTCACACACCTCAATTCTGTGACTTGACACACCTCCATTCTGACTTCACACACCTCCATTCTATGATTTCACACACCTCCATTCTATGACTTCACACACCTCCATTCTGTGACTTCACACACCTCCATTCTGACTTCACACCCATCCATTCTGACTTCACACACCTCCATTCTGACTTCACACAGCTCCATTCTATAAATTCACACACCTCCATTCTGTGACTTCACACACCACCTTTTTGACTTCACACACATCCATTCTGTGTCTTCACACACCTCCATTCTGTGACTTCACACACCTCCGTTTTGACTTCACACACTTCCAATCTGTAACTTCACACACCTCCATTCTGTGACTTCACACACCACTATTGTTTCACTTCACACACCTCCATTCTTTGACTTCACACCCCGCCATTCCATGACTTCACAAACCTCCATTCTATGAGTTCACACACCTCCATTCTATGAGTTCACACACCTCCAATTTGACTTCACACACGTCCATTCTATGACTTCAAACACCTTCATTCTTACTTCAGAAACATCCATTCTCTGACTTCACACACCTCCATTCTATGACTTCACACACCTTCATTCTTACTTTAGAAACATCCATTCTATGACTTCACACACCTCCATTGTATGACTTCACAAACCTCCATTCTGTGACTTCACACACCTCCATTCTGGGTTCACACACCTCAATTCTGTGACTTCACACATGTCCCTTCTAACTTCACACACCTCCATTCTATGACTTCACACACTTCCATTCTATGACTTCACACACCTCCATTCGTTGACATCAAAAACCACCATTCTATGACTTCACACAAGTCCATTTTGACTTCACACACCTCCATTCTATGAGTTCACACACCTCCATTTTATGACTTCACACACCTCCATTCTATGACTTCACACACCTCAATTCTATGACTTCACACACCTCCATTCTATGAGTTCACACACCTCCATTTTATGACTTCACACACCTCCATTCTATGACTTCACACACCTCCATTCTGTGATATCACACACCTCCAATCTCACTTCACACAAATCCATTCTGTGACTTCACACACCTCCACTCTATGACTTCAATCACCTTCATTCTTACTTCACAAACATCCATTCTGTGACTTCACACACCTCCATTCTGTGACTTCACACACCTTCATTCTGACTTCACACACCTCCATTCTATGACTTCACACACATCCATTCTGTGACTTCACACACCTCCATTCTGAGTTGACACACCTCCATTCTGTGACTTCACACACCTTCATTCTTATTTCACAAAAATTCCTTCTATGACTTCACACACCTCCATTCTATGACTTCACACACCTCCATTTTTTGATTTCACACACTTCCATTCTATGACTTCACACACCTCCATTCGTTGACATAAAAAACCACCATTCTATGACTTCACACAACTCCATTTTGACTTCACACACCTCCCTTCTATGAGTTCACACACCTCCATTTTATGACTTCACACACCTCCATTCTATGAATTCACACTCCTCCATTCTGTGACTTCACACACCTCCATTCTATGACTTCACACACCTCCATTCTGTGACTTCCCCCACCTCCATTCTGAGTTCACATACCTCCATTCTGTGATACACACACCTTCATTCTGTGACTTCACACACCTCCATTCTGTGACTTCACACACCTCCATTCTATGACTTCACACACCTCCATTCTGTGACTTCACCCACCTCCATTCTGAGTTCACACACCTCCATTCTGTGACTTCACACACCTCCATTCTATGATTTCACACACCTCCATTCTATGACTTCACACACGTCCATTGTGACTTCACACACCTTCATTCTATGATTTCACATACCTCCATTCTGACTTCACACACCTCCATTCTATGACTTCACACACCTCCCTTCTGACTTCACACAGCTCCATTGTGTGACTTCACAAAACTCCATTCTATGATTTCACACACCTCCATACTATGACTTCACACACCTCCATCTATGACTTCACACACCTCCATTCTGAGTTCACACACCTCCATTCTGTGACTTCACACACCTCCATTCTGACTTCACTCACCTCCATTGTATGACTTCACTCACCTCCATTCTGTGACTTCACACACCTCCATTCTATGACTTCACACACTTCAATTGTGACGTCACACACCTCCATTCTATGAATTCACAAATCTCCATTCTATGACTTCACACACCTCCATTCTGACTTTACACACCTCCATTCTATGACTTCACAGACCTCGAATCTGTGTCTTCAGTCACCTCCACTGTATGACTTCACACTGCTCCATTCTATGACTTCCCACACCTTCTTTCTATGACTTCACCCACCTCCCTTCTATGACCGCACACCTCCATTCGAGACTTCACACACCTCCATTGTGTGACTTCATACACCTCCATTCTGTGACTTCTCACACCTCCATTCGTTGACTTCACACACCTCTACTCTATGACTTCACACACCTTCATTCTTACTTCACAAACATCGACTCTATGACTTCACACACCTCCATTCTATGATTTCACACACCTCCATTCTGTGATTCACACACCTGCATTCTGTGTTCACACAGCTCAATATTGTGACTTCACACACCTCCATTCTGACTTCACACACCTCCATTCTATGACTTCACACACATCCATTCTGTGACTTCACACACCTCTATTCTGAGTTGACACACCTCCATTCTGTGATTTCACACACCTCCATTCTTGGACTTCACACACCTCTATTCCATGACTTCACACACATCAATTCTATGAGTTCACACACCTCCATTCTATGAGTTCACACAGCTCCATTTTGACTTCACACACCTCCATTCTGTGACTTCACACAGCTCCATTCTGACTTCACACACCTTCATTTTATGACTTCACAAACATACATCCTGTGACTTCACACATCTCCTTTCTGTGACTTCACACACCTTCATTCTGACTTCATACACCTCCATTCTCTGACTTCACACATCAATTCTGTGACTTGACACACCTCCATTCTGACTTCACACACCTCCATTCTATGATTTCACACACCTCCATTCTATGACTTCACACACCTCCATTCTGTGACTTCACACACCTCCATTCTGACTTCACACCCATCCATTCTGTCTTCACACACCTCCATTCTGACTTCACACAGCTCCATTCTATAAATTCACACACCTCCATTCTGTGACTTCACACACCACCTTTTTGACTTCACACACATCCATTCTGTGACTTCACACACCTCCATTCTGTGACTTCACACACCTCCGTTTTGACTTCACACACTTCCAATCTGTGACTTCACACACCTCCATTCTGTGACTTCACACACCTCTATTGTTTCACTTCACACACCTCCATTCTTTTACTTCACACCCCGCCATTCCATGACTTCACAAACCTCCATTCTCTGAGTTCACACACCTCCATTCTATGAGTTCACACACCTCCAATTTGACTTCACACACGTCCATTCTATGACTTCAAACACCTTCATTCTTACTTCAGAAACATCCATTCTCTGACTTCACACACCTCCATTCTATGACTTCACACACCTTCATTCTTACTTTAGAAACATCCATTCTATGACTTCACACAACTCCATTGTATGACTTCACAAACCTCCATTCTGTGACTTCACACACCTCCATTCTGGGTTCACACACCTCAATTCTGTGACTTCACACATGTCCATTCTAACTTCACGCACCTCCATTCTATGACTTCACACACTTCCATTCTATGACTTCACACAACTCCATTCGTTGACATAAAAAACCACCATTCTATGACTTCACACAAGTCCATTTTGACTTCACACACCTCCATTCTATGAGTTCACACACCTCCATTTTATGACTTCACACACCTCCATTCTATGACTTCACACACCTCAATTCTATGACTTCACACACCTCCATTCTATGAATTCACACACCTCCATTTTATGACTTCACACACCTCCATTCGATGACTTCACACACCTCCATTCTGTGATATCACACACCTCCAATCTCACTTCACACACCTCCATTCTGTGACTTCACACAACTCCACTCTATGACTTCAATCACCTTCATTCTTACTTCACAAACATCCATTCTGTGACTTCACACACCTCCATTCTGTGACTTCACACACCTTCATTCTGACTTCACACACCTCCATTCTGTGACTTCATACACCTCAATTCTGTGACTTCACACACCTCCATTCTGACTTCACACACCTCCATTCTGTGACTTCACACACCTCCATTCTGTGACTTCACACACCTCCGTTTTGACTTCACACACTTCCATTCTGTGACTTCACACACCTCCATTCTGTGACTTCACACACCTCTATTGTTTCACTTCACACACCTCCATTCTTTGACTTCACACACCTCCATTCCATGACTTCACACACTCCATTCTATGAGTTCACACACCTCCATTCTATGAGTTCACACACCTCCAATTTGACTTCACACACCTCCATTCTATGACTTCACAAACCTCCATTCTGTGACTTCACACACCTCCATTCTGAATTCACACACCTCCATTCTGTGACTTCACACACCTCCATTCTTCCTTCACACACCTCCATTCTATGACTTCACACACTGCCATTCTATGACTTCACACACCTCCATTCTGTGGCTTCACACACCTCCATTCTGAGTTCACACACCTCCATTCTGTGACTTCACACACCTCCATTCTGTGACTTCACACACCTCCTTTCTGTCACTTCACACACCTCGATCCTATGACTTCACACACCTCCATTCTATGAATTCACACACCTCCATTCTGTGATATCACACACCTCCAATCTCACTTCACACACCTCCATTCTGTGACTTCACACACCTCCACTCTATGACTTCAAACACCTTCATTCTTACTTCACAAACATCCATTCTGTGATTTCACACACCTCCATTCTGTGACTTCACACACCTTCATTCTGACTTCACACACCTCCATTCTGTGACTTCATACACCTCAATTCTGTGACTTCACACACCTCCATTCTGACTTCACACACCTCCATTCTGTGACTTCACACACCTCCATTCTGTGACTTCACACACCTCCGTTTTGACTTCACACACTTCCATTCTGTGACTTCACACACCTCCATTCTGTGACTTCACACACCTCTATTGTTTCACTTCACACACCTGCATTCTTTGACTGCACACACCTCCATTCTTGGACTTCACACACCTCCATTCCATGACTTCACACACCTAAATTCTATGAGTTCACACACCTCCATTCTATGACTTCACACACCTTCATTCTTACTTTAGAAACATCCATTCTATGACTTCACAAACCTCCATTGTATGACTTCACAAACCTCCATTCTGTGAATTCACACACCTCCATTCTGGGTTCACACACCTCAATACTGTGACTTCACACATATCCATTCTGACTTCACACACTTCCATTCTATGACTTCACACACTTCCATTCTATGACTTCACACACCTCCATTCTTTGACTTCAAACAGCTCAATTTTGAGTACAAAAACCTCCATTCTGTGACTTCACATACCTCCATTCTATGATTTCACACACCTACATTTTATGACTTCACACACCTCCATTCTATGACTTCACACACCTCCATTCTATGAATTCACACCCCTCCATTCTGTGACTTCACACACCTCCATTCCATGACTTCACACACCTCCATTCTGTAACTTCACCCACCTCCATTCTGAGTTCACATACCTCCATTCTGTGATACACACACCTTCATTCTGTGACTTCACACACCTCCATTCTGTGACTTCACACACCTCCATTCTGAGTTCACACACCTCCATTCTGTGACTTCACACACCTCCATTCTATGATTTCACACACCTCCATTCTATGACTTCACACACGTCCATTGTGACTTCACACACCTTGATTCTATGATTTCACATACCTCCATTCTGACTTCACACACCTCCATTCTATGACTTCACACACCTCCATTCTATGACTTCACACACTTCCATTCTATGACTTCACACACCTCCATTCTATGACTTCAAACAGCTCAATTTTGAGTACAAAAACCTCCATTCTGTGACTTCACATACCTCCATTCTATGATTTCACACACCTCCATTTTATGACTTCACACACCTCCATTCTATGACTTCACACACCTCCATTCTATGAATTCACACCCCTCCATTCTATGACTTCACACACCTCCATTCCATGACTTCACACACCTCCATTCTGTGACTTCACCCACCTCCATTCTGAGTTCACATACCTCCATTCTGTGATACACACACCTTCATTCTGTGACTTCACACACCTCCATTCTGTGACTTCACACACCTCCATTCTGAGTTCACACACCTCCATTCTGTGACTTCACACACCTCCATTCTATGATTTCACACACCTCCATTCTATGACTTCACACACGTCCATTGTGACTTCACACACCTTGATTCTATGATTTCACATACCTCCATTCTGACTTCACACACCTCCATTCTATGACTTCACACACCTCCATTCTGACTTCACACAGCTCCATTGTGTGACTTCACAAACCTCCATTCTATGAGTTCACACACCTCCATTCTATGAGTTCACACACCTCCAATTTGACTTCACACACCTCCATTCTATGACTTCAAACACCTTCATTCTTACTTCAGAAACATCCATTCTCTGACTTCACACACCTCCATTCTATGACTTCACACACCTTCATTCTTACTTTAGAAACATCCATTGTATGACTTCACACACCACCATTGTATGACTTCACAAACCTCCATTCTGTGACTTCACACACCTCCATTCTGCGTTCACACACCTCAATTCTGTGACTTCACACATGTCCATTCTGACTTCACACACCTCCATTCTATGACTTCACACACTTCCATTCTATGACTTCACACACCTCCATTCGTTGACATCA
Source organism: Megascapheus bottae (assembly GCA_024803745.1). NCBI lineage: Eukaryota > Metazoa > Chordata > Mammalia > Rodentia > Geomyidae > Megascapheus > Megascapheus bottae. The sequence goes on from JANJXV010000292.1 coordinate 239,339, forward strand.
AAAACCACCATTCTATGACTTCACACAAGTCCATTTTGACTTCACACACCTCCATTCTATGAGTTCACACACCTCCATTTTATGACTTCACACACCTCCATTCTATGATTTCACACACCTCAATTCTATGACTTCACACACCTCCATTCTATGAGTTCACACATCTCCATTTTATGACTTCACACACCTCCATTCTATGACTTCACACACCTCCATTCTGTGATATCACACACCTCCAATCTCACTTCACACACCTCCATTCTGTGACTTCACACACCTCCACTCTATGACTTCAAACACCTTCATTCTTACTTCACAAACATCCATTCTGTGATTTCACACACCTCCATTCTGTGACTTCACACACCTTCATTCTGACTTCACACACCTCCATTCCGTGACTTCATACACCTCAATTCTGTGACTTCACACACCTCCATTCTGACTACACACACCTCCATTCTGTGACTTCACACACCTCCATTCTGTGACTTCACACACCTCCATTCTGTGACTTCACACACCTCCGTTTTGACTTCACACACTTCCATTCTGTGACTTCACACACCTCCATTCTGTGACTTCACACACCTCCACTCTATGACTTCAAACACCTTCATTCTTACTTCACAAACATCCATTCTGTGATTTCACACACCTCCATTCTGTGACTTCACACACCTTCATTCTGACTTCACACACCTCCATTCTGTGACTTCATACACCTCAATTCTGTGACTTCACACACCTCCATTCTGACTTCACACACCTCCATTCTGTGACTTCACACACCTCCATTCTGTGACTTCACACACCTCCGTTTTGACTTCACACACTTCCATTCTGTGACTTCACACACCTCCATTCTGTGACTTCACACACCTCTATTGTTTCACTTCACACACCTGCATTCTTTGACTGCACACACCTCCATTCTTGGACTTCACACACCTCCATTCCATGACTTCACACACCTAAATTCTATGAGTTCACACACCTCCATTCTATGACTTCACACATCTTCATTCTTACTTTAGAAACATCCATTCTATGACTTCACAAACCTCCATTGTATGACTTCACAAACCTCCATTCTGTGAATTCACACACCTCCATTCTGGGTTCACACACCTCAATACTGTGACTTCACACATATCCATTCTGACTTCACACACCTCCATTCTATGACTTCACACACTTCCATTCTATGACTTCACACACCTCCATTCTTTGACTTCAAACAGCTCAATTTTGAGTACAAAAACCTCCATTCTGTGACTTCACATACCTCCATTCTATGATTTCACACACCTCCATTTTATGACTTCACACACCTCCATTCTATGACTTCACACACCTCCATTCTATGAATTCACACCCCTCCATTCTGTGACTTCACACACCTCCATTCCATGACTTCACACACCTCCATTCTGTAACTTCACCCACCTCCATTCTGAGTTCACATACCTCCATTCTGTGATACACACACCTTCATTCTGTGACTTCACACACCTCCATTCTGTGACTTCACACACCTCCATTCTGAGTTCACACACCTCCATTCTGTGACTTCACACACCTCCATTCTATGATTTCACACACCTCCATTCTATGACTTCACACACGTCCATTGTGACTTCACACACCTTGATTCTATGATTTCACATACCTCCATTCTGACTTCACACACCTCCATTCTATGACTTCACACACCTCCATTCTATGACTTCACACACTTCCATTCTATGACTTCACACACCTCCATTCTTTGACTTCAAACAGCTCAATTTTGAGTACAAAAACCTCCATTCTGTGACTTCACATACCTCCATTCTATGATTTCACACACCTCCATTTTATGACTTCACACACCTCCATTCTATGACTTCACACACCTCCATTCTATGAATTCACACCCCTCCATTCTATGACTTCACACACCTCCATTCCATGACTTCACACACCTCCATTCTGTGACTTCACCCACCTCCATTCTGAGTTCACATACCTCCATTCTGTGATACACACACCTTCATTCTGTGACTTCACACACCTCCATTCTGTGACTTCACACACCTCCATTCTGAGTTCACACACCTCCATTCTGTGACTTCACACACCTCCATTCTATGATTTCACACACCTCCATTCTATGACTTCACACACGTCCATTGTGACTTCACACACCTTGATTCTATGATTTCACATACCTCCATTCTGACTTCACACACCTCCATTCTATGACTTCACACACCTCCATTCTGACTTCACACAGCTCCATTGTGTGACTTCACAAACCTCCATTCTATGAGTTCACACACCTCCATTCTATGAGTTCACACACCTCCAATTTGACTTCACACACCTCCATTCTATGACTTCAAACACCTTCATTCTTACTTCAGAAACATCCATTCTCTGACTTCACACACCTCCATTCTATGACTTCACACACCTTCATTCTTACTTTAGAAACATCCATTGTATGACTTCACACACCACCATTGTATGACTTCACAAACCTCCATTCTGTGACTTCACACACCTCCATTCTGCGTTCACACACCTCAATTCTGTGACTTCACACATGTCCATTCTGACTTCACACACCTCCATTCTATGACTTCACACACTTCCATTCTATGACTTCACACACCTCCATTCGTTGACATCAAAAACCACCATTCTATGACTTCACACAAGTCCATTTTGACTTCACACACCTCCATTCTATGAGTTCACACACCTCCATTTTATGACTTCACACACCTCCATTCTATGATTTCACACACCTCAATTCTATGACTTCACACACCTCCATTCTATGAGTTCACACATCTCCATTTTATGACTTCACACACCTCCATTCTATGACTTCACACACCTCCATTCTGTGATATCACACACCTCCAATCTCACTTCACACACCTCCATTCTGTGACTTCACACACCTCCACTCTATGACTTCAAACACCTTCATTCTTACTTCACAAACATCCATTCTGTCATTTCACACACCTCCATTCTGTGACTTCACACACCTTCATTCTGACTTCACACACCTCCATTCCGTGACTTCATACACCTCAATTCTGTGACTTCACACACCTCCATTCTGACTACACACACCTCCATTCTGTGACTTCACACACCTCCATTCTGTGACTTCACACACCTCCATTCTGTGACTTCACACACCTCCGTTTTGACTTCACACACTTCCATTCTGTGACTTCACACACCTCCATTCTGTGACTTCACACACCTCTAATGTTTCACTTCACACACCTCCATTCTTTGACTGCACACACCTCCATTCTTGGACTTCACACACCTCCATTCCATGACTTCACACACCTCAATTCTATGAGTTCACACACCTCCATTCTATGAGTTCACACACCTCCATTTTGACTTCACACACCTCCATTCTATGACTTCACACACCTTCATTCTTACTTTAGAAACATCCATTCTATGACTTCACAAACCTCCATTGTATGACTTCACAAACCTCCATTCTGTGAATTCACACACCTCCATTCTGGGTTCACACACCTCAATACTGTGACTTCACACATGTCCATTTTGACTTCACACACCTCCATTCTATGACTTCACACACTTCCATTCTATGACTTCACACACCTCCATTCTTTGACTTCAAACACCTCAATTTTGAGCATTCTGTGACTTCACACACCTCCATTCTATGAATTCACACACCTCCATTTAATGACTTCACACACCTCCATTCTATGACTTCACATACCTCCATTCTATGAATTCACACTCCTCCATTCTGTGACTTCACACACCTCCATTCTATGACTTCACACACCTCCATTCTGTGACTTCACCCACCTCCATTCTGAGTTCACATACCTCCATTCTGTGATACACACACCTTCATTCTGTGACTTCACACACCTCCATTCTGTGACTTCACACACCTCCATTCTATGACTTCACACACCTCCATTCTGTGACTTCACACACCTTCATTCTTACTTTAGAAACATCCATTCTATGACTTCACAAACCTCCATTGTATGACTTCACAAACCTCCATTCTGTGAATTCACACACCTCCATTCTGGGTTCACACACCTCAATACTGTGACTTCCCACATGTCCATTCTGACTTCACACACCTCCATTCTATGACTTCACACACTTCCATTCTATGACTTCACACACCTCCATTCTTTGACTTCAAACACCTCAATTTTGAGTACAAAAACCTCCATTCTGTGACTTCACACACCTCCATTCTATGAATTCACACACCTCCATTTTATGACTTCACACACCTCCATTCTATGACTTCACACACCTCCATTCTATGAATTCACACTCCTCCATTCTGTGACTTCACAAACCTCCATTATATGACTTCACACACCTCCATTCTGTGACTTCACCCACCTCCATTCTGAGTTCACATACCTCCATTCTGTGATACACACACCTTCATTCCGTGACTTCACACACCTCCATTCTGTGACTTCACACACCTCCATTCTATGACTTCACATACCTCCATTCTGTGACTTCACCCACCTCCATTCTGAGTTCACACACCTCCATTCTGTGACTTCACACACCTCCATTCTATGATTTCACACACCTCCATTCTATGACTTCACACACCTCCATTGTGACTTCACACACCTTGATTCTATGATTTCACATACCTCCATTCTGACTTCACACACCTCCATTCTATGACTTCACACACCTCCATTCTGACTTCACACAGCTCCATTGTGTGACTTCACAAAACTCCATTCTATGATTTCACACACCTCCATACTATGACTTCACACACCTCCATCTATGACTTCACACACCTCCATTCTGAGTTCACACACCTCCATTCTGTGACTTCACACACCTCCATTCTGACTTCACTCACCTCCATTGTATGACTTCACTCACCTCCATTCTGTGACTTCACACACCTCCATTCTATGACTTCACACACTTCAATTGTGACGTCACACACCTCCATTCTATGAATTCACAAATCTCCATTCTATGACTTCACACACCTCCATTCTGACTTTACACACCTCCATTCTATGACTTCACAGACCTCGAATCTGTGTCTTCAGTCACCTCCACTGTATGACTTCACACTGCTCCATTCTATGACTTCCCACACCTCCTTTCTATGACTTCACCCACCTCCCTTCTATGACCGCACACCTCCATTCGAGACTTCACACACCTCCATTGTGTGACTTCACACACCTCCATTCTGTGACTTCACACACCTCCATTCTTTGACTTCACACACCTCTATTCTATGACTTCACACAACTTCATTCTTACTTCACAAACATCCATTCTATGACTTCACACACCTCCATTCTATGATTTCACACACCTCCATTCTGTGATTCACACACCTGCATTCTGTGTTCACACACCTCAATATTGTGACTTCACACACCTCCATTCTGACTTCACACACATCCATTCTATGACTTCACACACATCCATTCTGTGACTTAACACACCTCCATTCTGAGTTGACACACCTCCATTCTGTGATTTCACACACCTCCATTCTTGGACTTCACACACCTCCATTCCATGACTTCACACACCTCAATTCTATGAGTTCACACACCTCCATTCTATGAGTTCACACACCTCCATTTTGACTTCACACACCTCCATTCTGTGACTTCACAAAACTCCATTCTGTGATTTCACACACTTCCATACTATGACTTCACACACCTCCGTCTATGACTTCACACACCTCCATTCTGAGTTCACACACCTCCATTCTGTGACTTCACACAGCTCCATTCTGACTTCACACACCTTCATTTTATGACTTCACAAACATACGTTCTGTGACTTCACACATCTCCTTTCTGTGACTTCACACACCTTCATTCTGACTTCATACACCTCCATTCTCTGACTTCACACACCTCAATTCTGTGACTTGACACACCTCCATTCTGACTTCACACACCTCCATTCTATGATTTCACACACCTCCATTCTATGACTTCACACACCTCCATTCTGTGACTTCACACACCTCCATTCTGACTTCACACCCATCCATTCTGACTTCACACACCTCCATTCTGACTTCACACAGCTCCATTCTATAAATTCACACACCTCCATTCTGGGACTTCACACACCACCTTTTTGACTTCACACACATCCATTCTGTGTCTTCACACACCTCCATTCTGTGACTTCACACACCTCCGTTTTGACTTCACACACTTCCAATCTGTAACTTCACACACCTCCATTCTGTGACTTCACACACCTCTATTGTTTCACTTCACACACCTCCATTCTTTGACTTCACACCCCGCCATTCCATGACTTCACAAACCTCCATTCTATGAGTTCACACACCTCCATTCTATGAGTTCACACACCTCCAATTTGACTTCACACACGTCCATTCTATGACTTCAAACACCTTCATTCTTACTTCAGAAACATCCATTCTCTGACTTCACACACCTCCATTCTATGACTTCACACACCTTCATTCTTACTTTAGAAACATCCATTCTATGACTTCACACACCTCCATTGTATGACTTCACAAACCTCCATTCTGTGACTTCACACACCTCCATTCTGGGTTCACACACCTCAATTCTGTGACTTCACACATGTCCCTTCTGACTTCACACACCTCCATTCTATGACTTCACACACTTCCATTCTATGACTTCACACACCTCCATTCGTTGACATCAAAAACCACCATTCTATGACTTCACACAAGTCCATTTTGACTTCACACACCTCCATTCTATGAGTTCACACACCTCCATTTTATGACTTCACACACCTCCATTCTATGACTTCACACACCTCAATTCTATGACTTCACACACCTCCATTCTATGAGTTCACACACCTCCATTTTATGACTTCACACACCTCCATTCTATGACTTCACACACCTCCATTCTGTGATATCACACACCTCCAATCTCACTTCACACACCTCCATTCTGTGACTTCACACACCTCCACTCTATGACTTCAATCACCTTCATTCTTACTTCACAAACATCCATTCTGTGACTTCACACACCTCCATTCTGTGACTTCACACACCTTCATTCTGACTTCACACAGCTCCAGTCTGTGACTTCATACACCTCAATTCTGTGACTTCACACACCTCCATTCTGACTTCACACACCTCCATTCTGTGACTTCACACACCTCCATTCTGTGACTTCACACACCTCCGTTTTGACTTCACACACTTCCATTCTGTGACTTCACACACCTCCATTCTGTGACTTCACACACCTCTATTGTTTCACTTCACACACCTCCATTCTTTGACTTCACACACCTCAATTCCATGACTTCACACACCTCCATTCTATGAGTTCACACACCTCCATTCTATGAATTCACACACCTCCAATTTGACTTCACACACCTCCATTCTATGACTTCACACACCTTCATTCTTACTTCAGAAACATCCATTCTCTCACTTCACACACCTCCATTCTATGACTTCACAAACCTCCATTCTGTGACTTCACACACCTCCATTCTGAATTCACACACTTCCATTCTGTGACTTCACACACCTCCATTCTTCCTTCACACACCTCCATTCTATGACTTCACACACTGCCATTCTATGACTTCACACACCTCCATTCTGTGGCTTCACACACCTCCATTCTGAGTTCACACACCTCCATTCTGTGACTTCACACACCTCCATTCTGTGACTTCACACACCTCCTTTCTGTCACTTCACACACCTCGATCCTATGACTTCACACACCTCCATTCTATGAATTCACACACCTCCATTCTGTGATATCACACACCTCCAATCTCACTTCACACACCTCCATTCTGTGACTTCACACACCTCCACTCTATGACTTCAAACACCTTCATTCTTACTTCACAAACATCCATTCTGTGATTTCACACACCTCCATTCTGTGACTTCACACACCTTCATTCTGACTTCACACACCTCCATTCTGTGACTTCATACACCTCAATTCTGTGACTTCACACACCTCCATTCTGACTTCACACACCTCCATTCTGTGACTTCACACACCTCCATTCTGTGACTTCACACACCTCTATTGTTTCACTTCACAAACCTCCATTCTTTGACTGCACACACCTCCATTCTTGGACTTCACACACCTCCATTCCATGACTTCACACACCTCAATTCTATGAGTTCACACACCTCCATTCTATGAGTTCACACACCTCCATTTTGACTTCACACACCTCCATTCTATGACTTCACACACCTTCATTCTTACTTTAGAAACATCCATTCTATGACTTCACAAACCTCCATTGTATGACTTCACAAACCTCCATTCTGTGAATTCACACACCTCCATTCTGGGTTCACACACCTCAATACTGTGACTTCACACATGTCCATCCTGACTTCACACACCTCCATTCTATGACTTCACACACTTCCATTCTATGACTTCACACACCTCCATTCTTTGACTTCAAACAGCTCAATTTTGAGTACAAAAACCTCCATTCTGTGACATCACACACCTCCATTCTATGAATTCACACACCTCCATTTTATGACTTCACACAACTCCATTCTATGACTTCACACACCTCCATTCTATGAATTCACACCCCTCCATTCTGTGACTTCACACACCTCCATTCTATGACTTCACACACCTCCATTCTGTGACTTCACCCACCTCCATTCTGAGTTCACATACCTCCATTCTGTGATACACACACCTTCATTCTGTGACTTCACACACCTCCATTCTGTGACTTCACACACCTCCATTCTGAGTTCACACACCTCCATTCTGTGACTTCACACACCTCCATTCTATGATTTCACACACCTCCATTCTGACTTCACACACCTCCATTCTATGACTTCACACACCTCCATTCTGACTTCACACAGCTCCATTGTGTGACTTCACAAACCTCCATTCTATGAGTTCACACACCTCCATTCTATGAGTTCACACACCTCCAATTTGACTTCACACACCTCCATTCTATGACTTCAAACACCTTCATTCTTACTTCAGAAACATCCATTCTCTGAATTCACACACCTCCATTCTATGACTTCACACACCTTCATTCTTACTTTAGAAACATCCATTGTATTACTTCACACACCACCATTGTATGACTTCACAAACCTCCATTCTGTGACTTCACACACCTCCATTCTGGGTTCACACACCTCAATTCTGTGACTTCACACATGTCCATTCTGACTTCACACACCTCCATTCTATGACTTCACACACTTCCATTCTATGACTTCACACACCTCCATTCGTTGACATCAAAAACCACCATTCTATGACTTCACACAAGTCCATTTTGACTTCACACACCTCCATTCTATGAGTTCACACACCTCCATTTTATGACTTCACACACCTCCATTCTATGACTTCACACACCTCAATTCTATGACTTCACACACCTCCATTCTATGAGTTCACACACCTCCATTTTATGACTTCACACACCTCCATTCTATGACTTCACACACCTCCATTCTGTGATATCACACACCTCCAATCTCACTTCACACACCTCCATTCTGTGACTTCACACACCTCCACTCTATGACTTCAAACACCTTCATTCTTACTTCACAAACATCCATTCTGTGACTTCACACACCTCCATTCTGTGACTTCACACACCTTCATTATGACTTCACACACCTCCATTCCGTGACTTCATACACCTCAATTCTGTGACTTCACACACCTCCATTCTGACTACACACACCTCCATTCTGTGACTTCACACACCCCCATTCTGTGACTTCACACACCTCCGTTTTGACTTCACACACTTCCATTCTGTGACTTCACACACCTCCATTCTGTGACTTCACACACCTCTATTGTTTCACTTCACACACCTCCATTCTTTGACTTCACACACCTCCATTCCATGACTTCACACACCTCCATTCTATGAGTTCACACACCTCCATTCTATGAGTTCACACACCTCCAATTTGACTTCACACACCTCCATTCTATGACTTCACACACCTTCATTCTTACTTCAGAAACATCCATTCTCTCACTTCACACACCTCCATTCTATGACTTCACAAACCTCCATTCTGTGACTTCACACACCTCCATTCTGAATTCACACACCTCCATTCTGTGACTTCACACACCTCCATTCTTCCTTCACACACCTCCATTCTATGACTTCACACACTGCCATTCTATGACTTCACACACCTCCGTTCTGTGACTTCACACACCTCCATTCTGAGTTCACACACCTCCATTCTGTGACTTCACACACCTCCATTCTGTGACTTCACACACCTCCTTTCTGTCACTTCACACACCTCGATCCTATGACTTCACACACCTCCATTCTATGAATTCACACACCTCCATTCTGTGATATCACACACCTTCAATCTCACTTCACACACCTCCTTTCTGTGACTTCACACACCTCCACTCTATGACTTCACACACCTTCATTCTGACTTCACACACCTCCATTCTGTGACTTCATACACCTCACTTCTGTGACTTCATACACCTCAATTCTGTGACTTCACATACCTCCATTCTGACGTCACACACCTCCATTCTGTGACTTCACACACCTCCATTCTGTGACTTCACACACCTCTATTGTTTCACTTCACACACCTCCATTCTTTGACTGCACACACCTCCATTCTTGGACTTCACACACCTCCATTCCATGACTTCACACACCTCAATTCTATGAGTTCACACACCTCCATTCTATGAGTTCACACACCTCCATTTTGACTTCACACACCTCCATTCTATGACTTCACACACCTTCATTCTTACTTTAGAAACATCCATTCTATGACTTCACAAACCTCCATTGTATGACTTCACAAACCTCCATTCTGTGAATTCACACACCTCCATTCTGGGTTCACACACCTCAATACTGTGACTTCACACATGTCCATTCTGACTTCACACACCTCCATTCTATGACTTCACACACTTCCATTCTATGACTTCACACACCTCCATTCTTTGACTTCAAACAGCTCAATTTTGAGTACAAAAACCTCCATTCTGTGACATCACACACCTCCATTCTATGAATTCACACACCTCCATTTTATGACTTCACACAACTCCATTCTATGACTTCACACACCTCCATTCTATGAATTCACACCCCTCCATTCTGTGACTTCACACACCTCCATTCTATGACTTCACACACCTCCATTCTGTGACTTCACCCACCTCCATTCTGAGTTCACATACCTCCATTCTGTGATACACACACCTTCATTCTGTGACTTCACACACCTCCATTCTGTGACTTCACACACCTCCATTCTGAGTTCACACACCTCCATTCTGTGACTTCACACACCTCCATTCTATGATTTCACACACCTCCATTCTGACTTCACACACCTCCATTCTATGACTTCACACACCTCCATTCTGACTTCACACAGCTCCATTGTGTGACTTCACAAACCTCCATTCTATGAGTTCACACACCTCCATTCTATGAGTTCACATACCTCCAATTTGACTTCACACACCTCCATTCTATGACTTCAAACACCTTCATTCTTACTTCAGAAACATCCATTCTCTGACTTCACACACCTCCATTCTATGACTTCACACACCTTCATTCTTACTTTAGAAACATCCATTGTATGACTTCACACACCACCATTGTATGACTTCACAAACCTCCATTCTGTGACTTCACACACCTCCATTCTGGGTTCACACACCTCAATTCTGTGACTTCACACAAGTCCATTCTGACTTCACACACCACCATTCTATGACTTCACACACTTCCATTCTATGACTTCACACACCTCCATTCGTTGACATCAAAAACCACCATTCTATGACTTCACACAAGTCCATTTTGACTTCACACACCTCCATTCTATGAGTTCACACACCTCCATTTTATGACTTCACACACCTCCATTCTATGACTTCACACACCTCAATTCTATGACTTCACACACCTCCATTCTATGAGTTCACACACCTCCATTTTATGACTTCACACACCTCCATTCTATGACTTCACACACCTCCATTCTGTGATATCACACACCTCCAATCTCACTTCACACACCTCCATTCTGTGACTTCACACACCTCCACTCTATGACTTCAAACACCTTCATTCTTACTTCACAAACATCCATTCTGTGATTTCACACACCTCCATTCTGTGACTTCACACACCTTCATTCTGACTTCACACACCTCCATTCCGTGTCTTCATGCACCTCAATTCTGTGACTTCACACACCTCCATTCTGACTACACACACCTCCATTCTGTGACTTCACACACCCCCATTCTGTGACTTCACACACCTCCGTTTTGACTTCACACACTTCCATTCTGTGACTTCACACACCTCCATTCTGTGACTTCACACACCTCTATTGTTTCACTTCACACACCTCCATTCTTTGACTGCACACACCTCCATTCTTCGACTTCACACACCTCCATTCCATGACTTCACACACCTCAATTCTATGAGTTCACACACCTCCATTCTATGAGTTCACACACCTCCATTTTGACTTCACACACCTCCATTCTATGACTTCACACACCTTCATTCTTACTTTAGAAACATCCATTCTATGACTTCACAAACCTCCATTGTATGACTTCACAAACCTCCATTCTGTGATTTCACACACCTTCATTCTTATTTCTCAAACATCCATTCTCTGACTTCACACACCTCCATTCTATGACTTCACAAACCTCCATTCTGTGACTTCACACACCTCCATTCTGAGTTCACACACCTCCTTTCTATGACTTCACACACTTCCATTCTATGACTTCACACACCTCCATTCTGTGGCTTCACACACCTACATTCTGAGTTCACACACCTCCATTCTGTGACTTCACACACCTCCATTCTGTGACTTCATAGACCTCCATTCTGTGACTTCACACACCACGATCCTATGACTTCACACCTCCATTCTATGAATTCACACAGCTCCATTTTGTGATTTCACAAACCTCCATTCTATGACTTCACACACCTCCATTCTGTGACTTCATACACCTCCATTCTGAGTTCACACACCTCCATTCTATGACTTCACACATCTCCATTCTATGACTTCACTCACCTCCATTCTGACTTCACACACCTCCATTCTGACTTCACACACCTCAATTCTGTGACTTCCCACACCTCCATTCTATGATTTCACACACTTCCATTCTATGACTTCACAGACCTCCATTCTATGACTTCACACACCTCATTTCTGAGTTGACACACCTCCATTCTGTGATTTAACACACCTCCATTCTGACTTCACACACCTCCATTCTATGACTTCACACACCTCCATTCGTTGACATCAAAAACCACCATTCTATGACTTCACACAACTCCATTTTGACTTCACACACCTCCCTTCTATGAGTTCACACACCTCCATTTTATGACTTCACACACCTCCATTCTATGAATTCACACTCCTCCATTCTGTGACTTCACACACCTCCATTCTATGACTTCACACACCTCCATTCTGTGACTTCACCCACCTCCATTCTGAGTTCACATACCTCCATTCTGTGATACACACACCTTCATTCTGTGACTTCACACACCTCCATTCTGTGACTTCACACACCTCCATTCTATGACTTCACACACCTCCATTCTGTGACTTCACCCACCTCCATTCTGAGTTCACACACCTCCATTCTGTGACTTTACACACCTCCATTCTATGATTTCACACACCTCCATTCTATGACTTCACACACCTCCATTGTGACTTCACACACCTTGATTCTATGATTTCACATACCTCCATTCTGACTTCACACACCTCCATTCTATGACTTCACACACCTCCCTTCTGACTTCACACAGCTCCATTGTGTGACTTCACAAAACTCCATTCTATGATTTCACACACCTCCATACTATGACTTCACACACCTCCATCTATGACTTCACACACCTCCATTCTGAGTTCACACACCTCCATTCTGTGACTTCACACACCTCCATTCTGACTTCACTCACCTCCATTGTATGACTTCACTCACCTCCATTCTGTGACTTCACACACCTCCATTCTATGACTTCACACACTTCAATTGTGACGTCACACACCTCCATTCTATGAATTCACAAATCTCCGTTCTATGACTTCACACACCTCCATTCTGACTTTACACACCTCCATTCTATGACTTCACAGACCTCGAATCTGTGTCTTCAGTCACCTCCACTGTATGACTTCACACTGCTCCATTCTATAACTTCCCACACCTCCTTTCTATGACTTCACCCACCTCCCTTCTATGACCGCACACCTCCATTCGAGACTTCACACACCTCCATTGTGTGACTTCATACACCTCCATTCTTTGACTTCTCACACCTCCATTCGTTGACTTCACACACCTCTACTCTATGACTTCACACACCTTCATTCTTACTTCACAAACATCGATTCTGTGACTTCACACACCTCCATTCTATGATTTCACACATCTCCATTCTGTGATTCACACACCTGCATTCTGTGTTCACACAGCTCAATATTGTGACTTCACACACCTCCATTCTGACTTCACACACCTCCATTCTATGACTTCACACACATCCATTCTGTGACTTCACACACCTCCATTCTGAGTTGACACACCTCCATTCTGTGATTTCACACACCTCCATTCTTGGACTTCACACACCTCTATTCCATGACTTCACACACCTCAATTCTATGAGTTCACACACCTCCATTCTATGAGTTCACACACCTCCATTCTGTGACTTCACACACCACCTTTTTGACTTCACACACATCCATTCTGTGACTTCACACACCTCCATTCTGTGACTTCACACACCTCCGTTTTGACTTCACACACTTCCAATCTGTGACTTCACACACCTCCATTCTGTGACTTCACACACCTCTATTGTTTCACTTCACACACCTCCATTCTTTTACTTCACACCCCGCCATTCCATGACTTCACAAACCTCCATTCTCTGAGTTCACACACCTCCATTCTATGAGTTCACACACCTCCAATTTGACTTCACACACGTCCATTCTATGACTTCAAACACCTTCATTCTTACTTCAGAAACATCCATTCTCTGACTTCACACACCTCCATTCTATGACTTCACACACCTCTATTCTATGACTTCACACACCTCCATTCTATGAGTTCACACACCTCCATTTTATGACTTCACACACCTCCATTCTATGACTTCACACACCTCCATTCTGTGATATCACACACCTCCAATCTCACTTCACACACCTCCATTCTGTGACTTCACACACCTCCACTCTATGACTTCAAACACCTTCATTCTTACTTCACAAACATCCATTCTGTGATTTCACACACCTCCATTCTGTGACTTCACACACCTTCATTCTGACTTCACACACCTCCATTCCGTGACTTCATACACCTCAATTCTGTGACTTCACACACCTCCATTCTGACTACACACACCTCCATTCTGTGACTTCACACACCCCCATTCTGTGACTTCACACACCTCTATTGTTTCACTTCACACACCTCCATTCTTTGACTGCACACACCTCCATTCTTGGACTTCACACACCTCCATTCCATGACTTCACACACCTCAATTCTATGAGTTCACACACCTCCATTCTATGAGTTCACACACCTCCATTTTGACTTCACACACCTCCATTCTATGACTTCACACACCTTCATTCTTACTTTAGAAACATCCATTCTATGACTTCACAAACCTCCATTGTATGACTTCACAAAAATCTATTCTGTGATTTCACACACCTTCATTCTTATTTCACAAACATCCATTCTCTGACTTCACACACCTCCATTCTATGACTTCACAAACCTCCATTCTGTGACTTCACACACCTCCATTCTGAGTTCACGCACCTCCTTTCTATGACTTCACACACTTCCATTGTATGACTTCACACACCTCCATTCTGTGACTTCACACACCTCCATTCTGTGACTTCATAGACCTCCATTCTGTGACTTCACACACCTCGATCCTATGACTTCACACCTCCATTCTATGAATTCACACACCTCCATTTTGTGATTTCACAAACCTCCATTCTATGACTTCACACACCTCCATTCTGTGACTTCATACACCTCCATTCTGAGTTCACACACCTCCATTCTATGACTTCACACATCTCCATTCTATGACTTCACTCACCTCCATTCTGACTTCACACACCTCCATTCTGACTTCTCACACCTCAAATCTGTGACTTCCCACACCTCCATTCTATGATTTCACACACTTCCATTCTATGACTTCACAGACCTCCATTCTATGACTTCACACACCTCATTTCTGAGTTGACACACCTCCATTCTGTGATTTAACACACCTCCAATCTGACTTCACACACCTCCATTCTATGACTTCACACACCTCCATTCTATGAATTCACACCCCTCCATTCTGTGACTTCACACACCTCCATTCTATGACTTCACACACCTCCATTCTGTGACTTCACCCACCTCCATTCTGAGTTCACATACCTCCATTCTGTGATACACACACCTTCATTCTGTGACTTCACACACCTCCATTCTGTGACTTCACACACCTCCATTCTGAGTTCACACACCTCCATTCTGTGACTTCACACACCTCCATTCTATGATTTCACACACCTCCATTCTGACTTCACACACCTCCATTCTATGACTTCACACACCTCCATTCTGACTTCACACAGCTCCATTGTGTGACTTCACAAACCTCCATTCTATGAGTTCACACACCTCCATTCTATGAGTTCACATACCTCCAATTTGACTTCACACACCTCCATTCTATGACTTCAAACACCTTCATTCTTACTTCAGAAACATCCATTCTCTGACTTCACACACCTCCATTCTATGACTTCACACACCTTCATTCTTACTTTAGAAACATCCATTGTATGACTTCACACACCACCATTGTATGACTTCACAAACCTCCATTCTGTGACTTCACACACCTCCATTCTGGGTTCACACACCTCAATTCTGTGACTTCACACAAGTCCATTCTGACTTCACACACCACCATTCTATGACTTCACACACTTCCATTCTATGACTTCACACACCTCCATTCGTTGACATCAAAAAACACCATTCTATGACTTCACACAAGTCCATTTTGACTTCACACACCTCCATTCTATGAGTTCACACACCTCCATTTTATGACTTCACACACCTCCATTCTATGACTTCACACACCTCAATTCTATGACTTCACACACCTCCATTCTATGAGTTCACACACCTCCATTTTATGACTTCACACACCTCCATTCTATGACTTCACACACCTCCATTCTGTGATATCACACACCTCCAATCTCACTTCACACACCTCCATTCTGTGACTTCACACACCTCCACTCTATGACTTCAAACACCTTCATTCTTACTTCACAAACATCCATTCTGTGATTTCACACACCTCCATTCTGTGACTTCACACACCTTCATTCTGACTTCACACACCTCCATTCCGTGTCTTCATGCACCTCAATTCTGTGACTTCACACACCTCCATTCTGACTACACACACCTCCATTCTGTGACTTCACACACCCCCATTCTGTGACTTCACACACCTCCGTTTTGACTTCACACACTTCCATTCTGTGACTTCACACACCTCCATTCTGTGACTTCACACACCTCTATTGTTTCACTTCACACACCTCCATTCTTTGACTGCACACACCTCCATTCTTCGACTTCACACACCTCCATTCCATGACTTCACACACCTCAATTCTATGAGTTCACACACCTCCATTCTATGAGTTCACACACCTCCATTTTGACTTCACACACCTCCATTCTATGACTTCACACACCTTCATTCTTACTTTAGAAACATCCATTCTATGACTTCACAAACCTCCATTGTATGACTTCACAAACCTCCATTCTGTGATTTCACACACCTTCATTCTTATTTCTCAAACATCCATTCTCTGACTTCACACACCTCCATTCTATGACTTCACAAACCTCCATTCTGTGACTTCACACACCTCCATTCTGAGTTCACACACCTCCTTTCTATGACTTCACACACTTCCATTCTATGACTTCACACACCTCCATTCTGTGGCTTCACACACCTACATTCTGAGTTCACACACCTCCATTCTGTGACTTCACACACCTCCATTCTGTGACTTCATAGACCTCCATTCTGTGACTTCACACACCACGATCCTATGACTTCACACCTCCATTCTATGAATTCACACACCTCCATTTTGTGATTTCACAAACCTCCATTCTATGACTTCACACACCTCCATTCTGTGACTTCATACACCTCCATTCTGAGTTCACACACCTCCATTCTATGACTTCACACATCTCCATTCTATGACTTCACTCACCTCCATTCTGACTTCACACACCTCCATTCTGACTTCACACACCTCAATTCTGTGACTTCCCACACCTCCATTCTATGATTTCACACACTTCCATTCTATGACTTCACAGACCTCCATTCTATGACTTCACACACCTCATTTCTGAGTTGACACACCTCCATTCTGTGATTTAACACACCTCCATTCTGACTTCACACACCTCCATTCTATGACTTCACACACCTCCATTCGTTGACATCAAAAACCACCATTCTATGACTTCACACAACTCCATTTTGACTTCACACACCTCCCTTCTATGAGTTCACACACCTCCATTTTATGACTTCACACACCTCCATTCTATGAATTCACACTCCTCCATTCTGTGACTTCACACACCTCCATTCTATGACTTCACACACCTCCATTCTGTGACTTCACCCACCTCCATTCTGAGTTCACATACCTCCATTCTGTGATACACACACCTTCATTCTGTGACTTCACACACCTCCATTCTGTGACTTCACACACCTCCATTCTATGACTTCACACACCTCCATTCTGTGACTTCACCCACCTCCATTCTGAGTTCACACACCTCCATTCTGTGACTTTACACACCTCCATTCTATGATTTCACACACCTCCATTCTATGACTTCACACACCTCCATTGTGACTTCACACACCTTGATTCTATGATTTCACATACCTCCATTCTGACTTCACACACCTCCATTCTATGACTTCACACACCTCCCTTCTGACTTCACACAGCTCCATTGTGTGACTTCACAAAACTCCATTCTATGATTTCACACACCTCCATACTATGACTTCACACACCTCCATCTATGACTTCACACACCTCCATTCTGAGTTCACACACCTCCATTCTGTGACTTCACACACCTCCATTCTGACTTCACTCACCTCCATTGTATGACTTCACTCACCTCCATTCTGTGACTTCACACACCTCCATTCTATGACTTCACACACTTCAATTGTGACGTCACACACCTCCATTCTATGAATTCACAAATCTCCGTTCTATGACTTCACACACCTCCATTCTGACTTTACACACCTCCATTCTATGACTTCACAGACCTCGAATCTGTGTCTTCAGTCACCTCCACTGTATGACTTCACACTGCTCCATTCTATAACTTCCCACACCTCCTTTCTATGACTTCACCCACCTCCCTTCTATGACCGCACACCTCCATTCGAGACTTCACACACCTCCATTGTGTGACTTCATACACCTCCATTCTTTGACTTCTCACACCTCCATTCGTTGACTTCACACACCTCTACTCTATGACTTCACACACCTTCATTCTTACTTCACAAACATCGATTCTGTGACTTCACACACCTCCATTCTATGATTTCACACATCTCCATTCTGTGATTCACACACCTGCATTCTGTGTTCACACAGCTCAATATTGTGACTTCACACACCTCCATTCTGACTTCACACACCTCCATTCTATGACTTCACACACATCCATTCTGTGACTTCACACACCTCCATTCTGAGTTGACATACCTCCATTCTGTGATTTCACACACCTCCATTCTTGGACTTCACACACCTCTATTCCATGACTTCACACACCTCAATTCTATGAGTTCACACACCTCCATTCTATGAGTTCACACACCTCCATTCTGTGACTTCACACACCACCTTTTTGACTTCACACACATCCATTCTGTGACTTCACACACCTCCATTCTGTGACTTCACACACCTCCGTTTTGACTTCACACACTTCCAATCTGTGACTTCACACACCTCCATTCTGTGACTTCACACACCTCTATTGTTTCACTTCACACACCTCCATTCTTTTACTTCACACCCCGCCATTCCATGACTTCACAAACCTCCATTCTCTGAGTTCACACACCTCCATTCTATGAGTTCACACACCTCCAATTTGACTTCACACACGTCCATTCTATGACTTCAAACACCTTCATTCTTACTTCAGAAACATCCATTCTCTGACTTCACACACCTCCATTCTATGACTTCACACACCTCTATTCTATGACTTCACACACCTCCATTCTATGAGTTCACACACCTCCATTTTATGACTTCACACACCTCCATTCTATGACTTCACACACCTCCATTCTGTGATATCACACACCTCCAATCTCACTTCACACACCTCCATTCTGTGACTTCACACACCTCCACTCTATGACTTCAAACACCTTCATTCTTACTTCACAAACATCCATTCTGTGATTTCACACACCTCCATTCTGTGACTTCACACACCTTCATTCTGACTTCACACACCTCCATTCCGTGACTTCATACACCTCAATTCTGTGACTTCACACACCTCCATTCTGACTACACACACCTCCATTCTGTGACTTCACACACCCCCATTCTGTGACTTCACACACCTCTATTGTTTCACTTCACACACCTCCATTCTTTGACTGCACACACCTCCATTCTTGGACTTCACACACCTCCATTCCATGACTTCACACACCTCAATTCTATGAGTTCACACACCTCCATTCTATGAGTTCACACACCTCCATTTTGACTTCACACACCTCCATTCTATGACTTCACACACCTTCATTCTTACTTTAGAAACATCCATTCTATGACTTCACAAACCTCCATTGTATGACTTCACAAACCTCTATTCTGTGATTTCACACACCTTCATTCTTATTTCACAAACATCCATTCTCTGACTTCACACACCTCCATTCTATGACTTCACAAACCTCCCTTCTGTGACTTCACACACCTCCATTCTGAGTTCACGCACCTCCTTTCTATGACTTCACACACTTCCATTGTATGACTTCACACACCTCCATTCTGTGACTTCACACACCTCCATTCTGTGACTTCATAGACCTCCATTCTGTGACTTCACACACCTCGATCCTATGACTTCACACCTCCATTCTATGAATTCACACACCTCCATTTTGTGATTTCACAAACCTCCATTCTATGACTTCACACACCTCCATTCTGTGACTTCATACACCTCCATTCTGAGTTCACACACCTCCATTCTATGACTTCACACATCTCCATTCTATGACTTCACTCACCTCCATTCTGACTTCACACACCTCCATTCTGACTTCTCACACCTCAAATCTGTGACTTCCCACACCTCCATTCTATGATTTCACACACTTCCATTCTATGACTTCACAGACCTCCATTCTATGACTTCACACACCTCATTTCTGAGTTGACACACCTCCATTCTGTGATTTAACACACCTCCAATCTGACTTCACACACCTCCATTCTATGACTTCACACACCTCCATTCGTTGACATAAAAAACCACCATTCTATGACTTCACACAACTCCATTTTGACTTCACACACCTCCCTTCTATGAGTTCACACACCTCCATTTTATGACTTCACTCACCTCCATTCTATGAATTCACACTCCTCCATTCTGTGACTTCACACACCTCCATTCTATGACTTCACACACCTCCATTCTGTGACTTCACCCACCTCCATTCTGAGTTCACATACCTCCATTCTGTGATACACACACCTTCATTCTGTGACTTCACACACCTCCATTCTGTGACTTCACACACCTCCATTCTATGACTTCACACACCTCCATTCTGTGACTTCACCCACCTCCATTCTGAGTTCACACACCTCCATTCTGTGACTTTACACACCTCCATTCTATGATTTCACACACCTCCATTCTATGACTTCACACACCTCCATTGTGACTTCACACACCTTGATTCTATGATTTCACATACCTCCATTCTGACTTCACACACCTCCATTCTATGACTTCACACACCTCCCTTCTGACTTCACACAGCTCCATTGTGTGACTTCACAAAACTCCATTCTATGATTTCACACACCTCCATACTATGACTTCACACACCTCCATCTATGACTTCACACACCTCCATTCTGAGTTCACACACCTCCATTCTGTGACTTCACACACCTCCATTCTGACTTCACTCACCTCCATTGTATGACTTCACTCACCTCCATTCTGTGACTTCACACACCTCCATTCTATGACTTCACACACTTCAATTGTGACGTCACACACCTCCATTCTATGAATTCACAAATCTCCATTCTATGACTTCACACACCTCCATTCTGACTTTACACACCTCCATTCTATGACTTCACAGACCTCGAATCTGTGTCTTCAGTCACCTCCACTGTATGACTTCACACTGCTCCATTCTATGACTTCCCACACCTCCTTTCTATGACTTCACCCACCTCCCTTCTATGACCGCACACCTCCATTAGAGACTTCACACACCTCCATTGTGTGACTTCATACACCTCCATTCTGTGACTTCTCACACCTCCATTCGTTGACTTCACACACCTCTACTCTATGACTTCACACACCTTCATTCTTACTTCACAAACATCGATTCTATGACTTCACACACCTCCATTCTATGATTTCACACACCTCCATTCTGTGATTCACACACCTGCATTCTGTGTTCACACAGCTCAATATTGTGACTTCACACACCTCCATTCTGACTTCACACACCTCCATTCTATGACTTCACACACATCCATTCTGTGACTTCACACACCTCCATTCTGAGTTGACACACCTACATTCTGTGATTTCACACACCTCCATTCTTGGACTTCACACACCTCTATTCCATGACTTCACACACCTCAATTCTATGAGTTCACACACCTCCATTCTATGAGTTCACACACCTCCATTCTGTGACTTCACACACCACCTTTTTGACTTCACACACATCCATTCTGTGACTTCACACACCTCCATTCTGTGACTTCACACACCTCCGTTTTGACTTCACACACTTCCAATCTGTGACTTCACACACCTCCATTCTGTGACTTCACACACCTCTATTGTGTCACTTCACACACCTCCATTCTTTTACTTCACACCCCGCCATTCCATGACTTCACAAACCTCCATTCTATGAGTTCACACACCTCCATTCTATGAGTTCACACACCTCCAATTTGACTTCACACACGTCCATTCTATAACTTCAAACACCTTCATTCTTACTTCAGAAACATCCATTCTCTGACTTCACACACCTCCATTCTATGACTTCACACACCTTCATTCTTACTTTAGAAAAATCCATTCTATGACTTCACACACCTCCATTGTATGACTTCACAAACCTCCATTCTGTGACTTCACACACCTCCATTCTGGGTTCAGACACCTCAATTCTGTGACTTCACACATGTCCATTCTAACTTCACGCACCTCCATTCTATGACTTCACACACTTCCATGCTATGACTTCACACACCTCCATTCGTTGACATGAAAAACCACAATTCTATGACTTCACACAAGTCCATTTTGACTTCACACACCTCCATTCTATGAGTTCACACACCTCCATTTTATGACTTCACACCCCTCCATTCTATGACTTCACACACCTCAATTCTATGACTTCACACACCTCCATTCTATGAGTTCACACACCTCCATTTTATGACTTCACACACCTCCATTCTATGACTTCACACACCTCCATTCTGTGATATCACACACCTCCAATCTCACTTCACACACCTCCATTCTGTGACTTCACACACCTCCACTCTATGACTTCAATCACCTTCATTCTTACTTCACAAACATCCATTCTGTGACTTCACACACCTCCATTCTTTGACTTCACACACCTTCATTATGACTTCACACACCTCCATTCTGTGACTTCATACACCTCAATTCTGTGACTTCACACACCTCCATTCTGACTTCACACACCTCCATTCTGTGACTTCACACACCTCCATTCTGTGACTTCACACACCTCCGTTTTGACTTCACACACTTCCATTCTGTGACTTCACACACCTCCATTCTGTGACTTCACACACCTCTATTGTTTCACTTCACACACCTCCATTCTTTGACTTCACACACCTCCATTCCATGACTTCACACACCTCCATTCTATGAGTTCACACACCTCCATTCTATGAGTTCACACACCTCCAATTTGACTTCACACACCTCCATTCTATGACTTCACACACCTTCATTCTTACTTCAGAATCATCCATTCTCTGACTTCACACACCTCCATTCTATGACTTCACAAACCTCCCTTCTGTGACTTCACACACCTCCATTCTGAATTCACACACCTCCATTCTGTGACTTCACACACCTCCATTCTTCCTTCACACACCTCCATTCTATGACTTCACACACTGCCATTCTATGACTTCACACACCTCCATTCTGTGGCTTCACACACCTCCATTCTGAGTTCACACACCTCCATTCTGTGACTTCACACACCTCCATTCTGTGACTTCACCCACCTCCATTCTGAGTTCACATACCTCCATTCTGTGATACACACACCTTCATTCTGTGACTTCACACACCTCCATTCTATGACTTCACAAACCTCCCTTCTGTGACTTCACACACCTCCATTCTGAATTCACACACCTCCATTCTATGACTTCACACAATTCCATTTTGACTTCACACACCTCCCTTCTATGAGTTCACACACCTCCATTTTATGACTTCACACACCTCCATTCTATGAATTCACACTCCTCCATTCTGTGACTTCACACACCTCCATTCTATGACTTCACACACCTCCATTCTGTGACTTCACCCACCTCCATTCTGAGTTCACATACCTCCATTCTGTGATACACACACCTTCATTCTGTGACTTCACACACCTCCATTCTGTGACTTCACACACCTCCATTCTATGACTTCACACACCTCCATTCTGTGACTTCACCCACCTCCATTCTGAGTTCACACACCTCCATTCTGTGACTTTACACACCTCCATTCTATGATTTCACACACCTCCATTCTATGACTTCACACACCTCCATTGTGACTTCACACACCTTGATTCTATGATTTCACATACCTCCATTCTGACTTCACACACCTCCATTCTATGACTTCACACACCTCCCTTCTGACTTCACACAGCTCCATTGTGTGACTTCACAAAACTCCATTCTATGATTTCACACACCTCCATACTATGACTTCACACACCTCCATCTATGACTTCACACACCTCCATTCTGAGTTCACACACCTCCATTCTGTGACTTCACACACCTCCATTCTGACTTCACTCACCTCCATTGTATGACTTCACTCACCTCCATTCTGTGACTTCACACACCTCCATTCTATGACTTCACTCACTTCAATTGTGACGTCACACACCTCCATTCTATGAATTCACAAATCTCCATTCTATGACTTCACACACCTCCATTCTGACTTTACACACCTCCATTCTATGACTTCACAGACCTCGAATCTGTGTCTTCAGTCACCTCCACTGTATGACTTCACACTGCTCCATTCTATGACTTCCCACACCTCCTTTCTATGACTTCACCCACCTCCCTTCTATGACCGCACACCTCCATTAGAGACTTCACACACCTCCATTGTGTGACTTCATACACCTCCATTCTGTGACTTCTCACACCTCCATTCGTTGACTTCACACACCTCTACTCTATGACTTCACACACCTTCATTCTTACTTCACAAACATCGATTCTATGACTTCACACACCTCCATTCTATGATTTCACACACCTCCATTCTGTGATTCACACACCTGCATTCTGTGTTCACACAGCTCAATATTGTGACTTCACACACCTCCATTCTGACTTCACACACCTCCATTCTATGACTTCACACACATCCATTCTGTGACTTCACACACCTCCATTCTGAGTTGACACACCTCCATTCTGTGATTTCACACACCTCCATTCTTGGACTTCACACACCTCTATTCCATGACTTCACACACCTCAATTCTATGAGTTCACACACCTCCATTCTATGAGTTCACACACCTCCATTCTGTGACTTCACACACCACCTTTTTGACTTCACACACATCCATTCTGTGACTTCACACACCTCCATTCTGTGACTTCACACACCTCCGTTTTGACTTCACACACTTCCAATCTGTGACTTCACACAGCTCCATTCTGTGACTTCACACACCTCTATTGTTTCACTTCACACACCTCCATTCTTTTACTTCACACCCCGCCATTCCATGACTTCACAAACCTCCATTCTATGAGTTCACACACCTCCATTCTATGAGTTCACACACCTCCAATTTGACTTCACACACGTCCATTCTATAACTTCAAACACCTTCATTCTTACTTCAGAAACATCCATTCTCTGACTTCACACACCTCCATTCTATGACTTCACACACCTTCATTCTTACTTTAGAAAAATCCATTCTATGACTTCACACACCTCCATTGTATGACTTCACAAACCTCCATTCTGTGACTTCACACACCTCCATTCTGGGTTCAGACACCTCAATTCTGTGACTTCACACATGTCCATTCTAACTTCACGCACCTCCATTCTATGACTTCACACACTTCCATGCTATGACTTCACACACCTCCATTCGTTGACATGAAAAACCACAATTCTATGACTTCACACAAGTCCATTTTGACTTCACACACCTCCATTCTATGAGTTCACACACCTCCATTTTATGACTTCACACACCTCCATTCTATGACTTCACACACCTCAATTCTATGACTTCACACACCTCCATTCTATGAGTTCACACACCTCCATTTTATGACTTCACACACCTCCATTCTATGACTTCACACACCTCCATTCTGTGATATCACACCTCCAATCTCACTTCACACACCTCCATTCTGTGACTTCACACACCTCCACTCTATGACTTCAATCACCTTCATTCTTACTTCACAAACATCCATTCTGTGACTTCACACACCTCCATTCTTTGACTTCACACACCTTCATTCTGACTTCACACACCTCCAT
Organism: Megascapheus bottae; assembly: GCA_024803745.1. Lineage (NCBI taxonomy): Eukaryota > Metazoa > Chordata > Mammalia > Rodentia > Geomyidae > Megascapheus > Megascapheus bottae. Next base: position 266,812 of record JANJXV010000292.1, read on the forward strand.
TCTGTGACTTCATACACCTCAATTCTGTGACTTCACACACCTCCATTCTGACTTCACACACCTCCATTCTGTGACTTCACACACCTCCATTCTGTGACTTCACACACCTCCGTTTTGACTTCACACACTTCCATTCTGTGACTTCACACACCTCCATTCTGTGACTTCACACACCTCTATTGTTTCACTTCACACACCTCCATTCTTTGACTTCACACACCTCCATTCCATGACTTCACACACCTCCATTCTATGAGTTCACACACCTCCATTCTATGAGTTCACACACCTCCAATTTGACTTCACACACCTCCATTCTATGACTTCACACACCTTCATTCTTACTTCAGAATCATCCATTCTCTGACTTCACACACCTCCATTCTATGACTTCACAAACCTCCCTTCTGTGACTTCACACACCTCCATTCTGAATTCACACACCTCCATTCTGTGACTTCACACACCTCCATTCTTCCTTCACACACCTCCATTCTATGACTTCACACACTGCCATTCTATGACTTCACACACCTCCATTCTGTGGCTTCACACACCTCCATTCTGAGTTCACACACCTCCATTCTGTGACTTCACACACCTCCATTCTGTGACTTCACACACCTCCTTTCTGTCACTTCACACACCTCGATCCTATGACTTCACACACCTCCATTCTGACTTCACACACCTCCATTCTATGACTTCACACACATCCATTCTGTGACTTCACACACCTCCATTCTGAGTTGACACACCTCCATTCTGTGATTTCACACACCTCCATTCTTGGACTTCACACACCTCTATTCCATGACTTCACACACCTCAATTCTATGAATTCACACACCTCCATTCTATGAGTTCACACACCTCCATTCTGTGACTTCACACACCACCTTTTTGACTTCACACACATCCATTCAGTGACTTCACACACCTCCATTCTGTGACTTCACACACCTCCGTTTTGACTTCACACACTTCCAATCTGTGACTTCACACACCTCCATTCTGTGACTTCACACACCTCTATTGTTTCACTTCACACACCTCCATTCTTTTACTTCACACCCCGCCATTCCATGACTTCACAAACCTCCATTCTCTGAGTTCACACACCTCCATTCTATGAGTTCACACACCTCCAATTTGACTTCACACACGTCCATTCTATGACTTCAAACACCTTCATTCTTACTTCAGAAACATCCATTCTCTGACTTCACACACCTCCATTCTATGACTTCACACACCTTCATTCTTACTTTAGAAACATCCATTCTATGACTTCACACACCTCCATTGTATGACTTCACAAACCTCCATTTTGTGACTTCACACACCTCCATTCTGGGGTCACACACCTCAATTCTGTGACTTCACACATGTCCATTCTAACTTCACGCACCTCCATTCTATGACTTCACACACTTCCATGCTATGACTTCACACACCTCCATTCGTTGACATGAAAAACCACAATTCTATGACTTCACACAAGTCCATTTTGACTTCACACACCTCCATTCTATGAGTTCACACACCTCCATTTTATGACTTCACACACCTCCATTCTATGACTTCACACACCTCAATTCTATGACTTCACACACCTCCATTCTATGAGTTCACACACCTCCATTTTATGACTTCACACACCTCCATTCTATGACTTCACACACCTCCATTCTGTGATATCACACCTCCAATCTCACTTCACACACCTCCATTCTGTGACTTCACACACCTCCACTCTATGACTTCAATCACCTTCATTCTTACTTCACAAACATCCATTCTGTGACTTCACACACCTCCATTCTTTGACTTCACACACCTTCATTCTGACTTCACACACCTCCATTCTGTGACTTCATACACCTCAATTCTGTGACTTCACACACCTCCATTCTGACTTCACACACCTCCATTCTGTGACTTCACACACCTCCATTCTGTGACTTCACACACCTCCGTTTTGACTTCACACACTTCCATTCTGTGACTTCACACACCTCCATTCTGTGACTTCACACACCTCTATTGTTTCACTTCACACACCTCCATTCTTTGACTTCACACACCTCCATTCCATGACTTCACACACCTCCATTCTATGAGTTCACACACCTCCATTCTATGAGTTCACACACCTCCAATTTGACTTCACACACCTCCATTCTATGACTTCACACACCTTCATTCTTACTTCAGAATCATCCATTCTCTGACTTCACACACCTCCATTCTATGACTTCACAAACCTCCCTTCTGTGACTTCACACACCTCCATTCTGAATTCACACACCTCCATTCTGTGACTTCACACACCTCCATTCTTCCTTCACACACCTCCATTCTATGACTTCACACACTGCCATTCTATGACTTCACACACCTCCATTCTGTGGCTTCACACACCTCCATTCTGAGTTCACACACCTCCATTCTGTGACTTCACACACCTCCATTCTGTGACTTCACACACCTCCTTTCTGTCACTTCACACACCTCGATCCTATGACTTCACACACCTCCATTCTGACTTCACACACCTCCATTCTATGACTTCACACACATCCATTCTGTGACTTCACACACCTCCATTCTGAGTTGACACACCTCCATTCTGTGATTTCACACACCTCCATTCTTGGACTTCACACACCTCTATTCCATGACTTCACACACCTCAATTCTATGAATTCACACACCTCCATTCTATGAGTTCACACACCTCCATTCTGTGACTTCACACACCACCTTTTTGACTTCACACACATCCATTCAGTGACTTCACACACCTCCATTCTGTGACTTCACACACCTCCGTTTTGACTTCACACACTTCCAATCTGTGACTTCACACACCTCCATTCTGTGACTTCACACACCTCTATTGTTTCACTTCACACACCTCCATTCTTTTACTTCACACCCCGCCATTCCATGACTTCACAAACCTCCATTCTCTGAGTTCACACACCTCCATTCTATGAGTTCACACACCTCCAATTTGACTTCACACACGTCCATTCTATGACTTCAAACACCTTCATTCTTACTTCAGAAACATCCATTCTCTGACTTCACACACCTCCATTCTATGACTTCACACACCTTCATTCTTACTTTAGAAACATCCATTCTATGACTTCACACACCTCCATTGTATGACTTCACAAACCTCCATTTTGTGACTTCACACACCTCCATTCTGGGGTCACACACCTCAATTCTGTGACTTCACACATGTCCATTCTAACTTCACGCACCTCCATTCTATGACTTCACACACTTCCATTCTATGACTTCACACACCTCCATTCGTTGACATCAAAAACCACCATTCTATGACTTCACACAAGTCCATTTTGACTTCACACACATCCATTCTATGAGTTCACACACCTCCATTTTATGACTTCACACACCTCCATTCTATGAGTTCACACAACTCAATTCTATGACTTCACACACCTGCATTCTATGAGTTCACACACCTCCATTTTATGACTTCACACACCTCCATTCTATGACTTCACACACCTCCATTCTGTGATATCACACACCTCCAATCTCACTTCACACACCTCCATTCTGTGACTTCACACACCTCCACTCTATGACTTCAATCACCTTCATTCTTACTTCACAAACATCCATTCTGTGACTTCACACACCTCCATTCTGTGACTTCACACACCTTCATTCTGACTTCACACACCTCCATTCTGTGACTTCATACACCTCAATTCTGTGACTTCACACACCTCCATTCTGACTTCACACACCTCCATTCTGTGACTTCACACACCTCCATTCCATGACTTCACACACCTCAATTCTATGAGTTCACACACCTCCATTCTATGACTTCACACACCTTCATTCTTACTTTAGAAACATCCATTCTATGACTTCACAAACCTCCATTGTATGACTTCACAAACCTCCATTCTGTGAATTCACACATCTCCATTCTGGGTTCACACACCTCAATACTGTGACTTCACACATATCCATTCTGACTTCACACACCTCTATTCTATGACTTCACACACTTCCATTCTATGACTTCACACACCTCCATTCTTTGACTTCAAACAGCTCAATTTTGAGTACAAAAACCTCCATTCTGTGACTTCACACACCTCCATTCTCTGAATTCACACACCTCCATTTTATGACTTCACACACCTCCATTCTATGACTTCACACACCTCCATTCTATGAATTCACACCCCTCCATTCTGTGACTTCACACACCTCCATTCCATGACTTCACACACCTCCATTCTGTGACTTCACCCACCTCCATTCTGAGTTCACATACCTCCATTCTGTGATACACACACCTTTATTCTGTGACTTCACACACCTCCATTCTGTGACTTCACACACCTCCATTCTGAGTTCACACACCTCCATTCTGTGACTTCACACACCTCCATTCTATGATTTCACACACCTCCATTCTAAGACTTCACACACCTCCATTGTGACTTCACACACCTTGATTCTATGATTTCACATACCTCCATTCTGACTTCACACACCTCCATTCTATGACTTCACACACCTCCATTCTGACTTCACACAGCTCCATTGTGTGACTTCACAAACCTCCATTCTATGAGTTCACACACCTCCATTCTGGGTTCACACACCTCAATTCTGTGACTTCACACATGTCCATTCTGACTTCACACACCTCCATTCTATGACTTCACACACTTCCATTCTATGACTTCACACACCTCCATTCGTTGACATCAAAAACCACCATTCTATGACTTCACACAAGTCCATTTTGACTTCACACACCTCCATTCTATGAGTTCACACACCTCCATTCTATGACTTCACACACCTCAATTCTATGACTTCACACACCTCCATTCTATGAGTTCACACACCTCCATTTTATGACTTCACACACCTCCATTCTATGACTTCACACACCTCCATTCTGTGATATCACACACCTCCAATTTCACTTCACACACCTCCATTCTGTGACTTCACACACCTCCACTCTAGGACTTCAAACACCTTCATTCTTACTTCACAAACATCCATTCTGTGATTTCACACACCTCCATTCTGTGACTTCACACACCTTCATTGTGACTTCACACACCTCCATTCCGTGACTTCATACACCTCAATTCTGTGACTTCACACACCTCCATTCTGACTACACACACCTCCATTCTGTGACTTCACACACCTCCATTCTGTGACTTCACACACCTCCATTCTGTGACTTCACACACCTCCGTTTTGACTTCACACACTTCCATTCTGTGACTTCACACACCTCCATTCTGTGACTTCACACACCTCTATTGTTTCACTTCACACACCTCCATTCTGTGACTTCACACACCTCCGTTTTGACTTCACACACTTCCATTCTGTGACTTCACACACCTCCATTCTGTGACTTCACACACCTCTATTGTTTCACTTCACACACCTCCATTCTTTGACTTCACACACCTCCATTCCATGACTTCACACACCTCCATTCTATGAGTTCACACCTCCATTCTATGAGTTCACACACCTCCAATTTGACTTCACACACCTCCATTCTATGACTTCACACACCTTCATTCTTACTTCAGAAAAATCCATTCTCTCACTTCACACACCTCCATTCTATGACTTCACAAACCTCCATTCTGTGACTTCACACACCTCCATTCTGAATTCACACACCTCCATTCTGTGACTTCACACACCTCCATTCTTCCTTCACACACCTCCATTCTATGACTTCACACACTGCCATTCTATGACTTCACACACCTCCATTCTGTGGCTTCACACACCTCCATTCTGAGTTCACACACCTCCATTCTGTGACTTCACACACCTCCATTCTGTGACTTCACACACCTCCTTTCTGTCACTTCACACACCTCGATCCTATGACTTCACACACCTCCATTCTATGAATTCACACACCTCCATTCTGTGATATCACACACCTCCAATCTCACTTCACACACCTCCATTCTGTGACTTCACACACCTCCACTCTATGACTTCAAACACCTTCATTCTTACTTCACAAACATCCATTCTGTGATTTCACACACCTCCATTCTGTGACTTCACACACCTTCATTCTGACTTCACACACCTCCATTCTGTGACTTCATACACCTCAATTCTGTGACTTCACACACCTCCATTCTGACTTCACACACCTCCATTCTGAGACTTCACACACCTCCATTCTGTGACTTCACACACCTCTATTGTTTCACTTCACACACCTCCATTCTTTGACTGCACACACCTCCATTCTTGGACTTCACACACCTCCATTCCATGACTTCACACACCTCAATTCTATGAGTTCACACACCTCCATTCTATGAGTTCACACACCTCCATTTTGACTTCACACACCTCCATTCTATGACTTCACACACCTTCATTCTTACTTTAGAAACATCCATTCTATGACTTCACAAACCTCCATTGTATGACTTCACAAACCTCCATTCTGTGAATTCACACACCTCCATTCTGGGTTCACACACCTCAATACTGTGACTTCACACATGTCCATTCTGACTTCACACACCTCCATTCTATGACTTCACACACTTCCATTCTATGACTTCACACACCTCCATTCTTTGACTTCAAACAGCTCAATTTTGAGTACAAAAACCTCCATTCTGTGACTTCACACACCTCCATTCTATGAATTCACACACCTCCATTTTATGACTTCACACAACTCCATTCTATGACTTCACACACCTCCATTCTATGAATTCACACCCCTCCATTCTGTGACTTCACACACCTCCATTCTATGACTTCACACACCTCCATTCTGTGACTTCACCCACCTCCATTCTGAGTTCACATACCTCCATTCTGTGATACACACACCTTTATTCTGTGACTTCACACACCTCCAATCTGTGACTTCACACACCTCCATTCTGAGTTCACACACCTCCATTCTGTGACTTCCCACACCTCCATTGTGACTTCACACACCTTGATTCTATGATTTCACATACCTCCGTTCTGACTTCACACACCTCCATTCTATGACTTCACACACCTCCATTCTGACTTCACACAGCTCCATTGTGTGACTTCACAAACCTCCATTCTATGAGTTCACACACCTCCATTCTATGAGTTCACACACCTCCAATTTGACTTCACACACCTCCATTCTATGAGTTCACACACCTCCAATTTGACTTCACACACCTCCATTCTATGACTTCAAACACCTTCATTCTTACTTCAGAAACATCCATTCTCTGACTTCACACACCTCCATTCTATGACTTCACACACCTTCATTCTTACTTTAGAAACATCCATTGTATGACTTCACACACCACCATTGTATGACTTCACAAACCTCCATTCTATGACTTCACACACCTCCATTCTGGGTTCACACACCTCAATTCTGTGACTTCACACATGTCCATTCTGACTTCACACACCTCCATTCTATGACTTCACACACTTCCATTCTATGACTTCACACACCTCCATTCGTTGACATCAAAAACCACCATTCTATGACTTCACACAAGTCCATTTTGACTTCACACACCTCCATTCTATGAGTTCACACACCTCCATTTTATGACTTCACACACCTCCATTCTATGACTTCACACACCTCAATTCTATGACTTCACACACCTCCATTCTATGAGTTCACACACCTCCATTTTATGACTTCACACACCTCCATTCTATGACTTCACACACCTCCATTCTGTGATATCACACACCTCCAATCTCACTTCACACACCTCCATTCTGTGACTTCACACACCTCCACTCTATGACTTCAAACACCTTCATTCTTACTTCACAAACATCCATTCTGTGATTTCACACACCTCCATTCTGTGACTTCACACACCTTCATTCTGACTTCACACACCTCCATTCCGTGACTTCATACACCTCAGTTCTGTGACTTCACACACCTCCATTCTGACTACACACACCTCCATTCTGTGACTTCACACACCCCCATTCTGTGACTTTACACACCTCCGTTTTGACTTCACACACTTCCATTCTGTGACTTCACACACCTCCATTCTGTGACTTCACACACCTCTATTGTTTCACTTCACACACCTCCATTCTTTGACTGCACACACCTCCATTCTTGGACTTCACACACCTCCATTCCATGACTTCACACACCTCAATTCTATGAGTTCACAAACCTCCATTCTATGAGTTCACACACCTCCATTTTGACTTCACACACCTCCATTCTATGACTTCACACACCTTCATTCTTACTTTAGAAACATCCATTCTATGACTTCACAAACCTCCATTGTATGACTTCACAAACCTCCATTCTGTGATTTCACACACTTTCATTCTTATTTCACAAACATCCATTCTCTGACTTCACACACCTCCATTCTATGACTTCACAAACCTCAATTCTGTGACTTCACACACCTCCATTCTGAGTTCACACACCTCCTTTCTATGACTTCACACACTTCCATTCTATGACTTCACACACCTCCATACTGTGGCTTCACACACCTACATTCTGAGTTCACACACCTCCATTCTGTGACTTCACACACCTCCATTCTGTGACTTCATAGACCTCCATTCTGTGACTTCACACACCTCGATCCTATGACTTCACACCTCCATTCTATGAATTCACACACCTCCATTTTGTGATTTCACAAACCTCCATTCTATGACTTCACACACCTCCATTCTGTGACTTCATACACCTCCATTCTGAGTTCACACCCCTCCATTCTATGACTTCACACATCTCCATTCTATGACTTCACTCACCTCCATTCTGACTTCACACACCTCCATTCTGACTTCACACACCTCAATTCTGTGACTTCCCACACCTCCATTCTATGATTTCACACACTTCCATTCTATGACTTCACAGACTTCCATTCTATGACTTCACACACCTCATTTCTGAGTTGACACACCTCCATTCTGTGATTTAACACACCTCCAATCTGACTTCACACACCTCCATTCTATGACTTCACACACCTCCATTCGTTGACATAAAAAACCACCATTCTATGACTTCACACAACTCCATTTTGACTTCACACACCTCACTTCTATGAGTTCACACACATCCATTTTATGACTTCACACACCTCCATTCTATGAATTCACACTCCTCCATTCTGTGACTTCACACACCTCCATTCTATGACTTCACACACCTCCATTCTGTGACTTCACCCACACCCATTCTGAGTTCACATACCTCCATTCTGTGATACACACACCTTCATTCTGTGACTTCACACACCTCCATTCTGTGACTTCACACACCTCCATTCTATGACTTCACACACCTCCATTCTGTGACTTCACCCACCTCCATTCTGAGTTCACACACCTCCATTCTGTGACTTTACACACCTCCATTCTATGATTTCACACACCTCCATTCTATGACTTCACACACCTCCATTGTGACTTCACACACCTTGATTCTATGATTTCACATACCTCCATTCTGACTTCACACACCTCCATTCTATGACTTCACACACCTCCCTTCTGACTTCACACAGCTCCATTGTGTGACTTCACAAAACTCCATTCTATGATTTCACACACCTCCATACTATGACTTCACACACCTCCATCTATGACTTCACACACCTCCATTCTGAGTTCACACACCTCCATTCTGTGACTTCACACACCTCCATTCTGACTTCACTCACCTCCATTGTATGACTTCACTCACCTCCATTCTGTGACTTCACACACCTCCATTCTATGACTTCACACACTTCAATTGTGACGTCACACACCTCCATTCTATGAATTCACAAATCTCCATTCTATGACTTCACACACCTCCATTCTGACTTTACACACCTCCATTCTATGACTTCACAGACCTCGAATCTGTGTCTTCAGTCACCTCCACTGTATGACTTCACACTGCTCCATTCTATGACTTCCCACACCTCCTTTCTATGACTTCACCCACCTCCCTTCTATGACCGCACACCTCCATTCGAGACTTCACACACCTCCATTGTGTGACTTCATACACCTCCATTCTGTGACTTCTCACACCTCCATTCGTTGACTTCACACACCTCTACTCTATGACTTCACACACCTTCATTCTTACTTCACAAACATCGATTCTATGACTTCACACACCTCCATTCTATGATTTCACACACCTCCATTCTGTGATTCACACACCTGCATTCTGTGTTCACACAGCTCAATATTGTGACTTCACACACCTCCATTCTGACTTCACACACCTCCATTCTATGACTTCACACACATCCATTCTGTGACTTCACACACCTCCATTCTGAGTTGACACACCTCCATTCTGTGATTTCACACACCTCCATTCTTGGACTTCACACACCTCTATTCCATGACTTCACACACCTCAATTCTATGAGTTCACACACCTCCATTCTATGAGTTCACACACATCCATTCTGTGACTTCACACACCACCTTTTTGACTTCACACACATCCATTCTGTGACTTCACACACCTCCATTCTGTGACTTCACACACCTCCGTTTTGACTTCACACACTTCCAATCTGTGACTTCACACACCTCCATTCTGTGACTTCACACACCTCTATTGTTTCACTTCACACACCTCCATTCTTTTACTTCACACCCCGCCATTCCATGACTTCACAAACCTCCATTCTCTGAGTTCACACACCTCCATTCTATGAGTTCACACACCTCCAATTTGACTTCACACACGTCCATTCTATGACTTCAAACACCTTCATTCTTACTTCAGAAACATCCATTCTCTTACTTCACACACCTCCATTGTATGACTTCACACACCTTCATTCTTACTTTAGAAACATCCATTCTATGACTTCACACACCTCCATTGTATGACTTCACACACTTCCATTCTATGACTTCACACACCTCCATTCGTTGACATCAAAAACCACCATTCTATGACTTCACACAAGTCCATTTTGACTTCACACACCTCCATTCTATGAGTTCACACACCTCCATTTTATGACTTCACACACCTCCATTCTATGACTTCACACACCTCAATTCTATGACTTCACACACCTCCATTCTATGAGTTCACACACCTCCATTTTATGACTTCACACACCTCCATTCTATGACTTCACACACCTCCATTCTGTGATATCACACACCTCCAATCTCACTTCACACACCTCCATTCTGTGACTTCACACACCTCCACTCTATGACTTCAATCACCTTCATTCTTACTTCACAAACATCCATTCTGTGACTTCACACACCTCCATTCTTTGACTTCACACACCTTCATTCTGACTTCACACACCTCCATTCTGTGACTTCATACACCTCAATTCTGTGACTTCACACACCTCCATTCTGACTTCACACACCTCCATTCTGAGACTTCACACACCTCCATTCTGTGACTTCACACACCTCCGTTTTGACTTCACACACTTCCATTCTGTGACTACACACACCTCCATTCTGTGACTTCACACACCTCTATTGTTTCACTTCACACACCTCCATTCTTTGACTTCACACACCTACATTCCATGACTTCACACACCTCCATTCTATGAGTTCACACACCTCCATTCTATGAGTTCACACACCTCCAATTTGACTTCACACACCTCCATTCTGTGACTTCACACACCTCCATTCTGAATTCACACACCTCCATTCTGTGACTTCACACACCTCCATTCTTCCTTCACACACCTCCATTCTATGACTTCACACACTGCCATTCTATGACTTCACACACCTCCATTCTGTGACTTCACACACCTCAATTCTGTGACTTCACACACCTCCTTTCTGTCACTTCACACACCTCGATCCTATGACTTCACACACCTCCATTCTGACTTCACACACCTCCATTCTATGACTTCACACACATCCATTCTGTGACTTCACACACCTCCATTCTGAGTTGACACACCTCCATTCTGTGATTTCACACACCTCCATTCTTGGACTTCACACACCTCTATTCCATGACTTCACACACCTCAATTCTATGAGGTCACACATCTCCATTCTATGAGTTCACACACCTCCATTCTGTGACTTCACACACCACCATTTTGACTTCACACACATCCATTCTGTGACTTCACACACCTCCATTCTGTGACTTCACACACCTCCGTTTTGACTTCACACACTTCCAATCTGTGACTTCACACACCTCCATTCTGTGACTTCACACACCTCTATTGTTTCACTTCACACACCTCCATTCTTTTACTTCACACCCCGCCATTCCATGACTTCACAAACCTCCATTCTCTGAGTTCACACAACTCCATTCTATGAGTTCACACACCTCCAATTTGACTTCACACACGTCCATTCTATGACTTCAAACACCTTCATTCTTACTTCAGAAACATCCATTCTCTGACTTCACACACCTCCATTCTATGACTTCACACACCTTCATTCTTACTTTAGAAACATCCATTCTATGACTTCACACACCTCCATTGTATGACTTCACAAACCTCCATTCTGTGACTTCACACACCTCCATTCTGGGTTCACACACCTCAATTCTGTGACTTCACACATGTCCATTCTAACTTCACGCACCTCCATTCTATGACTTCACACACTTCCATTCTATGACTTCACACACCTCCATTCGTTGACATCAAAAACCACCATTCTATGACTTCACACAAGTCCATTTTGACTTCACACACCTCCCTTCTATGAGTTCACACACCTCCATTTTATGACTTCACACACCTCCATTCTATGACTTCACACACCTCAATTCTATGACTTCACACACCTCCATTCTATGAGTTCACACACCTCCATTTTATGACTTCACACACCTCCATTCTATGACTTCACACACCTCCATTCTGTGATATCACACACATTCAATCTCACTTCACACACCTCCATTCTGTGACTTCACACACCTCCACTCTATGACTTCAATCACCTTCATTCTTACTTCACAAACATCCATTCTGTGACTTCACACACCTCCATTCTTTGACTTCACACACCTTCATTCTGACTTCACACACCTCCATTCTGTGACTTCATACACCTCAATTCTGTGACTTCACACACCTCCATTCTGACTTCACACACCTCCATTCTGTGACTTCACACACCTCCATTCTGTGACTTCACACACCTCCGTTTTGACTTCACACACTTCCATTCTGTGACTTCACACACCTCCATTCTGTGACTTCACACACCTCTATTGTTTCACTTCACACACCTCCATTCTTTGACTTCACACACCTCCATTCCATGACTTCACACACAACCATTCTATGAGTTCACACACCTCCATTCTATGAGTTCACACACCTCCAATTTGACTTCACACACCTCCATTCTATGACTTCACAAACCTCCATTCTGTGACTTCACACACCTCCATTCTGAATTCACACACCTCCATTCTGTGACTTCACACACGTCCATTCTTCCTTCACACACCTCCATTCTATGACTTCACACACTGCCATTCTATGACTTCACACACCTCCATTCTGTGGCTTCACACACCTCCATTCTGAGATCACACACCTCCATTCTGTGACTTCACACACCTCCATTCTGTGACTTCACACACCTCCTTTCTGTCACTTCACACACCTCGATCCTATGACCTCACACACCTCCATTCTATGAATTCACACACCTCCATTCTGTGATATCACACACCTCCAATCTCACTTCACACACCTCCATTCTGTGACTTCACACACCTCCACTCTATGACTTCAAACACCTTCATTCTTACTTCACAAACATCCACTCTGTGATTTCACACACCTCCATTCTGTGACTTCACACACCTTCATTCTGACTTCACACACCTCCATTCTGTGACTTCATACACCTCAATTCTGTGACTTCACACACCTCCATTCTGACTTCACACACCTCCATTCTGTGACTTCACACACCTCCATTCTGTGACTTCACACACCTCTGTTTTGACTTCACACACTTCCATTCTGTGACTTCACACACCTCCATTCTGTGACTTCACACACCTCTATTGTTTCACTTCACACACCTCCATTCTTTGACTGCACACACCTCCATTCTTGGACTTCACACACCTCTATTCCATGACTTCACACACCTCAATTCTATGAGTTCACACACCTCCATTCTATGACTTCACACACCTTCATTCTTACTTTAGAAACATCCATTCTATGACTTCACAAACCTCCATTGTATGACTTCACAAACCTCCATTCTGTGAATTCACACACCTCCATTCTGGGTTCACACACCTCAATACTGTGACTTCACACATATCCATTCTGACTTCACACACCTCCATTCTATGACTTCATACACTTCCATTCTATGACTTCACACACCTCCATTCTTTTACTTCAAACAGCTCAATTTTGAGTACAAAAACCTCCATTCTGTGACTTCACACACCTCCATTCTCTGAATTCACACACCTCCATTTTATGACTTCACACACCTCCATTCTATGACTTCACACACCTCCATTCTATGAATTCACACCCCTCCATTCTGTGACTTCACACACCTCCATTCCATGACTTCACACACCTCCATTCTGTGACTTCACCCACCTCCATTCTGAGTTCACATACCTCCATTCTGTGATACACACACCTTCATTCTGTGACTTCACACACCTCCATTCTGTGACTTCACACACCTCCATTCTGAGTTCACACACCTCCATTCTGTGACTTCACACACCTCCATTCTATGATTTCACACACCTACATTCTATGACTTCACACACCTCCATTCTGACTTTACACACCTCCATTCTATGACTTCACAGACCTCGAATCTGTGTCTTCAGTCACCTACACTGTATGACTTCACACTGCTCCATTCTATGACTTCCCACACCTCCTTTCTATGACTTCACCCACCTCCCTTCTATGACCGCACACCTCCATTCGAGACTTCACACACCTCCATTGTGTGACTTCACACACCTCCATTCTGTGACTTCACACACCTCCATTCTTTGACTTCACACACCTCTATTCTATGACTTCACACAACTTCATTCTTACTTCACAAACATCCATTCTATGACTTCACACACCTCCATTCTATGATTTCACACACCTCCATTCTGTGATTCACACACCTGCATTCTGTGTTCACACACCTCAATATTGTGACTTCACACACCTCCATTCTGACTTCACACACCTCCATTCTATGACTTCACACACATCCATTCTGTGACTTAACACACCTCCATTCTGAGTTGACACACCTCCATTCTGTGATTTCACACACCTCCATTCTTGGACTTCACACACCTCCATTCCATGACTTCACACACCTCAATTCTATGAGTTCACACACCTCCATTCTATGAGTTCACACACCTCCATTTTGACTTCACACACCTCCATTCTGTGACTTCACAAAACTACATTCTGTGATTTCTCACACTTCCATACTATGACTTCACACACCTCCGTCTATGACTTCACACACCTCCATTCTGAGTTCACACACCTCCATTCTGTGACTTCACACAGCTCCATTCTGACTTCACACACCTTCATTTTATGACTTAACAAACATACATTCTGTGACTTCACACATCTCCTTACTGTGACTTCACACACCTTCATTCTGACTTCATACACCTCCATTCTCTGACTTCACACACCTCAATTCTGTGACTTGACACACCTCCATTCTGACTTCACACACCTCCATTCTATGATTTCACACACCTCCATTCTATGACTTCACACACCTCCAATCTGTGACTTCACACACCTCCATTCTGACTTCACACCCATCCATTCTGACTTCACACACCTCCATTCTGACTTCACACAGCTCCATTCTATAAATTCACACACCTCCATTCTGTGACTTCACACACCACCTTTTTGACTTCACACACATCCATTCTGTGACTTCACACACCTCCATTCTGTGACTTCACACACCTCCGTTTTGACTTCACACACTTCCAATCTATAACTTCACACACCTCCATTCTGTGACTTCACACACCTCTATTGTTTCACTTCACACACCTCCATTCTTTGACTTCACACCCCGCCATTCCATGACTTCACAAACCTCCATTCTATGAGTTCACACACCTCCATTCTATGAGTTCACACACCTCCAATTTGACTTCACACACGTCCATTCTATGACTTCAAACACCTTCATTCTTACTTCAGAAACATCCATTCTCTGAATTCACACACCTCCATTGTATGACTTCACAAACCTCCATTCTGTGACTTCACACACCTCCATTCTGGGTTCACACACCTCAATTCTGTGACTTCACACATGTCCATTCTGACTTCACACACCTCCATTCTATGACTTCACACACTTCCATTCTATGACTTCACACACCTCCATTCGTTGACATCAAAAACCACCATTCTATGACTTCACACAAGTCCATTTTGACTTCACACACCTCCATTCTATGAGTTCACACACCTCCATTTTATGACTTCACACACCTCCATTCTATGACTTCACACACCTCAATTCTATGACTTCACACACCTCCATTCTATGAGTTCACACACCTCCATTTTATGACTTCACACACCTCCATTCTATGACTTCACACACCTCCATTCTGTGATATCACACACCTCCAATCTCACTTCACACACCTCCATTCTGTGACTTCACACACCTCCACTCTATGACTTCAATCACCTTCATTCTTACTTCACAAACATCCATTCTGTGACTTCACACACCTCCATTCTGTGACTTCACACACCTTCATTCTGACTTCACACACCTCCATTCTGTGACTTCATACACCTCAATTCTGTGACTTCACACACCTCCATTCTGACTTCACACACCTCCATTCTGTGACTTCACACACCTCCATTCTGTGACTTCACACACCTCCGTTTTGACTTCACACACTTCCATTCTGTGACTTCACACACCTCCATTCTGTGACTTCACACACCTCTATTGTTTCACTTCACACACCTCCATTCTTTGACTTCACACACCTCCATTCCATGACTTCACACACCTCCATTCTATGAGTTCACACACCTCCATTCTATGAGTTCACACACCTCCAATTTGACTTCACACACCTCCATTCTATGACTTCACACACCTTCATTCTTACTTCAGAAAAATCCATTCTCTCACTTCACACACCTCCATTCTATGACTTCACAAACCTCCATTCTGTGACTTCACACACCTCCATTCTGAATTCACACACCTCCATTCTGTGACTTCACACACCTCCATTCTTCCTTCACACACCTCCATTCTATGACTTCACACACTGCCATTCTATGACTTCACACACCTCCATTCTGTGGCTTCACACACCTCCATTCTGAGTTCACACACCTCCGTTCTGTGACTTCACACACCTCCATTCTGGGACTTCACACACCTCCTTTCTGTCACTTCACACACCTCGATCCTATGACTTCACACACCTCCATTCTATGAATTCACACACCTCCATTCTGTGATATCACACACCTCCAATCTCACTTCACACACCTCCATTCTGTGACTTCACACACCTCCACTCTATGACTTCAAACACCTTCATTCTTACTTCACAAACATCCATTCTGTGATTTCACACACCTCCATTCTGTGACTTCACACACCTTCATTCTGACTTCACACGTCCATTCTGTGACTTCATACACCTCAATTCTGTGACTTCACACACCTCCATTCTGACTTCACACACCTCCATTCTGTGACTTCACACACCTCCATTCTGTGACTTCACACACCTCTATTGTTTCACCTCACACACCTCCATTCTTTGACTGCACACCCCTCCATTCTTGGACTTCACACACCTCCATTCCATGACTTCAAACACCTCAATTCTATGAGTTCACACACCTCCATTCTATGAGTTCACACACCTCCATTTTGACTTCACACACCTCCATTCTATGACTTCACACACCTTCATTCTTACTTTAGAAACATCCATTCTATGACTTCACAAACTTCCATTGTATGACTTCACAAACCTCCATTCTGTGAATTCACACACCTCCATTCTGTGTTCACACACCTCAATACTGTGACTTCACACATGTCCATTCTGACTTCACACACCTCCATTCTATGACTTCACACACTTCCATTCTATGACTTCACACACCTCCATTCTTTGACTTCAAACAGCTCAATTTTGAGTACAAAAACCTCCATTCTGTGACTTCACACACCTCCATTCTATGAATTCACACACCTCCATTTTATGACTTCACACACCTCCATTCTATGACTTCACACACCTCCATTCTGACTTCACACAGCTCCATTGTGTGACTTCACAAACCTCCATTCTATGAGTTCACACACCTCCATTCTATGAGTTCACACACCTCCAATTTGACTTCACACACCTCCATTCTATGACTTCAAACACCTTCATTCTTACTTCAGAAACATCCATTCTCTGACTTCACACACCTCCATTCTATGACTTCACACACCTTCATTCTTACTTTAGAAACATCCATTCTATGACTTCACACACCACCATTGTATGACTTCACAAACCTCCATTCTGTGACTTCACACACCTCCATTCTGGGTTCACACACCTCAATTCTGTGACTTCACACATGTCCATTCTGACTTCACACACCTCCATTCTATGACTTCACACACTTCCATTATATGACTTCACACACCTCCATTCGTTGACATCAAAAACCACCATTCTATGACTTCACACAAGTCCATTTTGACTTCACACACCTCCATTCTATGAGTTCACACACCTCCATTTTATGACTTCACACACCTCCATTCTATGACTTCACACACCTCAATTCTATGACTTCACACACCTCCATTCTATGAGTTCACACACCTCCATTTTATGACTTCACACACCTCCATTCTATGACTTCACACACCTCCATTCTGTGATATCACACACCTCCAATCTCACTTCACACACCTCCATTCTGTGACTTCACACACCTCCACTCTATGACTTCAAACACCTTCATTCTTACTTCACAAACATCCATTCTGTGATTTCACACACCTCCATTCTGTGACATCACACACCTTCATTCTGACTTCACACACCTCCATTCCGTGACTTCATACACCTCAATTCTGTGACTTCACACACCTCCATTCTGACTACACACACCTCCATTCTGTGACTTCACACACCTCCATTCTGTGACTTCACACACCTCCGTTTTGACTTCACACACTTCCATTCTGTGACTTCACACACCTCCATTCTGTGACTTCACACACCTCTATTGTTTCACTTCACACACCTCCATTCTTTGACTGCACACACCTCCATTCTTGGACTTCACACACCTCCATTCCATGAATTCACACACCTCAATTCTATGAGTTCACACACCTCCATTCTATGAGTTCACACACCTCCATTTTGACTTCACACACCTCCATTCTATGACTTCACACACCTTCATTCTTACTTTAGAAACATCCATTCTATGACTTCACAAACCTCCATTGTATGATTTCACAAACCTCCATTCTGTGAATTCACACACCTCCATTCTGGGTTCACACACCTCAATACTGTGACTTCCCACACTTCCATTCTGACTTCACACACCTCCATTCTATGACTTCACACACTTCCATTCTATGACTTCACACACCTCCATTCTTTGACTTCAAACACCTCAATTTTGAGTACAAAAACCTCCATTCTGTGACTTCACACACCTCCATTCTATGAATTCACACACCTCCATTTTATGACTTCACACATCTCCATTCTATGACTTCACACACCTCCATTCTATGAATCCACACTCCTCCATTCTGTGACTTCACACACCTCCATTCTATGACTTCACACACCTCCATTCTGTGACTTCACCCACCTCCATTCTGAGTTCACATACCTCCATTCTGTGATACACACACCTTCATTCTGTGACTTCACACACCTCCATTCTGTGACTTCACACACCTCCATTCTATGACTTCACACACCTCCATTCTGTGACTTCACCCACCTCCATTCTGAGTTCACACACCTCCATTCTGTGACTTCACACACCTCCATTCTATGATTTCACACACCTCCATTCTATGACTTCACACACCTCCATTGTGACTTCACACACCTTGATTCTATGATTTCACATACCTCCATTCTGACTTCACACACCTCCATTCTATGACTTCACACACCTCCATTCTGACTTCACACAGCTCCATTGTGTGACTTCACAAAACTCCATTCTATGATTTCACACACCTCCATACTATGACTTCACACACCTCCATCTATGACTTCACACACCTCCATTCTGAGGTCACACACCTCCATTCTGTGACTTCACACACCTCCATTCTGACTTCACTCACCTCCATTGTATGACTTCACTCACCTCCATTCTGTGACTTCACACACCTCCATTCTATGACTTCACACACTTCAATTGTGACGTCACACACCTCCATTCTATGAATTCACAAATCTCCTTTCTATGACTTCACACACCTCCATTCTGACTTTACACACCTCCATTCTATGACTTCACCCACCTCCCTTCTATGACCGCACACCTCCATTCGAGACTCCACACACCTCCATTGTGTGACTTCACACACCTCCATTCTGTGACTTCACACACCTCCATTCTTTGACTTCACACACCTCTATTCTATGACTTCACACAACTTCATTCTTACTTCACAAACATTCATTCTATGACTTCACACACCTCCATTCTATGATTTCACACACCTCCATTCTGTGATTCACACACCTGCATTCTGTGTTCACACACCTCAATATTGTGACTTCACACACCTCCATTCTGACTTCACACACCTCCATTCTATGACTTCACACACATCCATTCTGTGACTTAACACACCTCCATTCTGAGTTGACACACCTCCATTCTGTGATTTCACACACCTCCATTCTTGGACTTCACACACCTCCATTCCATGACTTCACACACCTCAATTCTATGAGTTCACACACCTCCATTCTATGAGTTCACACACCTCCATTTTGCCTTCACACACGTCCATTCTGTGACTTCACAAAACTCCATTCTGTGATTTCACACACTTCCATACTATGACTTCACACACCTCCGTCTATGACTTCACACACCTCCATTCTGAGTTCACACACCTCCATTCTGTGACTTCACACAGCTCCATTCTGACTTCACACACCTTCATTTTATGACTTAACAAACATACATTCTGTGACTTCACACATCTCCTTTCTGTGACTTCACACACCTTCATTCTGACTTCATACACCTCCATTCTCTGACTTCACACACCTCAATTCTGTGACTTGACACACCTCCATTCTGACTTCACACACCTCCATTCTATGATTTCACACACCTCCATTCTATGACTTCACACACCTCCATTCTGTGACTTCACACACCTCCATTCTGACTTCACACCCATCCATTCTGACTTCACACACCTCCATTCTGACTTCACACAGCTCCATTCTATAAATTCACACACCTCCATTCTGTGACTTCACACACCACCTTTTTGATTTCACACACATCCATTCTGTGACTTCACACACCTCCATTCTGTGACTTCACACACCTCCGTTTTGACTTCACACACTTCCAATCTGTAACTTCACACACCTCCATTCTGTGACTTCACACACCTCTATTGTTTCACTTCACACACCTCCATTCTTTGACTTCACACCCCGCCATTCCATGACTTCACAAACCTCCATTCTATGAGTTCACACACCTCCATTCTATGAGTTCACACACCTCCAATTTGACTTCACACACGTCCATTCTATGACTTCAAACACCTTCATTCTTACTTCAGAAACATCCATTCTCTGAATTCACACACCTCCATTCTATGACTTCACACACCTTCATTCTTACTTTAGAAACATCCATTCTATGACTTCACACACCTCCATTGTATGACTTCACAAACCTCCATTCTGTGACTTCACACACCTCCATTCTGGGTTCACACACCTCAATTCTGTGACTTCACACATGTCCATTCTGACTTCACACAACTCCATTCTATGACTTCACACACTTCCATTCTATGACTTCACACACCTCCATTCGTTGACATCAAAAACCACCATTCTATGACTTCACACAAGTCCATTTTGACTTCACACACCTCCATTCTATGAGTTCACACACCTCCATTTTATGACTTCACACACCTCCATTCTATGACTTCACACACCTCAATTCTATGACTTCACACACCTCCATTCTATGAGTTCACACACCTCCATTTTATGACTTCACACACCTCCATTCTATGACTTCACACACCTCCATTCTGTGATATCACACACCTCCAATCTCACTTCACACACCTCCATTCTGTGACTTCACACACCTCCACTCTATGACTTCAATCACCTTCATTCTTACTTCACAAACATCCATTCTGTGACTTCACACACCTCCATTCTGTGACTTCACACACCTCTATTGTTTCACTTCACACACCTCCATTCTTTGACTTCACACCCCGCCATTCCATGACTTCACAAACCTCCATTCTATGAGTTCACACACCTCCATTCTATGAGTTCACACACCTCCAATTTGACTTCACACACGTCCATTCTATGACTTCAAACACCTTCATTCTTACTTTAGAAACATCCATTCTCTGAATTCACACACCTCCATTCTATGACTTCACACACCTTCATTTTACTTTAGAAACATCCATTCTATGACTTCACACACCTCCATTGTATGACTTCACAAATCTCCATTCTGTGACTTCACACACCTCCATTCTGGGTTCACACACCTCAATTCTGTGACTTCACACATGTCCATTCTAACTTCACACACCTCCATTCTATGACTTCACACACTTCCATTCTATGACTTCACACACCTCCATTCGTTGACATCAAAAACCACCATTCTATGACTTCACACAAGTCCATTTTGACTTCACACACCTCCATTCTATGAGTTCACACACCTCCATTTTATGACTTCACACACCTCCATTCTATGACTTCACACACCTCAATTCTATGACTTCACACACCTCCATTCTATGAATTCACACACCTCCATTTTATGACTTCACACACCTCCATTCTATGACTTCACACACCTCCATTCTGTGACTTCACACACCTCCATTCTAACTTCACTCACCTCCATTGTATGACTTCACTCACCTCCATTCTGTGACTTCACACACCTCCATTCTATGACTTCACACACTTCAATTGTGACGTCACACACCTCCATTCTATGAATTCACAAATCTCCATTCTATGACTTCACACACCTCCATTCTGACTTTACACACCTCCATTCTATGACTTCACAGACCTCGAATCTGTGTCTTCAGTCACCTCCACTGTATGACTTCACAATGCTCCATTCTATGACTTCCCACACCTCCTTTCTATGACTTCACCCACCTCCCTTCTATGACCGCACACCTCCATTCGAGACTCCACACACCTCCATTGTGTGACTTCACACACCTCCATTCTGTGACTTCACACACCTCCATTCTTTGACTTCACACACCTCTATTCTATGACTTCACACAACTTCATTCTTACTTCACAAACATCCATTCTATGACTTCACACACCTGCATTCTATGATTTCACACACCTCCATTCTGTGATTCACACACCTGCATTCTGTGTTCACACACCTCAATATTGTGACTTCACACACCTCCATTCTGACTTCACACACCTCCATTCTATGACTTCACACACATCCATTCTGCGACTTAACACACCTCCATTCTGAGTTGACACACCTCCATTCTGTGATTTCACACACCTCCATTCTTGGACTTCACACACCTCCATTCCATGACTTCACACACCTCAATTCTATGAGTTCACACACCTCCATTCTATGAGTTCACACACCTCCATTTTGACTTCACACACGTCCATTCTGTGACTTCACAAAACTCCATTCTGTGATTTCACACACTTCCATACTATGACTTCACACACCTCCGTCTATGACTTCACACACCTCCATTCTGAGTTCACACACCTCCATTCTGTGACTTCACACAGCTCCATTCTGACTTCACACACCTTCATTTTATGACTTAACAAACATACATTCTGTGACTTCACACATCTCCTTTCTGTGACTTCACACACCTTCATTCTGACTTCATACACCTCCATTCTCTGGCTTCACACACCTCAATTCTGTGACTTGACACACCTCCATTCTGACTTCACACACCTCCATTCTATGATTTCACACACCTCCATTCTATGACTTCACACACCTCCATTCTGTGACTTCACACACCTCCATTCTGACTTCACACCCATCCATTCTGACTTCACACACCTCCATTCTGACTTCACACAGCTCCATTCTATAAATTCACACACCTCCATTCTGTGACTTCACACACCACCTTTTTGACTTCACACACATCCATTCTGTGACTTCACACACCTCCATTCTGTGACTTCACACACCTCCGTTTTGACTTCACACACTTCCAATCTGTAACTTCACACACCTCCATTCTGTGACTTCACACACCTCTATTGTTTCACTTCACACACCTCCATTCTTTGACTTCACACCCCGCCATTCCATGACTTCACAAACCTCCATTCTATGAGTTCACACACCTCCATTCTATGAGTTCACACACCTCCAATTTGACTTCACACACGTCCATTCTATGACTTCAAACACCTTCATTCTTACTTCAGAAACATCCATTCTCTGAATTCACACACCTCCATTCTATGACTTCACACACCTTCATTCTTACTTTAGAAACATCCATTCTATGACTTCACACACCTCCATTGTATGACTTCACAAACCTCCATTCTGTGACTTCACACACCTCCATTCTGGGTTCACACACCTCAATTCTGTGACTTCACACATGTCCATTCTGACTTCACACACCTCCATTCTATGACTTCACACACTTCCATTCTATGACTTCACACACCTCCATTCGTTGACATCAAAAACCACCATTCTATGACTTCACACAAGTCCATTTTGACTTCACACACCTCCATTCTATGAGTTCACACACCTCCATTTTATGACTTCACACACCTCCATTCTATGACTTCACACACCTCAATTCTATGACTTCACACACCTCCATTCTATGAGTTCACACACCTCCATTTTATGACTTCACACACCTCCATTCTATGACTTCACACACCTCCATTCTGTGATATCACACACCTCCAATCTCACTTCACACACCTCCATTCTGTGACTTCACACACCTCCACTCTATGACTTCAATCACCTTCATTCTTACTTCACAAACATCCATTCTGTGACTTCACACACCTCCATTCTGTGACTTCACACACCTCTATTGTTTCACTTCACACACCTCCATTCTTTGACTTCACACCCCGCCATTCCATGACTTCACAAACCTCCATTCTATGAGTTCACACACCTCCATTCTATGAGTTCACACACCTCCAATTTGACTTCACACACGTCCATTCTATGACTTCAAACACCTTCATTCTTACTTCAGAAACATCCATTCTCTGAATTCACACACCTCCATTCTATGACTTCACACACCTTCATTCTTACTTTAGAAACATCCATTCTATGACTTCACACACCTCCATTGTATGACTTCACAAACCTCCATTCTGTGACTTCACACATCTCCATTCTGGGTTCACACACCTCAATTCTGTGACTTCACACATGTCCATTCTAACTTCACACACCTCCATTCTATGACTTCACACACTTCCATTCTATGACTTCACACACCTCCATTCGTTGACATCAAAAACCACCATTCTATGACTTCACACAAGTCCATTTTGACTTCACACACCTCCATTCTATGAGTTCACACACCTCCATTTTATGACTTCACACACCTCCATTCTATGACTTCACACACCTCAATTCTATGACTTCACACACCTCCATTCTATGAATTCACACACCTCCATTTTATGACTTCACAGACCTCCATTCTATGACTTCACACACCTCCATTCTGTGACTTCACACACCTCCATTCTGACTTCACTCACCTCCATTGTATGACTTCACTCACCTCCATTCTGTGACTTCACACACCTCCATTCTATGACTTCACACACCTCCATTCTGACTTTACACACCTCCATTCTATGACTTCACAGACCTCGAATCTGTGTCTTCAGTCACCTCCACTGTATGACTTCACACTGCTCCATTCTATGACTTCCCACACCTCCTTTCTATGACTTCACCCACCTCCCTTCTATGACCGCACACCTCCATTCGAGACTCCACACACCTCCATTGTGTGACTTCACACACCTCCATTCTGTGACTTCACACACCTCCATTCTTTGACTTCACACACCTCTATTCTATGACTTCACACAACTTCATTCTTACTTCACAAACATCCATTCTATGACTTCACACACCTGCATTCTATGATTTCACACACCTCCATTCTGTGATTCACACACCTGCATTCTGTGTTCACACACCTCAATATTGTGACTTCACACACCTCCATTCTGACTTCACACACCTCCATTCTATGACTTCACACACATCCATTCTGTGACTTAACACACCTCCATTCTGAGTTGACACACCTCCATTCTGTGATTTCACACACCTCCATTCTTGGACTTCACACACCTCCATTCCATGACTTCACACACCTCAATTCTATGAGTTCACACACCTCCATTCTATGAGTTCACACACCTCCATTTTGACTTCACACACGTCCATTCTGTGACTTCACAAAACTCCATTCTGTGATTTCACACACTTCCATACTATGACTTCACACACCTCCGTCTATGACTTCACACACCTCCATTCTGAGTTCACACACCTCCATTCTGTGACTTCACACAGCTCCATTCTGACTTCACACACCTTCATTTTATGACTTAACAAACATACATTCTGTGACTTCACACATCTCCTTTCTGTGACTTCACACACCTTCATTCTGACTTCATACACCTCCATTCTCTGACTTCACACACCTCAATTCTGTGACTTGACACACCTCCATTCTGACTTCACACACCTCCATTCTATGATTTCACACACCTCCATTCTATGACTTCACACACCTCCATTCTGTGACTTCACACACCTCCATTCTGACTTCACACCCATCCATTCTGACTTCACACACCTCCATTCTGACTTCACACAGCTCCATTCTATAAATTCACACATCTCCATTCTGTGACTTCACACACCACCTTTTTGACTTCACACACATCCATTCTGTGACTTCACACACCTCCATTCTGTGACTTCACACACCTCCGTTTTGACTTCACACACTTCCAATCTGTAACTTCACACACCTCCATTCTGTGACTTCACACACCTCTATTGTTTCACTTCACACACCTCCATTCTTTGACTTCACACCCCGCCATTCCATGACTTCACAAACCTCCATTCTATGAGTTCACACACCTCCATTCTATGAGTTCACACACCTCCAATTTGACTTCACACACGTCCATTCTATGACTTCAAACACCTTCATTCTTACTTCAGAAACATCCATTCTCTGAATTCACACACCTCCATTCTATGACTTCACACACCTTCATTCTTACTTTAGAAACATCCATTCTATGACTTCACACACCTCCATTGTATGACTTCACAAACCTCCATTCTGTGACTTCACACACCTCCATTCTGGGTTCACACACCTCAATTCTGTGACTTCACACATGTCCATTCTGACTTCACACACCTCCATTCTATGACTTCACACACTTCCATTCTATGACTTCACACACCTCCATTCGTTGACATCAAAAACCACCATTCTATGACTTCACACAAGTCCATTTTGACTTCACACACCTCCATTCTATGAGTTCACACACCTCCATTTTATGACTTCACACACCTCCATTCTATGACTTCACACACCTCAATTCTATGACTTCACACACCTCCATTCTATGAGTTCACACACCTCCATTTTATGACTTCACACACCTCCATTCTATGACTTCACACACCTCCATTCTGTGATATCACACACCTCCAATCTCACTTCACACACCTCCATTCTGTGACTTCACACACCTCCACTCTATGACTTCAATCACCTTCATTCTTACTTCACAAACATCCATTCTGTGACTTCACACACCTCCATTCTGTGACTTCACACACCTCTATTGTTTCACTTCACACACCTCCATTCTTTGACTTCACACCCCGCCATTCCATGACTTCACAAACCTCCATTCTATGAGTTCACACACCTCCATTCTATGAGTTCACACACCTCCAATTTGACTTCACACACGTCCATTCTATGACTTCAAACACCTTCATTCTTACTTCAGAAACATCCATTCTCTGAATTCACACACCTCCATTCTATGACTTCACACACCTTCATTCTTACTTTAGAAACATCCATTCTATGACTTCACACACCTCCATTGTATGACTTCACAAACCTCCATTCTGTGACTTCACACACCTCCATTCTGGGTTCACACACCTCAATTCTGTGACTTCACACATGTCCATTCTAACTTCACACACCTCCATTCTATGACTTCACACACTTCCATTCTATGGCTTCACACACCTCCATTCGTTGACATCAAAAACCACCATTCTATGACTTCACACAAGTCCATTTTGACTTCACACACCTCCATTCTATGAGTTCACACACCTCCATTTTATGACTTCACACACCTCCATTCTATGACTTCACACACCTCAATTCTATGACTTCACACACCTCCATTCTATGAATTCACACACCTCCATTTTATGACTTCACACACCTCCATTCTATGACTTCACACACCTCCATTCTGTGACTTCACACACCTCCATTCTGACTTCACTCACCTCCATTGTATGACTTCACTCACCTCCATTCTGTGACTTCACACACCTCCATTCTATGACTTCACACACTTCAATTGTGACGTCACACACCTCCATTCTATGAATTCACAAATCTCCATTCTATGACTTCACACACCTCCATTCTGACTTTACACACCTCCATTCTATGACTTCACAGACCTCGAATCTGTGTCTTCAGTCACCTCCACTGTATGACTTCACACTGCTCCATTCTATGACTTCCCACACCTCCTTTCTATGACTTCACCCACCTCCCTTCTATGACCGCACACCTCCATTCGAGACTCCACACACCTCCATTGTGTGACTTCACACACCTCCATTCTGTGACTTCACACACCTCCATTCTTTGACTTCACACACCTCTATTCTATGACTTCACACAACTTCATTCTTACTTCACAAACATCCATTCTATGACTTCACACACCTCCATTCTATGATTTCATACACCTCCATTCTGTGATTCACACACCTGCATTCTGTGTTCACACACCTCAATATTGTGACTTCACACACCTCCATTCTGACTTCACACACCTCCATACTATGACTTCACACACATCCTTTCTGTGACTTAACACACCTCCATTCTGAGTTGACACACCTCCATTCTGTGATTTCACACACCTCCATTCTTGGACTTCACACACCTCCGTTCCATGACTTCACACACCTCAATTCTATGAGTTCACACACCTCCATTCTATGAGTTCACACACCTCCATTTTGACTTCACACACGTCCATTCTGTGACTTCACAAAACTCCATTCTGTGATTTCACACACTTCCATACTATGACTTCACACACCTCCGTCTATGACTTCACACACCTCCATTCTGAGTTCACACACCTCCATTCTGTGACTTCACACAGCTCCATTCTGACTTCACACACCTTCATTTTATGACTTAACAAACATACATTCTGTGACTTCACACGTCTCCTTTCTGTGACTTCACACACCTTCATTCTGACTTCATACACCTCCATTCTCTGACTTCACACACCTCAATTCTGTGACTTGACACACCTCCATTCTGACTTCACACACCTCCATTCTATGATTTCACACACCTCCATTCTATGACTTCACACACCTCCATTCTGTGACTTCACACACCTCCATTCTGACTTCACACCCATCCATTCTGACTTCACACACCTCCATTCTGACTTCACACAGCTCCATTCTATAAATTCACACACCTCCATTCTGTGACTTCACACACCACCTTTTTGTCTTCACACACATCCATTCTGTGACTTCACACACCTCCATTCTGTGACTTCACACACCTCCGTTTTGACTTCACACACTTCCAATCTGTAACTTCACACACCTCCATTCTGTGACTTCACACACCTCTATTGTTTCACTTCACACACCTCCATTCTTTGACTTCACACCCCGCCATTCCATGACTTCACAAACCTCCATTCTATGAGTTCACACACCTCCATTCTATGAGTTCACACACCTCCAATTTGACTTCACACACGTCCATTCTATGACTTCAAACACCTTCATTCTTACTTCAGAAACATCCATTCTCTGAATTCACACACCTCCATTCTATGACTTCACACACCTTCATTCTTACTTTAGAAACATCCATTCTATGACTTCACACACCTCCATTGTATGACTTCACAAACCTCCATTCTGTGACTTCACACACCTCCATTCTGGGTTCACACACCTCAATTCTGTGACTTCACACATGTCCATTCTAACTTCACACACCTCCATTCTATGACTTCACACACTTCCATTCTATGACTTCACACACCTCCATTCGTTGACATCAAAAACCACCATTCTATGACTTCACACAAGTCCATTTTGACTTCACACACCTCCATTCTATGAGTTCACACACCTCAATTCTATGACTTCACACACCTACATTCTATGAGTTCACACACCTCCATTTTATGACTTCACACACCTCCATTCTATGACTTCACACACCTCCATTCTGTGATATCACACACTCCAATCTCACTTCACACACCTCCATTCTGTGACTTCACACACCTCCACTCTATGACTTCCATCACCTTCATTCTTACTTCACAAACATCCATTCTGTGACTTCACACACCTCCATTCTGTGACTTCACACACCTTCATTCTGACTTCACACACCTCCATTCTGTGACTTCATACACCTCAATTCTGTGACTTCACACACCTCTATTCTGACTTCACACACCTCCATTCTGTGACTTCACACACCTCCATTCTGTGACTTCACACACCTCCGTTTTGACTTCACACACTTCCATTCTGTGACTTCACACACCTCCATTCTGTGACTTCACACACCTCTATTGTTTCACTTCACACACCTCCATTCTTTGACTTCACACACCTCCATTCCATGACTTCACACACCTCCATTCTATGAGTTCACACACCTCCAATTTGACTTCACACACCTGCATTCTATGACTTCACACACCTTCATTCTTACTTCAGAAAAATCCATTCTCTCACTTCACACACCTCCATTCTATGACTTCACAAACCTCCATTCTGTGACTTCACACACCTCCATTCTGAATTCACACACCTCCATTCTGTGACTTCACACACCTCCATTCTTCCTTCACACACCTCCATTCTATGACTTCACACACTGCCATTCTATGACTTCACACACCTCCATTCTGTGGCTTCACACACCTCCATTCTGAGTTCACACACCTCCATTCTGTGACTTCACACACCTCCATTCTGTGACTTCACACACCTCCTTTCTGTCACTTCACACACCTCGATCCTATGACTTCACACACCTCCATTCTATGAATTCACACACCTCCATTCTGTGATATCACACACCTCCAATCTCACTTCACACACCTCCATTCTGTGACTTCACACACCTCCACTCTATGACTTCAAACACCTTCATTCTTACTTCACAAACATCCATTCTGTGATTTCACACACCTCCATTCTGTGACTTCACACACCTTCATTCTGACTTCACACACCTCCATTCTGTGACTTCATACACCTCAATTCTGTCTCTTCACACACCTCCTTTCTGACTTCACACACCTCCATTCTGTGACTTCACACACCTCCATTCTGTGACTTCACACACCTCTATTGTTTCACTTCACACACCTCAATTCTTTGACTGCACACACCTCCATTCTTGGACTTCACACACCTCCATTCCATGACTTCACACACCTCAATTCTATGAGTTCACACACCTCCATTCTATGAGTTCACACACTTCCATTTTGACTTCACACACCTCCATTCTATGACTTCACACACCTTCATTCTTACTTTAGAAACATCCATTCTATGACTTCACAAACCTCCATTGTATGACTTCACAAACCTCCATTCTGTGAATTCACACACCTCCATTCTGTGTTCACACACCTCAATACTGTGACTTCACACATGTCCATTCTGACTTCACACACCTCCATTCTATGACTTCACACACTTCCATTCTATGACTTCACACACCTCCATTCTTTGACTTCAAACAGCTCAATTTTGAGTACAAAAACCTCCATTCTGTGACTTCACACACCTCCATTCTATGAATTCACACACCTCCATTTTATGACTTCACACACCTCCATTCTATGACTTCACACACCTCAATTCTATGAATTCACACCCCTCCATTCTGTGACTTCACACACCTCCATTCTATGACTTCACACACCTCCATTCTGTGACTTCACCCACCTCCATTCTGAGTTCACATACCTCCATTCTGTGATACACACACCTTCATTCTGTGACTTCACACAGCTCCATTCTGTGACTTCACACACCTCCATTCTGAGTTCACACACCTCCATTCTGTGACTTCACACACCTCCATTCTATGATTTCACACACCTCCATTCTATGACTTCACACACCTCCATTGTGACTTCACACACCTTGATTCTATGATTTCACATACCTCCATTCTGACTTCACACACCTCCATTCTATGACTTCACACACCTCCATTCTGACTTCACACAGCTCCATTGTGTGACTTCACAAACCTCCATTCTATGAGTTCACACACCTCCATTCTATGAGTTCACACACCTCCAATTTGACTTCACACACCTCCATTCTATGACTTCAAACACCTTCATTCTTACTTCAGAAACATCCATTCTCTGACTTCACACACCTCCATTCTATGACTTCACACACCTTCATTCTTACTTTAGAAACATCCATTCTATGACTTCACACACCACCATTGTATGACTTCACAAACCTCCATTCTGTGACTTCACACACCTCCATTCTGGGTTCACACACCTCAATTCTGTGACTTCACACATGTCCATTCTGACTTCACACACCTCCATTCTATGACTTCACACACTTCCATTCTATGACTACACACACCTCCATTCGTTGACATCAAAAACCACCATTCTATGACTTCACACAAGTCCATTTTGACTTCACACACCTCCATTCTATGAGTTCACACACCTCCATTTTATGACTTCACACACCTCCATTCTATGACTTCACACACCTCAATTCTATGACTTCACACACCTCCATTCTGACTTCACACACCTCCATTCTGTAACTTCACAAAACTCCATTCTGTGATTTCACACACTTCCATACTATGACTTCACACACCTCCGTCTATGACTTCACACACCTCCATTCTGACTTCACACACCTTCATTTTATGACTTAACAAACATACATTCTGTGACTTCACACATCTCCTTCCTGTGACTTCACACACCTTCATTCTGATTTCATACACCTCCATTCTCTGACTTCACACACCTCAATTCTGTGACTTGACACACCTCCATTCTGACTTCACACACCTCCATTCTATGATTTCACACACCTCCATTCTATGACTTCACACACCTCCATTCTGTGACTTCACACACCTCCATTCTGACTTCACACCCATCCATTCTGACTTCACACACCTCCATTCTTACTTCACACAGCTCCATTCTATAAATTCACACACCTCCATTCTGTGACTTCACACACCACCTTTTTGACTTCACACACATCCATTCTGTGACTTCACACACCTCCATTCTGTGACTTCACACACCTCCGTTTTGACTTCACACACTTCCAATCTGTAACTTCACACACCTCCATTCTGTGACTTCACACACCTCTATTGTTTCACATCACACACCTCCATTCTTTGACTTCACACCCCGCCATTCCATGACTTCACAAACCTCCATTCTATGAGTTCACACACCTCCATTCTATGAGTTCACACACCTCCAATTTGACTTCACACACGTCCATTCTATGACTTCAAACACCTTCATTCTTACTTCAGAAACATCCATTCTCTGACTTCACACACCTCCATTCTATGACTTCACACACCTTCATTCTTACTTTAGAAACATCCATTCTATGATTTCACACACCTCCATTGTATGACTTCACAAACCTCCATTCTGTGACTTCACACACCTCCATTCTGGGTTCACACACCTCAATTCTGTGACTTCACACATGTCCATTCTAACTTCACACACCTCCATTCTATGACTTCACACACTTCCATTCTATGACTTCACACACCTCCATTCGTTGACATCAAAAACCACCATTCTATGACTTCACACAAGTCCATTTTGACTTCACACACCTCCATTCTATGAGTTCACACACCTCCATTTTATGACTTCACACACCTCCATTCTATGACTTCACACACCTCAATTCTATGACTTCACACACCTCCATTCTATGAGTTCACACACCTCCATTTTATGACTTCACACACCTCCATTCTATGACTTCACACACCTCCATTCTGTGATATCACACACCTCCAATCTCACTTCACACACCTCCATTCTGTGACTTCACACACCTCCGCTCTATGACTTCAATCACCTTCATTCTTACTTCACAAACATCCATTCTGTGACTTCACACACCTCCATTCTGTGACTTCACACACCTTCATTCTGACTTCACACACCTCCATTCTGTGACTTCATACACCTCAATTCTGTGACTTCACACACCTCCATTCTGACTTCACACACCTCCATTCTGTGACTTCACACACCTCCATTCTGTGACTTCACACACCTCCGTTTTGACTTCACACACTTCCATTCTGTGACTTCACACACCTCCATTCTGTGACTTCACACACCTCTATTGTTTCACTTCACACACCTCCATTCTTTGACTTCACACACCTCCATTCCATGACTTCACACACCTCCATTCTATGAGTTCACACACCTCCATTCTATGAGTTCACACACCTCCAATTTGACTTCACACACCTCCATTCTATGACTTCACACAGCTTCATTCTTACTTCAGAAACATCCATTCTCTGACTTCACACACCTCCATTCTATGACTTCACAAACCTCCATTCTGTGACTTCACACACCTCCATTCTGAATTCACACACCTCCATTCTGTGACTTCACACACCTCCATTCTTCCTTCACACACCTCCATTCTATGACTTCACACACTTCCATTCTATGACTTCACACACCTCCATTCTGTGGCTTCACACACCTCCATTCTGAGTTCATACACCTCCATTCTGTGACTTCACACACCTCCATTCTGTGACTTCACACACCTCCTTTCTGTCACTTCACACACCTCGATCCTATGACTTCATACACCTCCATTCTATGAATTCACACACCTCCATTCTATAACTTCACACACCTCCATTTTGACTTTACACACTTCAATTCTGTGAATTCACACACCTCCTGTTGTGAGCCAGAGTGGAATCAAACTGTAATTTGGCTTGCATCAGACGATGGCTTTGTTGTCTTATTGCTTTCTGGCCCTATTCTATGCAAATGACCTGAGAATTACCATATGAATGTAACATCTGGAGGTTCCTGGATCAGGAGGAGGGAAGAAGGGGGAGTGGAAAATAAAGAGGCAGTCTCGGCAGTCTTTACCTGGACTGCGGACATCCCGGACCCTCTGTGTCTGTCTCTCTTCTCTTTCTTGCTAGTCCTTGCCCCCGATTTCAGGAACCCCAATCTGCGAACCCTGGTTTGCCGCCGGTTGGCCCCGGCAACCTCAATTCTGTGACTTCACACACCTCCATTCTTTGACTTCACACACCTCCATTCTGTGATATCACACACCTCCAATCTCACTTCACACACCTCCATTCTGTGACTTCACACACCTCCACTCTATGACTTCAATCACCTTCATTCTTACTTCACAAACATCCATTCTGTGACTTCACACACCTCCATTCTGTGACTTCACACACCTCTATTGTTTCACTTCACACACCTCCATTCTTTGACTTCACACCCCGCCATTCCATGACTTCACAAACCTCCATTCTATGAGTTCACACACCTCCATTCTATGAGTTCACACACCTCCAATTTGACTTCACACACGTCCATTCTATGACTTCAAACACCTTCATTCTTACTTCAGAAACATCCATTCTCTGAATTCACACACCTCCATTCTATGACTTCACACACCTTCATTCTTACTTTAGAAACATCCATTCTATGACTTCACACACCTCCATTGTATGACTTCACAAACCTCCATTCTGTGACTTCACACACCTCCATTCTGGGTTCACACACCTCAATTCTGTGACTTCACACATGTCCATTCTAACTTCACACACCTCCATTCTATGACTTCACACACTTCCATTCTATGACTTCACACACCTCCATTCGTTGACATCAAAAACCACCATTCTATGACTTCACACAAGTCCATTTTGACTTCACACACCTCCATTCTATGAGTTCACACACCTCAATTCTATGACTTCACACACCTACATTCTATGAGTTCACACACCTCCATTTTATGACTTCACACACCTCCATTCTATGACTTCACACACCTCCATTCTGTGATATCACACACTCCAATCTCACTTCACACACCTCCATTCTGTGACTTCACACACCTCCACTCTATGACTTCCATCACCTTCATTCTTACTTCACAAACATCCATTCTGTGACTTCACACACCTCCATTCTGTGACTTCACACACCTTCATTCTGACTTCACACACCTCCATTCTGTGACTTCATACACCTCAATTCTGTGACTTCACACACCTCCATTCTGACTTCACACACCTCCATTCTGTGACTTCACACACCTCCATTCTGTGACTTCACACACCTCCGTTTTGACTTCACACACTTCCATTCTGTGACTTCACACACCTCCATTCTGTGACTTCACACACCTCTATTGTTTCACTTCACACACCTCCATTCTTTGACTTCACACACCTCCATTCCATGACTTCACACACCTCCATTCTATGAGTTCACACACCTCCAATTTGACTTCACACACCTGCATTCTATGACTTCACACACCTTCATTCTTACTTCAGAAAAATCCATTCTCTCACTTCACACACCTCCATTCTATGACTTCACAAACCTCCATTCTGTGACTTCACACACCTCCATTCTGAATTCACACACCTCCATTCTGTGACTTCACACACCTCCATTCTTCCTTCACACACCTCCATTCTATGACTTCACACACTGCCATTCTATGACTTCACACACCTCCATTCTGTGGCTTCACACACCTCCATTCTGAGTTCACACACCTCCATTCTGTGACTTCACACACCTCCATTCTGTGACTTCACACACCTCCTTTCTGTCACTTCACACACCTCGATCCTATGACTTCACACACCTCCATTCTATGAATTCACACACCTCCATTCTGTGATATCACACACCTCCAATCTCACTTCACACACCTCCATTCTGTGACTTCACACACCTCCACTCTATGACTTCAAACACCTTCATTCTTACTTCACAAACATCCATTCTGTGATTTCACACACCTCCATTCTGTGACTTCACACACCTTCATTCTGACTTCACACACCTCCATTCTGTGACTTCATACACCTCAATTCTGTCTCTTCACACACCTCCTTTCTGACTTCACACACCTCCATTCTGTGACTTCACACACCTCCATTCTGTGACTTCACACACCTCTATTGTTTCACTTCACACACCTCAATTCTTTGACTGCACACACCTCCATTCTTGGACTTCACACACCTCCATTCCATGACTTCACACACCTCAATTCTATGAGTTCACACACCTCCATTCTATGAGTTCACACACTTCCATTTTGACTTCACACACCTCCATTCTATGACTTCACACACCTTCATTCTTACTTTAGAAACATCCATTCTATGACTTCACAAACCTCCATTGTATGACTTCACAAACCTCCATTCTGTGAATTCACACACCTCCATTCTGTGTTCACACACCTCAATACTGT
Organism: Megascapheus bottae; assembly: GCA_024803745.1. Taxonomy (NCBI): domain Eukaryota; kingdom Metazoa; phylum Chordata; class Mammalia; order Rodentia; family Geomyidae; genus Megascapheus; species Megascapheus bottae. Next base: position 305,199 of record JANJXV010000292.1, read on the forward strand.
GACTTCACACATGTCCATTCTGACTTCACACACCTCCATTCTATGACTTCACACACTTCCATTCTATGACTTCACACACCTCCATTCTTTGACTTCAAACAGCTCAATTTTGAGTACAAAAACCTCCATTCTGTGACTTCACACACCTCCATTCTATGAATTCACACACCTCCATTTTATGACTTCACACACCTCCATTCTATGACTTCACACACCTCAATTCTATGAATTCACACCCCTCCATTCTGTGACTTCACACACCTCCATTCTATGACTTCACACACCTCCATTCTGTGACTTCACCCACCTCCATTCTGAGTTCACATACCTCCATTCTGTGATACACACACCTTCATTCTGTGACTTCACACAGCTCCATTCTGTGACTTCACACACCTCCATTCTGAGTTCACACACCTCCATTCTGTGACTTCACACACCTCCATTCTATGATTTCACACACCTCCATTCTATGACTTCACACACCTCCATTGTGACTTCACACACCTTGATTCTATGATTTCACATACCTCCATTCTGACTTCACACACCTCCATTCTATGACTTCACACACCTCCATTCTGACTTCACACAGCTCCATTGTGTGACTTCACAAACCTCCATTCTATGAGTTCACACACCTCCATTCTATGAGTTCACACACCTCCAATTTGACTTCACACACCTCCATTCTATGACTTCAAACACCTTCATTCTTACTTCAGAAACATCCATTCTCTGACTTCACACACCTCCATTCTATGACTTCACACACCTTCATTCTTACTTTAGAAACATCCATTCTATGACTTCACACACCACCATTGTATGACTTCACAAACCTCCATTCTGTGACTTCACACACCTCCATTCTGGGTTCACACACCTCAATTCTGTGACTTCACACATGTCCATTCTGACTTCACACACCTCCATTCTATGACTTCACACACTTCCATTCTATGACTACACACACCTCCATTCGTTGACATCAAAAACCACCATTCTATGACTTCACACAAGTCCATTTTGACTTCACACACCTCCATTCTATGAGTTCACACACCTCCATTTTATGACTTCACACACCTCCATTCTATGACTTCACACACCTCAATTCTATGACTTCACACACCTCCATTCTGACTTCACACACCTCCATTCTGTAACTTCACAAAACTCCATTCTGTGATTTCACACACTTCCATACTATGACTTCACACACCTCCGTCTATGACTTCACACACCTCCATTCTGACTTCACACACCTTCATTTTATGACTTAACAAACATACATTCTGTGACTTCACACATCTCCTTCCTGTGACTTCACACACCTTCATTCTGATTTCATACACCTCCATTCTCTGACTTCACACACCTCAATTCTGTGACTTGACACACCTCCATTCTGACTTCACACACCTCCATTCTATGATTTCACACACCTCCATTCTATGACTTCACACACCTCCATTCTGTGACTTCACACACCTCCATTCTGACTTCACACCCATCCATTCTGACTTCACACACCTCCATTCTTACTTCACACAGCTCCATTCTATAAATTCACACACCTCCATTCTGTGACTTCACACACCACCTTTTTGACTTCACACACATCCATTCTGTGACTTCACACACCTCCATTCTGTGACTTCACACACCTCCGTTTTGACTTCACACACTTCCAATCTGTAACTTCACACACCTCCATTCTGTGACTTCACACACCTCTATTGTTTCACTTCACACACCTCCATTCTTTGACTTCACACCCCGCCATTCCATGACTTCTCAAACCTCCATTCTATGAGTTCACACACCTCCATTCTATGAGTTCACACACCTCCAATTTGACTTCACACACGTCCATTCTATGACTTCAAACACCTTCATTCTTACTTCAGAAACATCCATTCTCTGACTTCACACACCTCCATTCTATGACTTCACACACCTTCATTCTTACTTTAGAAACATCCATTCTATGATTTCACACACCTCCATTGTATGACTTCACAAACCTCCATTCTGTGACTTCACACACCTCCATTCTGGGTTCACACACCTCAATTCTGTGACTTCACACATGTCCATTCTAACTTCACACACCTCCATTCTATGACTTCACACACTTCCATTCTATGACTTCACACACCTCCATTCGTTGACATCAAAAACCACCATTCTATGACTTCACACAAGTCCATTTTGACTTCACACACCTCCATTCTATGAGTTCACACACCTCCATTTTATGACTTCACACACCTCCATTCTATGACTTCACACACCTCAATTCTATGACTTCACACACCTCCATTCTATGAGTTCACACACCTCCATTTTATGACTTCACACACCTCCATTCTATGACTTCACACACCTCCATTCTGTGATATCACACACCTCCAATCTCACTTCACACACCTCCATTCTGTGACTTCACACACCTCCGCTCTATGACTTCAATCACCTTCATTCTTACTTCACAAACATCCATTCTGTGACTTCACACACCTCCATTCTGTGACTTCACACACCTTCATTCTGACTTCACACACCTCCATTCTGTGACTTCATACACCTCAATTCTGTGACTTCACACACCTCCATTCTGACTTCACACACCTCCATTCTGTGACTTCACACACCTCCATTCTGTGACTTCACACACCTCCGTTTTGACTTCACACACTTCCATTCTGTGACTTCACACACCTCCATTCTGTGACTTCACACACCTCTATTGTTTCACTTCACACACCTCCATTCTTTGACTTCACACACCTCCATTCCATGACTTCACACACCTCCATTCTATGAGTTCACACACCTCCATTCTATGAGTTCACACACCTCCAATTTGACTTCACACACCTCCATTCTATGACTTCACACAGCTTCATTCTTACTTCAGAAACATCCATTCTCTGACTTCACACACCTCCATTCTATGACTTCACAAACCTCCATTCTGTGACTTCACACACCTCCATTCTGAATTCACACACCTCCATTCTGTGACTTCACACACCTCCATTCTTCCTTCACACACCTCCATTCTATGACTTCACACACTTCCATTCTATGACTTCACACACCTCCATTCTGTGGCTTCACACACCTCCATTCTGAGTTCATACACCTCCATTCTGTGACTTCACACACCTCCATTCTGTGACTTCACACACCTCCTTTCTGTCACTTCACACACCTCGATCCTATGACTTCATACACCTCCATTCTATGAATTCACACACCTCCATTCTATAACTTCACACACCTCCATTTTGACTTTACACACTTCAATTCTGTGAATTCACACACCTCCTGTTGTGAGCCAGAGTGGAATCAAACTGTAATTTGGCTTGCATCAGACGATGGCTTTGTTGTCTTATTGCTTTCTGGCCCTATTCTATGCAAATGACCTGAGAATTACCATATGAATGTAACATCTGGAGGTTCCTGGATCAGGAGGAGGGAAGAAGGGGGAGTGGAAAATAAAGAGGCAGTCTCGGCAGTCTTTACCTGGACTGCGGACATCCCGGACCCTCTGTGTCTGTCTCTCTTCTCTTTCTTGCTAGTCCTTGCCCCCGATTTCAGGAACCCCAATCTGCGAACCCTGGTTTGCCGCCGGTTGGCCCCGGCAACCTCAATTCTGTGACTTCACACACCTCCATTCTTTGACTTCACACACCTCCATTCTTGGACTTCACACACATCCATTCCATGACTTCACACACCTCAATTCTATGAGTTCACACACCTCCATTCTATGACTTCACACACCTCCATTTTGACTTCACACACCTCCATTCTATGACTTCACACACCTTCATTCTTACTTTAGGAAACATCCATTCTATGACTTCACACACCTCCATTGTATGACTTCACAAACCTCCATTCTGTGACTTCACACACCTCCATTCTTGGTTCACACACCTCAATTCTGTGACTTCACACATGTCCATTCTGACTTCACACACCTCCATTCTATGACTTCACACACTTCCATTCTATGACTTCACACACCTCCATTCTTTGACTTCAAACAGCTCAATTTTGAGTACACAAACCTCCATTCTGTGACTTCACACACCTCCATTCTATGAATTCACACACCTCCAATCTATGACTTCACACACCTCCATTCTATGACTTCACACACCTCCATTCTATGAATTCACACCCCTCCATTCTGTGACTTCACAAACCTCCATTCTATGACTTCACACACCTCCATTCTGTGACTTCACCCACCTCCATTCTGCGTTCACATACCTCCATTCTGTGATTCACACACCTTCATTCTGTGACTTCACACACCTCCATTCTGTGACTTCACACACCTCCATTCTATGACTTCACACACCTCCATTCTGTGACTTCACCCACCTCCATTCTGAGTTCATACACCTCCATTCTATGACTTCACACACCTCTATTCTATGAATTCACACACCTCCATTCTGTGACTTCACACAACTCCATTCTATGATATCACACACCTCCAATCTATGACTTCACACACCTCCATTGTGACTTCACACACCTTGATTCTATGATTTCACATACCTCCATTCTGACTTCACACACCTCCATTCTATGACTTCACACACCTCCATTCTGACTTCACACAGCTCCATTGTGTGACTTCACAAAACTCCATTCTATGATTTCACACACCTCCATACTATGACTTCACACACCTCCATCTATGACTTCACACACCTCCATTCTGAGTTCACACACCTCCATTCTGTGACTTCACACACCTCCATTCTGAGTTCACTCACCTCCATTGTATGACTTCACTCACCTCCATTCTGTGACTTCACACACCTCCATTGTATGACTTCACACACTTCAATTGTGACGTCACACACCTCCATTCTATGAATTCACACATCTCCATTCTATGACTTCACACACCTCCATTCTGACTTTACACACCTCCATTCTATGACTTCACAGACCTCGAATCTGTGTCTTCAGTCACCTCCACTGTATGACTTCACACTCCTCCATTCTATGACTTCCCACACCTCCTTTCTATGACTTCACCCACCTCCCTTCTATGACCGCACACCTCCATTCGAGACTTCACACACCTCCATTGTGTGACTTCACACACCTCCATTCTGTGACTTCACACACCTCCATTCTTTGACTTCACACACCTCTACTCTATGACTTCACACACCTTCATTCTTACTTCACAAACATCCATTCTATGACTTCACACACCTCCATTCTATGATTTCACACACCTCCATTCTGTGATTCACACACCTGCATTCTGTGTTCACACACCTCAATATTGTGACTTCACATACCTCCATTCTGACTTCACGCACCTCCATTCTATGACTTCACACACATCCATTCTATGACTTCACACACCTCCATTCTGAGTTGACACACCTCCATTCTGTGACTTCACACACCTTCATTCTTACTTTAGGAAACATCCATTCTATGACTTCACACACCTCCATTGTATGACTTCACAAACCTCCATTCTGTGACTTTACACACCTCCATTCTGGGTTCACACACCTCAATTCTGTGACTTCACACATGTCCATTCTGACTTCACACACCTCCATTCTATGACTTCACACACTTCCATTCTATGACTTCACACACCTCCATTCTTTGACTTCAAACACCTCAATTTTGAGTACACAAACCTCCATTCTGTGACTTCACACACCTCCATTCTATGAATTCACACACCTCCATTCTATGACTTCACACACCTCCATTCTATGACTTCACACACCTCCATTCTATGAATTCACACTCCTCCATTCTGTGACTTCACACACCTCCATTCTATGACTTCCCACACCTCCATTCTGTGACTTCACCCACCTCCATTCTGAGTTCACATACCTCCATTCTGTGATTCACACACCTTCATTCTGTGACTTCACACACCTCCATTCTGTGACTTCACACACCTCCATTCTATGACTTCACACACCTCCATTCTGTGACTTCACCCACCTCCATTCTGAGTTCACACACCTCCATTCTATTACTTCACACACCTCCATTCTATGAATTCACACACCTCCATTCTGTGACTTCACACAACTCCATTCTATGATATCACACACCTCCATTCTATGACTTCACACACCTCCATTGTGACTTCACACACCTTGATTCTATGATTTCACATACCTCCATTCTGACTTCACACACCTCCATTCTATGACTTCACACACCTCCATTCTGACTTCACACAGCTCCATTGTGTGACTTCACAAAACTCCATTCTATGATTTCACACACCTCCATAGTATGACTTCACACACCTCCATCTATGACTTCACACACCTCCATTCTGAGGTCACACACCTCCATTCTGTGACTTCACACACCTCCATTCTGACTTCACTCACCTCCATTGTATGACTTCACTCACCTTCATTCTGTGACTTCACACTCCTCCATTGTATGACTTCACACACTTCAATTGTGACGTCACACACCTCCATTCTATGAATTCACAAATCTCCATTCTATGACTTCACACACCTCCATTCTGACTTTACACACCTCCATTCTATGACTTCACAGACCTCGAATCTGTGTCTTCAGTCACCTCCACTGTATGACTTCACACTCCTCCATTCTATGACTTCCCACACCTCCTTTCTATGACTTCACCCACCTCCCTTCTATGACCGCACACCTCCATTCGAGACTTCACACACCTCCATTCTGTGACTTCACACACCTCCATTCTGTGACTTCACACACCTCCATTCTTTGACTTCACACACCTCTACTCTATGACTTCACACACCTTCATTCTTACTTCACTAACATCCATTCTATGACTTCACACACCTCCATTCTATGATTTCACACACCTCCATTCTGTGATTCACACACCTGCATTCTGTGTTCACACACCTCAATATTGTGACTTCACATACCTCCATTCTGACTTCACGCACCTCCATTCTATGACTTCACACACATCCATTCTATGACTTCACACACCTCCATTCTGAGTTGACACACCTCCATTCTGTGACTTCACACACCTTCATTCTTACTTTAGGAAACATCCATTCTATGACTTCACACACCTCCATTGTATGACTTCACAAACGTCCATTCTGTGACTTCACACACCTCCATTCTGGGTTCACACACCTCAATTTTGTGACTTCACACATGTCCATTCTGACTTCACACACCTCCATTCTATGACTTCACACACTTCCATTCTATGACTTCACACACCTCCATTATTTGACTTCAAACACCTCAATTTTGAGTACACAAACCTCCATTCTGTGACTTCACACACCTCCATTCTATGAATTCACACACCTCCATTCTATGACTTCACACACCTCCATTCGAGACTTCACACACCTCCATTCTATGAATTCACACACCTCCATTCTGTGACTTCACACACCTCCATTCTTTGACTTCACACACCTCTATTCTATGACTTCACACAACTTCATTCGTACTTCACAAACATCCATTCTATGACTTCACACACCTCCATTCTATGATTTCACACACCTCCATTCTGTGATTCACACACCTGCATTCTGTGTTCACACACCTCAATATTGTGACTTCACACACCTCCATTCTGACTTCACACACCTCCATTCTATGACTTCACACACATCCATTCTGTGATTTCACACACCTCCATTCTTGGACTTCACACACCTCCATTCCATGACTTCACACACCTCAATTCTATGAGTTCACACACCTCCATTCTATGAGTTCACACACCTCCATTTTGACTTCACACACCTCCATTCTGTGACTTCACAAAGCTCCATTCTGTGATTTCACACACTTCCATACTATGACTTCACACACCTCCGTCTATGACTTCACACACCTCCATTCTGAGTTCACACACCTCCATTCTGTGACTTCACACAGCTCCATTCTGACTTCACACACCTTCATTTTATGACTTAACAAACATACATTCTGTGACTTCACACATCTCATTTCTGTGACTTCACACACCTTCATTCTGACTTCATACACCTCCATTCTCTGGCTTCACACACCTCAATTCTGTGACTTGACACACCTCCATTCTGACTTCACACACCTCCATTCTATGATTTCACACACCTCCATTCTATGACTTCACACACCTCCATTCTGTGACTTCACACACCTCCATTCTGACTTCACACCCATCCATTCTGACTTCACACACCTCCATTCTGACTTCACACAGCTCCATTCTATAAATTCACACACCTCCATTCTGTGACCTCACACACCACCTTTTTGACTTCACACACATCCTTTCTGTGACTTCACACACCTCCATTCTGTGACTTCACACACCTCCGTTTTGACTTCACACACTTCCAATCTGTAACTTCACACACCTCCATTCTGTGACTTCACACACCTCTATTGTTTCACTTCACACACCTCCTTTCTTTGACTTCACACCCCGCCATTCCATGACTTCACAAACCTCCATTCTATGAGTTCACACACCTCCATTCTATGAGTTCACACACCTCCAATTTGACTTCACACACGTCCATTCTATGACTTCAAACACCTTCATTCTTACTTCAGAAACATCCATTCTCTGACTTCACACACCTCCATTCTATGACTTCACACACCTTCATTCTTACTTTAGAAACATCCATTCTATGACTTCACACACCTCCATTGTATGACTTCACAAACCTCCATTCTGTGACTTCACACACCTCCATTCTTGGTTCACACACCTCAATTCTGTGACTTCACACATGTCCATTCTGACTTCACACACCTCCATTCTATGACTTCACACACTTCCATTCTATGACTTCACACACCTCCATTCGTTGACATCAAAAACCACCATTCTATGACTTCACACAAGTCCATTTTGACTTCACACACCTCCATTCTATGAGTTCACACACCTCCATTTTATGACTTCACACACTTCCATTCTATGACTTCACACACCTCAATTCTATGACTTCACACACCTCCATTCTATGAGTTCACACACCTCCATTTTATGACTTCACACACCTCCATTCTATGACTTCACACACCTCCATTCTGTGATATCACACACCTCCAATCTCACTTCACACACCTCCATTCTGTGACTTCACACACCTCCACTCTATGACTTCAATCACCTTCATTCTTACTTCACAAACATCCATTCTGTGACTTCACCCACCTCCATTCCGTGACTTCACACACCTACATTCTGACTTCACACACCTCCATTCTGTGACTTCATACACCTCAATTCTGTGACTTCACACACCTCCATTCTGACTTCACACACCTCCATTCTGTGACTTCACACACCTCCATTCTGTGACTTCACACACCTCCGTTTTGACTTCACACACTTCCATTCTGTGACTTCACACACCTCCATTCTGTGACTTCACACACCTCTATTGTTTCACTTCACACACCTCCATTCTTTGACTTCACACACCTCCATTCCATGACTTCACACACCTCCATTCTATGAGTTCACACACCTCCATTCTATGAGTTCACACACCTCCAATTTGACTTCACACACCTCCATTCTATGACTTCACACACCTTTATTCTTACTTCAGAAAAATCCATTCTCTCACTTCACACACCTCCATTCTATGACTTCACAAACCTCCATTCTGTGACTTCACACACCTCCATTCTGAATTCACACACCTCCATTCTGTGACTTCACACACCTCCATTCTTCCTTCACACACCTCCATTCTATGACTTCACACACTGCCATTCTATGACTTCACACACCTCCATTCTGTGGCTTCACACACCTCCATTCTGAGTTCACACACCTCCATTCTGTGACTTCACACACCTCCATTCTGTGACTTCACACACCTCCTTTCTTTCACTTCACACACCTCGATCCTATGACTTCACACACCTCCATTCTATGAATTCACACACCTCCATTCTGTGATATCACACACCTCCAATCTCACTTCACACACCTCCATTCTGTGACTTCACACACCTCCACTCTATGACTTCAAACACCTTCATTCTTACTTCACAAACATCCATTCTGTGATTTCACACACCTCCATTCTGTGACTTCACACACCTTCATTCTGACTTCACACACGTCCATTCTGTGACTTCATACACCTCAATTCTGTGACTTCACACACCTCCATTCTGACTTCACACACCTCCATTCTGTGACGTCACACACCTCCATTCTGTGACTTCACACACCTCTATTGTTTCACTTCACACACCTCCATTCTTTGACTGCACACACCTCCATTCTTGGACTTCACACACCTCCATTCCATGACTTCACACACCTCAATTCTATGAGTTCACACACCTCCATTCTATGATTTCACACACCTCCATTTTGACTTCACACACCTCCATTCTATGACTTCACACACCTTCATTCTTACTTTAGAAGCATCCATTCTATGACTTCACAAACCTCCATTGTATGACTTCACAAACCTCCATTCTGTGAATTCACACACCTCCATTCTGTGTTCACACAACTCAATACTGTGACTTCACACATGTCCATTCTGACTTCACACACCTCCATTCTATGACTTCACACACTTCCATTCTATGACTTCACACACCTCCATTCTTTGACTTCAAACAGCTCAATTTTGAGTACAAAAACCTCCATTCTGTGACTTCACACACCTCCATTCTATGAATTCACACACCTCCATTTTATGACTTCACACACCTCCATTCTATGACTTCACACACCTCCATTCTATGAATTCACACCCCTCCATTCTGTGACTTCACACACCTCCATTCTATGACTTCACACACCTCCATTCTGTGACTTCACCCACCTCCATTCTGAGTTCACATACCTCCATTCTGTGATACACACACCTTCATTCTGTGACTTCACACACCTCCATTCTGTGACTTCACACACCTCCATTCTGAGTTCACACACCTCCATTCTGTGACTTCACACACCTCCATTCTATGATTTCACACACCTCCATTCTATGACTTCACACACCTCCATTGTGACTTCACACACCTTGATTCTATGATTTCACATACCTCCATTCTGACTTCACACACCTCCATTCTATGACTTCACACACCTCCATTCTGACTTCACACAGCTCCATTGTGTGACTTCACAAACCTCCATTCTATGAGTTCACACACCTCCATTCTATGAGTTCACACACCTCCAATTTGACTTCACACACCTCCATTCTATGACTTCAAACACCTTCATTCTTACTTCAGAAACATCCATTCTCTGACTTCACACACCTCCATTCTATGACTTCACACACCTTCATTCTTACTTTAGAAACATCCATTCTATGACTTCACACACCACCATTGTATGACTTCACAAACCTCCATTCTGTGACTTCACACACCTCTATTGTTTCACTTCACACACCTACATTCTTTGACTTCACACACCTCCATTCTTGGACTTCACACACCTCCATTCCATGACTTCACACACCTCAATTCTATGAGTTCACACACCTCCATTCTATGAGTTCACACACCTCCATTTTGACTTCACACACCTCCATTCTATGACTTCACACACCTTCATTCTTACTTTAGAAACATCCATTCTATGACTTCACAAACCTCCATTGTATGACTTCACAAACCTCCATTCTGTGAATTCACACACCTCCATTCTGTGTTCACACACCTCAATACTGTGACTTCACACATGTCCATTCTGACTTCACACACCACCATTCTATGACTTCACACACTTCCATTCTATGACTTCACACACCTCCATTCTTTGACTTCAAACAGCTCAATTTTGAGTACAAAAACCTCCATTCTGTGACTTCACACACCTCCATTCTATGAATTCACACACCTCCATTTTATGACTTCACACACCTCCATTCTATGACTTCACACACCTCCATTCTATGAATTCACACCCCTCCATTCTGTGACTTCACACACCTCCATTCTATGACTTCACACACCTCCATTCTGTGACTTCACCCACCTCCATTCTGAGTTCACATACCTCCATTCTGTGATACACACACCTTCATTCTGTGACTTCACACACCTCCATTCTGTGACTTCACACACCTCCATTCTGAGTTCACACACCTCCATTCTGTGACTTCACACACCTCCATTCTTTGATTTCACACACCTCCATTCTATGACTTCACACACCTCCATTGTGACTTCACACACCTTGATTCTATGATTTCACATACCTCCATTCTGACTTCACACACCTCCATTCTATGACTTCACACACCTCCATTCTGACTTCACACAGCTCCATTGTGTGACTTCACAAACCTCCATTCTATGAGTTCACACACCTCCATTCTATGAGTTCACACACCTCCAATTTGACTTCACACACCTCCATTCTATGACTTCAAACACCTTCATTCTTACTTCAGAAACATCCATTCTCTGACTTCACACACCTCCATTCTATGACTTCACAAACCTCCATTCTGTGACTTCACACACCTCCATTCTGAGTTCACACACCTCCATTCTGTGACTTCACACACCTCCATTCTATGATTTCACACACCTCCATTCTATGACTTCACACACCTCCATTGTGACTTCACACACCTTGATTCTATGATTTCACATACCTCCATTCTGACTTCACACACCTCCATTCTATGACTTCACACACCTCCATTCTGACTTCACACAGCTCCATTGTGTGACTTCACAAACCTCCATTCTATGACTTCACACACCTCCATTCTATGAGTTCACACACCTCCAATTTGACTTCACACACCTCCATTCTATGACTTCAAACACCTTCATTCTTACTTCAGAAACATCCATTCTCTGACTTCACACACCTCCATTCTATGACTTCACACACCTTCATTCTTACTTTAGAAACATCCATTCTATGACTTCACACACCACCATTGTATGACTTCACAAACCTCCATTCTGTGACTTCACACACCTCCATTCTGGGTTCACACACCTCAATTCTGTGACTTCACACATGTCCATTCTGACTTCACACACCTCCATTCTATGACTTCACACACTTCCATTCTATGACTTCACACACCTCCATTCGTTGACATCAAAAACCACCATTCTATGACTTCACACAAGTCCATTTTGACTTCACACACCTCCATTCTATGAGTTCACACACCTCCATTTTATGACTTCACACACCTCCATTCTATGACTTCACACACCTCAATTCTATGACTTCACACACCTCCATTCTATGAGTTCACACACCTCCATTTTATGACTTCACACACCTCCATTCTATGACTTCACACACCTCCATTCTGTGATATCACACACCTCCAATCTCACTTCACACACCTCCATTCTGTGACTTCACACACCTCCACTCTATGACTTCAAACACCTTCATTCTTACTTCACAAACATCCATTCTGTGATTTCACACACCTCCATTCTGTGACATCACACACCTTCATTCTGACTTCACACACCTCCATTCCGTGACTTCATACACCTCAATTCTGTGACTTCACACACCTCCATTCTGACTACACACACCTCCATTCTGTGACTTCACACACCTCCATTCTGTGACTTCACACACCTCCGTTTTGACTTCACACACTTCCATTCTGTGACTTCACACACCTCCATTCTGTGACTTCACACACCTCTATTGTTTCACTTCACACACCTCCATTCTTTGACTGCACACACCTCCATTCTTGGACTTCACACACCTCCATTCCATGAATTCACACACCTCAATTCTATGAGTTCACACACCTCCATTCTATGAGTTCACACACCTCCATTTTGACTTCACACACCTCCATTCTATGACTTCACACACCTTCATTCTTACTTTAGAAACATCCATTCTATGACTTCACAAACCTCCATTGTATGATTTCACAAACCTCCATTCTGTGAATTCACACACCTCCATTCTGGGTTCACACACCTCAATACTGTGACTTCCCACATGTCCATTCTGACTTCACACACCTCCATTCTATGACTTCACACACTTCCATTCTATGACTTCACACACCTCCATTCTTTGACTTCAAACACCTCAATTTTGAGTACAAAAACCTCCATTCTGTGACTTCACACACCTCCATTCTATGAATTCACACACCTCCATTTTATGACTTCACACATCTCCATTCTATGACTTCACACACCTCCATTCTATGAATCCACACTCCTCCATTCTGTGACTTCACACACCTCCATTCTATGACTTCACACACCTCCATTCTGTGACTTCACCCACCTCCATTCTGAGTTCACATACCTCCATTCTGTGATACACACACCTTCATTCTGTGACTTCACACACCTCCATTCTGTGACTTCACACACCTCCATTCTATGACTTCACACACCTCCATTCTGTGACTTCACAAAGCTCCATTCTGTGATTTCACACACTTCCATACTATGACTTCACACACCTCCGTCTATGACTTCACACACCTCCATTCTGAGTTCACACACCTCCATTCTGTGACTTCACACAGCTCCATTCTGACTTCACACACCTTCATTTTATGACTTAACAAACATACATTCTGTGACTTCACACATCTCATTTCTGTGACTTCACACACCTTCATTCTGACTTCATACACCTCCATTCTCTGGCTTCACACACCTCAATTCTGTGACTTGACACACCTCCATTCTGACTTCACACACCTCCATTCTATGATTTCACACACCTCCATTCTATGACTTCACACACCTCCATTCTGTGACTTCACACACCTCCATTCTGACTTCACACCCATCCATTCTGACTTCACACACCTCCATTCTGACTTCACACAGCTCCATTCTATAAATTCACACACCTCCATTCTGTGACTTCACACACCACCTTTTTGACTTCACACACATCCTTTCTGTGACTTCACACACCTCCATTCTGTGACTTCACACACCTCCGTTTTGACTTCACACACTTCCAATCTGTAACTTCACACACCTCCATTCTGTGACTTCACACACCTCTATTGTTTCACTTCACACACCTCCATTCTTTGACTTCACACCCCGCCATTCCATGACTTCACAAACCTCCATTCTCTGAGTTCACACACCTCCATTCTATGAGTTCACACACCTCCAATTTGACTTCACACACGTCCATTCTATGACTTCAAACACCTTCATTCTTACTTCAGAAACATCCATTCTCTGAATTCACACACCTCCATTCTATGACTTCACACACCTTCATTCTTACTTTAGAAACATCCATTCTATGACTTCACACACCTCCATTGTATGACTTCACAAACCTCCATTCTGTGACTTCACACACCTCCATTCTTGGTTCACACACCTCAATTCTGTGACTTCACACATGTCCATTCTGACTTCACACACCTCCATTCTATGACTTCACACACTTCCATTCTATGACTTCACACACCTCCATTCGTTGACATCAAAAACCACCATTCTATGACTTCACACAAGTCCATTTTGACTTCACACACCTCCATTCTATGAGTTCACACACCTCCATTTTATGACTTCACACACTTCCATTCTATGACTTCACACACCTCAATTCTATGACTTCACACACCTCCATTCTATGAGTTCACACACCTCCATTTTATGACTTCACACACCTCCATTCTATGACTTCACACACCTCCATTCTGTGATATCACACACCTCCAATCTCACTTCACACACCTCCATTCTGTGACTTCACACACCTCCACTCTATGACTTCAATCACCTTCATTCTTACTTCACAAACATCCATTCTGTGACTTCACACACCTCCATTCTGTGACTTCACACACCTACATTCTGACTTCACACACCTCCATTCTGTGACTTCATACACCTCAATTCTGTGACTTCACACACCTCCATTCTGACTTCACACACCTCCATTCTGTGACTTCACACACCTCCATTCTGTGACTTCACACACCTCCGTTTTGACTTCACACACTTCCATTCTGTGACTTCACACACCTCCATTCTGTGACTTCACACACCTCTATTGTTTCACTTCACACACCTCCATTCTTTGACTTCACACACCTCCATTCCATGACTTCACACACCTCCATTCTATGAGTTCACACACCTCCATTCTATGAGTTCACACACCTCCAATTTGACTTCACACACCTCCATTCTATGACTTCACACACCTTTATTCTTACTTCAGAAAAATCCATTCTCTCACTTCACACACCTCCATTCTATGACTTCACAAACCTCCATTCTGTGACTTCACACACCTCCATTCTGAATTCACACACCTCCATTCTGTGACTTCACACACCTCCATTCTTCCTTCACACACCTCCATTCTATGACTTCACACACTGCCATTCTATGACTTCACACACCTCCATTCTGTGGCTTCACACACCTCCATTCTGAGTTCACACACCTCCATTCTGTGACTTCACACACCTCCATTCTGTGACTTCACACACCTCCTTTCTTTCACTTCACACACCTCGATCCTATGACTTCACACACCTCCATTCTATGAATTCACACACCTCCATTCTGTGATATCACACACCTCCAATCTCACTTCACACACCTCCATTCTGTGACTTCACACACCTCCACTCTATGACTTCAAACACCTTCATTCTTACTTCACAAACATCCATTCTGTGATTTCACACACCTCCATTCTGTGACTTCACACACCTTCATTCTGACTTCACACACGTCCATTCTGTGACTTCATACACCTCAATTCTGTGACTTCACACACCTCCATTCTGACTTCACACACCTCCATTCTGTGACGTCACACACCTCCATTCTGTGACTTCACACACCTCTATTGTTTCACTTCACACACCTCCATTCTTTGACTGCACACACCTCCATTCTTGGACTTCACACACCTCCATTCCATGACTTCACACACCTCAATTCTATGAGTTCACACACCTCCATTCTATGAGTTCACACACCTCCATTTTGACTTCACACACCTCCATTCTATGACTTCACACACCTTCATTCTTACTTTAGAAGCATCCATTCTATGACTTCACAAACCTCCATTGTATGACTTCACAAACCTCCATTCTGTGAATTCACACACCTCCATTCTGTGTTCACACAACTCAATACTGTGACTTCACACATGTCCATTCTGACTTCACACACCTCCATTCTATGACTTCACACACTTCCATTCTATGACTTCACACACCTCCATTCTTTGACTTCAAACAGCTCAATTTTGAGTACAAAAACCTCCATTCTGTGACTTCACACACCTCCATTCTATGAATTCACACACCTCCATTTTATGACTTCACACACCTCCATTCTATGACTTCACACACCTCCATTCTATGAATTCACACCCCTCCATTCTGTGACTTCACACACCTCCATTCTATGACTTCACACACCTCCATTCTGTGACTTCACCCACCTCCATTCTGAGTTCACATACCTCCATTCTGTGATACACACACCTTCATTCTGTGACTTCACACACCTCCATTCTGTGACTTCACACACCTCCATTCTGAGTTCACACACCTCCATTCTGTGACTTCACACACCTCCATTCTATGATTTCACACACCTCCATTCTATGACTTCACACACCTCCATTGTGACTTCACACACCTTGATTCTATGATTTCACATACCTCCATTCTGACTTCACACACCTCCATTCTATGACTTCACACACCTCCATTCTGACTTCACACAGCTCCATTGTGTGACTTCACAAACCTCCATTCTATGAGTTCACACACCTCCATTCTATGAGTTCACACACCTCCAATTTGACTTCACACACCTCCATTCTATGACTTCAAACACCTTCATTCTTACTTCAGAAACATCCATTCTCTGACTTCACACACCTCCATTCTATGACTTCACACACCTTCATTCTTACTTTAGAAACATCCATTCTATGACTTCACACACCACCATTGTATGACTTCACAAACCTCCATTCTGTGACTTCACACACCTCTATTGTTTCACTTCACACACCTACATTCTTTGACTTCACACACCTCCATTCTTGGACTTCACACACCTCCATTCCATGACTTCACACACCTCAATTCTATGAGTTCACACACCTCCATTCTATGAGTTCACACACCTCCATTTTGACTTCACACACCTCCATTCTATGACTTCACACACCTTCATTCTTACTTTAGAAACATCCATTCTATGACTTCACAAACCTCCATTGTATGACTTCACAAACCTCCATTCTGTGAATTCACACACCTCCATTCTGTGTTCACACACCTCAATACTGTGACTTCACACATGTCCATTCTGACTTCACACACCACCATTCTATGACTTCACACACTTCCATTCTATGACTTCACACACCTCCATTCTTTGACTTCAAACAGCTCAATTTTGAGTACAAAAACCTCCATTCTGTGACTTCACACACCTCCATTCTATGAATTCACACACCTCCATTTTATGACTTCACACACCTCCATTCTATGACTTCACACACCTCCATTCTATGAATTCACACCCCTCCATTCTGTGACTTCACACACCTCCATTCTATGACTTCACACACCTCCATTCTGTGACTTCACCCACCTCCATTCTGAGTTCACATACCTCCATTCTGTGATACACACACCTTCATTCTGTGACTTCACACACCTCCATTCTGTGACTTCACACACCTCCATTCTGAGTTCACACACCTCCATTCTGTGACTTCACACACCTCCATTCTTTGATTTCACACACCTCCATTCTATGACTTCACACACCTCCATTGTGACTTCACACACCTTGATTCTATGATTTCACATACCTCCATTCTGACTTCACACACCTCCATTCTATGACTTCACACACCTCCATTCTGACTTCACACAGCTCCATTGTGTGACTTCACAAACCTCCATTCTATGAGTTCACACACCTCCATTCTATGAGTTCACACACCTCCAATTTGACTTCACACACCTCCATTCTATGACTTCAAACACCTTCATTCTTACTTCAGAAACATCCATTCTCTGACTTCACACACCTCCATTCTATGACTTCACACACCTTCATTCTTACTTTAGAAACATCCATTCTATGACTTCACACACCACCATTGTATGACTTCACAAACCTCCATTCTGTGACTTCACACACCTCCATTCTGGGTTCACACACCTCAATTCTGTGACTTCACACATGTCCATTCTGACTTCACACACCTCCATTCTATGACTTCACACACTTCCATTCTATGACTTCACACACCTCCATTCGTTGACATCAAAAACCACCATTCTATGACTTCACACAAGTCCATTTTGACTTCACACACCTCCATTCTATGAGTTCACACACCTCCATTTTATGACTTCACACACCTCCATTCTATGACTTCACACACCTCAATTCTATGACTTCACACACCTCCATTCTATGAGTTCACACACCTCCATTTTATGACTTCACACACCTCCATTCTATGACTTCACACACCTCCATTCTGTGATATCACACACCTCCAATCTCACTTCACACACCTCCATTCTGTGACTTCACACACCTCCACTCTATGACTTCAAACACCTTCATTCTTACTTCACAAACATCCATTCTGTGATTTCACACACCTCCATTCTGTGACATCACACACCTTCATTCTGACTTCACACACCTCCATTCCGTGACTTCATACACCTCAATTCTGTGACTTCACACACCTCCATTCTGACTACACACACCTCCATTCTGTGACTTCACACACCTCCATTCTTGACTTCACACACCTCCGTTTTGACTTCACACACTTCCATTCTGTGACTTCACACACCTCCATTCTGTGACTTCACACACCTCTATTGTTTCACTTCACACACCTCCATTCTTTGACTGCACACACCTCCATTCTTGGACTTCACACACCTCCATTCCATGAATTCACACACCTCAATTCTATGAGTTCACACACCTCCATTCTATGAGTTCACACACCTCCATTTTGACTTCACACACCTCCATTCTATGACTTCACACACCTTCATTCTTACTTTAGAAACATCCATTCTATGACTTCACAAACCTCCATTGTATGATTTCACAAACCTCCATTCTGTGAATTCACACACCTCCATTCTGGGTTCACACACCTCAATACTGTGACTTCCCACATGTCCATTCTGACTTCACACACCTCCATTCTATGACTTCACACACTTCCATTCTATGACTTCACACACCTCCATTCTTTGACTTCAAACACCTCAATTTTGAGTACAAAAACCTCCATTCTGTGACTTCACACACCTCCATTCTATGAATTCACACACCTCCATTTTATGACTTCACACATCTCCATTCTATGACTTCACACACCTCCATTCTATGAATCCACACTCCTCCATTCTGTGACTTCACACACCTCCATTCTATGACTTCACACACCTCCATTCTGTGACTTCACCCACCTCCATTCTGAGTTCACATACCTCCATTCTGTGATACACACACCTTCATTCTGTGACTTCACACACCTCCATTCTGTGACTTCACACACCTCCATTCTATGACTTCACACACCTCCATTCTGTGACTTCACAAAGCTCCATTCTGTGATTTCACACACTTCCATACTATGACTTCACACACCTCCGTCTATGACTTCACACACCTCCATTCTGAGTTCACACACCTCCATTCTGTGACTTCACACAGCTCCATTCTGACTTCACACACCTTCATTCTGACTTCACACACCTCCATTCGGTGACTTCATACAACTCAATTCTGTGACTTCACACACCTCCATTCTGACTTCACACACCTCCATTCTGTGACTTCACACACCTCCATTCTGTGACTTCACACACCTCCGTTTTGACTTCACACACTTCCATTCTGTGACTTCACACACCTCCATTCTGTGACTTCACACACCTCTATTGTTTCACTTCACACACCTCCATTCTTTGACTTCACACACCTCCATTCCATGACTTCACACGCCTCCATTCTATGAGTTCACACACCTCCATTCTATGAGTTCACACACCTCCAATTTGACTTCACACACCTGCATTCTATGACTTCACACACCTTCATTCTTACTTCAGAAAAATCCATTCTCTCACTTCACACACCTCCATTCTATGACTTCACAAACCTCCATTCTGTGACTTCACACACCTCCATTCTGAATTCACACACCTCCATTCTGTGACTTCACACACCTCCATTCTTCCTTCACACACCTCCATTCTATGACTTCACACACTGCCATTCTATGACTTCACACACCTCCTTTCTGTGGCTTCACACACCTCCATTCTGAGTTCACACACCTCCATTCTGTGACTTCACACACCTCCATTCTGTGACTTCACACACCTCCTTTCTGTCACTTCACACACCTCGATCCTATGACTTCACACACCTCCATTCTACGAATTCACACACCTCCATTCTGTGATATCACACACCTCCAATCTCACTTCACACACCTCCATTCTGTGACTTCACACACCTCCACTCTATGACTTCAAACACCTTCATTCTTACTTCACAAACATCCATTCTGTGATTTCACACACCTCCATTCTGTGACTTCACACACCTTCATTCTGACTTCACACACCTCCATTCTTTGACTTCATATACCTCAATTCTGTGACTTCACACACCTCCATTCTGACTTCACACACCTCCATTCTGTGACTTCACACACCTCCATTCTGTGACTTCACACAACTCTATTGTTTCACTTCACACACCTCCATTCTTTGACTGCACACACCTCCATGCTTGGACTTCACACACCTCCATTCCATGACTTCACACACCTCAATTCTATGAGTTCACACACCTCCATTCTATGAGTTCACACACCTCCATTTTGACTTCACACACCTCCATTCTATGACTTCACACACCTTCATTCTTACTTTAGAAACATCCATTCTATGACTTCACAAACCTCCATTGTATGACTTCACAAACCTCCATTCTGTGAATTCACACACCTCCATTCTGTGTTCACACACCTCAATACTGTGACTTCACACATGTCCATTCTGACTTCACACACCTCCATTCTATGACTTCACACACTTCCATTCTATGACTTCACACACCTCCATTCTTTGACTTCAAACAGCTCAATTTTGAGTACAAAAACCTCCATTCTGTGACTTCACACACCTCCATTCTATGAATTCACACACCTCCATTTTATGACTTCACACACCTCCATTCTATGACTTCACACACCTCCATTCTATGAATTCACACCCCTCCATTCTGTGACTTCACACACCTCCATTCTATGACTTCACACACCTCCATTCTGTGACTTCACCCACCTCCATTCTGAGTTCACATACCTCCATTCTGTGATACACACACCTTCATTCTGTGACTTCACACACCTCCATTCTGTGACTTCACACACCTCCATTCTGAGTTCACGCACCTCCATTCTGTGACTTCACACACCTCCATTCTATGATTTCACACACCTCCATTCTATGACTTCACACACCTCCATTGTGACTTCACACACCTTGATTCTATGATTTCACATACCTCCATTCTGACTTCACACACCTCCATTCTATGACTTCACACACCTCCATTCTGACTTCACACAGCTCCATTGTGTGACTTCACAAACCTCCATTCTATGAGTTCACACACTTCCATTCTATTACTTCACACACCTCCATTCTATGACTTCACACACCACCATTCTATGGCATCACACACCTCCATTCTATGAGTTCACACACCTCCAATTTGACTTCACACACCTCCATTCTATGACTTCAAACACCTTCATTCTTACTTCAGAAACATCCATTCTCTGACTTCACACACCTCCATTCTATGACTTCACACACCTTCATTCTTACTTTAGAAACATCCATTCTATGACTTCACACACCACCATTGTATGACTTCACAAACCTCCATTCTGTGACTTCACACACCTCCATTCTGGGTTCACACACCTCAATTCTGTGACTTCACACATGTCCATTCTGACTTCACACACCTCCATTCTATGACTTCACACACCTCCATTCTATGACGTCACACACCTCCATTCGTTGACATCAAAAACCACCATTCTATGACTTCACACAAGTCCATTTTGACTTCACACACCTCCATTCTATGAGTTCACACACCTCCATTTTATGACTTCACACACCTCCATTCTATGACTTCACACACCTCAATTCTATGACTTCACACACCTCCATTCTATGAGTTCACACACCTCCATTTTATGACTTCACACACCTCCATTCTATGACTTCACACACCTCCATTCTATGAGTTCACACACCTCCATTTTATGACTTCACACACCTCCATTCTATGACTTCACACACCTCCATTCTGTGATATCACACACCTCCAATCTCACTTCACACACCTCCATTCTGTGACTTCACACACCTACACTCTATGACTTCAATCACCTTCATTCTTACTTCACAAACATCCATTCTGTGATTTCACACACCTCCATTCTGTGACTTCACACACCTTCATTGTGACTTCACACACCTCCATTCCGTGACTTCATACACCTCAATTCTGTGACTTCACACACCTCCATTCTGACTACACACACCTCCATTCTGTGACTTCACACACCTCCATTCTGTGACTTCACACACCTCCGTTTTGACTTCACACACTTCCATTCTGTGACTTCACACACCTCCATTCTGTGACTTCACACACCTCTATTGTTTCACTTCACACACCTCCATTCTTTGACTGCACACACCTCCATTCTTGGACTTCACACACCTCCATTCCATGAATTCACACACCTCAATTCTATGAGTTCACACACCTCCATTCTATGAGTTCACACACCTCCATTTTGACTTCACACACCTCCATTCTATGACTTCACACACCTTCATTCTTACTTTAGAAACATCCATTCTATGACTTCACAAACCTCCATTGTATGATTTCACAAACCTCCATTCTGTGAATTCACACACCTCCATTCTGGGTTCACACACCTCAATACTGTGACTTCCCACATGTCCATTCTGACTTCACACACCTCCATTCTATGATTTCACACACTTCCATTCTATGACTTCACACACCTCCATTCTTTGACTTCAAACACCTCAATTTTGTTTACAAAAACCTCCATTCTGTGACTTCACACACCTCCATTCTATGAATTCACACACCTCCATTTTATGACTTCACACATCTCCATTCTATGACTTCACACACCTCCATTCTATGAATCCACACTCCTCCATTCTGTGACTTCACACACCTCCATTCTATGACTTCACACACCTCCATTCTCTGACTTCACCCACCTCCATTCTGAGTTCACATACCTCCATTCTGTGATACACACACCTTCATTCTGTGACTTCACACACCTCCATTCTGTGACTTCACACACCTCCATTCTATGACTTCACACACCTCCATTCTGTGACTTCACCCACCTCCATTCTGAGTTCACACACCTCCATTCTGTGACTTCACACACCTCCATTCTGTGATTTCACACACCTCCATTCTATGACTTCACACACCTCCATTGTGACTTCACACACCTTGATTCTATGATTTCACATACCTCCATTCTGACTTCACACACCTCCATTCCATGACTTCACACACCTCCATTCTGACTTCACACAGCTCCATTGTGTGACTTCACAAAACTCCATTCTATGATTTCACACACCTCCATACTATGACTTCACACACCTCCATCTATGACTTCACACACCTCCATTCTGAGTTCACACACCTCCATTCTGTGACTTCACACACTTCCATTCTGACTTCACTCACCTCCATTGTATGACTTCACTCACCTCCATTCTGTGACTTCACACACCTCCATTCTATGACTTCACACACTTCAATTGTGACGTCACACACCTCCATTCTATGAATTCACAAATCTCCATTCTATGACTTCACACACCTCCATTCTGACTTTACACACCTCCATTCTATGACTTCACAGACCTCGAATCTGTGTCTTCAGTCACCTCCACTGTATGACTTCACACTGCTCCATTCTATGACTTCCCACACCTCCTTTCTATGACTTCACCCACCTCCCTTCTATGACCGCACACCTCCATTCGAGACTTCACACACCTCCATTCTGTGACTTCACACACCTCCATTGTGTGACTTCACACACCTCCATTCTTTGACTTCACACACCTCTATTCTATGACTTCAAACACCTTCATTCTTACTTCACAAACATCCATTGTATGACTTCACAAACCTCCATTCTATGATTTCACACACCTCCATTCTGTGATTCACACACCTGCATTCTGTGTTCACACACCTCAATATTGTGACTTCACACACCTCCATTCTTTGACTTCACACCCCGCCATTCCATGAGTTCACAAACCTCCATTCTATGAGTTCACACACCTCCATTCTATGAGTTCACACACCTCCAATTTGACTTCACACACGTCCATTCTATGACTTCAAACACCTTCATTCTTACTTCAGAAACATCCATTCTCTGACTTCACACACCTCCATTCTATGACTTCACACACCTTCATTCTTACTTTAGAAACATCCATTCTCTGATTTCACACACCTCCATTGTATGACTTCACAAACCTCCATTCTGTGACTTCACACACCTCCATTCTGGGTTCACACACCTCAATTCTGTGACTTCACACATGTCCATTCTAACTTCACACACCTCCATTCTATGACTTCACACACTTCCATTCTATGACTTCACACACCTCCATTCGTTGACATCAAAAACCACCATTCTATGACTTCACACAAGTCCATTTTGACTTCACACACCTCCATTCTATGAGTTCACACACCTCCATTTTATGACATCACACACCTCCATTCTATGACTTCACACACCTCAATTCTATGACTTCACACACCTCCATTCTATGAGTTCACACACCTCCATTTTATGACTTCACACACCTCCATTCTATGACTTCACACACCTTCATTCTGTGATATCACACACCTCCAATCTCACTTCACACACCTCCATTCTGTGACTTCACACACCTCCACTCTATGACTTCAATCACCTTCATTCTTACTTCACAAACATCCATTCTGTGACTTCACACACCTCCATTCTGTGACTTCACACACCTTCATTCTGACTTCACACACCTCCATTCTGTGACTTCATACACCTCAATTCTGTGACTTCACACACCTCCATTCTGACTTCACACACCTCCATTCTGTGACTTCACACACCTCCATTCTGTGACTTCACACACCTCCGTTTTGACTTCACACACTTCCATTCTGTGACTTCACACACCTCCATTCTGTGACTTCACACACCTCTATTGTTTCACTTCACACACCTCCATTCTTTGACTTCACACACCTCCATTCCATGACTTCACAGACCTCCATTCTATGAGTTCACACACCTCCATTCTATGAGTTCACACACCTCCAATTTGACTTCACACACCTCCATTCTATGACTTCACACAGCTTCATTCTTACTTCAGAAACATCCATTCTCTGACTTCACACACCTCCATTCTATGACTTCACAAACCTCCATTCTGTGACTTCACACACCTCCATTCTTCCTTCACACACCTCCATTCTATGACTTCACACACTTCCATTCTATGACTTCACACACCTCCATTCTGTGGCTTCACACACCTCCATTCTGAGTTCACACACCTCCATTCTGTGACTTCACACACCTCCATTCTGTGACTTCACACACCTCCTTTCTGTCACTTCACACACCTCGATCCTATGACTTCATACACCTCCATTCTATGAATTCACACACCTCCATTCTATAACTTCACACACCTCCATTTTGACTTCACACACTTCAATTCTGTGACTTCACACACCTCCTGTTGTGAGCCAGAGTGGAATCAAACTGTAATTTGGCTTGCATCAGACGATGGCTTTGTTGTCTTATTGCTTTCTGGCCCTATTCTATGCAAATGACCTGAGAATTACCATATGAATGTAACATCTGGAGGTTCCTGGATCAGGAGGAGGGAAGAAGGGGGAGTGGAAAATAAACAGGCAGTCTCGGTAGTCTTTACCTGGACTGCGGACATCCCGGACCCTCTGTGTCTGTCTCTCTTCTCTTTCTTGCTAGTCCTTGCCCCCGATTTCAGGAACCCCAATCTGCGAACCCTGGTTTGCCGCCGGTTGGCCCCGGCAACCTCAATTCTGTGACTTCACACACCTCCATTCTTTGACTTCACACACCTCCATTCTTGGACTTCACACACATCCATTCCATGACTTCACACACCTCAATTCTATGAGTTCACACACCTCCATTCTATGAGTTCACACACCTCCATTTTGACTTCACACACCTCCATTCTATGACTTCACACACCTTCATTCTTACTTTAGGAAACATCCATTCTATGACTTCACACACCTCCATTGTATGACTTCACAAACCTCCATTCTGTGACTTCACACACCTCCATTCTTGGTTCACACACCTCAATTCTGTGACTTCACACATGTCCATTCTGAATTCACACACCTCCATTCTATGACTTCACACACTTCCATTCTATGACTTCACACACCTCCATTCTTTGACTTCAAACAGCTCAATTTTGAGTACACAAACCTCCATTCTGTGACTTCACACACCTCCATTCTATGAATTCACACACCTCCAATCTATGACTTCACACACCTCCCTTCTATGACCGCACACCTCCATTCGAGACTTCACACACCTCCATTGTGTGACTTCACACACCTCCATTCTGTGACTTCACACACCTCCATTCTTTGACTTCACACACCTCTACTCTATGACTTCACACACCTTCATTCTTACTTCACAAACATCCATTCTATGACTTCACACACCTCCATTCTATGATTTCACACACCTCCATTCTGTGATTCACACACCTGCATTCTGTGTTCACACACCTCAATATTGTGACTTCACATACCTCCATTCTGACTTCACACACCTCCATTCTATGACTTCACACACATCCATTCTATGACTTCACACACCTCCATTCTGAGTTGACACACCTCCATTCTGTGACTTCACACACCTTCATTCTTACTTTAGGAAACATCCATTCTATGACTTCACACACCTCCATTGTATGACTTCACAAACCTCTATTCTGTGACTTTACACACCTCCATTCTGGGTTCACACACCTCAATTCTGTGACTTCACACATGTCCATTCTGACTTCACACACCTCCATTCTATGACTTCACACACTTCCATTCTATGACTTCACACACCTCCATTAATTGACTTCAAACACCTCAATTTTGAGTACACAAACCTCCATTCTGTGACTTCACACACCTCCATTCTATGAATTCACACACCTCCATTCTATGACTTCACACACCTCCATTCTATGACTTCACACACCTCCATTCTATGAATTCACACTCCTCCATTCTATGACTTCACACACCTCCATTCTATGACTTCACACACCTCCATTCTGTGACTTCACCCACCTCCATTCTGAGTTCACATACCTCCATTCTGTGATTCACACACCTTCATTCTGTGACTTCACACACCTCCATTCTGTGACTTCACACACCTCCATTCTATGACTTCACATACCTCCATTCTGTGACTTCACCCACCTCCATTCTGAGTTCACACACCTCCATTCTATGACTTCACACACCTCTATTCTATGAATTCACACACCTCCATTCTGTGACTTCACACAACTCCATTCTATGATATCACACACCTCCATTCTATGACTTCACACACCTCCATTGTGACTTCACACACCTTGATTCTATGATTTCACATACCTCCATTCTGACTTCACACACCTCCATTCTATGACTTCACACACCTCCATTCTGACTTCACACAGCTCCATTGTGTGACTTCACAAAACTCCATTCTATGATTTCACACACCTCCATACTATGACTTCACACACCTCCATCTATGACTTCACACACCTCCATTCTGAGTTCACACACCTCCATTCTGTGACTTCACACACCTCCATTCTGACTTCACTCACCTCCATTGTATGACTTCACTCACCTCCATTCTGTGACTTCACACACCTCCATTGTATGACTTCACACACTTCAATTGTGACGTCACACACCTCCATTCTATGAATTCACAAATCTCCATTCTATGACTTCACACACCTCCATTCTGACTTTACACACCTCCATTCTATGACTTCACAGACCTCGAATCTGTGTCTTCAGTCACCTCCACTGTATGACTTCACACTCCTCCATTCTATGACTTCCCACACCTCCTTTCTATGACTTCACCCACCTCCCTTCTATGACCGCACACCTCCATTCGAGACTTCACACACCTCCATTGTGTGACTTCACACACCTCCATTCTGTGACTTCACACACCTCCATTCTTTGACTTCACACACCTCTACTCTATGACTTCACACACCTTCATTCTTACTTCACTAACATCCATTCTATGACTTCACACACCTCCATTCTATGATTTCACACACCTCCATTCTGTGATTCACACACCTGCATTCTGTGTTCACACACCTCAATATTGTGACTTCACATACCTCCATTCTGACTTCACGCACCTCCATTCTATGACTTCACACACATCCATTCTATGACATCACACACCTCCATTCTGAGTTGACACACCTCCATTCTGTGACTTCACACACCTTCATTCTTACTTTAGGAAACATCCATTCTATGACTTCACACACCTCCATTGTATGACTTCACAAACGTCCATTCTGTGTCTTCACACACCTCCATTCTGGGTTCACACACCTCAATTTTGTGACTTCACACATGTCCATTCTGACTTCACACACCTCCATTCTATGACTTCACACACTTCCATTCTATGACTTCACACACCTCCATGCTATGACTTCACACACCTCCATTCTATGACTTCACACACCTCCATTCTATGACTTCACACACCTCCATTCTGTGACTTCACCCACCTCCATTCTGAGTTCACATACCTCCATTCTGTGATTCACACACCTTCATTCTGTGACTTCACACACCTCCATTCTGTGACTTCACACACCTCCATTCTATGACTTCACACACCTCCATTCTCTGACTTCACCCACCTCCATTCTGAGTTCACACACCTCCATTCTATGACTTCACACACCTCCATTCTATGAATTCACACACCTCCATTCTGTGACTTCACACAACTCCATTCTATGATTTCACACACCTCCATTTTATGACTTCACACACCTCCATTGTGACTTCACACACCTTGATTCTATGATTTCACATACCTCCATTCTGACTTCACACACCTCCATTCTATGACTTCACACACCTCCATTCTGACTTCACACAGTTCCATTGTGTGACTTCACAAAACTCCATTCTATGATTTCACACACCTCCATACTATGACTTCACACACCACCATCTGTGACTTCACACACCTCCAGTCTGAGTTCACACACCTCCATTCTGTGACTTCACACACCTCCATTCTGACTTCACACAGCTCCATTTTGTGACTTCACAAAACTCCATTCTATGATTTCACACACCTCCATACTATGACTTCACACACCTCCATCTGTGACTTCACACACCTCCATTCTGAGTTCACTCACCACCATTTGTGACTTCACACACCTCCATTCTATGACTTCACACACTTCAATTGTGACGTCACACACCTCCATTCTATGAATTCACAAATCTCCATTCTATGACTTCACACACCTCTATTCTGACTTTACACACCTCCATTCTATGACTTCACAGACCTCGAATCTGTGTCTTCAGTCACCTCCACTGTATGACTTCACACTCCTCCATTCTATGACTTCCCACACCTCCTTTCTATGACTTCACCCACCTCCCTTCTATGACCGCACACCTCCATTCGAGACTTCACACACCTCCCTTGTGTGACTTCACACACCTCCATTCTGTGACTTCACACACCTCCATTATTTGACTTCACACACCTCTATTCTATGACTTCACACATCTTCATTCTTACTTCACAAACATCCATTCTATTACTTCACACACCTCCATTCTATGATTTCACACACCTCCATTCTGTGACTTCACACACCTCCATTCTGAGTTGACACACCTCCATTCTGTGACTTCAAACACCTTCATTCTTATTTCACAAAAATTCATTCTATGACTTCACACACCTCCATTCTATGACTTCACACACCTCCATTTTTTGATTTCACACACTTCCATTCTAAGATTTCACACACCTCCATTGTGACTTCACACATCTCCATTCTATGAGTTCACCCACCTCCATTCTGGCTTCACACAGCTCCATTCTGTGACTTCACAAATCTCCATTCTATGATTCCACACACCTCCATACTATGTCTTCACACACCTCCATCTATGACTTCACACACCTCCATTCTGAGTTCACACACCTCCATTCTGTGACTTCACACACCTCCATTCTGACTTCACACACCTTCATTGTATGACTTCACACACCTCAATTCTATGACTTCACACACCTCCATTCTATAACTTCACACACCTCCATTCTGTGACGTCACACACCTCCATTCTATGATTTCAAACACCTTCATTCTTACTTCAAAAACATCCATTCTGTGACTTCACACACCTCCCTTCTGTGACTTCACAACTGCATTCTGAATTCACACACCTCTATTCTGTGAATTCACACACCTCAATTCTGTGCCTTCACACACCTCAATTCTGACTTCACACATCTCCATTCTATGTTTTCACACACCTCCATTCTATGACTTCACACACCTCCATTCTGTGACTTCACACACCTCCATTCTGACTTCACACACCTCCATTCTGAATTCACACAGCTCCATTCTATGACTTCACACACATCCATTCTGTGACTACACACACCTCCATTCTATGACTTCACACACCTCCACTGTGATTTCACACACCTCCATTCTATGAGTTCACACACCTCCATTGTGACTTCACACACCTCAACTCTATGACTTCACACACCTCCATTCTGACTTCACACACCTCTATTCTGTGACTTCAAACACTTCCATTTTCAGATTTCACACACCTCCATTCTATGAATTCACACACCTCCATTCTGTGACTTCACACACCTCCATTCTATGACTTCACACACCTCCAATCTGTGACTTCACACACCTCCATTCTATGACTTCACACAAATCCATTGTGACTTCACACAACTCAATTCTTTGATTTCACACACCTCCATTCTATGACTTCACACACCTCCCTTCTGACTTCACACACCTCCATTCTGTGACTTCACAAAACTCCATTCTATGATTTCAAACACCTCCATAGTATGACTTCACACACCTCCATCTATGACTTCACACACCTCCATTCTGAGTTCACACACCTCCATTCTGTGACTTCACACACCTCCATTCTGACTTCACACACCTCCATTGTATGACTTCACACACCTCCATTCTGTGACTTCACACACTTCCATTCTGAGTTCACACACCTCCATTCTATGAGTTCACACATCTCCATTCTATGACTTCACACACCTGCATTCTGATTTCACACACCTCCATTCTATGACTTCACAGACATCGAATCTGTGACTTCACTCACCTCCACTCTATGACTTCACACTCCTCCATTCTATGACTTCCCACACCTCCTTTCTATGACTTCACCCAACCCCATTCTATGACTTCACACCTCCATTCTGACTTCACACACCTCCATTCTGTGATTTCACACACCTTCATTCTTATTTCACAAACATCCATTCTCTGACTTCACACACCTCCATTCTATGACTTCACAAACCACCATTCTGTGACTTCACACACCTCCAGTCTGAGTTCACACACCTCCATTCTGTGACTTCACACACCTCCATTCTGACTTCACACAGCTCCATTTTGTGACTTCACAAAACTCCATTCTATGATTTCACACACCTCCATACTATGACTTCACACACCTCCATCTGTGACTTCACACACCTCCATTCTGAGTTCACTCACCACCATTTGTGACTTCACACACCTCCATTCTATGACTTCACACACTTCAATTGTGACGTCACACACCTCCATTCTATGAATTCACAAATCTCCATTCTATGACTTCACACACCTCTATTCTGACTTTACACACCTCCATTCTATGACTTCACAGACCTCGAATCTGTGTCTTCAGTCACCTCCACTGTATGACTTCACACTCCTCCATTCTATGACTTCCCACACCTCCTTTCTATGACTTCACCCACCTCCCTTCTATGACCGCACACCTCCATTCGAGACTTCACACACCTCCCTTGTGTGACTTCACACACCTCCATTCTGTGACTTCACACACCTCCATTATTTGACTTCACACACCTCTATTCTATGACTTCACACATCTTCATTCTTACTTCACAAACATCCATTCTATTACTTCACACACCTCCATTCTATGATTTCACACACCTCCATTCTGTGACTTCACACACCTCCATTCTGAGTTGACACACCTCCATTCTGTGACTTCAAACACCTTCATTCTTATTTCACAAAAATTCATTCTATGACTTCACACACCTCCATTCTATGACTTCACACACCTCCATTTTTTGATTTCACACACTTCCATTCTAAGATTTCACACACCTCCATTGTGACTTCACACATCTCCATTCTATGAGTTCACCCACCTCCATTCTGGCTTCACACAGCTCCATTCTGTGACTTCACAAATCTCCATTCTATGATTCCACACACCTCCATACTATGTCTTCACACACCTCCATCTATGACTTCACACACCTCCATTCTGAGTTCACACACCTCCATTCTGTGACTTCACACACCTCCATTCTGACTTCACACACCTTCATTGTATGACTTCACACACCTCAATTCTATGACTTCACACACCTCCATTCTATAACTTCACACACCTCCATTCTGTGACGTCACACACCTCCATTCTATGATTTCAAACACCTTCATTCTTACTTCAAAAACATCCATTCTGTGACTTCACACACCTCCCTTCTGTGACTTCACAACTGCATTCTGAATTCACACACCTCTATTCTGTGAATTCACACACCTCAATTCTGTGCCTTCACACACCTCAATTCTGACTTCACACATCTCCATTCTATGTTTTCACACACCTCCATTCTATGACTTCACACACCTCCATTCTGTGACTTCACACACCTCCATTCTGACTTCACACACCTCCATTCTGAATTCACACAGCTCCATTCTATGACTTCACACACATCCATTCTGTGACTACACACACCTCCATTCTATGACTTCACACACCTCCACTGTGATTTCACACACCTCCATTCTATGAGTTCACACACCTCCATTGTGACTTCACACACCTCAACTCTATGACTTCACACACCTCCATTCTGACTTCACACACCTCTATTCTGTGACTTCAAACACTTCCATTTTCAGATTTCACACACCTCCATTCTATGAATTCACACACCTCCATTCTGTGACTTCACACACCTCCATTCTATGACTTCACACACCTCCAATCTGTGACTTCACACACCTCCATTCTATGACTTCACACAAATCCATTGTGACTTCACACAACTCAATTCTTTGATTTCACACACCTCCATTCTATGACTTCACACACCTCCCTTCTGACTTCACACACCTCCATTCTGTGACTTCACAAAACTCCATTCTATGATTTCAAACACCTCCATAGTATGACTTCACACACCTCCATCTATGACTTCACACACCTCCATTCTGAGTTCACACACCTCCATTCTGTGACTTCACACACCTCCATTCTGACTTCACACACCTCCATTGTATGACTTCACACACCTCCATTCTGTGACTTCACACACTTCCATTCTGAGTTCACACACCTCCATTCTATGAGTTCACACATATCCATTCTATGACTTCACACACCTGCATTCTGACTTCACACACCTCCATTCTATGACTTCACAGACATCGAATCTGTGACTTCACTCACCTCCACTCTATGACTTCACACTCCTCCATTCTATGACTTCCCACACCTCCTTTCTATGACTTCACCCAACCCCATTCTATGACTTCACACCTCCATTCTGACTTCACACACCTCCATTCTGTGATTTCACACACCTTCATTCTTATTTCACAAACATCCATTCTCTGACTTCACACACCTCCATTCTATGACTTCACAAACCACCATTCTGTGACTTCACACACCTCCATTCTGAGTTCACACACCTCCTTTCTATGACTTCACCCACTTCCATTCTATGAATTCACACACCTCCATTCTGTGGCTTCACACACCTACATTCTGAGTTCACACACCTCCATTCTGTGACTTCACACACCTCCAATGTGTGACTTCACACACCTCCATTCTGTGACTTCACACACCTCGATCCTATGACTTCACACCTCCATTCTATGAATTCACACACCTCCATTTTGTGATTTCACAAACATCCATTCTATGACTTCACACACCTCCATTCTGTGACTTCATACACCTCCATTCTGAGTTCACACACCTCCATTCTATGACTTCACACATCTCCATTCTATGACTTCACTCACCTCCATTCTGACTTCACACACCTCCATTCTGACTTCACACACCTCAATTCTGTGACTTCCCACACCTCCATTCTATGATTTCACACACTTCCATTCTATGACTTCACACACCTCCATTCTATGACTTCACACACCTCATTTCTGAGTTGACACACCTCCATTCTGTGATTTAACACACCTCCATTCTGACTTCACACACCTCCATTCTATGACTTCACACACCTCCATTCGTTGACATCAAAAACCACCATTCTATGACTTTACACAACTCCATTTTGACTTCACACACCTCCGTTCTATGAGTTCACACACCTCCATTTTATGACTTCACACACCTCCATTCTATGAATTCACACTCCTCCATTCTGTGACTTCACACCCCTCCATTCTATGACTTCACACACCTCCATTCTGTGACTTCACCCACCTCCATTCTGAGTTCACATACCTCCATTCTGTGATACACACACCTTCATTCTGTGACTTCACACACCTCCATTCTGTGACTTCACACACCTCCATCTATGACTTCACACACCTCCATTCTATGACTTCACAGACCTCGAATCTGTGTCTTCAGTCACCTCCACTGTATGACTTCACACTGCTCCATTCTATGACTTCCCACACCTCCTTTCTATGACTTCACCCACCTCCCCTCTATGACCGCACACCTACATTCGAGACTTCACACACCTCCATTGTGTGACTTCATACACCTCCATTCTGTGACTTCACACACCTCCATTCTGTGACTTCACACACCTCCATTCTGACTTCACACACCTCCATTCTGACTTCACACAGCTCCATTCTATGACTTCACACATATCCATTCTGTGACTTCACACACCTCCATTCTATGACTTCACACACCTCCACTGTGATTTCACACACCTCCATTCTATGAGTTCACACACCTCCATTGTGACTTCACACACCTCAGTTCTATGACTTCACCCACCTCCATTCTGACTTCACACACCTCTATTCTGTGACTTCAATCACTTCCATTTTAAGATTTCACACACCTCCATTCTATGAATTCACACACCTCCATTCTGTGACTTCACACACCTCCATTCTATGACTTCACACACCTCCATTCTGTGACTTCACCCACGTCCATTCTGAGTTCACACACCTCCATTCTGTGATTTCACACACCTTCATTGTGTGACTTCACACACCTCCATTCTATGACTTCACACATCTCCATTCTGTGACTTCATACACCTCCATTCTGTGACTTCACACACCTCCATTCTATGACTTCACACAACTCCATTGTGACTTCACACAACTCAATTCTATGATTTTACACACCTCCATTCTTTGACTTCACACACCTCCCTTCTGATTTCACACACCTCCATTCTGTGACTTCACAAAACTCCATTCTATGATTTCAAACACCTCCATAGTATGACTTCACACACCTCCATCTATGACTTCACACACCTCCATTCTGTGACTTCACACACTTCCATTATGACGTCACACAGCTCCATTCTATGAGTTCACACATCTCCATTCTATGACTTCACACACCTGCATTCTGACTTCACACACCTCCATTCTATGACTTCACAGACCTCGAATCTGTGACTTCACTCACCTCCACTCTATGACTTCACACTCCTCCATTCTATGACTTCCCACACCTCCTTTCTATGACTTCACCCAACCCCATTCTATGACTTCACACCTCCATTCTGATTCACACACCTCCATTCTGTGATTTCACACACCTTCATTCTTATTTCACAAACATCCATTCTCTGACTTCACACACCTCCATTCTATGACTTCACAAACCTCCATTCTGTGACTTCACACACCTCCATTCTGAGTTCACACACCTCCTTTCTATGACTTCACACACTTCCATTCTATGACTTCACACACCTCCATTCTGTGGCTTCACACACCTACATTCTGAGTTCACACACCTCCGTTCTGTGACTTCACACACCTCCATTCTGTGACTTCACACACCTCCATTCCGTGACTTCACACACCTCGATCCTATGACTTCACACCTCCATTCTATGACTTCACACACCTCCATTTTGTGACTTCATACACCTCCATTCTGAGTTCACACACCTCCATTCTATGACTTCACACATCTCCATTCTATGACTTCACTCACCTCCATTCTGACTTCACACACCTCCATTCTGACTTCACACACCTCAATTCTGTGACTTCCCACACCTCCATTCTATGATTTCACACACTTCCATTCTATGACTTCACACACCTCCATTCTATGACTTCACACACCTTGTTTCTGAGTTGACACACCTCCATTCTGTGATTTAACACACCTCCAATCTGACTTCACACACCTCCATTCTATGACTTCACACACCTCCATTCTGTGACTTCACACACCTCCACTCTATGACTTCAACACCGTCATTCTTACTTCACAAACATCCATTCTTTGACTTCACACAACTCTCTTCTTTAACTTCACACCTGCATTCTGACTTCACACACCTCTATTCTGTGAATTCACACACCTCAATTCTGTGACTTCACACACCTCCATTCTGACTTCACACACCTCCATTCTATGACTTCACACACCTCCATTCTGTGACTTCACACA
Source organism: Megascapheus bottae (assembly GCA_024803745.1). Lineage (NCBI taxonomy): Eukaryota > Metazoa > Chordata > Mammalia > Rodentia > Geomyidae > Megascapheus > Megascapheus bottae. The sequence continues at coordinate 343,524 of JANJXV010000292.1, forward strand.
CCTCCATTCTGACTTCACACACCTCCATTCTGACTTCACACTGCTCCATTCTATGACTTCACACACCTCCATTCTGTGACTTCACACACCTCCATTCTATGACTTCACACACCTCCGCTGTGATTTCATACACCTCCATTCTATGAGTTCACACACCTCCATTCTGACTTCACACACCTCCATTCTGTGACTTCAAACACTTCCATTTTATGATTTCACACACCTCCATTCTATGAATTCACACACCTCCATTCTGTGACTTCACACACCTCCATTCTATGACTTCACACACCTCCACTCTGTGACTTCACCCACCTCCATTCTGAGTTCACACACCTCCATTCTGTGACTTCACACACCTTCATTCTGTGACTTCACACACCTCCATTCTATGACTTTACACACCTCCATTCTGTGACTTCATACACCTCCATTCTGTGACTTCACACACCTCCATTCTATGACTTCACACAACTCCATTGTGACTTCACACACCTCAATTCTTTGCTTTCACACACCTCCATTCTGACTTCACACACCTCCATTCTATGACTTCACACACCTCCATTCTATGACTTTACACACCTCCATCTATGACTTGACACACCTCCATTCTATGACTTCACAGACCTCGAATCTGTGACTTCACTCACCTCCACTCTATGACTTCACACTCCTCCATTCTGTGACTTCACACACCTTCATTCTCTGACTTCACACACCTCCATTCTATGACTTTACACACCTCCATTCTGTGACTTCATACACCTCCATTCTGTGACTTCACCCACCTTCATTCTGAGTTCACACACCTCCATTCTGAGTTCAAACACCTCCATTCTGTGACTTCACAGACCTCAATTCTGACTTCACACACCTCCATTGTATGACTTCACACACCTCCATTCTGTGACTTCACACACTTCCATTATGACGTCACACACCTCCATTCTAGGAGTTCACACATCTCCATTCTATGACTTCACACACCTGCATTCTGACTTCACACACCTCCATTCTATGACTTCACAGACCTCGAATCTGTGACTTCACTCTCCTCCACTCTATGACTTCACACTCCTCCATTCTATGACTTCCCACACCTCCTTTCTATGACTTCACAAACCCCATTCTATGACTTCACACCTCCATGCTGACTTCACACACCTCAATTCTGTGACTTCACACACCTTCATTCTGACTTCACACACCTCCATTCTATGTTTTCACACACCTCCATTCTATGACTTCACACACCTCCATTTTGTGACTTCACACACCTAAATTCTATGACTTCACACACCTACATTGTGACTTCACACACCTCCATTCTATGAGTTCACACACCTCCATTCTGACTTCACACACCTCCATTCTATGACTTCACACACCTCCGTTCTGACTTCACACAGCTCCATTCTGTGACTTCACAAAACTCCATTCTGTGATTTCACACATCTCCATACTATGACTTCACACACCTCCATCTATGACTTCACACCCCTCTATTCTGAGTTCACACACCTCCATTCTGTGACTTCACACACCTCCATTCTGACTTCACACACCTTCATTTTATGACTTCACACACCTCCATTCTGTTACTTCTCACACCTCCATTCTATGACTTCACACACTTCCATTGTGACGTCACACAACTCCATTCTATGTGTTCACACATCTCCGTTCTATGATTTCACACACCTCCATTCTGACTTCACACACCTCCATTCTATGACATGACAGACCTAGAATCTGTGACTTCACTCACCTCCACTCTATGACTTCACACTCCTCCATTCTATGACTTCCCACACCTCCTTTCTATGACTTCACCCACCTCAGTCTATGACTTCACACACCTCCATTCTGACTTCACACGACTCCATTCTGTGACTTCACACACCTCCATTCTATGACTTCACACACCTCAATTCTATGACTTCACACACCTCCATTCTATGACTTCACACACCTCCATTCTTTGACTTCACACACCTCCATTCTATGACTTCAAACACCTTCATTCTTACTTCACAAACATCCATTCTGTGACTTCACACACCTCCTTTCTGTGACTTCACACACCTTCATTCTGACTTTACAAACCTCCATTCTCTGACTTCACACACCTCAATTCTGTGACTTGACACACCTCCATTCTGACTTCACACACCTCCATTCTATGTTTTCACACACCTCCATTCTATGACTTCACACACCTCCATTCTGTAACTTCACACACCTCCATTCTGACTTCACACCCCTCCATTCTGACTTCACACACCTCCATTCTGACTTCACACGGCTCCATTCTATGAATTCACACACCTCCATTCTGTGACTTCACACACCTCCGTTTTGCCTTCACACACTTCCAATCTGTGACTTCACACACCTCCATTCTGTGTCTTCACACACCTCTGTTGTTTCACTTCACACACCTTCATTCTTTGACTTCACACACCGCCATTCCATGACTTCACAAACCTCCATTCTATGAGTTCACACACCTCCATTCTATGAGTTCACACACCTCCAATTTGACTTCACACATCTCCATTCTATGACTTCACACACCTTCATTCTTACTTCAGAAACATCGATTCTCTGACTTCACACACCTCCATTCTATGACTTCACAAACCTCCATTCTGTGACTTCACACACCTCCATTCTGAGTTCACACACCTCCTTTCTATGACTTCACACACTTCCATTCTATGACTTCACACACCTCCATTCTGTGGCTTCACACACCTACATTCTGAGTTTACACACCTCCATTCTGTGACTTCACACACCTCCATTCTATGACTTCACACACCTCCATTCTGTGACTTCACACACCTCGATCCTATGACTTCACACACCTCCATTCTATGAATTAACACACCTCCATTCTGTGAGTTCACAAACCTCCATTCTATGACTTCACACACCTCCATTCTGTGACTTCACACACCTCCATTCTGAGTTCACAGACCTCCATTCTATGACTTCACACACCTCCATTCTATGACTTCACAAACCTCCATTCTGAGTTCACAGACCTCCATTCTATGACTTCACACATCTCCATTCTATGACTTCACTCACCTCCATTCTGACTTCACACACCTCCATTCTGACTTCACACACCTCAATTCTGTGACTTCCCACACCTCCATTCTATGACTTCACACACTTCCATTCTATGATTTCACAAACCTACATTCTATGACTTCACACACCTGATTTCTGAGTTGACACACCTCCATTCTGTGATTTCACACACCACCAATCTGACTTCACACACCTCCATTCTGACTTCACACACCTCCATTGTATGACTTCACACACCTCCATTCTGTGACTTCACACACTTCCATTATGACGTCACACAACTCCATTCTATGAGTTCACACATCTCCATTCTATGACTTCACAGACCTCGAATCTGTGACTTCACTCACCTCCACTCTATGACTTCACACTTCTCCATTCTATGACTTCCCACAGCTCCTTTCTATGACTTCACCCAAACCCATTCTATGACTTCACACCTCCATTCTGACTTCACACACCTCCATTCTGTGACTTCACACACCTCCCTTCTATGACTTCACAAATCTCCATTCTTTGACTTCACAAACCTTCATTCTTACTTCAGAAACATCCATTCTCTGACTTCACACACATCCATTCTATGACTTCACAAACCTCCATTCTGTGACTTCACACACCTCCATTCTGAGTTCACACACCTCCTATCCATGACTTCACACACTTCCATTCTATGACTTCACACACATCCATTCTGTTGCTTCACACACCTACATTCTGAGTTCACACACCTCCATTCTGTGACTTCACACACCTCAATTCTGTGATTTCACACACCTTCATTCTGACTTCACACACCTCCATTCTATGTTTTCACACACCTCCATTCTATGACTTCACACACCTCCATTTTTTGACTTCACACACCTCAATTCTATGACTTCACACACCTACATTGTGACTTCACACACCTCCATTCTATGAGTTCACACACCTCCATTCTGACTTCACACACCTCCATTCTATGACTTCACACACCTCCGTTCTGACTTCACACAGCTCCATTCTGTGACTTCACAAAACTCCATTCTGTGATTTCACACACCTCCATACTATGACTTCACACACCTCCATCTATGACTTCACACACCTCCATTCTGAGTTCACACACCTCCATTCTGTGACTTCACACACCTCCATTCTGACGTCACACACCTTCATTTTATGACTTCACACACCTCCATTCTGTGACTTCTCACACCTCCATTCTATGACTTCACACACCTCAATTCTATGACTTCACACACTTCCATTCTATGACTTCACACACCTCCATTCTGTGGCTTCACACACCTACATTCTGAGTATACACACCTCCATTCTGTGACTTCACACACCTCCATTCTGTGATTTTGCACACCTCCAATCTGACTTCACACACCTCCATTCTATGACTTCACACACCTCCATTCGTTGACATCAAAAAACAACATTCTATGACTTCACACAACTCCATTTTGACTTCACACACCTCCATTCTATGAGTTCACACACCTCCTATTTATGACTTCACACACCTCCATTCTATGACTTCACACACCTCCATTCTGTGATATCACACACCTCCAATCTCACTTCACACACCTCCATTCTGTGACTTCACACACCTCCACTCTATGACTTCAAACACCTTCATTCTTACTTCACAAACATCCATTCTGTGACTTCACACACCTCCATTCTGTGACTTCACACACCTTCATTCTGACTTCACACACCTCCATTCTGTGACTTCATACACCTCAATTCTGTGACTTCACACACCTTCCTTCTGACTTCACACACCTCCATTCTGTGACTTCACACACCTCCATTCTGTGACTTCACACACCTCCCTTTTGACTTCACACACTTCCATTCTGTGACTTCACACACCTCCATTCTGTGACTTCACACACCTCTATTGTTTCACTTCACACACATCCATTCTTTGACTTCACACACCTCCATTCCATGACTTCACACACCTCCATTCTATGAGTTCACACACCTCCATTCTATGAGTTCACACACCTCCAATTTGACTTCACACACCTCCATTCTATGACTTCACACACCTTCATTCTTACTTCAGAAACATCCATTCTCTGACTTCACACACCTCCATTCTATGACTTCACAAACCTCCATTCTGTGACTTCACACACCTCCATTCTGAATTCACACACCTCCATTCTGTGACTTCACACACCTCCAATCTTCCTTCACACACCTCCATTCTATGACTTCACACACTTCCATTCTATGCCTTCACACACCTCCATTCTGTGGCTTCACACACCTCCATTCTGACTTCACACACCTCCATTCTGTGACTTCACACACCTCCATTCTGTGACTTCTCACACCTCGATCCTATGACTTCACACACCTCCATTCTATGACTTCACACACCTCCATTCTATGACTTCACACACCTCCATTCTGTGACTTCACACACCTCCATTCTGAGTTCACACACCTCCATTCTATGACTTCACACACCACCATTCTGCGTTCACAGACCTCCATTATATGACTTCACACACTTCCATTCTATGACTTCACACACCTCCATTCTGACTTCACACACCTCCATTCTGACTTCACACACCTCAATTCTTTGACTTCACACACCTCCATTCTATGATTTCACACACTTCCATTCTATGACTTCACACACCTCCATTCTATAACTTCACACACCTCATTTCTGAGTTGGCACACCTCCATTCTGCGATTTCACACACCTCCAATCTGACGTCACTCACCTCCATTCTATGACTTCACACACCTCCATTCGTTGACATCAAAAACAACCATTCTATGACTTCACACAACTCCATTGTGACTTCACACACCTCCATTCTGTGGCTTCACACACCTCCATTCTGAGTTCACACACCTCCATTCTGTGACTTCACACACCTCCATTCTGTGACTTCACACACCTCCATTCTGTGACTTCACACACCTCCATTCAATGATTTCACACACTTCCATTCTATGACTTCACAAACCTCCATTCTGTGGCTTCACACACCTCCATTCTGAGTTCACACACCTCCGTTTAGTGACTTCACACACCTCCATTCTGTGACTTCACACATCTCCATTCTGTGACTTCACACACCTCGATCCTGTGACTTCACACATCTCCATTCTATGAATTCACACACCTCCATTCTATGACTTCACACACCTCCATTTGTGACTTCACACACCTCCATTCTGAGTTCACACACCTCCATTCTATGACTTCACAAACCCCCATTCTGAGTTCACAGATCTCCATTCTATGACTTCACACACTTCCATTCTATGACTTCACACACCTCCATTCTATGACTTCACACACCTCATTTCTGAGTTGAGACACCTCCATTCTGTGATTTCACACACCTCCAATCTGACTTCACTCACCTCCATTCGTTGACATCAAAAACAACCATTCTATGACTTCACACAACTCCATTCTGACTTCACACACCTCAATTCTTTGACTTCACACACCTCCATTCTATGATTTCACACACCTCCATTCTATGACTTCACACACCTCCATTCTATGACTTCACACACCTCATTTCTGAGTTGAGACACCTCCATTCTGTGATTTCACACACCTCCAATCTGACTTCACTCACCTCCATTCGTTGACATCAAAAACAACCATTCTATGACTTCACACAACTCCATTGTGACTTCACACACCTCCATTCTATGAATTCACACACCTCCATTTTATGACTTCACACACCTGCATTCTATGACTTCACACACCTCCATTCTGTGACTTCACACACCTCCATTCTATGACTTCACAAACCTCCATTCTGAGTTCACAGACCTCCATTCTATGACTTCACACACCTCCCTTCTATGACTTCACTCACCTCCATTCTGACTTCACACACCTCCATTCTGACTTCACACACCTCAATTCTGTGACTTCACACACCTCCATTCAATGATTTCACACACTTCCATTCTATGGCTTCACACACCTCCATTCTGTGGCTTCACACACCTACATTCTGAATTCACACACCTCCATTCTATGACTTCACACACCTCCATTCGTTGACATCAAAAAACACCATTCTATGACTTCACACAACTCCATTTTGACTTCACACACCTCCATTCTATGAGATCACACATCTCCATTTTATGACTTCACACACCTCCATTCTATGACTTCACACACCTCCATTCTGTGACTTCACACACCTCCACTCTATGACTTCAAACAACTTCATTCTTACTTCACAAACATCCATTTTGTGATTTCACACACCTCCATTCTGTGACTTCACACAACTTCATTCTGACTTCACACACCTCCATTCTGTGACTTCACACACCTCAATTCTGTGACTTCATACAACACCATTCTGACTTCACTTACCTCCATTCTATGATTTCACACACCTCAATTCTATGACTTCACACACCTCCATTCTGTGACTTCACACACCACGTTTTTGACTTCACACACCTCCATTCTGTGACTTCACACACCTCCGTTTTGACTTCACACACTTCCATTCTGTGACTTCACACACCTCCATTCCATGACTTCACACACTTCCATTCTATGAGTTCACACACCTCCATTCTATGAGTTCACACACCTCCAATTTGACTTCACACACCTCCATTCTTACTTCAGAAACATCCATTCTCTGACTTCACACACCTCCATTCTATGACTTCACAAACCTCCATTCTGTGACTTCACACACCTCCATTCTGAGTTCACACACCTCCATTCTGTGACTTCACACCCCTCCATTCGTTCACATCAAAAACCACCATTCTATGACTTCACACAACTCCATTTTAACTTCACACACATCCATTCTATGAGTTCACACACCTCCATTCTATGACTTCACACACCTCAATTCTATGACTTCACACACCTCCATTCTATGACTTCACACACCTCCATTCTATGACTTCACACACCTGCACTCTATGACTTCAAAAACCTTCATTCTTACTTCACGAACATCCATTCTGTGACTTCACACACCTCCATTCTGTGATTTCACACACCTTCATTCTGACTTCACACACCTCCATTCTGTGACTTCACACACCTCAATTCTGTGACTTCACACACCTCCATTCTGACTTCACACACCTTCATTCTATGACTTCACACACCTCCATTCTATGACTTCACACACCTCCATTCTGTGACTTCACACACCTCCATTCTGTGACTTCACACACCTCCATTTTGCCTTCACACACTTCCAATCTGTGACTTCACACACCTCCATTCTGTGACTTCACACACCTCTATTGTTTCACTTCACACACCTCCAATCTTTTACTTCACACACCGCCATTCCATGACTTCACAAACCTCCATTCTATGAGTTCACACACCTCCATTCTATGAGCTCACACACCTCCAATTTGACTTCACACATCTCCATTCTATGACTTCACACACCTTCATTCTTACTTCAGAAACATCCATTCTCTGACTTCACACACCTCCATTCTATGACTTCACAAAACTCCATTCTGTGACTTCACACACCTCCATTCTGAGTTCACACACCTCCTTTCTATGAGTTCACACACTTCCATTCTGTGACTTCACACACCTCCATTCTGTGGCTTCATACACCTACATTCTGAGTTCACACACCTCCATTCTGTGACTTCACACACCTCATTTATGAGTTGACACACCTCCATTCTGTGACTTCACACACGTGCATTCTGTGATTTCACACACCTACAATCTGACTTCACTCACCTCCATTCTATGACTTCACACACCTCCATTCGTTGACATCAAAAACAACCATTCTATGACTTCACACAACTCCATTATGACTTCACACACCTCCATTCTATGAATTCACACACCTCCATTTTATGACTTCACACACTTCCATTCTATGACTTCACACACCTCCATTCTGTGACTTCACACACCTCCATGCTATGACTTCACAAACCTCCATTCTGAGTTCACAGACCTCCATTCTATGACTTCACACACCTCCATTCTATGACTTCACACACCTCCATTCTGACTTCACACACCTCCATTCTGACTTCACACACCTCAATTCTGTGACTTCACACACCTCCATTCAATGATTTCACACACTTCCATTCTATGACTTCACACACCTCCATTCTGTGGCTTCACACACCTACATTCTGAGTTCACACACCTCCATTCTGTGACTTCACACACCTCCATTCGTTGACATCAAAAAACACCATTCTATGACTTCACACAACTCCATTTTGACTTCACACACCTCCATTCTATGAGTTCACACACCTCCATTTTATGACTTAACACACCTCCATTCTATGACTTCACACACCTCAATACTATGACTTCACACACCTCCATTCTATGACTTCACAAACCTCCATTCTGTGAATTCACACACCTCCACTCTATGACTTCAAACACCTTCATTCTTACTTCACAAACATCCATTCTGTGACTTCACACACCTACATTCTGTGACTTCACACACCTTCATTCTGACTTCACACACCTCCATTCTGTGACTTCACACACCTCAATTCTGTGACTTCACACACCTCCATTCTGACTTCACATACCTCCATTCTATGATTTCACACACCTCCATTCTATGACTTCACACCCCTCCATTCTGTGACTTCACACACCACCTTTTTGACTTCACACACCTCCATTCTGTGACTTCACACACCTCCATTCTGTGACTTCACACACCTCCGTTTTGCCTTCACACACTTCCAATCTGTGACTTCACACACCTCCATTCTGTGACTTCACACACCTCTATTGTTTCACTTCACACACCTCCATTCTTTGACTTCAAACACCGCCATTCCATGACTTCACAAACCTCCATTCTATGAGGTCACACACCTCCATTCTATGAGTTCACACACCTCCAATTTGACTTCACACATCTCCATTCTATGACTTCACACACCTTCATTCTTACTTCAGAAACATCCATTCTCTGACTTCACACACTTCCATTCTATGACTTCACACACCTCCATTCTGTGGCTTCACACACCTACATTCTGCGTTCACACACCTCCATTCTGTGACTTCACACACTTCCATTCTGTGACTTCACACACCTCCATTCTGTGACTTCACACACCTCCATTCTGTGACTTCACACACCTTGATCCTATGAATTCACACACCTGCATTCTATGAATTCACACACCTCCATTCTATGACTTCACACACCTCCATTCTGTGACTTCACACACCTCCATTCTGAGTTCACACACCTCCATTCTATGACTTCACAAACCCCCATTCTGAGTTCACAGACCTCCATTCTATGACTTCACACACTTCCATTCTATGACTTCACACACCTCCATTCTGACTTCACACACCTCCATTCTGACTTCACACAGCTCAATTCTTTGACTTCACACACCTCCATTCTATGATTTCACACACTTCCATTCTATGACTTCACACACCTCCATTCTATAACTTCACACACCTCATTTCTGAGTTGACACACCTCCATTCTGTGATTTCACACACCTCCAATCTGACGTCACTCACCTCCATTCTATGACTTCACACACCTCCATTCGTTGACATCAAAAACAACCATTCTATGACTTCACACAACTCCATTGTGACTTCACACACCACCATTCTATGAATTCACACACCTCCATTTAATGACTTCACACACGTCAATTCTATGACTTCACACACCTCCATTCTGTGACTTCACACACCTCCATGCTATGACTTCACAAACCTCCATTCTGTGGCTTCACACACCTCCATTCTGAGTTCACACACCTCCATTCTGTGACTTCACACACCTCCATTCTGTGACTTCACACACCTCCATTCTGTGACTTCACACACCTCCATTCAATGATTTCACACACTTCCATTCTATGACTTCACAAACCTCCATTCTGTGGCTTCACACACCTCCATTCTGAGTTCACACACCTCCGTTCTGTGACTTCACACACCTCCATTCTTTGACTTCACACACCGCCATTCTGTGACTTCACACACCTCCATTATGAGTTCACACACCTCCATTCTATGACTTCACAAACCCCCATTCTGAGTTCACAGACCTCCATTCTATGACTTCACACACTTCCATTCTATGACTTCACACACCTCCATTCTGACTTCACACACCTCAATTCTTTGACTTCACACACCTCCATTCTATGATTTCACACACCTCCATTCTATGACTTCACACACCTCCATTCTATGACTTCACACACCTCATTTCTGAGTTGAGACACCTCCATTCTGTGATTTCACACACCTCCAATCTGACTTCACTCACCTCCATTCGTAGACATCAAAAACAACCATTCTATGACTTCACACAACTCCATTGTGACTTCACACACCTCCATTCTATGAATTCACACACCTCCATTTTATGACTTCACTCACCTGCATTCTATGACTTCACAAACCTCCATTCTGTGACTTCACACACCTCCTTTCTATGACTTCACAAACCTCCATTCTGAGTTCACAGACCTCCATTCTATGACTTCACACACCTCCCTTCTATGACTTCACTCACCTCCATTCTGACTTCACACACCTCCATTCTGACTTCACACACCTCAATTCTGTGACTTCACACACCTCCATTCAATGATTTCACACACTTCCATTCTATGGCTTCACACACCTCCATTCTGTGGCTTCACACACCTACATTCTGAATTCACACACCTCCATTCTGTGACTTCACACACCTGCATTCTGTGATTTCACACACCTACAATCTGACTTCACAAACCTCATTCTATGACTTCACACACCTCCATTCGTTGACATCAAAAAACACCATTCTATGACTTCACACAACTCCATTTTGACTTCACACACCTCCATTCTATGAGATCACACATCTCCATTTTATGACTTCACACACCTCCATTCTATGACTTCACACACCTCCATTCTGTGACTTCACACACCTCCACTCTATGACTTCAAACAACTTCATTCTTACTTCACAAACATCCATTTTGTGATTTCACACACCTCCATTCTGTGACTTCACACAACTTCATTCTGACTTCACACACCTCCATTCTGTGACTTCACACACCTCAATTCTCTGACTTCGTACAATTCCATTCTGACTTCACTTACCTCCATTCTATGATTTCACACACCTCAATTCTATGACTTCACACACCTCCATTCTGTGACTTCACACACCACCTTTTTGACTTCACACACCTCCATTCTGTGACTTCACACACCTCCGTTTTGACTTCACACACTTCCATTCTGTGACTTCACACACCTCCATTCCATGACTTCACACACCTCCATTCTATGAGTTGACACACCTCCATTCTATGAGTTGACACACCTCCAATTTGACTTCACACACCTCCATTCTTACTTCAGAAACATCCATTCTCTGACTTCACACACCTCCATTCTGTGACTTCACACACCTCCATTCTGAGTTCACACACCTCCATTCTGTGACTTCACACACCTCCATTCTGAGTTCACACACCTCCATTCTGTGACTTCACACACCTCCATTCGTTGACATCAAAAACCACCATTCTATGACTTCACACAACTCCATTTTAACTTCACACACATCCATTCTATGAGTTCACACACCTCCATTTTATGACTTCACACACCTCCATTCTATGACTTCACACACCTCAATTCTATGACTTCACACACCTCCATTCTATGACTTCACACACCTCCATTCTATGACTTCACACACCTCCACTCTATGACTTCAAAAACCTTCATTCTTACTTCACAAACATCCATTCTGTGACTTCACACACCGCCATTCTGTGATTTCACACACCTTCATTCTGACTTCACACACCTCCACTCTGTGACTTCACACACCTCAATTCTGTGACTTCACACACCTCCATTCTGACTTCACACACCTTCATTCTATGACTTCACACACCTCAATTCTATGACTTCACACACCTCCATTCTGTGACTTCACACACCTCTATTCTGTGACTTCACACACCTCCATTTTGCCTTCACACACTTCCAATCTGTGACTTCACACACCTCCATTCTGTGACTTCACACACCTCTATTGTTTCACTTCACACACCTCCATTCTTTTACTTCACACACCGCCATTCCATGACTTCACAAACCTCCATTCTATGAGTTCACACACCTCCATTCTATGAGCTCACACACCTCCAATTTGACTTCACACATCTCCATTCTATGACTTCACACACCTTCATTCTTACTTCAGAAACATCCATTCTCTTACTTCACACACCTCCATTCTATGACTTCACAAACCTCCATTCTGTGACTTCACACACCTCCATTCTGAGTTCACACACCTCCTTTCTATGACTTCACACACTTCCATTCTATGACTTCACACACCTCCATTCTGTGGCTTCACACACCTACATTCTGAGTTCACACACCTCCATTCTGTGACTTCACACACCTCATTTATGAGTTGACACACCTCCATTCTGTGATTTCACACACCTCCAATCTGGCTTCACTCACCTCCATTCTATGACTTCACACACCTCCATTCGTTGACATCAAAAACAACCATTCTATGACTTCACACAACTCCATTATGACTTCACACACCTCCATTCTATGAATTCACACACTTCCATTTTATGACTTCACACACTTCCATTCTATGACTTCACACACCTCCATTCTGTGACTTCACACACCTCCATGCTATGACTTCACAAACCTCCATTCTGAGTTCACAGACCTCCATTCTATGACTTCACACACCTCCATTCTATGACTTCACACACCTCCATTCTGACTTCACACACCTCCATTCTGACTTCACACACCTCAATTCTGTGACTTCACACACCTCCATTCAATGATTTCACACAATTCCATTCTATGACTTCACACACCTCCATTCTGTGGCTTCACACACCTACATTCTGAGTTCACACACCTCCATTCTGTGACTTCACACACCTCCATTCTGTGATTTCACACACCTCCAATCTGACTTCACACACCTCCATTCTATAACTTCACACACCTCCATTCGTTGAAATCAAAAAACACGATTCTATGACTTCACACAACTCCATTTTGACTTCACACACCTCCATTCTATGAGTTCACACACCTCCATTTTATGACTTAACACACCTCCATTCTATGACTTCACACACCGCAATACTATGACTTCACACACCTCCATTCTATGACTTCACAAACCTCCATTCTGTGAATTCACACACCTCCACTCTATGACTTCAAACACCTTCATTCTTACTTCACAAACATCCATTCTGTGACTTCACACACCTACATTCTGTGACTTCACACACCTTCATTCTGACTTCACACACCTCCATTCTGTGACTTCACACACCTCAATTCTGTGACTTCACACACCTCCATTCTGACTTCACATACCTCCATTCTATGATTTCACACACCTCCATTCTATGACTTCACACCCCTCCATTCTGTGACTTCACACACCACCTTTTTGACTTCACACACCTCTATTCTGTGACTTCACACACCTCCATTCTGTGACTTCACACACCTCCGTTTTGCCTTCACACACTTCCAATCTGTGACTTCACACACCTCCATTTTGTGACTTCACACACCTCTATTGTTTCACTTCACACACCTCCATTCTTTGACTTCAAACACCGCCATTCCATGACTTCACAAACCTCCATTCTATGAGGTCACACACCTCCATTCTATGAGTTCACATACCTCCAATTTGACTTCACACATCTCCATTCTATGACTTCACACACATTCATTCTTACTTCAGAAACATCCATTCTCTGACTTCACACACTTCCATTCTATGACTTCACACACCTCCATTCTGTGGCTTCACACACCTACATTCTGAGTTCACACACCTCCATTCTGTGACTTCACACACTTCCATTCTGTGACTTCACACACCTCCATTCTGTGACTTCACACACCTCCATTCTGTGACTTCACACACCTCGATCCTATGAATTCACACACCTCCATTCTATGAATTCACACACCTCCATTCTATGACTTCACACACCTCCATTCTGTGACTTCACACACCTCCATTCTGAGTTCACACACCTCCATTCTATGACTTCACAAACCCCCATTCTGAGTTCACAGACCTCCATTCTATGACTTCACACACTTCCATTCTATGACTTCACACACCTCCATTCTGACTTCACACACCTCCATTCTGACTTCACACACCTCAATTCTTTGACTTCACACACCTCCATTCTATGATTTCACACACTTCCATTCTATGACTTCACACACCTCCATTCTATAACTTCACACACCTCATTTCTGAGTTGACACACCTCCATTCTGTGATTTCACACACCTCCAATCTGACGTCACTCACCTCCATTCTATGACTTCACACACCTCCATTCGTTGACATCAAAAACAACCATTCTATGACTTCACACAAAGCCATTGTGACTTCACACACCTCCATTCTATGAATTCACACACCTCCATTTTATGACTTCACACACGTCAATTCTATGACTTCACACACCTCCATTCTGTGACTTCACACACCTCCATGCTATGACTTCACAAACCTCCATTCTGTGGCTTCACACACCTCCATTCTGAGTTCACACACCTCCATTCTGTGACTTCACACACCTCCATTCTGTGACTTCACACACCTCCATTCTGTGACTTCACACACCTCCATTCAATGATTTCACACACTTCCATTCTATGACTTCACAAACCTCCATTCTGTGGCTTCACACACCTCCATTCTGAGTTCACACACCTCCGTTCTGTGACTTCACACACCTCCATTCTGTGACTTCACACACCTCCATTCTGTGACTTCACACACCTCGATCCTGTGACTTCACACATCTCCATTCTATGAATTCACACACCTCCATTGTATGACTTCACACACCTACATTTGTGACTTCACACACCTCCATTCTGAGTTCACAGACCTCCATTCTATGACTTCACAAACCCCCATTCTGAGTTCACAGACCTCCATTCTATGACTTCACACACTTCCATTCTATGACTTCACACACCTCCATTCTGACTTCACACACCTCCATTCTGACTTCACACACCTCAATTCTTTGACTTCACACACCTCCATTCTATGATTTCACACACCTCCATTCTATGACTTCACACACCTCCATTCTGTGACTTCACACACCTCATTTCTGAGTTGAGACACCTCCATTCTGTGATTTCACACACCTCCAATCTGACTTCACTCACCTCCATTCGTTGACATCAAAAACAACCATTCTATGACTTCACACAACTCCATTGTGACTTCACACACCTCCATTCTATGAATTCACACACCTCCATTTTATGACTTCACACACCTGCATTCTATGACTTCACACACCTCCATTCTGTGACTTCACACACCTCCATTCTATGACTTCACAAACCTCCATTCTGAGTTCACAGACCTCCATTCTATGACTTCACACACCTCCCTTCTATGACTTCACTCACCTCCATTCTGACTTCACACACCTCCATTCTGACTTCACACACCTCAATTCTGTGACTTCACACACCTCCATTCAATGATTTCACACAATTCCATTCTATGACTTCACACACCTCCATTCTGTGGCTTCACACACCTACATTCTGAGTTCACACACCTCCATTCTGTGACTTCACACACCTCCATTCTGTGATTTCACACACCTCCAATCTGACTTCACACACCTCCATTCTATAACTTCACACACCTCCATTCGTTGAAATCAAAAAACACCATTCTATGACTTCACACAACTCCATTTTGACTTCACACACCTCCATTCTATGAGTTCACACACCTCCATTTTATGACTTAACACACCTCCATTCTATGACTTCACACACCTCAATACTATGACTTCACTCACCTCCATTCTATGACTTCACAAACCTCCATTCTGTGAATTCACACACCTCCACTCTATGACTTCAAACACCTTCATTCTTACTTCACAAACATCCATTCTGTGACTTCACACACCTACATTCTGTGACTTCACACACCTTCATTCTGACTTCACACACCTCCATTCTGTGACTTCACACACCTCAATTCTGTGACTTCACACACCTCCATTCTGACTTCACATACCTCCATTCTATGATTTCACACAACTCCATTCTATGACTTCACACCCCTCCATTCTGTGACTTCACACACCACCTTTTTGACTTCACACACCTCCATTCTGTGACTTCACACACCTCCATTCTGTGACTTCACACACCTCCGTTTTGCCTTCACACACTTCCAATCTGTGTCTTCACACACCTCCATTTTGTGACTTCACACACCTCTATTGTTTCACTTCACACACCTCCATTCTTTGACTTCAAACACCGCCATTCCATGACTTCACAAACCTCCATTCTATGAGGTCACACACCTCCATTCTATGAGTTCACATACCTCCAATTTGACTTCACACATCTCCATTCTATGACTTCACACACATTCATTCTTACTTCAGAAACATCCATTCTCTGACTTCACACACTTCCATTCTATTACTTCACACACCTCCATTCTGTGGCTTCACACACCTACATTCTGAGTTCACACACCTCCATTCTGTGACTTCACACACTTCCATTCTGTGACTTCACACACCTCCATTCTGTGACTTCACACACCTCCATTCTGTGACTTCACAAACCTCGATCCTATGAATTCACACACCTCCATTCTATGAATTCACACACCTCCATTCTATGACTTCACACACCTCCATTCTGTGACTTCACACACCTCCATTCTGAGTTCACACACCTCCATTCTATGACTTCACAAACCCCCATTCTGAGTTCACAGACCTCCATTCTATGACTTCACACACTTCCATTCTATGACTTCACACACCTCCATTCTGACTTCACACACCTCCATTCTGACTTCACACAGCTCAATTCATTGACTTCACACACCTCCATTCTATGATTTCACACACTTCCATTCTATGACTTCACACACCTCCATTCTATAACTTCACACACCTCATTTCTGAGTTGACACACCTCCATTCTGTGATTTCACACACCTCCAATCTGACGTCACTCACCTCCATTCTATGACTTCACACACCTCCATTCGTTGACATCAAAAACAACCATTCTATGACTTCACACAAAGCCATTGTGACTTCACACACCTCCATTCTATGAATTCACACACCTCCATTTTATGACTTCACACACGTCAATTCTATGACTTCACACACCTCCATTCTGTGACTTCACACACCTCCATGCTATGACTTCACAAACCTCCATTCTGTGGCTTCACACACCTCCATTCTGAGTTCACACACCTCCATTCTGTGACTTCACACACCTCCATTCTGTGACTTCACACACCTCCATTCTGTGACTTCACACACCTCCATTCAATGATTTCACACACTTCCATTCTATGACTTCACAAACCTCCATTCTGTGGCTTCACACACCTCCATTCTGAGTTCACACACCTCCGTTCTGTGACTTCACACACCTCCATTCTGTGACTTCACACACCTCCATTCTGTGACTTCACACACCTCGATCCTGTGACTTCACACATCTCCATTCTATGAATTCACACACCTCCATTGTATGACTTCACACACCTACATTTGTGACTTCACACACCTCCATTCTGAGTTCACAGACCTCCATTCTATGACTTCACAAACCCCCATTCTGAGTTCACAGACCTCCATTCTATGACTTCACACACTTCCATTCTATGACTTCACACACCTCCATTCTGACTTCACACACCTCCATTCTGACTTCACACACCTCAATTATTTGACTTCACACACCTCCATTCTATGATTTCACACACCTCCATTCTATGACTTCACACACCTCCATTCTATGACTTCACACACCTCATTTCTGAGTTGAGACACCTCCATTCTGTGATTTCACACACCTCCAATCTGACTTCACTCACCTCCATTCGTTGACATCAAAAACAACCATTCTATGACTTCACACAACTCCATTGTGACTTCACACACCTCCATTCTATGAATTCACACACCTCCATTTTATGACTTCACACACCTGCATTCTATGACTTCACACACCTCCATTCTGTGACTTCACACACCTCCATTCTATGACTTCACAAACCTCCATTCTGAGTTCACAGACCTCCATTCTATGACTTCACACACCTCCCTTCTATGACTTCACTCACCTCCATTCTGACTTCACACACCTCCATTCTGACTTCACACACCTCAATTCTGTGACTTCACACACCTCCATTCAATGATTTCACACAATTCCATTCTATGACTTCACACACCTCCATTCTGTGGCTTCACACACCTACATTCTGAGTTCACACACCTCCATTCTGTGACTTCACACACCTCCATTCTGTGATTTCACACACCTCCAATCTGACTTCACACACCTCCATTCTATAACTTCACACACCTCCATTCGTTGAAATCAAAAAACACCATTCTATGACTTCACACAACTCCATTTTGACTTCACACACCTCCATTCTATGAGTTCACACACCTCCATTTTATGACTTAACACACCTCCATTCTATGACTTCACACACCTCAATACTATGACTTCACACACCTCCATTCTATGACTTCACAAACCTCCATTCTGTGAATTCACACACCTCCACTCTATGACTTCAAACACCTTCATTCTTACTTCACAAACATCCATTCTGTGACTTCACACACCTACATTCTGTGACTTCACACACCTTCATTCTGACTTCACACACCTCCATTCTGTGACTTCACACACCTCCATTCTGTGACTTCACACACCACCTTTTTGACTTCACACACCTCCATTCTGTGACTTCACACACCTCCATTCTGTGACTTCACACACCTCCGTTTTGCCTTCACACACTTCCAATCTGTGACTTCACACACCTCCATTTTGTGACTTCACACACCTCTATTGTTTCACTTCACACACCTCCATTCTTTGACTTCAAACACCGCCATTCCATGACTTCACAAACCTCCATTCTATGAGGTCACACACCTCCATTCTATGAGTTCACATACCTCCAATTTGACTTCACACATCTCCATTCTATGACTTCACACACATTCATTCTTACTTCAGAAACATCCATTCTCTGACTTCACACACTTCCATTCTATGACTTCACACACCTCCATTCTGTGGCTTCACACACCTACATTCTGAGTTCACACACCTCCATTCTGTGACTTCACACACTTCCATTCTGTGACTTCACACACCTCCATTCTGTGACTTCACACACCTCCATTCTGTGACTTCACACACCTCGATCCTATGAATTCACACACCTCCATTCTATGAATTCACACACCTCCATTCTATGACTTCACACACCTCCATTCTGTGACTTCACACACCTCCATTCTGAGTTCACACACCTCCATTCTATGACTTCACAAACCCCCATTCTGAGTTCACAGACCTCCATTCTATGACTTCACACACTTCCATTCTATGACTTCACACACCTCCATTCTGACTTCACACACCTCCATTCTGACTTCACACAGCTCAATTCTTTGACTTCACACACCTCCATTCTATGATTTCACACACCTCATTTCTGAGTTGACACACCTCCATTCTGTGATTTCACACACCTCCAATCTGACGTCACTCACCTCCATTCTATGACTTCACACACCTCCATTCGTTGACATCAAAAACAACCATTCTATGACTTCACACAACTCCATTGTGACTTCACACACCTCCATTCTATGAATTCACACACCTCCATTTTATGACTTCACACACGTCAATTCTATGACTTCACACACCTCCATTCTGTGACTTCACACACCTCCATGCTATGACTTCACAAACCTCCATTCTGTGGCTTCACACACCTCCATTCTGAGTTCACACACCTCCATTCTGTGACTTCACACACCTCCATTCTGTGACTTCACACACCTCCATTCTGTGACTTCACACACCTCCATTCAATGATTTCACACACTTCCATTCTATGACTTCACAAACCTCCATTCTGTGGCTTCACACACCTCCATTCTGAGTTCACACACCTCCGTTCTGTGACTTCACACACCTCCATTCTGTGACTTCACACACCTCCATTCTGTGACTTCACACACCTCGATCCTGTGACTTCACACATCTCCATTCTATGAATTCACACACCTCCATTCTATGACTTCACACACCTACATTTGTGACTTCACACACCTCCATTCTGAGTTCACAGACCTCCATTCTATGACTTCACAAACCCCCATTCTGAGTTCACAGACCTCCATTCTATGACTTCACACACTTCCATTCTATGACTTCACACACCTCCATTCTGACTTCACACACCTCCATTCTGACTTCACACACCTCAATTCTTTGACTTCACACACCTCCATTCTATGATTTCACACACCTCCATTCTATGACTTCACACACCTCCATTCTATGACTTCACACACCTCATTTCTGAGTTGAGACACCTCCATTCTGTGATTTCACACACCTCCAATCTGACTTCACTCACCTCCATTCGTTGACATCAAAAACAACCATTCTATGACTTCACACACTCCATTGTGACTTCACACACCTCCATTCTATGAATTCACACACCTCCATTTTATGACTTCACACACCTGCATTCTATGACTTCACACACCTCCATTCTGTGACTTCACACACCTCCATTCTATGACTTCACAAACCTCCATTCTGAGTTCACAGACCTCCATTCTATGACTTCACACACCTCCCTTCTATGACTTCACTCACCTCCATTCTGACTTCACACACCTCCATTCTGACTTCACACACCTCAATTCTGTGACTTCACACACCTCCATTCAATGATTTCACACACTTCCATTCTATGGCTTCACACACCTCCATTCTGTGGCTTCACACACCTCCATTCGTTGACATCAAAAACAACCATTCTATGACTTCACACAACTCCATTATGACTTCACACACCTCCATTCTATGAATTCACACACCTCCATTTTATGACTTCACACACCTCCATTCTATGACTTCACACACCTCCATTCTGTGACTTCACACACCTCCATGCTATGACTTCACAAACCTCCATTCTGTGGCTTCACACACCTCCATTCTGAGTTCACACACCTCCATTCTGTGACTTCACACACCTCCATTCTGTGACTTCACACACCTCCATTTTGCCTTCACACACTTCCAATCTGTGACTTCACACACCTCCATTCTGTGTCTTCACACACCTCTATTGTTTCACTTCACACACCTCCATTCTTTTACTTCACACACCGCCATTCCATGACTTCACAAACCTCCATTCTATGAGTTCACACACCTCCATTCTATGAGCTCACACACCCCCAATTTGACTTCACACATCTCCATTCTATGACTTCACACACCTTCATTCTTACTTCAGAAACATCCATTCTCTGACTTCACACACCTCCATTCTATGACTTCACAAACCTCCATTCTGTGACTTCACACACCTCCATTCTGAGTTCACACACCTCCTTTCTATGACTTCACACACTTCCATTCTATGACTTCACACACCTCCATTCTGTGGCTTCACACACCTACATTCTGAGTTCACACACCTCCATTCTGTGACTTCACACACCTCATTTATGAGTTGACTCACCTCCATTCTGTGATTTCACACACCTCCAATCTGACTTCACTCACCTCCACTCTATGACTTCACACACCTCCATTCGTTGACATCAAAAACAACCATTCTATGACTTCACACAACTCCATTATGACTTCACACACCTCCATTCTATGAATTCACACACCTCCATTTTATGACTTCACACACCTCCATTCTATGACTTCACACACCTCCATTCTGTGACTTCACACACCTCCATGCTATGACTTCACAAACCTCCATTCTGAGTTCACAGACCTCCATTCTATGACTTCACACACCTCCATTCTATGACTTCACTCACCTCCATTCTGACTTCACACACCTCCATTCTGACTTCACACACCTCAATTCTGTGACTTCACACACCTCCATTCAATGATTTCACACACTTCCATTCTATGACTCACACACCTCCATTCTGTGGCTTCACACACCTACATTCTGAGTTCACACACCTCCATTCTGTGACTTAACACACCTCCATTCTGTGATTTCACACACCTACAATCTGACTTCACAAACCTCCATTGTATGACTTCACACACCTCCATTCGTTGACATCAAAAAACACCATTCTATGACTTCACACAACTCCATTTTGACTTCACACACCTCCATTCTATGAGATCACACATCTCCATTTTATGACTTCACACACCTCCATTCTATGACTTCACACACCTCCATTCTGTGACTTCACACACCTCCACTCTATGACTTCAAACAACTTCATTCTTACTTCACAAACATCCATTATGTGATTTCACACACCTCCATTCTGTGACTTCACACAACTTCATTCTGACTTCACACACCTCCATTCTGTGACTTCACACACCTCAATTCTGTGACTTCATACAACTCCATTCTGACTTCACTTACCTCCATTCTATGATTTCACACACCTCAATTCTATGACTTCACACACCTCCATTCTGTGATTTCACACACCACCTTTTTGACTTCACACACCTCCATTCTGTGACTTCACACACCTCCGTTTTGACTTCGCACACTTCCATTCTGTGACTTCACAAACCTCCATTCCATGACTTCACACACCTCCATTCTATGAGTTCACACACCTCCATTCTATGAGTTCACACACCTCCAATTGACTTCACACACCTCCATTCTTACTTCAGAAACATCCATTCTCTGACTTCACACACCTCCATTCTATGACTTCACAAACCTCCATTCTGTGACTTCACACACCTCCAATCTGAGTTCACACACCTCCATTCTGTGACTTCACACACTTCCATTAGTTGACATCAAAAACCACCATTCTATGACTTCACACAACTCCATTTTAACTTCACACACATCCATTCTATGAGTTCACACACCTCCATTTTATGACTTCACACACCTCCATTCTATGACTTCACACACCTCAATTCTATGACTTCACACACCTCCATTCTATGACTTCACACACCTCCATTTTATGACTTCACACACCTCCACTCTATGACTTCAAAAACCTTCATTCTTACTTCACAAACATCCATTCTGTGACTTCACACACCTCCATTCTGTGATTTCACACACCTTCATTCTGACTTCACACACCTCCATTCTGTGACTTCACACACCTCAATTCTGTGACTTCACACACCTCCATTCTGACTTCACACACCTTCATTCTATGACTTCACACACCTCCATTCTATGACTTCACACACCTCCATTCTGTGACTTCACACACCTCCATTCTGTGACTTCACACACCTCCATTTTGCTTTCACACACTTCCAATCTGTGACTTAACACACCTCCATTCTGTGACTTCACACACCTCTATTGTTTCACTTCACACACCTCCATTCTTTTACTTCACACACCGCCATTCCATGACTTCACAAACCTCCATTCTATGAGTTCACACACCTCCATTCTATGAGCTCACACACCTCCAATTTGACTTCACACATCTCCATTCTATGACTTCACACACCTTCATTCTTACTTCAGAAACATCCATTCTCTGACTTCACACACCTCCATTATATGACTTCACAAACCTCCATTCTGTGACTTCACACACCTCCATTCTGAGTTCACACACCTCCTTTCTATGACTTCACACACTTCCATTCTATGACTTCACACACCTCCATTCTGTGGCTTCACACACCTACATTCTGCGTTCACACACCTCCATTCTGTGACTTCACACACCTCATTCATGAGTTGACTCACCTCCATTCTGCGATTTCACACACCTCCAATCTGACTTCACTCACCTCCATTCTATGACTTCACACTCCTCCATTCGTTGACATCAAAAACAACCATTCTATGACTTCACACAACTCCATTATGACTTCACACACCTCCATTCTATGAATTCACACACCTCCATTTTATGACTTCACACACCTCCATTCTATGACTTCACACACCTCCATTCTGTGACTTCACACACCTCCATGCTATGACTTCACAAACCTACATTCTGATTTCACAGACCTCCATTCTATGACTTCACACACCTCCATTCTATGACTTCACTAACCTCCATTCTGACTTCACACACCTCCATTCTGACTTCACACACCTCAATTCTGTGACTTCACACACCTCCATTCAATGATTTCACACACTTCCATTCTATGACTTCACACACCTCCATTCTGTGGCTTCACACACCTACATTCTGAGTTCACACACCTCCATTCTGTGACTTCACACACCTCCATTCTGTGATTTCACACACCTCCAATCTGACTTCACACACCTCCATTCTATGACTTCACACACCTCCATTCGTTGACATCAAAAAACACCATTCTATGACTTCACACAACTCCATTTTGACTTCACACACCTCCATTCTCTGAGTTCACACACCTCCATTTTATGACTTAACACACCTCCATTCTATGACTTCACACACCTCAATACTATGACTTCACACACCTCCATTCTATGACTTCACAAACCTCCATTCTGTGAATTCACACACCTCCACTCTATGACTTCAAACACCTTCATTCTTACTTCACAAACATCCATTCTGTGACTTCACACACCTACATTCTGTGACTTCACACACCTTCATTCTGACTTCACACACCTCCATTCTGTGACTTCACACACCTCAATTCTGTGACTTCACACACCTCCATTCTGACTTCACATACCTCCATTCTGTGATTTCACACACCTCCATTCTATGACTTCACACACCTCCATTCTGTGACTTCACACACCACCTTTTTGACTTCCCACACCTCCATTCTGTGACTTCACACACCTCCAATCTGTGACTTCACACACCTCCATTCTGTGACTTCACAACCTCTATTGTTTCACTTCACACACCTCCATTCTTTGACTTCAAACACCGCCATTCCATGACTTCACAAACCTCCATTCTATGAGGTCACACACCTCCATTCTATGAGTTCACACACCTCCAATTTGACTTCACACATCTCCATTCTATGACTTCACACACCTTCATTCTTACTTCAGAAACATCCATTCTCTGACTTCACAAACTTCCATTCTATGACTTCACACACCTCCATTCTGTGACTTCACACACTTCCATTCTGTGACTTCACACACCTCCATTCTGTGACTTCACACACCTCCATTCTGTGACTTCACACACCTCCGTTTTGCCTTCACACACTTCCAATTTGTGACTTCACATACCTCCATTCTGTGACTTCACACACCTCTATTGTTTCACTTCACACACCTCCATTCTTTGACTTCAAACACCGCCATTCCATGACTTCACAAACCTCCATTCTATGAGTTCACACACCTCCATTCTATGAGTTCACACACCTCCAATTTGACTTCACACATCTCCATTCTATGACTTCACACACCTTCATTCTTACTTCAGAAACATCCATTCTCTGACTTCACACACCTCCATTCTACGACTTCACAAACCTCCATTCTGTGACTTCACACACCTCCATTCTGAGTTCACACACCTCCTTTCTATGACTTCACACACTTCCATTCTATGACTTCACACATCTCCATTCTGTGGCTTCACACACCTACATCCTGAGTTCACACACCTCCATTCTGTGACTTCACACACCTCCATTCTATGACTTCACACAACTCCATTCTGTGACTTCACACACCTCGATCCTATGACTTCACACACCTCCATTCTATGAATTAACACACCTCCATTCTGTGAGTTCACAAACCTCCATTCTATGACTTCACACACCTCCATTCTGTGACTTCACACACCTTCATTCTTACTTCAGAAACATCCATTCTCTAACTTCACACACCTCCATTCTATGACTTCACAAACCTCCATTCTGTGACTTCACACACCTCCATTCTGAGTTCACACACCTCCTTTCTATGACTTCACACACTTCCATTCTATGACTTCACACACCTCCATTCTGTGGCTTCACACACCTACATTCTGAGTTCACACACCTCCATTCTGTGACTTCACACACCTCCATTCTGTGACTTCACACAACTCCATTCTGTGACTTCACACACCTCGATCCTATGACTTCACACACCTCCATTCTATGAATTAACACACCTCCATTCTGTGAGTTCACAAACCTCCATTCTATGACTTCACTCACCTCCATTCTGACTTCACACACATCCATTCTGACTTCACACACCTCAATTCTGTGACTTCACACACCTCAATTCTATGATTTAACACACTTCCATTCTATGACTTCACACACCTCCATTCTGTGGCTTCACACACCTACATTCTGAGTTTACACACTTCCATTCTGTGACTTCACGCACCTCCATTCTGTGATTTCACACACCTCCAATCTGACTTCACACACCTCCATTCTATGACTTCACACACCTCCATTCGTTGACATCAAAAAACACCCTTCTATGACTTCACACAACCCCATTTTGACTTCACACACCTCCATTCTATGAGTTCACACACCTCCATTTTATGACTTCACACACCTCCATTCTATGACTTCACACACCTCCATTCTGTGATATCACACACCTCCAATCTCACTTCACACACCTCCATTCTGTGACTTCACACACCTGCACTCTATGACTTCAAAAACCTTCATTCGTACTTCACAAACATCCATTCTGTGACTTCACACACCTCTATTCTGTGACTTCATACACCTCAATTCTGTGACTTCACACACCTCCATTCTGACTTCACATACCTCCATTCTGTGACTTCACACACCTGCATTCTGTGGCTTCACACACCTCCGTTTTGACTTCACACACTTCCATTCTGTGACTTCACACCCCTCCATTCTGTGACTACACACACCTCTATTGTTTTACTTCACACACCTCCATTCTGACTTCACACACCTCCATTCTGTGACTTCACACACCTGCATTCTGTGGCTTCACACACCTCCGTTTTGACTTCACACACCTCCATTCTGTGACTTCACACACCTCCATTCTGAGTTCACACACCTCCATTCTATGACTTTACAAACCCCCATTCTGAGTTCACAGACCTCCATTCTATGACTTCACACACTTCCATTCTATGACTTCACACACCACCATTCTGACTTCACACACCTCAATTCTGACTTCACACACCTCAATTCTTTGACTTCACATACCTCCATTCTATGATTTCACACACTTCCATTCTATGACTTCACACACCTCCATTCTATGACTTCACACACCTCATTTCTGAGTTGACACACCTCCATTCTGTGATTTCACACACCTCCAATCTGACTTCACTCACCTGCGGTCTATGACTTCACACACCTCCATTCGTTGACATCAAAAACAACCATTCTATGACTTCACACAACTCCATTGTGACTTCACACACCTCCATTCTATGAATTCACACACCTCCATTTTATGACTTCACACACCCCCATTCTATGACATCACACACCCCCATTCTATGACTTCACACACCTCCATTCTGTGACTTCACAAACCTCCATTCTGAGTTCACAGACCTCCATTCTATGACTTCACACACCTCCATTCTATGACTTCACTCACCTCCATTCTGACTTCACACACCTCCATTCTGACTTCACACACCTCAATTCTGTGACTTCACACACCTCCATTCAATGATTTCACACACTTCCATTCTATGACTTCACACACCTCCATTCTATGACTTCACACACCTCCATTCTATGACTTCACACACCTCCATTCTGTGACTTCACACACCTCCACTCTATGACTTCAAACACCTTCATTCTTACTTCACAAACATCCATTCTGTGACTTCACACACCTCCATTCTGTGACTTCACACACCTTCATTCTGACTTCACACACCTCCATTCTGTGACTTCACACACCTCAATTCTGTGACTTCACACACCTCCATTCTGACTTCACATACCTCCATTCTATGATTTCACACACCTCCATTCTATGACTTCACACACCTCCATTCTGTCACTTCACACACCAACTTTTTGACTTCACACACCTCCATTCTGTGACTTCACACACCTCCATTCTGTGACTTCACACACCTCCGTTTTGACTTCACACACTTCCAATCTGTGACTTCACACACCTCCATTCTGTGACTTCACACACCTCTATTGTTTCACTTCACACACCTCCATTCTTTGACTTCAAACACCGCCATTCCATGACTTCACAAACCTCCATTCTATGAGTTCACACACCTCCATTCTATGAGTTCACACACCTCCAATTTGACTTCACACATCTCCATTCTATGACTTCACACACCTTCATTCTTACTTTAGAAACATCCATTCTCTGACTTCACACACCTCCATTCTATGACTTCACAAACCTCCATTCTGTGACTTCACACACCTCCATTCTGAGTTCACACACCTCTTTCTATGACTTCACACACTTCCATTCTATGACTTCACACACCTCCATTCTGTGGCTTCACACACCTACATTATGAGTTCACACACCTCCATTCTGTGACTTCACACACCTCCATTCTGTGACTTCACACAACTCCATTCTGTGACTTCACACACCTCGATCCTATGACTTCACACACCTCCATTCTATGAATTAACACACCTCCATTCTGTGAGTTCACAAACCTCCATTCTATGACTTCACACACCTCCATTCTGTGACTTCACACACCTCCATTCTGAGTTCACACACCTCCATTCTATGACTTCACAAACCTCCATTCTGAGTTCACAGACCTCCGTTCTATGACTTCACATACCTCCATTCTATGACTTCACTCACCTCCATTCTTTCTTCACACACCTCAATTCTGACTTCACACACCTCAATTCTGTGACTTCACACACCTCAATTCTATGATTTAACACACTTCCATTCTATGACTTCACACACCTCCATTCTGTGGCTTCACACACCTACATTCTGAGTTTACACACCTCCATTCTGTGACTTCACACACCTCCATTCTGTGATTTCACACACCTCCAATCTGACTTCACACACCTCCATTCTATGACTTCACACACCTCCATTCGTTGACATCAAAAAACACCATTCTATGACTTCACACAACCCCATTTTGACTTCACACACCTCCATTCTATGAGTTCACACACCTCCATTTTATGACTTCACACACCTCCATTCTATGACTTCACACACCTCCATTCTGTGATATCACACACCTCCAATCTCACTTCACACACCTCCATTCTGTGACTTCACACACCTGCACTCTATGACTTCAAAAACCTTCATTCGTACTTCACAAACATCCATTCTGTGACTTCACACACCTCCATTCTGTGACTTCATACACCTCAATTCTGTGACTTCACACACCTCCATTCTGACTTCACATACCTCCATTCTGTGACTTCACACACCTGCATTCTGTGGCTTCACACACCTCTGTTTTGACTTCACACACTTCCATTCTGTGACTTCACACCCCTCCATTCTGTGACTTCACACACCTCTATTGTTTTACTTCACACACCTCCATTCTGACTTCACACACCTCCATTCTGTGACTTCACACACCTGCATTCTGTGGCTTCACACACCTCCGTTTTGACTTCACACACCTCCACTCTGTGACTTCACACACCTCCATTCTGAGTTCACACACCTCCATTCTATGACTTCACAAACCCCCATTCTGAGTTCACAGACCTCCATTCTATGACTTCACACACTTCCATTCTATGACTTCACACACCACCATTCTGACTTCACACACCTCAATTCTGACTTCACACACCTCAATTCTTTGACTTCACATACATCCATTCTATGATTTCACACACTTCCATTCTATGACTTCACACACCTCCATTCTATGACTTCACACACCTCATTTCTGAGTTGACACACCTCCATTCTGTGATTTCACACACCTCCAATCTGACTTCACTCACCTGCGTTCTATGACTTCACACACCTCCATTCGTTGACATCAAAAACAACCATTCTATGACTTCACACAACTCCATTGTGACTTCACACACCTCCATTCTATGAATTCACACACCCCCATTCTATGACTTCACACACCCCCATTCTATGACTTCACACACCTCCATTCTGTGACTTCACAAACCTCCATTCTGAGTTCACAGACCTCCATTCTATGACTTCACACACCTCCATTCTATGACTTCACTCACCTCCATTCTGACTTCACACACCTCCATTCTGACTTCACACACCTCAATTCTGTGACTTCACACACCTCCATTCAATGATTTCACACACTTCCATTCTATGACTTCACACACCTCCATTCTATGACTTCACACACCTCCATTCTATGACTTCACACACCTCCATTCTGTGACTTCACACACCTCCACTCTATGACTTCAAACACCTTCATTCTTACTTCACAAACATCCATTCTGTGACTTCACACACCTCCATTCTGTGACTTCACACACCTTCATTCTGACTTCACACACCTCCATTCTGTGACTTCACACACCTCAATTCTGTGACTTCACACACCTCCATTCTGACTTCACATACCTCCATTCTATGATTTCACACACCTCCATTCTATGACTTCACACACCTCCATTCTGTCACTTCACACACCAACTTTTTGACTTCACACACCTCCATTCTGTGACTTCACACACCTCCATTCTGTGACTTCACACACCTCCGTTTTGACTTCACACACTTCCAATCTGTGACTTCACACACCTCCATTCTGTGACTTCACACACCTCTATTGTTTCACTTCACACACCTCCATTCTTTGACTTCAAACACCGCCATTCCATGACTTCACAAACCTCCATTCTATGAGTTCACACACCTCCATTCTATGAGTTCACACACCTCCAATTTGACTTCACACATCTCCATTCTATGACTTCACACACCTTCATTCTTACTTTAGAAACATCCATTCTCTGACTTCACACACCTCCATTCTATGACTTCACAAACCTCCATTCTGTGACTTCACACACCTCCATTCTGAGTTCACACACCTCTTTCTATGACTTCACACACTTCCATTCTATGACTTCACACACCTCCATTCTGTGGCTTCACACACCTACATTATGAGTTCACACACCTCCATTCTGTGACTTCACACACCTCCATTCTGTGACTTCACACAACTCCATTCTGTGACTTCACACACCTCGATCCTATGACTTCACACACCTCCATTCTATGAATTAACACACCTCCATTCTGTGAGTTCACAAACCTCCATTCTATGACTTCACACACCTCCATTCTGTGACTTCACACACCTCCATTCTGAGTTCACACACCTCCATTCTATGACTTCACAAACCTCCATTCTGAGTTCACAGACCTCCGTTCTATGACTTCACATACCTCCATTCTATGACTTCACTCACCTCCATTCTTTCTTCACACACCTCAATTCTGACTTCACACACCTTAATTCTGTGACTTCACACACTTCCATTCTATGATTTCACACACTTCCATTCTATGACTTCACACACCTCCATTCTGTGGCGTCACACACCTACATTCTGAGTTTACACACCTCCATTCTGTGACTTCACACACCTCCATTCTGTGATTTCAAACACCTCCAATCTGACTTCACACACCTCCATTCTATGACTTCACACACCTCCATTCGTTGATACCAAAAACACCATGCTATGACTTCACACAACTCCATTTTGACTTCACACACCTCCATTCTATGAGTTCACACACCTCCATTTTATGACTTCTCACACCTCCATTCTGTGACTTCACACACCTCCATTCTGTGATTTCACACACCTGCAATCTGACTTCACACACCTCCATTCTGTGACTTCACACACCTCCACTCTATGACTTCAAACACCTTCATTCTTACTTCACAAACATCCATTCTGTGACTTCACACACCTCCATTCTGTGACTTCACACACCTTCATTCTGACTTCACACACCTCCATTCTGTGACTTCATACACCTCAATTCTGTGACTTCACACACCTCCATTCTGACTTCACACACTTCCATTCTATGATTTCACACACCTCCATTCTATGACTTCACACACCTCCATTCTGTGACTTCACACACCACATTTTTGACTTCACACACCTCCATTCTGTGACTTCACACACCTCCGTTTTGACTTCACACACTTCCATTCTGTGACTTCACACACCTCCATTCTGTGACTTCACACACCTCTATTGTTTCACTTCACACACCTCCATTCCATGACTTCACACACCTCCATTCTATGAGTTCACACACCTCCAATTTGACTTCACACACCTCCATTCTATGACTTCACAAACCTCCATTCTGTAACTTCACACACCTCCATTCTGAATTAATACACCTCCATTCTGTGACTTTACACCCCTCCATTCTTCCTTCACACACCTCCATTCTATGACTTCACACACTTCCATTCTATGACTTCACACACCTCCATTCTCTGACTTCACACACCTCGATCCTATGACTTCACACACCTCCATTCTATGAATTCACACACCTCCATTCTATGACTTCACACACCTCCATTCTGTGACTTCACACACCTCCATTCTGAGTTCACACACCTCCATTCTATGACTTCACAAACCCCCATTCTGAGTTCACAGACCTCCATTCTATGACTTCACACACTTCCATTCTATGACTTCACACACGTCCATTCTGACTTCACAGACCTCCATTCTGACTTCACACACCTCAATTCTTTGACTTCACACACCTCCATTCTGTGATTTCACACACCTCCATTCTATGACTTCACACCTCCATTCTATGACTTTACACACCTCATTTCTGAGTTGACACACCTCCATTCTGTGATTTCACACACCTCCAATCTGACTTCACTCACCTCCATTCGTTGACATCAAAAACAACCATTCTATGACTTCACACAACTCCATTGTGACTTCACACACCTCCATTCTATGAATTCACACACCTCCATTTTATGACTTCACACACCTCCATTCTATAACTTCACACACCTCCATTCTGACTTCACACACCTCAATTCTGTGACTTCACACACCTCAATTCTATGATTTAACACACTTCCATTCTATGACTTCACACACCTCCATTCTGTGGCTTCACACACCTACATTCTGAGTTCACACACCTCCATTCTGTGACTTCACACACCTCCATTCTTTGACTTCACACAACTCCATTCTGTGACTTCATACACCTCGATCCTATGACTTCACACACCTCCATTCTATGAATTAACACACCTCCATTCTGTGAGTTCACAAACCTCTATTCTATGACTTCACTCACCTCCATTCTGACTTCACACACATCCATTCTGACTTCACACACCTCAATTCTGTGACTTCACACACCTCAATTCTATGATTTAACACACTTCCATTCTATGACTTCACACACCTCCATTCTGTGGCTTCACACACCTACA
This sequence comes from Megascapheus bottae, assembly GCA_024803745.1. Classification (NCBI taxonomy): domain Eukaryota; kingdom Metazoa; phylum Chordata; class Mammalia; order Rodentia; family Geomyidae; genus Megascapheus; species Megascapheus bottae. The sequence goes on from JANJXV010000292.1 coordinate 378,246, forward strand.
TTCTGAGTTTACACACCTCCATTCTGTGACTTCACACACCTCCATTCTGTGATTTCACACACCTCCAATCTGACTTCACACACCTCCATTCTATGACTTCACACACCTCCATTCGTTGACATCAAAAAACACCATTCTATGACTTCACACAACCCCATTTTGACTTCACACACCTCCATTCTATGAGTTCACACACCTACATTTTATGACTTCACACACCTCCATTCTATGACTTCACACACCTCCATTCTGTGATATCACACACCTCCAATCTCACTTCACACACCTCCATTCTGTGACTTCACACACCTGCACTCTATGACTTCAAAAACCTTCATTCGTACTTCACAAACATCCATTCTGTGACTTCACACACCTCCATTCTGTGACTTCATACACCTCAATTCTGTGACTTCACACACCTCCATTCTGACTTCACACACCTCCATTCTGTGACTTCACAAACCTGCATTCTGTGGCTTCACACACCTCCGTTTTGACTTCACACACTTCCATTCTGTGACTTCACACCCCTCCATTCTGTGACTTCACACACCTCTATTGTTTTACTTCACACACCTCCATTCTGACTTCACACACCTCCATTCTGTGACTTCACACACCTGCATTCTGTGGCTTCACACACCTCCGTTTTGACTTCACACACCTCCATTCTGTGACTTCACACACCTCCATTCTGAGTTCACACACCTCCATTCTATGACTTCACAAACCCCCATTCTGAGTTCACAGACCTCCATTCTATGACTTCACACACTTCCATTCTATGACTTCACACACCACCATTCTGACTTCACACACCTCAATTCTGACTTCACACACCTCAATTCTTTGACTTCACATACCTCCATTCTATGATTTCACACACTTCCATTCTATGACTTCACACACCTCCATTCTATGACTTCACACACCTCATTTCTGAGTTGACACACCTCCATTCTGTGATTTCACACACCTCCAATCTGACTTCACTCACCTGCGTTCTATGACTTCACACACCTCCATTCGTTGACATCAAAAACAACCATTCTATGACTTCACACATCTCCATTGTGACTTCACACACCTCCATTCTATGAATTCACACACCCCCATTCTATGACTTCACACACCCCCATTCTATGACTTCACACACCTCCATTCTGTGACTTCACAAACCTCCATTCTGAGTTCACAGACCTCCATTCTATGACTTCACACACCTCCATTCTATGACTTCACTCACCTCCATTCTGACTTCACACACCTCCATTCTGACTTCACACACCTCAATTCTGTGACTTCACACACCTCCATTCAATGATTTCACACACTTCCATTCTATGACTTCACACACCTCCATTCTATGACTTCACACACCTCCATTCTATGACTTCACACACCTCCATTCTGTGACTTCACACACCTCCACTCTATGACTTCAAACACCTTCATTCTTACTTCACAAACATCCATTCTGTGACTTCACACACCTCCATTCTGTGACTTCACACACCTTCATTCTGACTTCACACACCTCCATTCTGTGAATTCACACACCTCAATTCTGTGACTTCACACACCTCCATTCTGACTTCACATACCTCCATTCTATGATTTCACACACCTCCATTCTATGACTTCACACACCTCCATTCTGTCACTTCACACACCAACTTTTTGACTTCACACACCTCCATTCTGTGACTTCACACACCTCCATTCTGTGACTTCACACACCTCCGTTTTGACTTCACACACTTCCAATCTGTGACTTCACACACCTCCATTCTGTGACTTCACACACCTCTATTGTTTCACTTCACACACCTCCATTCTTTGACTTCAAACACCGCCATTCCATGACTTCACAAACCTCCATTCTATGAGTTCACACACCTCCATTCTATGAGTTCACACACCTCCAATTTGACTTCACACATCTGCATTCTATGACTTCACACACCTTCATTCTTACTTTAGAAACATCCATTCTCTGACTTCACACACCTCCATTCTATGACTTCACAAACCTCCATTCTGTGACTTCACACACCTCCATTCTGAGTTCACACACCTCTTTCTATGACTTCACACACTTCCATTCTATGACTTCACACACCTCCATTCTGTGGCTTCACACACCTACATTATGAGTTCACACACCTCCATTCTGTGACTTCACACACCTCCATTCTGTGACTTCACACAACTCCATTCTGTGACTTCACACACCTCGATCCTATGACTTCACACACCTCCATTCTATGAATTAACACACCTCCATTCTGTGAGTTCACAAACCTCCATTCTATGACTTCACACACCTCCATTCTGTGACTTCACACACCTCCATTCTGAGTTCACACAGCTCCATTCTATGACTTCACAAACCTCCATTCTGAGTTCACAGACCTCGGTTCTATGACTTCACATACCTCCATTCTATGACTTCACTCACCTCCATTCTTTCTTCACACACCTCAATTCTGACTTCACACACCTTAATTCTGTGACTTCACACACTTCCATTCTATGATTTCACACACTTCCATTCTATGACTTCACACACCTCCATTCTGTGGCGTCACACACCTACATTCTGAGTTTACACACCTCCATTCTGTGACTTCACACACCTCCATTCTGTGATTTCAAACACCTCCAATCTGACTTCACACACCTCCATTCTATGACTTCACACACCTCCATTCGTTGATACCAAAAACACCATGCTATGACTTCACACAACTCCATTTTGACTTCACACACCTCCATTCTATGAGTTCACACACCTCCATTTTATGACTTCTCACACCTCCATTCTATGACTTCACACACCTCCATTCTGTGATTTCACACACCTGCAATCTGACTTCACACACCTCCATTCTGTGACTTCACACACCTCCACTCTATGACTTCAAACACCTTCATTCTTACTTCACAAACATCCATTCTGTGACTTCACACACCTCCATTCTGTGACTTCACACACCTTCATTCTGACTTCACACACCTCCATTCTGTGACTTCATACACCTCAATTCTGTGACTTCACACACCTCCATTCTGACTTCACACACTTCCATTCTATGATTTCACACACCTCCATTCTATGACTTCACACACCTCCATTCTGTGACTTCACACACCACATTTTTGACTTCACACACCTCCATTCTGTGACTTCACACACCTCCGTTTTGACTTCACACACTTCCATTCTGTGACTTCACACACCTCCATTCTGTGACTTCACACACCTCTATTGTTTCACTTCACACACCTCCATTCCATGACTTCACACACCTCCATTCTATGAGTTCACACACCTCCAATTTGACTTCACACACCTCCATTCTATGACTTCACAAACCTCCATTCTGTAACTTCACACACCTCCATTCTGAATTAATACACCTCCATTCTGTGACTTTACACCCCTCCATTCTTCCTTCACACACCTCCATTCTATGACTTCACACACTTCCATTCTATGACTTCACACACCTCCATTCTGTGGCTTCACACACCTCCATTCTGAGTTCACACACCTCCATTCTGAGTTCACACACCTTCATTCTGTGACTTCACACACCTCCATTCTGTGACTTCACACACCTCCATTCTGTGACTTCACACACCTCGATCCTATGACTTCACACACCTCCATTCTATGAATTCACACACCTCCATTCTATGACTTCACACACCTCCATTCTGTGACTTCACACACCTCCATTCTGAGTTCACACACCTCCATTCTATGACTTCACAAACCCCCATTCTGAGTTCACAGACCTCCATTCTATGACTTCACACACTTCCATTCTATGACTTCACACACCTCCATTCTGACTTCACAGACCTCCATTCTGACTTCACACACGTCAATTCTTTGAATTCACACACCACCATTCTGTGATTTCACACACCTCCATTCTATGACTTCACACCTCCATTCTATGACTTCACACACCTCATTTCTGAGTTGACACACCTCCATTCTGTGATTTCACACACCTCCAATCTGACTTCACTCACCTCCATTCGTTGACATCAAAAACAACCATTCTATGACTTCACACAACTCCATTGTGACTTCACACACCTCCATTCTATGAATTCACACACCTCCATTTTATGACTTCACACACCTCCATTCTATAACTTCACACACCTCCATTCTGTGACTTCACACACCTCCATTCTATGACTTCACAAACCTCCATTCTGAATTCACAGACCTCCATTCTATGACTTCACACACCTCCCTTCTATGACTTCACTCACCTCCATTCTGACTTCACACACCTCCATTCTGACTTCACACACCTCAATTCTGTGACTTCACACACCTCAATTCTATGATTTAACACACTTCCATTCTATGACTTCACACACCTCCATTCTGTGGCTTCACACACCTACATTCTGAGTTTACACACCTCCATTCTGTGACTTCACACACCTCCATTCTGTGATTTCACACACCTCCAATCTGACTTCACACACCTCCATTCTATGACTTCACACACCTCCATTCGTTGACATCAAAAAACACCATTCTATGACTTCACACAACCCCATTTTGACTTCACACACCTCCATTCTATGAGTTCACACACCTCCATTATGTGACTTCACACACCTACATTCTATGACTTCACACACCTCCATTCTGTGATATCACACACCTTCAATCTCACTTCACACACCTCCATTCTGTGACTTCACACACCTGCACTCTATGACTTCAAAAACCTTCATTCGTACTTCACAAACATCCATTCTGTGACTTCACACACCTCCATTCTGTGACTTCACACACCTTCATTCTGACTTCACACACCTCCATTCTGTGACTTCATACACCTCCATTCTGTGACTTCACACACCTCTATTGTTTCACTTCACACACCTCCATTCTTTGACTTCAAACACCGCCATTCCATGACTTCACAAACCTCCATTCCATGAGTTCACACACCTCCATTCTATGAGTTCACACACCTCCAATTTGACTTCACACATCTCCATTCTATGACTTCACACACCTTCATTCTTACTTTAGAAACATCCATTCTCTGACTTCACACACCTCCATTCTATGACTTCACAAACCTCCATTCTATGAATTAACACACCTCCATTCTGTGAGTTCACAAACCTCCATTCTATGACTTCACACACCTCCATTCTGTGACTTCACACACCTCCATTCTGAGTTCACACACCTCCATTCTATGACTTCACAAACCTCCATTCTGAGTTCACAGACCTCCGTTCTATGACTTCACATACCTCCATTCTATGACTTCACTCACCTCCATTCTTTCTTCACACACCTCCATTCTGACTTCACACACCTTAATTCTGTGACTTCACACACTTCCATTCTATGATTTCACACACTTCCATTCTATGACTTCACACACCTCCATTCTGTGGCGTCACACACCTACATTCTGAGTTTACACACCTCCATTCTGTGACTTCACACACCTCCATTCTGTGATTTCAAACACCTCCAATCTGACTTCACACACCTCCATTCTATGACTTCACACACCTCCATTCGTTGATATCAAAAAACACCATGCTATGACTTCACACAACTCCATTTTGACTTCACACACCTCCATTCTATGAGTTCACACACCTCCATTTTATGACTTCTCACACCTCCATTCTATGACTTCACACACCTCCATTCTGTGATTTCACACACCTGCAATCTGACTTCACACACCTCCATTCTGTGACTTCACACACCTCCACTCTATGACTTCAAACACCTTCATTCTTACTTCACAAACATCCATTCTGTGACTTCACACACCTCCATTCTGTGACTTCACACACCTTCATTCTGACTTCACACACCTCCATTCTGTGACTTCATACACCTCAATTCTGTGACTTCACACACCTCCATTCTGACTTCACACACCTCCATTCTATGATTTCACACACCTCCATTCTATGACTTCACACACCTCCATTCTGTGACTTCACACACCACCTTTTTGACTTCACACACCTCCATTCTGTGAGTTCACACACCTCCATTCTGTGACTTCACACACCTCCGTTTTGACTTCACACACTTCCATTCTGTGACTTCACACACCTCCATTCTGTGACTTCACACACCTCTATTGTTTCACTTCACACACCTCCATTCCATGACTTCACACACCTCCATTCTATGAGTTCACACACCTCCAATTTGACTTCACACACCTCCATTCTATGACTTCACAAACCTCCATTCTGTAACTTCACACATCTCCATTCTGAATTAATACACCTCCATTCTGTGACTTCACACCCCTCCATTCTTCCTTCACACACCTCCATTCTATGACTTCACACACTTCCATTCTATGACTTCACACACCTCCATTCTGTGGCTTCACACACCTCCATTCTGAGTTCACACACCTTCATTCTGTGACTTCACACACCTCCATTCTGTGACTTCACACACCTCCATTCTGTGACTTCACACACCTCGATCCTATGACTTCACACACCTCCATTCTATGAATTCACACACCTCCATTCTATGACTTCACACACCTCCATTCTGTGACTTCACACACCTCCATTCTTAGTTCACACACCTCCATTCTATGACTTCACAAACACCCATTCTGAGTTCACAGACCTCCATTCTATGACTTCACACACTTCCATTCTATTACTTCACACACGTCCATTCTGACTTCACACACCTCCATTCTGACTTCACACACCTCAATTCTTTGACTTCACACACCTCCATTCTGTGATTTCACACACCTCCATTCTATGACTTCACACCTCCATTCTATGACTTTACACACCTCATTTCTGAGTTGACACACCTCCATTCTGTGATTTCACACACCTCCAATCTGACTTCACTCACCTCCATTCGTTGACATCAAAAACAACCATTCAATGACTTCACACAACTCCATTGTGACTTCACACACCTCCATTCTATGAATTCACACACCTCCATTTTATGACTTCACAAACCTCCATTCTGAGTTCACAGACCTCCACTCTATGACTTCACACACCTCCCTTCTATGACTTCACTCACCTCCATTCTGACTTCACACACCTCCATTCTGACTTCACACACCTCAATTCTGTGACTTCACACACCTCAATTCTATGATTTAACACACTTCCATTCTATGACTTCACACACCTCCATTCTGTGACCTTCACACACCTACATTCTGAGTTTACACACCTCCATTCTGTGACTTCACACACCTCCATTCTGTGATTTCACACACCTCCAATCTGACTTCACACACCTCCATTCTATGACTTCACACACCTCCATTCGTTGACATCAAAAAACACCATTCTATGACTTCACAGAACTCCATTTTGACTTCACACACCTCCATTCTATGAGTTCACACACCTCCATTTTATGACTTCACACACCTCCATTCTATGACTTCACACACCTCCATTCTGTGATATCACACACCTCCAATCTCACTTCACACACCTCCATTCTGTGACTTCACACACCTGCACTCTATGACTTCAAAAACCTTCATTCGTACTTCACAAACATCCATTCTGTGACTTCACACACCTCCATTCTGTGACTTCACACACCTTCATTCTGACTTCACACACCTCCATTCTGTGACTTCATACACCTCAATTCTGTGACTTCACACACCTCCATTCTGACTTCACACACCTCCATTCTGTGACTTCACACACATGCATTCTGTGGCTTCACACACCTCCGTTTTGACTTCACACACTTCCATTCTGTGACTTCACACCCCTCCATTCTGTGACTTCACACACCTCTATTGTTTCACTTCACACACCTCCATTCTTTGACTTCACACACCTCCATTCCATGACTTCACACACCTCCATTCTATGAGTTCACACACCTCAATTCTATAAGTTCACACACCTCCAATTTGACTTCACACACCTCCATTCTATGACTTCACACACCATCATTCTTACTTCAGAAACATCCATTCTCTGACTTCACACACCTCCATTCTATGACTTCACAAACCTCCATTCTGTGACTTCACACACCTCCATTCTGTGGCTTCACACACCTCCATTCTGACTTCACACACCTCCATTCTGTTACTTCACACACCTCCATTCTGTGACTTCACACACCTCGATCCTATGACTTCACACACCTCCATTCTATGAATTCACACACCTAAATTCTATGACTTCCCACACCTCCATTCTGTGACTTCACACACCTCCATTCTGAGTTCACACACCTCCATTCTATGACTTCACAAACCCCCAATCTCACTTCACAGACCTCCATTCTATGACTTCACACACTTCCATTCTATGACTTCACACACCTCCATTCTGACTTCACAGACCTCCATTCTGACTTCACACACCTCCATTCTTTGACTTCACACACCTCCATTCTATGATTTCACACACTACCATTCTATGACTTCACACACCTCCATTCTATGACTTCACACACCTCATTTCTGAGTTGACACACCTCCATTCTGTGATTTCACACACCTCCAATCTGACTTCACTCACCTCCATTCTATGACTTCACACACCTCCATTCCTTGACATCAAAAACAACCATTCCATGACTTCACACAACTCCATTGTGACTTCACACACCTCCATTCTATGAATTCACACACCTCCATTTTATGACTTTACACACCTGCATTCTATGACTTCACACACCTCCATTCTGTGACTTCACACACCTCCATTCTATGACTTCACAAACCTCCATTCTGAGTTCACAGACCTCCATTCTATGACTTCACACACCTCCATTCTATGACTTCACTCACCTCCATTCTGACTTCACACACCTCCATTCTGACTTCACACACCTCAATTCTGTGACTTCACACACCTCCATTCAATGATTTCACACACTTCCATTCTATGACTTCACACACCTCCATTCTGTGGCTTCACACACCTACATTCTGAGTTCACACACCTCCATTCTGTGACTTAACACACCTCCATTCTGTGATTTCACACACCTCCAATCTGACTTCACACACCTCCATTCTATGACTTCACACACCTCCATTCGTTGACATCAAAAAACACCATTCTATGACTTCACAGAACTCCATTTTGACTTCACACACCTCCATTCTATGAGTTCACACACCTCCATTTTATGACTTCACACACCTCCATTCTATGACTTCACACACCTCAATTCTATGACTTCACACACCTGCATTCTGTGACTTCACACACCTCAATTCTGTGACTTCACACACCTTCATTCTGACTTCATATACCTCCATTCTATGATTTCACACACCTCCATTCTATGACTTCACACACCTCCATTCTGTGACTTCACACACCACATTTTTGACTTCACACACCTCCATTCTGTGACTTCACACACCTCCATTCTGTGACTTCACACACCACCTTTTTGACTTCACACACCTCCATTCTGTGAGTTCACACACCTCCATTCTGTGACTTCACACACCTCCGTTTTGACTTCACACACTTCCATTCTGTGACTTCACACACCTCCATTCTGTGACTTCACACACCTCTATTGTTTCACTTCACACACCTCCATTCCATGACTTCACACACCTCCATTCTATGAGTTCACACACCTCCAATTTGACTTCACACACCTCCATTCTATGACTTCACAAACCTCCATTCTGTAACTTCACACACCTCCATTCTGAATTAATACACCTCCATTCTGTGACTTCACACCCCTCCATTCTTCCTTCACACACCTCCATTCTATGACTTCACACACTTCCATTCTATGACTTCACACACCTCCATTCTGTGGCTTCACACACCTCCATTCTGAGTTCACACACCTTCATTCTGTGACTTCACACACCTCCATTCTGTGACTTCACACACCTCCATTCTGTGACTTCACACACCTCGATCCTATGACTTCACACACCTCCATTCTATGAATTCACACACCTCCATTCTATGACTTCACACACCTCCATTCTGTGACTTCACACACCTCCATTCTGAGTTCACACACCTCCATTCTATGACTTCACAAACCCCCATTCTGAGTTCACAGACCTCCATTCTATGACTTCACACACTTCCATTCTATGACTTCACACACGTCCATTCTGACTTCACAGACCTCCATTCTGACTTCACACACCTCAATTCTTTGACTTCACTCACCTCCATTCGTTGACATCAAAAACAACCATTCTATGACTTCACACAACTCCATTGTGACTTCACACACCTCCATTCTGAGTTCACAGACCTCCACTCTATGACTTCACACACCTCCCTTCTATGACTTCACTCACCTCCATTCTGACTTCACACACCTCCATTCTGACTTCACACACCTCAACTCTGTGACTTCACACACCTCAATTCTATGATTTAACACACTTCCATTCTATGACTTCACACACCTCCATTCTGTGGCTTCACACACCTACATTCTGAGTTTACACACCTCCATTCTGTGACTTCACACACCTCCATTCTGTGATTTCACACACCTCCAATCTGACTTCACACACCTCCATTCTATGACTTCACACACCTCCATTCGTTGACATCAAAAAACACCATTCTATGACTTCACAGAACTCCATTTTGACTACACACACCTCCATTCTATGAGTTCACACACCTCCATTTTATGACTTCACACACCTACATTCTATGACTTCACACACCTCCATTCTGTGATATCACACACCTCCAATCTCACTTCACACACCTCCATTCTGTGACTTCACACACCTGCACTCTATGACTTCAAAAACCTTCATTCGTACTTCACAAACATCCATTCTGTGACTTCACACACCTCCATTCTGTGACTTCACACACCTTCATTCTGACTTCACACACCTCCATTCTGTGACTTCATACACCTCAATTCTGTGACTTCACACACCTCCATTCTGACTTCACACACCTCCATTCTGTGACTTCACACACATGCATTCTGTGGCTTCACACACCTCCGTTTTGACTTCACACACTTCCATTCTGTGACTTCACACCCCTCCATTCTGTGACTTCACACACCTCTATTGTTTCACTTCACACATCTCCATTCTTTGACTTCACACACCTCCATTCCATGACTTCACACACCTCCATTCTATGAGTTCACACACCTCAATTCTATAAGTTCACACACGTCCAATTTGACTTCACACACCTCCATTCTATGACTTCACAAACCTCCATTCTGTGACTTCACACACCTCCATTCTGTGGCTTCACACACCTCCATTCTGACTTCACACACCTCCATTCTGTTACTTCACACACCTCCATTCTGTGACTTCACACACCTCGCTCCTATGACTTCACACACCTCCATTCTATGAATTCACACACCTCCATTCTATGACTTCCCACACCTCCATTCTGTGACTTCACACACCTCCATTCTGAGTTCACACACCTCCATTCTATGACTTCACAAACCCCCAATCTGAGTTCACAGACCTCCATTCTATGACTTCACACACTTCCATTCTATGACTTCACACAAGTCCATTCTGACTTCACAGACCTCCATTCTGACTTCACACACCTCAATTCTTTGACTTCACACACCTCCATTCTATGATTTCACACACTACCATTCTATGACTTCACACACCTCCATTCTATGACTTCACACACCTCATTTCTGAGTTGACACACCTCCATTCTGTGATTTCACACACCTCCAATCTGACTTCACTCACCTCCATTCTATGACTTCACACACCTCCATTCGTTGACATCAAAAACAACCATTCCATGACTTCACACAACTCCATTGTGACTTCACACACCTCCATTCTATGAATTCACACACCTCCATTTTATGACTTCACACACCTCCATTCTATGACTTCACACACCTCCATTCTGTGACTTCACACACCTCCATTCTATGACTTCACAAACCTCCATTCTGAGTTCACAGACCTCCATTCTATGACTTCACACATCTCCATTCTATGACTTCACTCACCTCCATTCTGACTTCACACACCTCCATTCTGACTTCACACACCTCAATTCTGTGACTTCACACACCTCCATTCAATGATTTCACACACTTCCATTCTATGACTTCACACACCTCCATTCTGTGGCTTCACACACCTACATTCTGAGTTCACACACCTCCATTCTGTGACTTAACACACCTCCATTCTGTGATTTCACACACCTCCAATCTGACTTCACACACCTCCATTCTATGACTTCACACACCTCCACTCGTTGACATCAAAAAACACCATTCTATGACTTCACAGAACTCCATTTTGACTTCACACACCTCCATTCTATGAGTTCACACACCTCCATTTTATGACTTCACACACCTCCATTCTATGACTTCACACACCTCAATTCTATGACTTCACACACCTCCATTCTATGACTTCACACACCTCCATTCTGTGAATTCACACACCTCCACTCTATGACTTCAAACACCTTCATTGTTACTTCACAAACATCCATTCTGTGACTTCACACACCTGCATTCTGTGACTTCACACACCTCAATTCTGTGACTTCACACACCTCCATTCTGACTTCACATACCTCCATTCTATGATTTCACACACCTCCATTCTATGACTTCACACACCTCCATTCTGTGACTTCACACACCACATTTTTGACTTCACACACCTCCATTCTGTGACTTCACACACCTCCATTCTGTGACTTCACACACCACCTTTTTGACTTCACACACCTCCATTCTGTGAGTTCACACACCTCCATTCTGTGACTTCACACACCTCCGTTTTGACTTCACACACTTCCATTCTGTGACTTCACACACCTCCATTCTGTGACTTCACACACCTCTATTGTTTCACTTCACACACCTCCATTCCATGATTTCACACACCTCCATTCTATGAGTTCACACACCTCCAATTTGACTTCACACACCTCCATTCTATGACTTCACAAACCTCCATTCTGTAACTTCACACACCTCCATTCTGAATTAATACACCTCCATTCTGTGACTTCACACCCCTCCATTCTTCCTTCACACACCTCCATTCTATGACTTCACACACTTCCATTCTATGACTTCACACACCTCCATTCTGTGGCTTCACACACCTCCATTCTGAGTTCACACACCTTCATTCTGTGACTTCACACCCCTCCATTCTGTGACTTCACACACCTCCATTCTGTGACTTCACACACCTCGATCCTATGACTTCACACACCTCCATTCTATGAATTCACACACCTCCATTCTATGACTTCACACTCCTCCATTCTGTGATTTCACACACCTCCAATCTGACTTCACACACCTCCATTCTATGACTTCACACACCTCCATTCGTTGACATCAAAAAACACCATTCTATGACTTCACAGAACTCCATTTTGACTTCACACACCTCCATTCTATGAGATCACACACCTCCATTTTATGACTTCACAGACCTCCATTCTATGACTTCACACACCTCAATTCTATGACTTCACACACTTCCATTCTATGACTTCACACACCTCCATTCTGTGAATTCACACACCTCCACTCTATGACTTCAAACACCTTCATTCTTACTTCACAAACATCCATTCTGTGACTTCACACACCTGCATTCTGTGACTTCACACACCTGCATTCTGTGACTTCACACACATCAATTCTGTGACTTCACATACCTCCATTCTATGACTTCACAAACCTCCATTCTGTGACTTCACACACCACATTTTTGACTTCACACACCTCCATTCTGTGACTTCACACACCTCCATTCTGTGACTTCACACACCTCCGTTTTGCCATCACACACTTCCAATCTGTGACTTCACACACCTCCATTCTGTGACTTCACACACCTCTATTGTTTCACTTCACACACCTCCATTCTTTGACTTCAAACACAGCCATTCCATGACTTCACAAACCTCCATTCTATGAGTTCATAAACCTCCATTCTATGAGTTCACACACCTCCAATTTGACTTCACACATCTCCATTCTATGACTTCACACACCTTCCTTCTTAGTTCAGAAACATCCATTCTCTTACTTCACACAACTCCATTCTATAACTTCACAAACCTCCATTCTGTGACTTCACACAACTCCATTCTGAGTTCACACACCACCTTTCTATGACTTCACACACTTCCATTCTATGACTTCACACACCTCCATTCTGTGGCTTCACACACCTACATTCTGAGTTCACACACCTCCATTCTGTGACTTCACACACCTCCATTCTGTGACTTCACACACCTCCATTCTGTGACTTCACACACCTCCATTCTGTGACTTCACCCACCTCGATCCTATGAATTCACACACATCCATTCTATGAATTCACACACCTCCATTCTATGACTTCACACACCTCCATTCTGTGACTTCACACACCTCCATTCTGAGTTCACACACCTCCATTCTATGACTTCACAAACCCCCATTCTGAGTTCACAGACCTCCATTCTATGACTTCACACACTTTCATTCTATAACTTCACACACCACCATTCTGACTTCACACACCTCAATTCTGACTTCACACACCTCAATCTTTGCCTTCACATACCTCCATTCTATGATTTCACACACTTCCATTCTATGACTTCACACACCTCCATTCTATGACTTCACACACCTCATTTCTGAGTTGACACACCTCCATTCTGTGATTTCACACACCTCCAATCTGACTTCACTCACCTGCATTCTATGACTTCACACACCTCCATTCGTTGACATCAAAAACAACCATTCTATGACTTCACACAACTCCATTGTGACTTCACACACCTCCATTCTATGAATTCACACACCTCCATTTTATGACTTCACACACCCCCATTCTATGACTTCACACACCCCCATTCTATGACTTCACACACGTCCATTCTGTGACTTCACAAACCTCCATTCTGAGTTCACAGACCTCCATTCTATGTCTTCACACACCTCCATTCTATGACTTCACTCACCTCCATTCTGACTTCACACACCTCCATTCTGACTTCACACACCTCAATTCTTTGACTTCACACACCTCCATTCTATGACTTCACACACCTCCATTCTGTGACTTCACACACCTCCACTCTATGACTTCAAACACCTTCATTCTTACTTCACAAACATCCATTCTGTGACTTCACACACCTCCATTCTGTGACTTCACACACCTTCATTCTGACTTCACACACCTCCATTCTGTGACTTCACACACCTCAATTCTGTGACTTCACACACCTCCATTCTGTCTTCACATACCTCCATTCTATGATTTCACACACCTCCAATCTATGACTTCACACACCTCCATTCTGTGACTTCACACACCACCTTTTTGACTTCACACACCTCCATTCTGTGACTTCACACACCTCCATTCTGTGACTTCACACACCTCCGTTTTGACTTCACAAACTTATAATCTGTGACTTCACACACCTCCATTCTGTGACTTCACACACCTCTATTGTTTCACTTCACACACCTCCATTCTTTGACTTCACAAACCTCCATTCTGTGACTTCACACACCTCCATTCTGAGTTCACACACCTCCATTCTGTGACTTCACACACCTCCATTCGTTGACATCAAAAACCACCATTCTATGACTTCACACAACTCCATTTTAACTTCACACACCTCCATTCTATGAGTTCACAAACCTCCATTTTATGACTTCACACACCTCATTCTATGACTTCACACACCTCAATTCTATGACTTCACACACCTCCATTCTATGACTTCACAAACCTCCATTCTGTGACTTCACACACCTCCATTCTGAGTTCACACACCTCCATTCTGTGACTTAACACACCTCCATTCTGTGATTTCACACACCTCCAATCTGACTTCACACACCTCCATTCTATGACTTCACACACCTCCATTCGTTGACATCAAAAAACACCATTCTATGACTTCACAGAACTCCATTTTGACTTCACACACCTCCATTCTATGAGTTCACACACCTCCATTTTATGACTTCACACACCTCCATTCTATGACTTCACACACCTCAATTCTATGACTTCACACACCTGCATTCTGTGACTTCACACACCTCAATTCTGTGACTTCACACACCTTCATTCTGACTTCATATACCTCCATTCTATGATTTCACACACCTCCATTCTATGACTTCACACACCTCCATTCTGTGACTTCACACACCACATTTTTGACTTCACACACCTCCATTCTGTGACTTCACACACCTCCATTCTGTGACTTCACACACCACCTTTTTGACTTCACACACCTCCATTCTGTGAGTTCACACACCTCCATTCTGTGACTTCACACACCTCCGTTTTGACTTCACACACTTCCATTCTGTGACTTCACACACCTCCATTCTGTGACTTCACACACCTCTATTGTTTCACTTCACACACCTCCATTCCATGACTTCACACACCTCCATTCTATGAGTTCACACACCTCCAATTTGACTTCACACACCTCCATTCTATGACTTCACAAACCTCCATTCTGTAACTTCACACACCTCCATTCTGAATTAATACACCTCCATTCTGTGACTTCACACCCCTCCATTCTTCCTTCACACACCTCCATTCTATGACTTCACACACTTCCATTCTATGACTTCACACACCTCCATTCTGTGGCTTCACACACCTCCATTCTGAGTTCACACACCTTCATTCTGTGACTTCACACACCTCCATTCTGTGACTTCACACACCTCCATTCTGTGACTTCACACACCTCGATCCTATGACTTCACACACCTCCATTCTATGAATTCACACACCTCCATTCTATGACTTCACACACCTCCATTCTGTGACTTCACACACCTCCATTCTGAGTTCACACACCTCCATTCTATGACTTCACAAACCCCCATTCTGAGTTCACAGACCTCCATTCTATGACTTCACACACTTCCATTCTATGACTTCACACACGTCCATTCTGACTTCACAGACCTCCATTCTGACTTCACACACCTCAATTCTTTGACTTCACTCACCTCCATTCGTTGACATCAAAAACAACCATTCTATGACTTCACACAACTCCATTGTGACTTCACACACCTCCATTCTGAGTTCACAGACCTCCACTCTATGACTTCACACACCTCCCTTCTATGACTTCACTCACCTCCATTCTGACTTCACACACCTCCATTCTGACTTCACACACCTCAACTCTGTGACTTCACACACCTCAATTCTATGATTTAACACACTTCCATTCTATGACTTCACACACCTCCATTCTGTGGCTTCACACACCTACATTCTGAGTTTACACACCTCCATTCTGTGACTTCACACACCTCCATTCTGTGATTTCACACACCTCCAATCTGACTTCACACACCTCCATTCTATGACTTCACACACCTCCATTCGTTGACATCAAAAAACACCATTCTATGACTTCACAGAACTCCATTTTGACTACACACACCTCCATTCTATGAGTTCACACACCTCCATTTTATGACTTCACACACCTACATTCTATGACTTCACACACCTCCATTCTGTGATATCACACACCTCCAATCTCACTTCACACACCTCCATTCTGTGACTTCACACACCTGCACTCTATGACTTCAAAAACCTTCATTCGTACTTCACAAACATCCATTCTGTGACTTCACACACCTCCATTCTGTGACTTCACACACCTTCATTCTGACTTCACACACCTCCATTCTGTGACTTCATACACCTCAATTCTGTGACTTCACACACCTCCATTCTGACTTCACACACCTCCATTCTGTGACTTCACACACATGCATTCTGTGGCTTCACACACCTCCGTTTTGACTTCACACACTTCCATTCTGTGACTTCACACCCCTCCATTCTGTGACTTCACACACCTCTATTGTTTCACTTCACACATCTCCATTCTTTGACTTTACACACCTCCATTCCATGACTTCACACACCTCCATTCTATGAGTTCACACACCTCAATTCTATAAGTTCACACACCTCCAATTTGACTTCACACACCTCCATTCTATGACTTCACAAACCTCCATTCTGTGACTTCACACACCTCCATTCTGTGGCTTCACACACCTCCATTCTGACTTCACACACCTCCATTCTGTTACTTCACACACCTCCATTCTGTGACTTCACACACCTCGCTCCTATGACTTCACACACCTCCATTCTATGAATTCACACACCTCCATTCTATGACTTCCCACACCTCCATTCTGTGACTTCACACACCTCCATTCTGAGTTCACACACCTCCATTCTATGACTTCACAAACCCCCAATCTGAGTTCACAGACCTCCATTCTATGACTTCACACACTTCCATTCTATGACTTCACACAAGTCCATTCTGACTTCACAGACCTCCATTCTGACTTCACACACCTCAATTCTTTGACTTCACACACCTCCATTCTATGATTTCACACACTACCATTCTATGACTTCACACACCTCCATTCTATGACTTCACACACCTCATTTCTGAGTTGACACACCTCCATTCTGTGATTTCACACACCTCCAATCTGACTTCACTCACCTCCATTCTATGACTTCACACACCTCCATTCGTTGACATCAAAAACAACCATTCCATGACTTCACACAACTCCATTGTGACTTCACACACCTCCATTCTATGAATTCACACACCTCCATTTTATGACTTCACACACCTCCATTCTATGACTTCACACACCTCCATTCTGTGACTTCACACACCTCCATTCTATGACTTCACAAACCTCCATTCTGAGTTCACAGACCTCCATTCTATGACTTCACACATCTCCATTCTATGACTTCACTCACCTCCATTCTGACTTCACACACCTCCATTCTGACTTCACACACCTCAATTCTGTGACTTCACACACCTCCATTCAATGATTTCACACACTTCCATTCTATGACTTCACACACCTCCATTCTGTGGCTTCACACACCTACATTCTGAGTTCACACACCTCCATTCTGTGACTTAACACACCTCCATTCTGTGATTTCACACACCTCCAATCTGACTTCACACACCTCCATTCTATGACTTCACACACCTCCACTCGTTGACATCAAAAAACACCATTCTATGACTTCACAGAACTCCATTTTGACTTCACACACCTCCATTCTAT
The DNA here is from genome assembly GCA_024803745.1 of Megascapheus bottae. Lineage (NCBI taxonomy): Eukaryota > Metazoa > Chordata > Mammalia > Rodentia > Geomyidae > Megascapheus > Megascapheus bottae. Next base: position 397,471 of record JANJXV010000292.1, read on the forward strand.
GAGTTCACACACCTCCATTTTATGACTTCACACACCTCCATTCTATGACTTCACACACCTCAATTCTATGACTTCACACACCTCCATTCTATGACTTCACACACCTCCATTCTGTGAATTCACACACCTCCACTCTATGACTTCAAACACCTTCATTGTTACTTCACAAACATCCATTCTGTGACTTCACACACCTGCATTCTGTGACTTCACACACCTCAATTCTGTGACTTCACACACCTCCATTCTGACTTCACATACCTCCATTCTATGATTTCACACACCTCCATTCTATGACTTCACACACCTCCATTCTGTGACTTCACACACCACATTTTTGACTTCACACACCTCCATTCTGTGACTTCACACACCTCCATTCTGTGACTTCACACACCACCTTTTTGACTTCACACACCTCCATTCTGTGAGTTCACACACCTCCATTCTGTGACTTCACACACCTCCGTTTTGACTTCACACACTTCCATTCTGTGACTTCACACACCTCCATTCTGTGACTTCACACACCTCTATTGTTTCACTTCACACACCTCCATTCCATGATTTCACACACCTCCATTCTATGAGTTCACACACCTCCAATTTGACTTCACACACCTCCATTCTATGACTTCACAAACCTCCATTCTGTAACTTCACACACCTCCATTCTGAATTAATACACCTCCATTCTGTGACTTCACACCCCTCCATTCTTCCTTCACACACCTCCATTCTATGACTTCACACACTTCCATTCTATGACTTCACACACCTCCATTCTGTGGCTTCACACACCTCCATTCTGAGTTCACACACCTTCATTCTGTGACTTCACACCCCTCCATTCTGTGACTTCACACACCTCCATTCTGTGACTTCACACACCTCGATCCTATGACTTCACACACCTCCATTCTATGAATTCACACACCTCCATTCTATGACTTCACACTCCTCCATTCTGTGATTTCACACACCTCCAATCTGACTTCACACACCTCCATTCTATGACTTCACACACCTCCATTCGTTGACATCAAAAAACACCATTCTATGACTTCACAGAACTCCATTTTGACTTCACACACCTCCATTCTATGAGATCACACACCTCCATTTTATGACTTCACAGACCTCCATTCTATGACTTCACACACCTCAATTCTATGACTTCACACACTTCCATTCTATGACTTCACACACCTCCATTCTGTGAATTCACACACCTCCACTCTATGACTTCAAACACCTTCATTCTTACTTCACAAACATCCATTCTGTGAGTTCACACACCTGCATTCTGTGACTTCACACACCTGCATTCTGTGACTTCACACACATCAATTCTGTGACTTCACATACCTCCATTCTATGACTTCACAAACCTCCATTCTGTGACTTCACACACCACATTTTTGACTTCACACACCTCCATTCTGTGACTTCACACACCTCCATTCTGTGACTTCACACACCTCCGTTTTGCCATCACACACTTCCAATCTGTGACTTCACACACCTCCATTCTGTGACTTCACACACCTCTATTGTTTCACTTCACACACCTCCATTCTTTGACTTCAAACACAGCCATTCCATGACTTCACAAACCTCCATTCTATGAGTTCATAAACCTCCATTCTATGAGTTCACACACCTCCAATTTGACTTCACACATCTCCATTCTATGACTTCACACACCTTCCTTCTTAGTTCAGAAACATCCATTCTCTTACTTCACACAACTCCATTCTATAACTTCACAAACCTCCATTCTGTGACTTCACACAACTCCATTCTGAGTTCACACACCACCTTTCTATGACTTCACACACTTCCATTCTATGACTTCACACACCTCCATTCTGTGGCTTCACACACCTACATTCTGAGTTCACACACCTCCATTCTGTGACTTCACACACCTCCATTCTGTGACTTCACACACCTCCATTCTGTGACTTCACACACCTCCATTCTGTGACTTCACACACCTCGATCCTATGAATTCACACACATCCATTCTATGAATTCACACACCTCCATTCTATGACTTCACACACCTCCATTCTGTGACTTCACACACCTCCATTCTGAGTTCACACACCTCCATTCTATGACTTCACAAACCCCCATTCTGAGTTCACAGACCTCCATTCTATGACTTCACACACTTTCATTCTATAACTTCACACACCACCATTCTGACTTCACACACCTCAATTCTGACTTCACACACCTCAATCTTTGCCTTCACATACCTCCATTCTATGATTTCACACACTTCCATTCTATGACTTCACACACCTCCATTCTATGACTTCACACACCTCATTTCTGAGTTGACACACCTCCATTCTGTGATTTCACACACCTCCAATCTGACTTCACTCACCTGCATTCTATGACTTCACACACCTCCATTCGTTGACATCAAAAACAACCATTCTATGACTTCACACAACTCCATTGTGACTTCACACACCTCCATTCTATGAATTCACACACCTCCATTTTATGACTTCACACACCCCCATTCTATGACTTCACACACCCCCATTCTATGACTTCACACACGTCCATTCTGTGACTTCACAAACCTCCATTCTGAGTTCACAGACCTCCATTCTATGTCTTCACACACCTCCATTCTATGACTTCACTCACCTCCATTCTGACTTCACACACCTCCATTCTGACTTCACACACCTCAATTCTTTGACTTCACACACCTCCATTCTATGACTTCACACACCTCCATTCTGTGACTTCACACACCTCCACTCTATGACTTCAAACACCTTCATTCTTACTTCACAAACATCCATTCTGTGACTTCACACACCTCCATTCTGTGACTTCACACACCTTCATTCTGACTTCACACACCTCCATTCTGTGACTTCACACACCTCAATTCTGTGACTTCACACACCTCCATTCTGTCTTCACATACCTCCATTCTATGATTTCACACACCTCCAATCTATGACTTCACACACCTCCATTCTGTGACTTCACACACCACCTTTTTGACTTCACACACCTCCATTCTGTGACTTCACACACCTCCATTCTGTGACTTCACACACCTCCGTTTTGACTTCACAAACTTATAATCTGTGACTTCACACACCTCCATTCTGTGACTTCACACACCTCTATTGTTTCACTTCACACACCTCCATTCTTTGACTTCACAAACCTCCATTCTGTGACTTCACACACCTCCATTCTGAGTTCACACACCTCCATTCTGTGACTTCACACACCTCCATTCGTTGACATCAAAAACCACCATTCTATGACTTCACACAACTCCATTTTAACTTCACACACCTCCATTCTATGAGTTCACAAACCTCCATTTTATGACTTCACACACCTCATTCTATGACTTCACACACCTCAATTCTATGACTTCACACACCTCCATTCTATGACTTCACAAACCTCCATTCTGTGACTTCACACACCTCCATTCTGAGTTCACACACCTCCTTTCTATGACTTCACACAATTCCATTCTATGACTTCACACACCTCCATTCTGTGGCTTCACACACCTACATTCTGAGTTCACACACCTCCATTCTATGAATTCACACACCTCCATTCTATGACTTCACACACCTCCATTCTGTGACTTCACACACCTCCATTCTGAGTTCACACACCTCCATTCTATGACTTCACAAACCCCCATTCTGAGTTCACAGACCTCCATTCTATGACTTCACACACTTTCATTCTATAACTTCACACACCACCATTCTGACTTCACACACCTCAATTCTGACTTCACACACCTCAATCTTTGCCTTCACATACCTCCATTCTATGATTTCACACACTTCCATTCTATGACTTCACACACCTCCATTCTATGACTTCACACACCTCATTTCTGAGTTGACACACCTCCATTCTGTGATTTCACACACCTCCAATCTGACTTCACTCACCTGCATTCTATGACTTCACACAACTCCATTCGTTGACATCAAAAACAACCATTCTATGACTTCACACAACTCCATTGTGACTTCACACACCTCCATTCTATGAATTCACACACCTCCATTTTATGACTTCACACACCCCCATTCTATGACTTCACACACCCCCATTCTATGACTTCACACACGTCCATTCTGTGACTTCACAAACCTCCATTCTGAGTTCACAGACCTCCATTCTATGTCTTCACACACCTCCATTCTATGACTTCACTCACCTCCATTCTGACTTCACACACCTCCATTCTGACTTCACACACCTCAATTCTTTGACTTCACACACCTCCATTCTATGACTTCACACACCTCCATTCTGTGACTTCACACACCTCCACTCTATGACTTCAAACACCTTCATTCTTACTTCACAAACATCCATTCTGTGACTTCACACACCTCCATTCTGTGACTTCACACACCTTCATTCTGACTTCACACACCTCCATTCTGTGACTTCACACACCTCAATTCTGTGACTTCACACACCTCCATTCTGTCTTCACATACCTCCATTCTATGATTTCACACACCTCCAATCTATGACTTCACACACCTCCATTCTGTGACTTCACACACCACCTTTTTGACTTCACACACCTCCATTCTGTGACTTCACACACCTCCATTCTGTGACTTCACACACCTCCGTTTTGACTTCACAAACTTATAATCTGTGACTTCACACACCTCCATTCTGTGACTTCACACACCTCTATTGTTTCACTTCACACACCTCCATTCTTTGACTTCACAAACCTCCATTCTGTGACTTCACACACCTCCATTCTGAGTTCACACACCTCCATTCTGTGACTTCACACACCTCCATTCGTTGACATCAAAAACCACCATTCTATGACTTCACACAACTCCATTTTAACTTCACACACCTCCATTCTATGAGTTCACAAACCTCCATTTTATGACTTCACACACCTCATTCTATGACTTCACACACCTCAATTCTATGACTTCACACACCTCCATTCTATGACTTCACAAACCTCCATTCTGTGACTTCACACACCTCCATTCTGAGTTCACACACCTCCTTTCTATGACTTCACACAATTCCATTCTATGACTTCACACACCTCCATTCTGTGGCTTCACACACCTACATTCTGAGTTCACACACCTCCATTCTGTGACTTCACACACCTCCATTCTGTGACTTCACACAACTCCATTCTGTGACTTCACACACCTCGATCCTATGACTTCACACACCTCCATTCTATGAATTAACACACCTCCATTCTGTGAGTTCACAAACCTCCATTCTATGACTTCACACACCTCCATTCTGTGACTTCACACACCTCCATTCTGAGTTCACACACCTCCATTCTATGACTTCACAAACCTCCATTCTGAGTTCACAGACCTCCATTCTATGACTTCACACACCTCCATTCTATGACTTCACTCACCTACTTTCTGACTTCACACACCTCCATTCTGTCTTCACACACCTTAATTCTGTGACTTCACACACCTCCATTCTATGATTTCACACACTTCCATTCTATGACTTCACACACCTCCATTCTGTGGCGTCACACACCTACATTCTGAGTTTACACACCTCCATTCTTTGACTTCACACACCTCCATTCTGTGATTTCAAACACCTCCAATCTGACTTCACTCACCTCCATTCTATGACTTCACACACCTCCATTCGTTGACATCAAAAACAACCATTCCATGACTTCACACAACTCCATTGTGACTTCACACACCTCCATTCTATGAATTCACACACCTCCATTTTATGACTTCACACACCTCCATTCTATGACTTCACACACCTCCATTCTGTGACTTCACACACCTCCATTCTATGACTTCACAAACCTCCATTCTGAGTTCACAGACCTCCATTCTATGACTTCACACACCTCCATTCTATGACTTCACTCACCTCCATTCTGACTTCACACACCTCCATTCTGACTTCACACACCTCAATTCTGTGACTTCACACACCTCCATTCAATGATTTCACACACTTCCATTCTATGACTTCACACACCTCCATTCTGTGGCTTCACACACCTACATTCTGAGTTCACACACCTCCATTCTGTGACTTAACACACCTCCATTCTGTGATTTCACACACCTCCAATCTGACTTCACACACCTCCATTCTATGACTTCACACACCTCCACTCGTTGACATCAAAAAACACCATTCTATGACTTCACAGAACTCCATTTTGACTTCACACACCTCCATTCTATGAGTTCACACACCTCCATTTTATGACTTCACACACCTCCATTCTATGACTTCACACACCTCAATTCTATGACTTCACACACCTCCATTCTATGACTTCACACACCTCCATTCTGTGAATTCACACACCTCCACTCTATGACTTCAAACACCTTCATTGTTACTTCACAAACATCCATTCTGTGACTTCACACACCTGCATTCTGTGACTTCACACACCTCAATTCTGTGACTTCACACACCTCCATTCTGACTTCACATACCTCCATTCTATGATTTCACACACCTCCATTCTATGACTTCACACACCTCCATTCTGTGACTTCACACACCACATTTTTGACTTCACACACCTCCATTCTGTGACTTCACACACCTCCATTCTGTGACTTCACACACCACCTTTTTGACTTCACACACCTCCATTCTGTGAGTTCACACACCTCCATTCTGTGACTTCACACACCTCCGTTTTGACTTCACACACTTCCATTCTGTGACTTCACACACCTCCATTCTGTGACTTCACACACCTCTATTGTTTCACTTCACACACCTCCATTCCATGATTTCACACACCTCCATTCTATGAGTTCACACACCTCCAATTTGACTTCACACACCTCCATTCTATGACTTCACAAACCTCCATTCTGTAACTTCACACACCTCCATTCTGAATTAATACACCTCCATTCTGTGACTTCACACCCCTCCATTCTTCCTTCACACACCTCCATTCTATGACTTCACACACTTCCATTCTATGACTTCACACACCTCCATTCTGTGGCTTCACACACCTCCATTCTGAGTTCACACACCTTCATTCTGTGACTTCACACACCTCCATTCTGTGACTTCACACACCTCCATTCTGTGACTTCACACACCTCGATCCTATGACTTCACACACCTCCATTCTATGAATTCACACACCTCCATTCTATGACTTCACACTCCTCCATTCTGTGATTTCACACACCTCCAATCTGACTTCACACACCTCCATTCTATGACTTCACACACCTCCATTCGTTGACATCAAAAAACACCATTCTATGACTTCACAGAACTCCATTTTGACTTCACACACCTCCATTCTATGAGATCACACACCTCCATTTTATGACTTCACAGACCTCCATTCTATGACTTCACACACCTCAATTCTATGACTTCACACACTTCCATTCTATGACTTCACACACCTCCATTCTGTGAATTCACACACCTCCACTCTATGACTTCAAACACCTTCATTCTTACTTCACAAACATCCATTCTGTGACTTCACACACCTGCATTCTGTGACTTCACACACCTGCATTCTGTGACTTCACACACATCAATTCTGTGACTTCACATACCTCCATTCTATGACTTCACAAACCTCCATTCTGTGACTTCACACACCACATTTTTGACTTCACACACCTCCATTCTGTGACTTCACACACCTCCATTCTGTGACTTCACACACCTCCGTTTTGCCATCACACACTTCCAATCTGTGACTTCACACACCTCCATTCTGTGACTTCACACACCTCTATTGTTTCACTTCACACACCTCCATTCTTTGACTTCAAACACAGCCATTCCATGACTTCACAAACCTCCATTCTATGAGTTCATAAACCTCCATTCTATGAGTTCACACACCTCCAATTTGACTTCACACATCTCCATTCTATGACTTCACACACCTTCCTTCTTAGTTCAGAAACATCCATTCTCTGACTTCACACACCTCCATTCTATAACTTCACAAACCTCCATTCTGTGACTTCACACAACTCCATTCTGAGTTCACACACCACCTTTCTATGACTTCACACACTTCCATTCTATGACTTCACACACCTCCATTCTGTGGCTTCACACACCTACATTCTGAGTTCACACACCTCCATTCTGTGACTTCACACACCTCCATTCTGTGACTTCACACACCTCCATTCTGTGACTTCACACACCTCCATTCTGTGACTTCACACACCTCGATCCTATGAATTCACACACCTCCATTCTATGAATTCACACACCTCCATTCTATGACTTCACACACCTCCATTCTGTGACTTCACACACCTCCATTCTGAGTTCACACACCTCCATTCTATGACTTCACAAACCCCCATTCTGAGTTCACAGACCTCCATTCTATGACTTCACACACTTTCATTCTATAACTTCACACACCACCATTCTGACTTCACACACCTCAATTCTGACTTCACACACCTCAATCTTTGCCTTCACATACCTCCATTCTATGATTTCACACACTTCCATTCTATGACTTCACACACCTCCATTCTATGACTTCACACACCTCATTTCTGAGTTGACACACCTCCATTCTGTGATTTCACACACCTCCAATCTGACTTCACTCACCTGCATTCTATGACTTCACACACCTCCATTCGTTGACATCAAAAACAACCATTCTATGACTTCACACAACTCCATTGTGACTTCACACACCTCCATTCTATGAATTCACACACCTCCATTTTATGACTTCACACACCCCCATTCTATGACTTCACACACCCCCATTCTATGACTTCACACACGTCCATTCTGTGACTTCACAAACCTCCATTCTGAGTTCACAGACCTCCATTCTATGTCTTCACACACCTCCATTCTATGACTTCACTCACCTCCATTCTGACTTCACACACCTCCATTCTGACTTCACACACCTCAATTCTTTGACTTCACACACCTCCATTCTATGACTTCACACACCTCCATTCTGTGACTTCACACACCTCCACTCTATGACTTCAAACACCTTCATTCTTACTTCACAAACATCCATTCTGTGACTTCACACACCTCCATTCTGTGACTTCACACACCTTCATTCTGACTTCACACACCTCCATTCTGTGACTTCACACACCTCAATTCTATGACTTCACACACCTCCATTCTGTCTTCACATACCTCCATTCTATGATTTCACACACCTCCAATCTATGACTTCACACACCTCCATTCTGTGACTTCACACACCACCTTTTTGACTTCACACACCTCCATTCTGTGACTTCACACACCTCCATTCTGTGACTTCACACACCTCCGTTTTGACTTCACAAACTTATAATCTGTGACTTCACACACCTCCATTCTGTGACTTCACACACCTCTATTGTTTCACTTCACACACCTCCATTCTTTGACTTCACAAACCTCCATTCTGTGACTTCACACACCTCCATTCTGAGTTCACACACCTCCATTCTGTGACTTCACACACCTCCATTCGTTGACATCAAAAACCACCATTCTATGACTTCACACAACTCCATTTTAACTTCACACACCTCCATTCTATGAGTTCACAAACCTCCATTTTATGACTTCACACACCTCATTCTATGACTTCACACACCTCAATTCTATGACTTCACACACCTCCATTCTATGACTTCACAAACCTCCATTCTGTGACTTCACACACCTCCATTCTGAGTTCACACACCTCCTTTCTATGACTTCACACAATTCCATTCTATGACTTCACACACCTCCATTCTGTGGCTTCACACACCTACATTCTGAGTTCACACACCTCCATTCTGTGACTTCACACACCTCCATTCTGTGACTTCACACAACTCCATTCTGTGACTTCACACACCTCGATCCTATGACTTCACACACCTCCATTCTATGAATTAACACACCTCCATTCTGTGAGTTCACAAACCTCCATTCTATGACTTCACACACCTCCATTCTGTGACTTCACACACCTCCATTCTGAGTTCACACACCTCCATTCTATGACTTCACAAACCTCCATTCTGAGTTCACAGACCTCCATTCTATGACTTCACACACCTCCATTCTATGACTTCACTCACCTACTTTCTGACTTCACACACCTCCATTCTGTCTTCACACACCTTAATTCTGTGACTTCACACACCTCCATTCTATGATTTCACACACTTCCATTCTATGACTTCACACACCTCCATTCTGTGGCGTCACACACCTACATTCTGAGTTTACACACCTCCATTCTGTGACTTCACACACCTCCATTCTGTGATTTCAAACACCTCCAATCTGACTTCACACACCTCCATTCTATGACTTCACACACCTCCATTCGTTGATATCAAAAACCACCATGCTATGACTTCACACAACTCCATTTTGACTTCACACACCTCCATTCTATGAGTTCACACACCTCCATTTTATGACTTCTCACACCTCCATTCTATGACTTCACACACCTCCATTCTGTGATTTCACACACCTCCAATCTGACTTCACACACCTCCATTCTGTGACTTCACACACCTCCACTCTATGACTTCAAACACCTTCATTCTTACTTCACAAACATCCATTCTGTGACTTCACACACCTTCATTCTGACTTCACACACCTCCATTCTGTGACTTCATACACCTCAATTCTGTGACTTCACACACCTCCATTCTGACTTCACACACCTCCATTCTATGATTTCACACACCTCCATTCTATGACTTCACACACCTCCATTCTGTGACTTTACACACCACCTTTTTGACTTCACACACCTCCATTCTGTGAGTTCACACACCTCCATTCTGTGACTTCACACACCTCCGTTTTGACTTCACACACTTCCATTCTGTGACTTCACACACCTCCATTCTGTGACTTCACACACCTCTATTGTTTCACTTCACACACCTCCATTCCATGACTTCACACACCTCCATTCTATGAGTTCACACACCTCCAATTTGACTTCACACACCTCCATTCTATGACTTCACAAACCTCCATTCTGTAACTTCACACATCTCCATTCTGAATTAATACACCTCCATTCTGTGACTTCACACCCCTCCATTCTTCCTTCACACACCTCCATTCTATGACTTCACACACTTCCATTCTATGACTTCACACACCTCCATTCTGTGGCTTCACACACCTCCATTCTGAGTTCACACACCTTCATTCTGTGACTTCACACACCTCCATTCTGTGACTTCACACACCTCCATTCTGTGACTTCACACACCTCGATCCTATGACTTCACACACCTCCATTCTATGAATTCACACACCTCCATTCTATGACTTCACACACCTCCATTCTGTGACTTCACACACCTCCATTCTGAGTTCACACACCTCCATTCTATGACTTCACAAACCCCCATTCTGAGTTCACAGACCTCCATTCTATGACTTCACACACTTCCATTCTATTACTTCACACACGTCCATTCTGACTTCACACACCTCCATTCTGACTTCACACACCTCAATTCTTTGACTTCACACACCTACATTCTGTGATTTCACACACCTCCATTCTATGACTTCACACCTCCATTCTATGACTTTACACACCTCATTTCTGAGTTGACACACCTCCATTCTGTGATTTCACACACCTCCAATCTGACTTCACTCACCTCCATTCGTTGACATCAAAAACAACCATTCAATGACTTCACACAACTCCATTGTGACTTCACACACCTCCATTCTATGAATTCACACACCTCCATTTTATGACTTCACAAACCTCCATTCTGAGTTCACAGACCTCCACTCTATGACTTCACACACCTCCCTTCTATGACTTCACTCACCTCCATTCTGACTTCACACACCTCCATTCTGACTTCACACACCTCAATTCTGTGACTTCACACACCTCAATTCTATGATTTAACACACTTCCATTCTATGACTTCACACACCTCCATTCTGTGACTTCACACACCTACATTCTGAGTTTACACACCTCCATTCTGTGACTTCACACACCTCCATTCTGTGATTTCACACACCTCCAATCTGACTTCACACACCTCCATTCTATGACTTCACACACCTCCATTCGTTGACATCAAAAAACACCATTCTATGACTTCACAGAACTCCATTTTGACTTCACACACCTCCATTCTATGAGTTCACACACCTCCATTTTATGACTTCACACACCTCCATTCTATGACTTCACACACCTCCATTCTGTGATATCACACACCTCCAATCTCACTTCACACACCTCCATTCTGTGACTTCACACACCTGCACTCTATGACTTCAAAAACCTTCATTCGTACTTCACAAACATCTATTCTGTGACTTCACACACCTCCATTCTGTGACTTCACACACCTTCATTCTGACTTCACACACCTCCATTCTGTGACTTCATACACCTCAATTCTGTGACTTCACACACCTCCATTCTGACTTCACACACCTCCATTCTGTGACTTCACACACATGCATTCTGTGGCTTCACACACCTCCGTTTTGACTTCACACACTTCCATTCTGTGACTTCACACCCCTCCATTCTGTGACTTCACACACCTCTATTGTTTCACTTCACACACCTCCATTCTTTGACTTCACACACCTCCATTCCATGACTTCACACACCTCCATTCTATGAGTTCACACACCTCAATTCTATAAGTTCACACACCTCCAATTTGACTTCACACACCTCCATTCTATGACTTCACACACCATCATTCTTACTTCAGAAACATCCATTCTCTGACTTCACACACCTCCATTCTATGACTTCACAAACCTCCATTCTGTGACTTCACACACCTCCATTCTGTGGCTTCACACACCTCCATTCTGACTTCACACACCTCCATTCTGTTACTTCACACACCTCCATTCTGTGACTTCACACACCTCGATCCTATGACTTCACACACCTCCATTCTATGAATTCACACACCTCCATTCTATGACTTCCCACACCTCCATTCTGTGACTTCACACACCTCCATTCTGAGTTCACACACCTCCATTCTATGACTTCACAAACCCCCAATCTGAGTTCACAGACCTCCATTCTATGACTTCACACACTTCCATTCTATGACTTCACACACCTCCATTCTGACTTCACAGACCTCCATTCTGACTTCACACACCTCCATTCTTTGACTTCACACACTTCCATTCTATGATTTCACACACTACCATTCTATGACTTCACACACCTCCATTCTATGACTTCACACACCTCATTTCTGAGTTGACACACCTCCATTCTGTGATTTCACACACCTCCAATCTGACTTCACTCACCTCCATTCTATGACTTCACACATCTCCATTCCTTGACATCAAAAACAACCATTCCATGACTTCACACAACTCCATTGTGACTTCACACACCTCCATTCTATGAATTCACACACCTCCATTTTATGACTTCACACACCCCCATTCTATGACTTCACACACCTCCATTCTGTGACTTCACACACCTCCATTCTATGACTTCACAAACCTCCATTCTGAGTTCACAGACCTCCATTCTATGACTTCACACACCTCCATTCTATGACTTCACTCACCTCCATTCTGACTTCACACACCTCCATTCTGACTTCACACACCTCAATTCTGTGACTTCACACACCTCCATTCAATGATTTCACACACTTCCATTCTATGACTTCACACACCTCCATTCTGTGGCTTCACACACCTACATTCTGAGTTCACACACCTCCATTCTGTGACTTAACACACCTCCATTCTGTGATTTCACACACCTCCAATCTGACTTCACACACCTCCATTCTATGACTTCACACACCTCCATTCGTTGACATCAAAAAACACCATTCTATGACTTCACAGAACTCCATTTTGACTTCACACACCTCCATTCTATGAGTTCACACACCTCCATTTTATGACTTCACACACCTCCATTCTATGACTTCACACACCTCAATTCTATGACTTCACACACCTGCATTCTGTGACTTCACACACCTCAATTCTGTGACTTCACACACCTTCATTCTGACTTCATATACCTCCATTCTATGATTTCACACACCTCCATTCTATGACTTCACACACCTCCATTCTGTGACTTCACACACCACATTTTTGACTTCACACACCTCCATTCTGTGACTTCACACACCTCCATTCTGTGACTTCACACACCACCTTTTTGACTTCACACACCTCCATTCTGTGAGTTCACACACCTCCATTCTGTGACTTCACACACCTCCGTTTTGACTTCACACACTTCCATTCTGTGACTTCACACACCTCCATTCTGTGACTTCACACACCTCTATTGTTTCACTTCACACACCTCCATTCCATGACTTCACACACCTCCATTCTATGAGTTCACACACCTCCAATTTGACTTCACACACCTCCATTCTATGACTTCACAAACCTCCATTCTGTAACTTCACACACCTCCATTCTGAATTAATACACCTCCATTCTGTGACTTCACACCCCTCCATTCTTCCTTCACACACCTCCATTCTATGACTTCACACACTTCCATTCTATGACTTCACACACCTCCATTCTGTGGCTTCACACACCTCCATTCTGAGTTCACACACCTTCATTCTGTGACTTCACACACCTCCATTCTGTGACTTCACACACCTCCATTCTGTGACTTCACACACCTCGATCCTATGACTTCACACACCTCCATTCTATGAATTCACACACCTCCATTCTATGACTTCACACACCTCCATTCTGTGACTTCACACACCTCCATTCTGAGTTCACACACCTCCATTCTATGACTTCACAAACCCCCATTCTGAGTTCACAGACCTCCATTCTATGACTTCACACACTTCCATTCTATGACTTCACACACGTCCATTCTGACTTCACAGACCTCCATTCTGACTTCACACACTTCCATTCTGTGATTTCACACACCTCCATTCTATGACTTCACACCTCCATTCTATGACTTTACACACCTCATTTCTGAGTTGACACACCTCCATTCTGTGATTTCACACACCTCCAATCTGACTTCACTCACCTCCATTCGTTGACATCAAAAACAACCATTCTATGACTTCACACAACTCCATTGTGACTTCACACACCTCCATTCTATGAATTCACACACCTCCATTTTATGACTTCACACACCTCCATTCTATAACTTCACACACCTCCATTCTGAGTTCACAGACCTCCACTCTATGACTTCACACACCTCCCTTCTATGACTTCACTCACCTCCATTCTGACTTCACACACCTCCATTCTGACTTCACACACCTCAACTCTGTGACTTCACACACCTCAATTCTATGATTTAACACACTTCCATTCTATGACTTCACACACCTCCATTCTGTGGCTTCACACACCTACATTCTGAGTTTACACACCTCCATTCTGTGACTTCACACACCTCCATTCTGTGATTTCACACACCTCCAATCTGACTTCACACACCTCCATTCTATGACTTCACACACCTCCATTCGTTGACATCAAAAAACACCATTCTATGACTTCACAGAACTCCATTTTGACTACACACACCTCCATTCTATGAGTTCACACACCTCCATTTTATGACTTCACACACCTACATTCTATGACTTCACACACCTCCATTCTGTGATATCACACACCTCCAATCTCACTTCACACACCTCCATTCTGTGACTTCACACACCTGCACTCTATGACTTCAAAAACCTTCATTCGTACTTCACAAACATCCATTCTGTGACTTCACACACCTCCATTCTGTGACTTCACACACCTTCATTCTGACTTCACACACCTCCATTCTGTGACTTCATACACCTCAATTCTGTGACTTCACACACCTCCATTCTGACTTCACACACCTCCATTCTGTGACTTCACACACATGCATTCTGTGGCTTCACACACCTCCGTTTTGACTTCACACACTTCCATTCTGTGACTTCACACCCCTCCATTCTGTGACTTCACACACCTCTATTGTTTCACTTCACACATCTCCATTCTTTGACTTCACACACCTCCATTCCATGACTTCACACACCTCCATTCTATGAGTTCACACACCTCAATTCTATAAGTTCACACACCTCCAATTTGACTTCACACACCTCCATTCTATGACTTCACACACCATCATTCTTACTTCAGAAACATCCATTCTCTGACTTCACACACCTCCATTCTATGACTTCACAAACCTCCATTCTGTGACTTCACACACCTCCATTCTGTGGCTTCACACACCTCCATTCTGACTTCACACACCTCCATTCTGTTACTTCACACACCTCCATTCTGTGACTTCACACACCTCGCTCCTATGACTTCACACACCTCCATTCTATGAATTCACACACCTCCATTCTATGACTTCCCACACCTCCATTCTGTGACTTCACACACCTCCATTCTGAGTTCACACACCTCCATTCTATGACTTCACAAACCCCCAATCTCACTTCACAGACCTCCATTCTATAACTTCACACACTTCCATTCTATGACTTCACACACCTCCATTCTGACTTCACAGACCTCCATTCTGACTTCACACACCTCAATTCTTTGACTTCACACACCTCCATTCTATGATTTCACACACTACCATTCTATGACTTCACACACCTCCATTCTATGACTTCACACACCTCATTTCTGAGTTGACACACCTCCATTCTGTGATTTCACACACCTCCAATCTGACTTCACTCACCTCCATTCTATGACTTCACACACCTCCATTCGTTGACATCAAAAACAACCATTCCATGACTTCACACAACTCCATTGTGACTTCACACACCTCCATTCTATGAATTCACACACCTCCATTTTATGACTTCACACACCTCCATTCTATGACTTCACACACCTCCATTCTGTGACTTCACACACCTCCATTCTATGACTTCACAAACCTCCATTCTGAGTTCACAGACCTCCATTCTATGACTTCACACACCTCCATTCTATGACTTCACTCACCTCCATTCTGACTTCAAACACCTCCATTCTGACTTCACACACCTCAATTCTGTGACTTCACACACCTCCATTCAATGATTTCACACACTTCCATTCTATGACTTCACACACCTCCATTCTGTGGCTTCACACACCTACATTCTGAGTTCACACACCTAAATTCTGTGACTTAACACACCTCCATTCTGTGATTTCACACACCTCCAATCTGACTTTACACACCTCCATTCTATGACTTCACACACCTCCATTCGTTGACATCAAAAAACACCATTCTATGACTTCACAGAACTCCATTTTGACTTCACACACCTCCATTCTATGAGTTCACACACCTCCATTTTATGACTTCACACACCTCCATTCTATGACTTCACACATCTCAATTCTATGACTTCACACACCTCCATTCTATGAACTCACACACCTCCATTCTGTGAATTCACACACCTCCACTCTATGACTTCAAACACCTTCATTCTTACTTCACAAACATCCATTCTGTGACTTCACACACCTGCATTCTGTGACTTCACACACCTCAATTCTGTGACTTCACACACCTCCATTCTGACTTCACATACCTCCATTCTATGATTTCACACACCTCCATTCTATGACTTCACACACCTCCATTCTGTGACTTCACACACCACATTTTTGACTTCACACACCTCCATTCTGTGACTTCACACACCTCCGTTCTGTGACTTCACACACCTCCGTTTTGCCATCACACACTTCCAATCTGTGACTTCACACACCTCCATTCTGTGACTTCACACACCTCTATTGTTTCACTTCACACACCTCCATTCTTTGACTTCAAACACCGCCATTCCATGACTTCACAAACCTCCATTCTATGAGTTCACAAACCTCCATTCTATGAGTTCACACACCTCCAATTTGACTTCACACATCTCCATTCTATGACTTCACACACCTTCCTTTTTACTTCAGAAACATCCATTCTCTGACTTCACACACCTCCATTCCATAACTTCAGAAACCTCCATTCTGTGACTTCACACAACTCCATTCTGAGTTCACACACCACCTTTCTATGACTTCACACACTTCCATTCTATGACTTCACACACCTCCATTCTGTGGCTTCACACACCTACATTCTGAGTTCACACACCTCCATTCTGTGACTTCACACACCTCCATTCTGTGACTTCACACACCTCCATTCTGTGACTTCACACACCTCCATTCTCAGTTCACACACCTCCATTCTATGACTTCACAAACCCCCATTCTGAGTTCACAGACCTCCATTCTATGACTTTACACACTTTCATTCTATAACTTCACACACCACCATTCTGACTTCACACACCTCAATTCTGACTTCACACACCTCAATTCTTTGACTTCACATACCTCCATTCTATGATTTCACACACTTCCATTCTATGACTTCACACACCTCCATTCTATGACTTCACACACCTCATTTCTGAGTTGACACACCTCCATTCTGTGATTTCACAAACCTCCAATCTGACTTCACTCACCTGCATTCTATGACTTCACACACCTCCATTCGTTGACATCAAAAACAACCATTCTATGACTTCACACAACTCCATTGTGACTTCACACACCTCCATTCTATGAATTCACACACCTCCATTTTATGACTTCACACACCCCCATTCTATGACGTCACACACCCCCATTCTATGACTTCACACACCTCCATTCTGTGACTTCACAAACCTCCATTCTGAGTTCACAGACCTCCATTCTATGTCTTCACACACCTCCATTCTATGACTTCACTCACCTCCATTCTGACTTCACACACCTCCATTCTGACTTCACACACCTCAATTCTGTGACTTCACACACCTCCATTCTATGACTTCACACACCTCCATTCTGTGACTTCACACACCTCCACTCTATGACTTCAAACACCTTCATTCTTACTTCACAAACATCCATTCTGTGACTTCACACACCTCCATTCTGTGACTTCACACACCTTCATTCTGACTTCACACACCTCCATTCTGTGACTTCACACACCTCCATTCTGTGACTTCACACACCTCCGTTTTGACTTCACACACTTATAATCTGTGACTTCACACACCTCCATTCTGTGACTTCACACACCTCTATTGTTTCACTTCACACACCTCCATTCTTTGACTTCACAAACCTCCATTCTGTGACTTCACACACCTCCATTCTGAGGTCACACACCTCCATTCTGTGACTTCACAAACCTCCATTCGTGGACATCAAAAACCACCATTCTATGACTTCACACAACTCCATTTTAACTTCACACACTTCCATTCTGAGTTCACACACCTCCATTTTATGACTTCACACACCTCCGTTTTGTGACTTCACACACCTCAATTCTATGACTTCACACACCTCCATCTTGACTTCACAAACCTCCATTCTGTGACTTCACCCACCTCCACTCTATGACTTCAAACACCTTCATTCTTACTTCACAACATCCATTCTGTGACTTCACACACCTCCATTCTGTGATTTCACACACCTTCATTCTGACTTCACACACCTCCATTCTGTGACTTCACACACCTCAATTCTGTGACTTCACACACCTCCTTTCTGACTTCACACACCTCCATTCTATGACTTCACACACCTCCATTCTATGACTTCACAATCCTCCATTTTGTGACTTCACACACCTAAATTCTATGACTTCACACACCTCCATCTGAGTTCACACACCTCCATTCTGTGACTTCACACACCTCCATTCTGACTTCCCACACCTTCATTTTATGACTTCACACACGTCCATTCTGTGACTTCTCACACCTCCATTCTATGACTTCACATTCTTCCATTGTGACGTCACACAACTCCATTCTATGAGTTCACTCATCTCCATTCTATGATTCCACACACCTCTATTCTGACTTCACACACCTCCATTCTATGACATCACAGACCTCGAATCTGTGACTTCACTCACCTCCACTCTATGACTTCACACTCCTCCATTCTATGACTTCCCACACCTCCGTTCTATGACATCACCCACCTCAGTCTATGACTTCACACACCTCCATTCTGACTTCACACACCTCCATTCTGTGACTTCACACACCTCCATTCTATGACTTCACACACCTCAATTCTATGACTTCACACACCTCCATTCTATGACTTCACACACCTCCATTCTGTGACTTCAGGCACCTCCATTCTATGACTTCAAACACCTTCATTCTTACTTCACAAACATCCATTCTGTGACTTCACACATCTCCTTTCTGTGACTTCACACACCTTCATTCTGACTTCACACACCTCCATTCTCTGACTTCATACACCTCAATTCTGTGACGTGACACACCTCCATTCTGACTTCACACACCTCCATTCTATGATTTCACACACCTCCATTCTATGACTTCACACACCTCCATTCTGTGACTTCACACACCTCCATTCTGACTTCACACACCTCCATTCTGACTTCACACACCTCCATTCTGACTTCACACAGCTCCATTCTATGAATTCACACACCTCCATTCTGTGACTTCACACACCACCTTTTTGACTTCACACACATCCATTCTCTGACTTCACACACCTCCATTCTGTGACTTCACACACCTCCGTTTTGACGTCAGACACTTCCAATCTGTGACTTCACACACCTCCTTTCTGTGACTTCGCACACATCTATTGTTTCACTTCACACACCTCAATTCTTTGACTTCACACACCGCCATTCCATGACTTCACAAACCTCCATTCTATGAGTTCACACACCTCCATTCTATGAGTTCACACACCTCCATTCTGACTTCACACACCTCCATTCTGACTTCACACACCTCAATTCTGTGACTTCACACACCTCCATTCTATGATTTCACACACCTCCATTCTATGACTTCACAGACCTCCATTCTATGACTTCACACACCTCCTTTCTGAGTTCAAACACATCCATTCTGTGAGTTCACACACCTCCATTGTGACTTCATACACCTCCATTCTATGACTTCACACACCTCCATTCTGACTTCACACACTTCCATTGAATGACTTCACACAGCTCCATTCTGACTTCACACACATCCATTGTATGACTTCGCACACCTCTATTCTGACTTCACACAACTGCATTCTGTGACTTCACACACCTCCATTCTATGACTTCACACACCTCCATTCTGTGACTTCACACACCTCCACTCTGTGACTTTACACACCTCCATTCTGTGACTTCACACACCTCCATTCTGTGATTTCACACACAATCCATTCTATGACTTCACAAACCTCCATTCTTTGATTTCACACACCTCCATTCTATGACTTCACACACCTGCATTGTGACTTCATACAACTCCATTCTGTGAATTCACACACCTCCTTTCTGTGACTTCACACACCTCCATACTATGACTTCCACACACCTTCAATCTATGACTTCACAACGTCCATTCTATAACTTCACACACTTCCAATCTATGACTTCACAAACGTGCATTCTATGACTTCACAAACCTGCAATTTGAATTCACACACCTCCATTATCTTACTTTACACACCTCCATTCTGTGACTTCACACACCTCCATTCTGTAACTTCACACGCTTCCAATGTTTGACTTCACAAACCTCCATTCCATGGCTTCATACACCTCCATTCTATGACTTCACACACATCCATTCTTTGACCTCACACACCTCCATTTTGACTTCACACACCTCCATTCTGTGACTTCACACACCTGCATTTTTGACTTCACACACCAAAATTTTGACTTCACACACGACCATTCTTTGACTTCACACACCACCATTTTGACTTCACACACTTCCATTCTGTGACTTCACACACCTCCATTCTGTGACTTCACACACCTACATTGTTTGACTTCACACACCTCCATTTTGACTTCACACACCTCCATTCTATGACTTCACACACCTTCATTCTTACTTCAGAAACATCCATTCTACGACTTCACAAACCTCCCTTCTGTGACTTCACACACCTCCATTCTATGACTTCACACTCCTCCATTCTATGAGTTCACACACCTCCATTCTGTGACTTCACACACCTCCATCTATGACTTCACACACCTCCATTGTGACTTCACACATCGCCGTTCTGTGAATTCACACACCTCCCTTCTGTGACTTGACACACCTCCATTTTATGACTTCACACACCTCCATTCTATGACTTCACACACCTCCATTCTGTAATTTCACACGCTTCCAATATTTGACGTCACAAACCTTCATTCCATGACTTCATACACCTCCATTCTATGACTTCACACACATCCATTCTTTGACCTCACACACCTCCATTTTGACTTCACACACCTCCATTCTGTGACTTCACACACCTGCATTTGTGACTTCACACACCACAATTGTGACTTCACACACGTCCATTCTTTGACTTCACACACCACCATTCTATGACTTCACACACCTCCATTCTATGACTTCACATACCTATATTGTGACTTCAAACACCTACGTTCTATCAGTTCACACACCTGCATTGTGACTTCACACACCTCCATTCTATGACTTCACACACCTCCATTCTGAATTCACACACCTCCATTCTGACTTCCCACACCTCAATTCTGTGACTTCACACAACTCCATTCTATGATTTCCCACACCTCCATTCTTTGACTTCACACACCTGCATTCTATGACTTCACATACCTCCTTTCTGAGTTCACACACCTCCATTAATTGACTTCACACACCTCCAATCTGACTTCACACACCTCCATTCTATGTCTCCACACACCTCCATTCTGTAATTTCACACACTTCCAATGTTTGACTTCACAAACCTCCATTCTTTGACTTCACACACCTCCATTCTATGACCTCTCACACCTCCATTGTGACTTCACACATCTCCGTTCTGTGACTTCACACACCTCCCTTCTGTGACTTGGCACACCTCCATTCTATGACCTCACACACCTCCATTCTTTGACTTCCCACACCTCCATTTTGACATCACACACCTCCATTCTGTGACTTCACACACCTCCATTTGTGACTTGACACACCACAATTTTGACTTCACACACCTCCATTCTTTGACTTCACACACCTCCATTTTGACTTCACACACTTCCATTCTGTGAATTCACACACCTCCATTCTGTGACTTCACACACCTCCATTCTGACTTCACACACCTCCATTCTATGACTTCACACACTTCCATTCTATGACTTCACACACCTCCATTCTGTGACTTCACACACCTCCACTCTGAGTTCACACACTTCCATTATTTGTCTTCACACACCTCCATTCTGTGACTTCACACACCTCGTTATATGACTTCACACACCTCCATTCTGTGACCTCACACACCTCAAATCTGAGTTCACACCCCTCCATAGTGGGACTTCACACACCTCCATTCTGTGACTTCACACACCTCCATTCTGACTTCACACACCTCCATTCTGTGACTTCACACACCTCCATTCTATGACTTCACACACCTCAATTCTATGACTTCACACACCTCCATTCTATGACTTCACACACCTCCATTCTGTGACTTCACACACCTCCATTCTATGACTTCAAACACCTTCATTCTTACTTCACAAACATCCATTCTGTGACTTCACACATCTCCTTTCTGTGACTTCACACACCTTCATTCTGACTTCACACACCTCCATTCTCTGACTTCATACACCTCAATTCTGTGACGTGACACACCTCCATTCTGACTTCACACACCTCCATTCTATGATTTCACACACCTCCATTCTATGACTTCACACACCTCCGTTCTGTGACTTCACACACCTCCATTCTGACTTCACACACCTCCATTCTGACTTCACACACCTCCATTCTGACTTCACACTGCTCCATTCTATGAATTCACACCCCTCCATTCTGTGACTTCACACACCACCTTTTTGACTTCACACACATCCATTCTCTGACTTCACACACCTCCATTCTGTGCCTTCACACACCTCCGTTTTGACTTCAGACACTTCCAATCTGTGACTTCACACACCTCCTTTCTGTGACTTCGCACACATCTATTGTTTCACTTCACACACCTCCATTCTTTGACTTCACACACCGCCATTCCATGACTTCACAAACCTCCATTCTATGAGTTCACACACCTCCATTCTATGAGTTCACACACCTCCATTCTGACTTCACACACCTCCATTCTGACTTCACACACCTCAATTCTGTGACTTCACACACCTCCATTCTATGATTTCACACACCTCCATTCCATGACTTCACAGACCTCCATTCTATGACTTCACACACCTCCTTTCTGAGTTCAAACACATCCATTCTGTGACTTCACACACCTCCATTGTGACTTCATACACCTCCATTCTATGACTTCACACACCTCCATTCTGACTTCACACACTTCCATTGAATGACTTCACACAGCTCCATTCTGACTTCACACACCTCCATTGTATGACTTCGCACACCTCTATTCTGACTTCACACAACTGCATTCTGTGACTTCACACACCTCCATTCTATGACTTCACACACCTCCATTCTGTGACTTCACACACCTCCACTCTGTGACTTTACACACCTCCATTCTGTGACTTCACACACCTCCATTCTGTGATTTCACACACAATCCATACTATGACTTCACAAACCTCCATTCTTTGATTTCACACACCTCCATTCTATGACTTCACACACCTGCATTGTGACTTCATACAACTCCATTCTGTGAATTCACACACCTCCTTTCTGTGACTTCACACACCTCCATACTATGACTTCCACACACCTTCAATCTATGACTTCACAACCTCCATTCTATAACTTCACACACTTCCAATCTATGACTTCACAAACGTGCATTCTATGACTTCACAAACCTGCAATTTGAATTCACACACCTCCATTATCTGACTTTACACACCTCCATTCTATGACTTCACACACCTCCATTCTGTAACTTCACACGCTTCCAATGTTTGACTTCACAAACCTCCATTCCATGGCTTCATACACCTCCATTCTATGACTTCACACACATCCATTCTTTGACCTCACACACCTCCATTTTGACTTCACACACCTCCATTCTGTGACTTCACACACCTGCATTTTTGACTTCACACACCACAATTTTGACTTCACACACGACCATTCTTTGACTTCACACACCACCATTTTGACTTCACACACTTCCGTTCTGTGACTTCACACACCTCCATTCTGTGACTTCACACACCTACATTGTTTGACTTCACAAACCTCCATTTTGACTTCACACACCTCCATTCTATGACTTCACACACCTTCATTCTTACTTCAGAAACATCCATTCTACGACTTCACAAACCTCCCTTCTGTGACTGCACACACCTCCATTCTATGACTTCTCACTCCTCCATTCTATGAGTTCACACACCTCCATTCTGTGACTTCACACACCTCCATCTATGACTTCACACACCTCCATTGTGACTTCACACATCGCCGTTCTGTGAATTCACACACCTCCCTTCTGTGACTTGACACACCTCCATTTTATGACTTCACACACCTCCATTCTATGACTTCACACACCTCCATTCTGTAATTTCACACGCTTCCAATGTTTGACGTCACAAACCTTCATTCCATGACTTCATACACCTCCATTCTATGACTTCACACACATCCATTCTTTGACCTCACACACCTCCATTTTCACTTCACACACCTCCATTCTGTGACTTCACACACCTGCATTTGTGACTTCACACACCACAATTGTGACTTCACACACGTCCATTCTTTGACTTCACACACCACCATTCTATGACTTCACACACCTCCATTCTATGACTTCACACACCTATATTGTGACTTCAAACACCTACGTTCTATCAGTTCACACACCTGCATTGTGACTTCACACACCTCCATTCTATGACTTCACACACCTCCATTCTGAATTCACACACCTCCATTCTGACTTCCCACACCTCAATTCTGTGACTTCACACAACTCCATTCTATGATTTCCCACACCTCCATTCTTTGACTTCACACACCTGCATTCTATGACTTCACATACCTCCTTTCTGAGTTCACACACCTCCATTAATTGACTTCACACACCTCCAATCTGACTTCACACACCTCCATTCTATGTCTCCACACACCTCCATTCTGTAATTTCACACACTTCCAATGTTTGACTTCACAAACCTCCATTCTTTGACTTCACACACCTCCATTCTATGACCTCTCACACCTCCATTGTGACTTCACACATCTCCGTTCTGTGACTTCACACACCTCCCTTCTGTGACTTGACACACCTCCATTCTATGACTTCACACACCTCCATTCTTTGACTTCCCACACCTCCATTTTGACATCACACACCTCCATTCTGTGACTTCACACACCTCCATTCTTTGACTTCACACACCTCCATTTTGACTTCACACACTTCCATTCTGTGAATTCACACACCTCCATTCTGTGACTTCACACACCTCCATTCTGACTTCACACACCTCCATTCTATGACTTCACACACTTCCATTCTATGACTTCACACACCTCCATTCTGTGACTTCACACACCTCCACTCTGAGTTCACACACTTCCATTCTTTGTCTTCACACACCTCCATTCTGTGACTTCACACACCTCGTTATATGACTTCACACACCTCCATTCTGTGACCTCACACACCTCAAATCTGAGTTCACACCCCTCCATAGTGTGACTTCACACACCTCCATTCTGTGACTTCACACACCTCCATTCTATGACTTCACACACCCCATTCTATGACTTCACACACCTGCATTCTATGCCTTTACACACCTCCATTCTGTGATTTCACACACCTCCTTTCTATGACATCACACACCTCCATTCTGTGACTTCACACCTCCATTCTATGACTTCACACACCTCCATTCTATGACTTCAGAAACCTATATTGTGACTTCACACACCTCCATTCTATGAGTTCACACACCTGCATTGTGACTTCACCCACCTCCATTCTCTGACTTCACACACCTCCATTCTGACTTCACACACCTCCATTGTGACTTCACACACCTCAAATCTGTGACTTCACACACCTCCATTGTATGATTTCACACACCTCCATTCTATGACTTCACACACCTCCATTCTCTGACTTCACACACCTCCTTTCTGAGTTCACACACATCCATTCTGTGACTTCACACACCTCCATTGTGACTTCATACACCTCCACTCTATGAGTTCACACACCCCCATTCTGACTTCACACACTTCCATTCTATGACTTCAAACAGCTCCAATCTGACTTCACACACCTCCATTCTATGACTTCCCACACCTCTAGTTTGACTTCACACAACTGCATTCTGTGACTTCACACACCTCCATTCTATGACTTCACACACCTACATTCTATGCTTTTCACACCTCCATTCTGTGACTTCACACACCTCCATTCTATGACTTCACACACCTGCATTGTGACTTCACACACCTCCATTCTATGACTTCACACACCTCCATTCTGAATTCACACACCTCCATTCTGACTTAACACACCTCAATTCTGTGACTTCACACACCTCCATTCTATGACTTCAAACACCTCCATTCTGTGACTTCACACACCTCAACTCTGTCACTTTACACACCTCCATTCTGTGACTTCTCACACCTCCATTCTGTGATTTCACACACCTCCATTCTATGACTTCACACACCTCCATTCTTTGACTTCACACACCTCCATTCTATGACTGCACACACCTCCATTGTGACTTCACACATCGCCGTTCTGTGACTTCACACACTTCCCTTCTGTGACTTGACACACCTCCATACTATGACTTCCACACACCTTCAATCTATGACTTCACAACCTCCGTTCTCTTACTTCACAGACTTCCAATCTATAACTTCACAAAACTCCATTCTATGACTTCACACACCTGCAATCTGACTTCACACACCTCCATTCTTTGACTTCACACACCTCCATTCTATGACTTCACACACCTCCATTCTGTAACTTCACACGCTTCCAATGTTTGACGTCACAAACCTCCATTCCATGACTTCATACACCTCCATTCTATGACTTCACACACATCCATTCTTTGACCTCACATACCTCCATTTTGACTTCACACACCTCCATTCTGTGACTTCACACACCTGTATTTGTGACTTCACACACCACAATTGTGACTTCACACACGTCCATTCTTTGACTTCACACACCACCATTCTATGACTTCACACACCTCCATTCTATGACTTCACACACCTATATTGTGACTTCAAACACCTACGTTCTATCAGTTCACACACCTGCATTGTGACTTCACACACCTCCATTCTATGACTTCACACACCACCATTCTGAATTCACACACCTCCATTCTGACTTCCCACACCTCAATTCTGTGACTTCACACAACTCCATTATATGATTTCCCACACCTCCATTCTTTGACTTCACACACCTGCATTCTATGACTTCACATACCTCCTTTCTGAGTTCACACACCTCCAATAATTGACTTCACACACCTCCAATCTGACTTCACACACCTCCATTCTATGTCTCCATACACCTCCATTCTGTAATTTCACACACTTCCAATGTTTGACTTCACAAACCTCCATTCTTTGACTTCACACACCTCCATTCTATGACCTCTCACACCTCCATTGTGACTTCACACACCTCCCTTCTGTGACTTGACACACCTCCATTCTATGACTTCACACACCTCCATTCTTTGACTTCCCACACCTCCATTTTGACATCACACACCTCCATTCTGTGACTTCACACACCTCCATTTGTGACTTCACACACCACAATTTTGACTTCACCCACCTCCATTCTTTGACTTCACACACCTCCATTTTGACTTCACACACTTCCATTCCGTGAATTCACACACCTCCATTCTGTGACTTCACACACCTCCATTCTGACTTCACACACCTCCATTCTATGACTTCACACCCTTCCATTCTATGACTTCACACGCCTCCATTCTGTGACTTCACACACCTCCACTCTGAGTTCACACACTTCCATTCTTTGTCTTCACACACCTCCATTCTGTGACTTCACACACCTCGTTATATGACTTCACACACCTCCATTCTGTGACCTCACACACCTCAAATCTGAGTTCACACCCCTCCATAGTGTGACTTCACACACCTCCATTTTGACATCAAACACCTCCATTCTGTGACTTCACACACCTCCATTCTTTGACTTCACACACCTCCATTTTGACTTCACACACTTCCATTCTGTGAATTCACACACCTCCATTCTGTGACTTCACACACCTCCATTCTGACTTCACACACCTCCATTCTATGACTTCACACACTTCCATTCTATGACTTCACACACCTCCATTCTGTGACTTCACACACCTCCACTCTGAGTTCACACACTTCCATTCTTTGTCTTCACACACCTCCATTCTGTGACTTCACACACCTCGTTATATGACTTCACACACCTCCATTCTGTGACCTCACACACCTCAAATCTGAGTTCACACCCCTCCATAGTGTGACTTCACACACCTCCATTCTGTGACTTCACACACCTCCATTCTATGACTTCACACACCCCATTCTATGACTTCACACACCTGCATTCTATGCCTTTACACACCTCCATTCTGTGATTTCACACACCTCCATTCTATGACATCACACACCTCCATTCTGTGACTTCACACCTCCATTCTATGACTTCACACACCTCCATTCTATGACTTCAGAAACCTATATTGTGACTTCACACACCTCCATTCTATGAGTTCACACACCTGCATTGTGACTTCACCCACCTCCATTCTCTGACTTCACACACCTCCATTCTGACTTCACACACCTCCATTGTGACTTCACACACCTCAAATCTGTGACTTCACACACCTCCATTGTATGATTTCACACACCTCCATTCTATGACTTCACACACCTCCATTCTCTGACTTCACACACCTCCTTTCTGAGTTCACACACATCCATTCTGTGACTTCACACACCTCCATTGTGACTTCATACACCTCCACTCTATGAGTTCACACACCCCCATTCTGACTTCACACACTTCCATTCTATGACTTCACACACCTCCATTCTATGACTTCGCACACCTCTAGTTTGACTTCACACAACTGCATTCTGTGACTTCACACACCTCCATTCTATGACTTCACACACCTCCATTCTATGACTTCACACACCTCCATTCTATGCCTTTACACACCTCCATTCTGTGACTTCACACACCTCCATTCTATGACTTCACACACCTGCATTGTGACTTCACACACCTCCATTCTATGACTTCACACACCTCCATTCTGAATTCACACACCTCCATTCTGACTTAACACACCTCAATTCTGTGACTTCACACACCTCCATTCTATGACTTCAAACACCTCCATTCTGTGACTTCACACACCTCAACTCTGTCACTTTACACACCTCCATTCTGTGACTTCTCACACCTCCATTCTTTGACTTCACACACCTCCATTCTATGACTTCACACACCTCCATTGTGACTTCACACATCGCCGTTCTGTGACTTCACACACTTCCCTTCTGTGACTTGACACACCTCCATACTATGACTTCCACACACCTTCAATCTATGACTTCACAACCTCCATTCTATTACTTCACAGACTTCCAATCTGTGACTTCACAAACCTCCATTCTATGACTTCACACACCTCCATTCTGAATTCACACACCTCCATTCTATGACTTCGCACACCTCTATTCTGACTTCACACAACTGCATTCTGTGACTTCACACACCTCCATTCTATGATTTCACACACCTCCATTCTGTGACTTCACACACCTCCACTCTGTGACTTTACACACCTCCATTCTGTGACTTCACACACCTCCATTCTGTGATTTCACACACAATCCATTCTATGACTTCACAAACCTCCATTCTTTGATTTCACACACCTCCATTCTATGACTTCACACACCTGCATTGTGACTTCATACAACTCCATTCTGTGAATTCACACACCTCCTTTCTGTGACTTCACACACCTCCATACTATGATTTACACACACCTTCAATCTATGACTTCACAACCTCCATTCTATGACTTCACACAGTTCCAATCTATGACTTCACAAACCTCCATTCTATGACTTCACAAACCTGCAATTTGAATTCACACACCTCCATTATCTGACTTTACACA
This sequence comes from Megascapheus bottae, assembly GCA_024803745.1. Classification (NCBI taxonomy): domain Eukaryota; kingdom Metazoa; phylum Chordata; class Mammalia; order Rodentia; family Geomyidae; genus Megascapheus; species Megascapheus bottae. Next base: position 428,867 of record JANJXV010000292.1, read on the forward strand.
CCTCCATTCTATGAGTTCACACACCTCCATTCTGTAACTTCACACGCTTCCAATGTTTGACTTCACAAACCTCCATTCCATGACTTCATACACCTCCATTCTATGACTTCACACACCTCCATTCTTTGACCTCACACACCTCCATTTTGACTTCACACACCTCCATTCTGTGACTTCACACACCTGCATTTGTGACTTCACACACCACAATTTTGTCTTCACACACGACCATTCTTTGACTTCACACACCTCCATTTTGAGGTCACACACTTCCATTCTGTGACTTCACACACCTCCATTCTGTGACTTCACACACCTACATTGTTTGACTTCACACCCCTCCATTTTGACTTCACACACCTCTCCCCCGACTCGCGGGTTCAGCTATTCATGCGGCTCGAAGAGGCACCTCCTGAAAGAAGAAAACCAATGGGGGAAAGAGAGGAAGGGGACCTGGCGCATAAAGAAAGACAGAGACAATCTGAGTCGCGTCAAGGTCTCATTTATTAAAAGTAAAGCAGGGTTTATATACCCTGAGTGTAAGGAAGGGAGTATAGGGGGGGGGGTGGAGAGTTTTTGTGATAACAAGAAGGAGAAGTCTCAAGGTTAGGGGTGGGTCAGGCTGCTCTTTTGGCCGTTGTGCTAACCCAAGCAACCACCTGCGGTTATTCCGAGAAATATTTTGTGCAGATGACTCAACCAGATGCGATTTGCTCAAGGCTAGAGGGTCTTTGCTTTGTTCCGTTTAACTCCTTGGTCTCTGACAATTCCCCCTTTCCTTTAAAGAACAAGGTCTCTATAGGTGGAGAGAACACCCTGTCTTAGGCTATATGGAGGGACCCTTACTCCTGGCAACATGCCTTGTTGAGCCGGCCTCGACGGCCTCTGTATGTTGTGCCACCCAGGGTAAGCTCCATAATAATCCCGTCATTGGATGCTCTCTAGCCGCTTGGGGTTTATCAGCCAAGAAGTGTATGAAACTGGAGCCCTCTTTCGGGAGTGCTTGTTTCGGACCCTACAGGGTCATCCTGAGCCTCTAAGCGATGATAATGCACCAAGATTGAGTTTTTGGAAAAGGCAGAATCAATTTGATTTTTTATAAATTGCGTAAGGCGCTGAAAAGCCCAAGGGCCAAAAGAAATTAGGAGGAGAAGTCCCACAAGGGGGCCCAAGAGGGAGGGTAAAAGAGTTGATAGCCAGGGAGATGTGGAGAACCAGTTTTGATACCAAGATTCTTGTTTTTCCCTTTCTCTTTTCGCTTTTCTAGGCTAGCTGTAATTTTTTCTAAGTTATCCTTAAGAAGTCCTGTTCTATCTACATATACGCAGCATTTTTCCTTTAAAGCCGCGCATAAGCCTCCTTGCTGTAGAAAAAGCAAGTCTAATCCTCGTCGATTTTGGAGGACAACTTCTGCCAGAGAGCATCACCATCAATAGCATCATGTGGAGTGATGACGGGGAAGGCCTCATTATCATGGTTGTTGACCTGTAAAAGAAAAATATTTTTGTTCTCAGGCGCCACCCTGGAATTAGTTATATGGCTTTATTGTTTATTATATGGTTTTATTAATCTTTCAGGCAACCATCTAGCTCCCCCTTCTTTAGAATTATAAATGCAAGCTGATCCTTTTCCCCAGATAATGACTGGGTCAGGGCCATTCCATATTCCCGTCAGTGGGTCTTTCCAAAGGGCCTGGGCATAGTCTGTTTGTGTGGTGGGATGCCAAAGGCGTTCTGCAGCAGATTTGCCATTAGCGTCAAGGGTTAAAAAGTTTAAAACAAAGAGAGCATGTAATAGCAAAGTCTTATAGTTTCCTTTAAGGGAATATAATGTTTCTTGTGAGGCAAGTTTAATGAGGGTGTTTTTTAAAGTCTGATGAGCCCTTTCCACTATTCCTTGTCCTTGGGGGTTGTAGGGGATTCCAGTAATATGTTTTATGCTCATTTGGGAGCAAAATTGTTTGAACTTTTGACTGGTATATATCCGGGCCCATTGTCTGTCTTTATAGTTTGGGGTTGTCCCATGACAGAAAAACATATAGGAGATGGTTTATAACATCTTTTGTGGCCTCCCCTAAATGAGCGGAGGCACAAATAAATCCACTAAAGGTATCAATGGTAACATGTACATATTTTAACCTTCCAAAGGAGGGGACATGAGTAACATCCATCTGCCAAAGTTGTCCAGGTATGAGCCCTCTAGGGTTTACACCTACATGGGGTTCAGGGAGCAGGGTTAGGCAATTTCTGCAGTTTTTAACAATTTGTCTTGCCTGTTCTCTAGTAATTTTAAATTTTAAGCGCAGGGTATTAGCATTAAGGTGGTGAACAGCATGGGCCTCTTGTGCAAGGGTCACCGGATCAACTGTTTGAGATAAGGTAACTATTTGGGTTGCCAAGTCAGCTAATTCATTGCCCCGAGTTAGTGGCCCAGGTAGGCCAGAATGAGCACGAATATGTCCTACAAAGAAAGGGTACGAACATTGTCTAATAAGTTTTTACAATTCAAAAAATAATTGAAAAGTAGGTGTAGTAGGCTGAATAACTGGAACCATTTCTAAAACTTGTAAAGCTCTGACAACATAATGGCTATCCGAAAATAGATTAAAAGGGTGGGTCTTTAATAACCGAAAAACACAAAGTGCAGCAAATAATTCTACTAACTGAGCAGATTTAAAGGAAGTATTTACAAAGTGGGAAACATTATTAATAACATATGAAGCTTTTCCATTTTTTGAACCATCAATAAAGATGCTCAAAGTATTGGGGATGGGCTTTATCAAGGTATTTTTTAGAAAAACGAAAGGAGTGATATTAAGGAATTGAATAAGTCTGTCGCTGGGCATGTGAGTATCAAAGCTACCCTGGAACCCAGTGCATAAAACAGCCCAATCATCTTGTCTTTGTTGTAACCAATTAATTTGTTCCTTAGAGTAAGGGGTGATTATGATATCAGGATCCTTGCCAAAATATCTGACAGAAGTCTTGAGCCCCAGAAAAATAAGTTGGGAGACCAAAAAGGGGTAGGAGGGGAGTACCTTGGACTGAGAGGCGGGGGCATGAATCCATAACAGGGGCACGGTTTTTTGCCACAATAAACCGGTGGGTGTAAATTCTGTGGCAAAAATGTTTAAATAAAGGGTCAAGGAGGGGTTGAAGTAACCTATATTTTGTTGTGTAATGGCCTCCTCTAACTTTATTAGGGCTTTTTCAGCTTCGGGCGTAAGTTTTCTGGGGGAGGAAGGGTCAGAATCTCCCTGTAGAATATTAAACATGGGTTTGAGATCTCCTGTTGTTAATTTAAGGTGAGGACGTAGCCAACTAATGTCTCCAAGGAGTTTTTGGAAATCATTTAGACAATTTAGCTTATTCCTTTTGATTTGAATTTTTTGAGCATATATTAAAGAGGGTTCTAATTGAAAACCCAGGAACAAGAAGGGATAGCAAGTTTGAATTTTTTCTGGGGAGATAAAAAGTCCTCTGTCTTGTAAAGCAATAACTATTTTTTGAGTCACTTGATGTGCCTCCAGTTCTAGTTTGGCAGCAATTAATAGGTCATCCATATAATGTATAATATATATATATGAGGGTATTGAACACGAATTGGGTCTATGGATTGAGCCACAAATTTTTGACAGAGTGGGAGAATTAGCCATACCCTGTGGCAACACTCGCCATTGAAAGCGGGGATTAGGGCCTTTATGGTTTATTATGGGTATGGAAAAGGCAAATCTTTTACAATTTCCAGGATCGAGTGGAATGGAGAAAAAACAGTCTTTTATATCTATTACAATTTTAAAATATTCTTTAGGGATAGCTGTGGGAGAGGGCAGTCCAGGTTGTAGGGCTCCCATGGGTGCCATGGTTTTATTAATTTCCCTTAGATCCTGCAGTAACCTCCAACTCCCATTTTTCTTTTTTATAACAAATATGGGAGTATTCCAGGGAGAGGTAGAAGGTTCAAGATGTCCCTGCTCTAATTGTTCCTGCACCAACTGAAGAGCAGCCTGAACCTTTTCTTGAGGCATGGACCACTGGTCTATCCAAACCGGATTGTCAGATTTCCAAGTTATTTTATCGGCTTGGAGCGCAGGGGGAGCAGTGGTCTTTAGGAAAAAAGGTCGGTCCCAAGACCTTTTCTATCCCATTTAGGGGTGGGTATAATTGGGTGACTAATTCCTTGCTCATGCTTTCCCAGCCCTTTTCCTGGCAAATATCCAGACTTGAGCATCATGTTAGTCACAGTCTCATTAGGACTGAACATGATAACTCCCATTTGGGTCATTATATCTCTCCCCCATAGATTTACAGGGAGTCCGTCCACCACAAAAGGTTTAACTGTCCCAATGTTTCCCTCTGGGTCTGTCCATGTTAATATTTTAGAACTCTGGAGTGTATTTTGAGTCTGCCCAATACCTTTTAGATGGGTAGCGGTGGGTTCCAGAGGCCAAGAGATAGGCCAATGTTGTTTTGCAATGACAGTAGCATCGGCCCCTGTATCTAAAAGACCCAAGAATTGTTTTCCTTCCAAAAAAAGTTTTAAAGTTGGTCGAGATTCTGTCAATTGATGTACCCAAAATATATCTGTTGATCCTGGGGTAGAATTGCCACGCTGGGGATGCTTATATGGGAACTGTCCTGTTATGGGCAGAGGGAGGGCTTGTGCAATGCGTTGGCCTGCCGATATGGCAAGAGGGCCTTGAGAGGCATGAACTAAAATTTTTAATTCGCCTGAATAATCGGTGTCAACCACCGAGGGAATGACAGAGAGTCCTTGCAGTGAGCTTGAAGCTCGGCCTATAATAAGAAAAAACATTCCTGGCGGGGGAGGCCCGAACCTTCCAGAGTTTATAACAACTGTTCCTTCCTCTGGAGTTATAATTCTGGTGGTGGAGGAACAGAGGTCCAGTCCTGCGCTGCCTGCAGTGGCTCGGAACAAGTCTGAGTCAGCGATGTTTGCATTAGAGGCAGATTTTGGGCGGGAGGGGTCATTGGTTGTCGTGGTGGGTAGGTAGGGCCCCCTACTGGGGCCCGAAGCCCGTTTCCCGAGACCACAGATAAAGGCTGGCCATTTATATCAGTCTTGGACCGGCACTCTCTAGCCCAGTGACGGCCTCTTTTGCATTTAGGACAAAGGCCAGGGGGAAGGGGGAGGGGAATCGTCCCAGGAACGTTGGGTTGTTTAATAGTTCCAGGGCATTCTCTAGCAAAATGTCCAATTTGTCCACATTTAAAACAGTTTTTAGGGCTAGATATTTGTCCTAGTTTTCCTGAAGGTGGAGTCTGGTTTTGGAGTATGGCTCCAATGGCCAAATTAATAGATTTAGACATTTTATGTTCAAAGGAATCCACATCATTGCAAATTTTAATCATACCATTTAAATCTAGGGTCTTTGTTTTGCCTCTTAAAGCAGCTTTACAGGCTCCATTAGCATTTTCTATGGCCAACTGCCTAACTATAATATTATCTGTATCTACCTCACCTAATATTCTTTCAGCTGCTTCTAACAGTCTGGCAACGAATTGAGAATATGGTTCATTATTGCCTTGTACTACCCTGGAAAGAGAGGTAGTAACCGCTCCTGCAGCAGGCACGGCTCTCCAGGCGGCCAGGGCAGCCTGAGCAGTCTGGGTTAATATTCCTGCAGGGAGTTTTTGTTGTTTTTCCTCCGAGGCAAATTTGCCCCTCCCTGAAATTTTATCAGAAGACCATGAAGCCATTTGTGTATGTTTTTTATTGGTAATAGCTTGATTTTCTGCCTTATCTATAAATTCAGCTTTCCAGGTTAGATATTGACTCCTGGTTAAAACAGACTGCACAATCTTGTGCCACTCAAGAGGCAATAAATGTCCCTCACCCCCGAGGCCCTCCAGTACTGTTAAAGTAAAAGGGGCGTTAATTCCATAGTTCTTAACAGCCGAATGTAATTCTTTAATTTGTTTAAACGTCAGTCTCCTATATGTAATTTGAGAATCTCTCCTTGCCTCCTCCTGATCACCCCCTTCCTCCTCGGAGGCAGAGGAATCTAGGTTTTGTCCCTCCTCCTGCCTTCTGGTGGTGTCCGTGTCCTCCTCTCCCGCTTCTCCTCCCTCCCCCTCTTGTTCCCGAGGTTGAGTGTTAGAGCGAGTAAGAGTAATTACGGGGAAGGAGAAGGAAACAGTTTGCGCCCCGGATCTGAGTCTACTATTGCGGCTCTTTGAAGCCGAGGGTGTTTTAGTGGGCTTGTTACCCGAGGCATGGGGGGTAGTCATGGCTTCCCCAACAAGATCCATATGTAAATCATGAATTTGCAAAGTGAGTTCCCTTAACTCTCTTTTTAAATGAAGCACGTTTTTTAATTCTGTCACTTGTTTCAAGAGAGAGTCTTTGGATTTAAGGAGACCTTGCACCTCCGGAGGAACAGAAAATGATCTCACCATTTCTGTGGTGGGGCTGACGGGAGAGGGGTATCTGGATAGGGGGGAGGGGTGGGCCAGTGAAGGGCCCTTATCTCTGGAGTCTGTGTAGCTGCAGAAACTTGGGGAAGAGGAAAAGGGCCATATCTTTCTTCCTCATAATGCGCTCCCTCCTCCTCTAGCTCCACCTCAGAGGGGGGGTTGAGCCTGCCATTATCAGGAGAAGTCTTAGGAATAATAGGATAAATATTTTTATAAGGTTTTAGTGACATATTTTTCTTTCAACAAAACAAAAGAATTTTACCAAATCTTTCTTTTTAACTCTCATTCCTCTCTCCCTAAGTGATCCTTTCATTTCTTTTATAAATAAAACCTCTTTTGATAACGCTTTGCCCATGGTTGATGGGACGGCAGAACTTACCTCAAGACTCTCCCACGGTGCACGAGCGATGCGGTGTGGGCGTCTCTACCTTAATATAGTCGGGGTCCCCTGTTCTCCACGCCGTCCGGTAGGTCACCGTGCTTCGAGCCCCACGTTGGGCGCCACTTCCCCCGACCCGCGGGTTCAGCTATTCATGCGGCTCGAAGAGGCACCTCCTGAAAGAAGAAAACCAATGGGGGAAAGAGAGGAAGGAGACCAGGCGCATAAAGAAAGACAGAGACAATCTGAGTCGCGTCAAGGTCTCATTTCTTAAAAGTAAAGCAGGGTTTATATACCCTGAGTGTAAGGAAGGGAGTATAGGGGGGGGGTGGAGAGTTTTTGTGATAACAAGAAGGAGAAGTCTCAAGGTTAGGGGTGGGTCAGGCTGCTCTTTTGGCCATTGTGCTAACCCAAGCAACCACCTGCGGTTATTCCGAGAAATATTTTGGGCAGATGACTCAACCAGATGCGATTTGCTCAAGGCTAGAGGGTCTTTGCTTTGTTCCGTTTAACTCCTTGGTCTCTGACACACCTCCATTCTATGACTTCACACACCTTCATTCTTACTTCAGAAACATCCATTCTATGACTTCACAAACCTCCCTTCTGTGAATTCACACACCTCCATTCTGGGTTCACACACCTCTTTCTGTGACTTCACACACCTCCATTCTATGACTTCACACTCCTCCATTCTATGAGTTCACACACCTCCATTCTGTGACTTCACACACCTCCATTCTATGACTTCACACACCTACATTGTGACTTCACACATCGCCGTTTTGTGACTTCACACACCTCCCTTCTGTGACTTGACACACCTCCATTTTATGACTTCACACACCTCCATTCTATGACTTCGCACACCTCCATTCTGTAATTTCACACGCTTCCAATGGTTGACGTCACAAACCTCCATTCCATGACTTCATACACCTCCATTCTATGACTTCACACACATGCATTCTTTGACCTCACGCATCTCCATTTTGACTTCACACACCTCCATTCTGTGACTTCACACACCTGCATTTGTGACTTCACACACCACAATTGTGACTTCACACACGTCCATTCTTTGACTTCACACACCTCCATTCTATGACTTCACACACCTCCATTCTATGACTTCACACACCTATATTGTGTCTTCAAACACCTACGTTCTATCAGTTCACACACCTGCATTGTGACTTCACACACCTCCAATCTATGACTTCCCACACCTCCATTCTGAATTCACACACTTCCATTCTGACTTCACACACCTCAATTCTGTGACTTCACACACCTCCATTCTATGATTTCCCACACCTCCATTCTTTGACTTCACACACCTCCATTCTATGACTTCACATACCTCCTTTCTGAGTTCACACACCTCCATTCATTGACTTCACACACCTCCAATCTGACTTCACACACCTCCATTCTATGTCTCCACACACCTCCATTCTGTGATTTCAAAAACCACAATTCTATGTCTTCACATACCTCCATTGTGACTTCACTTACCTCCATTCTAAGAGTTCACACACCTCCAATCTGACTTCACACACCTCCATTGTATGAATTCCCACAGCTCCATTTTGACTTAACACATCTCCATTCCACGACTTCGCATACCTCTATTCTGACTTCATACACCTCCATTCTGTGACTTCACACACCTCCATTCTATGACTTCAAACACCTCCATTCTGTGACTTCACACACCTCAACTCTGTCACTTTGCACACCTCCATTCTGTGACTTCTCACACCTCCATTCTGTGATTTCACACACCTCCATTCTATGACTTCACACACCTCTGTTCTTTGACTTAACACACCTCCATTCTATGAGTTCACACACCTCCATTGTGACTTCACACATCGCCGTTCTGTGACTTCACACACCTCCCTTCTGTGACTTGACACGCCTCCATTTTATGACTTCACACACCTCCATTCCATGACTTCACACACCTCAATTCTGTGACTTCACACACCTCCACTCTGTGACTTTACACACCTCCATTCTGTGAATTCACACACCTCCATTCTGTGATTTCACACACAATCCATTCTATGACTTCACAAACCTCCATTCTTTGATTTCATACACCTCCATTCTATGACTTCACACACCTGCATTGTGACTTCATACAACTCCATTCTGTGAATTCACACACCTCCTTTCTGTGACTTCACACACCTCCATACTATGACTTCCACACACCTTCAATCTATGACTTCACAACCTCCATTCTATGACTTCACAGACTTCCAATCTATGACTTCACAAACCTCCATTCTATGACTTCACACACCTGCAATCTCACTTCACTCACCTCCATTCTCTGACTCCACACACCTCCGTTTTGTGACTTCACACACCTCCATTCTGTAACTTCACACGCTTCCAATGTTTGATGTCACAAACCTCCATTCCATGACTTCATACACCCCCATTCTATGACTTTACACACATCCATTCTTTGACCTCACACACCTCCATTTTGACTTCACACACCTCCATTCTGTGACTTCACACACCTGCATTTGTGACTTCACACACCACAATTTTGACTTCACACACCTCCATTCTATGACTTCACACACCTGCATTGTGACTTCATACAACTCCATTCTGTGACTTCACACACCTCCATTCTATGACTTCACACACCTCCATTCTATGACTTCACACACCTACATTGTGACTTCACACACCTACGTTCTATCAGTTCACACACCTGCATTGTGACTTCACACACCTCCATTCTATGACTTCACACACCTCCTTTCTGAATTCACACACCTCCATTCTGACTTCACACACCTCAATTCTATGATTTCCCACACCTCCATTCTTTGACTTCACACACCTCCAATCTGACTTCACACACCTCCATTCTATGACTTCACATACCTCCTTTCTGAGTTGACACACCTCCATTCTGTGACTTCACATACCTCCAATCTGACTTCACACACCTCCATTCTATGACTTAACACACCTCAATTCTGTGACTTCAAAAACCACCATTCTATGACTTCACACATCTCCATTGTGACTTCACACACCTCCATTCTATGAGTTCACATAGCTCCATTCTGACTTCACACACCTCCATTCTATGACTGCGCACACTTCTATTCTGACTTCACACCCCTCCATTTTGTGATTTCACATACCTCCACTCTTTGACTTCACACACCTCCATTCTATGATTTCACACACCTCCATTCTATGATTTCACACAGCTCCATTCTATGACTTCACACAACCCCTTTCTGAGTTCACACACCTCCATTCATTGACTTCACACACCTCCAATCTGACTTCACACACCTCCATTCTATGACTCCACACACCTCCATTCTGTGATTTCAAAAACCACAATTCTATGACTTCACACACCTCCATTGTGACTTCACATACCTCCACTCTCAGAGTTCACACACCTCCAATCTGACTTCACACACCTCCATTCTATGAATTCCCACAGCTCCATTCTGACTTAACACACCTCCATTCTATGACTTCGCATACCTCCTTTCTGACTTCATACACCTCCATTCTGTGACTTCACACACCTCCATTCTATGACTTCAAACACCTCCATTCTGTGACTTCACACACCTCAACTCTGTCACTTTACACACCTCCATTCTGTGACTTCTCACACCTCCATTCTGTGATTTCACACACCTCCATTCTATGACTTCACACACCTCCATTCTATGACTTCACACACCTCCATTGTGACTTCCAACATGGCCTTTCTGTGACTTCACACACCTCCCTTCTGTGACTTGCCACACCTCCATTTTATGACTTCACACACCTCCATTCTATGACTTCACACACCTCCATTCTGTAATTTCACACGCTTTCAATGTTTGACGTCACAAACCTCCATTCCATGACTTCATACACCTCCATTCTATGACTTCACACACATCCATTGTTTGACCTCACACACCTCCATTTTGACTTCACACACCTCCATTCTGTGACTTCACACACCTGCATTTGTGACTTCACACACCACAATTTTGACTTCACACACGTCCATTCTTTGACTTCACACACCTCCATTTTGACTTCACACACCTCCATTTTGTGACTTCACACACCTCCATTCTATGACTTCACACACCTCCATTCTATGACTTCACACACCTCCATTCTGTAATTTCACACGCTTCCAATGTTTACGTCACAAACCTCCATTCCATTACTTCATACACCTCCATTCTATGACTTCACACACATCCATTCTTTGACCTCACACACCTCCATTTTGACTTCACACACCTCCATTCTGTGACTTCACACACCTGCATTTGTGACTTCACACACCACAATTTTGACTTCACACACGTCCATTCTTTGACTTCACACACCTCCATTTTGACTTCACACACCTCCATTTTGTGACTTCACACACCTCCATTCTATGACTTCACACACCTCCATTCTATGACTTCACAAACCTACATTGTGACTTCAAACACCTACGTTCTACCAGTTCAAACACCTGCATTGTGACTTCACACACTTCCATTCTGTGACTTCACACACCTCCATTCTGAATTCACACACCTCCATTCTATGACTTCAAACACTTCCATTCTATGACCTCTCACACCTCCATTGTGACTTCACACATCTCCGTTTGTGACGTCACACACCTCCCTTCTGTGACTTGACACACCTCCATTCTATGACTTCACACACCTGCATTCTTTGTCTTCACACCCCTCCATTTTGACATCACACACCTCCATTCTGTGACTTCACACACCTCCATTTGTGACTTCACACACCACAATTTTGACTTCACACACCTCCATTCTTTGACTTCACACACCTCCATTTTGACTTCACACACTTCCATTCTGTGAATTCACACACCTCCATTCTGTGACTTCACACACCTCCATTGTTTGACTACACACAACTCCATTCTTTGACTTCACACACCTCCATTCCATGACATCACACACCTCCATTCTATGATTTCGCATACCTGTATTCTGACTTCACACACCTCCATCCTGTGACTTCACACACCTACATTCTCTGACTTTACACACCTCCATTCTGTGACTTCACATACCTCCATTCTCTGACTTCACACACCTCCATTCTGTGACTTCACACACCTCCATCCTGTGATTTCACACACCTCCATCTTGTGACTTCACACACCTCCATCCTGTGATTTCACACACCTCCATTCTATGACTTCACACACCTCCATTCTATGACTTCACACATCTGCATTCTGACTTCACACACCTCCATTCTATGACTTCACACCTCCATTCTCTGACTTCACACATCTCCATTCTGACTTCACACACCTCCAATCTATGCCTTCACACATCTCCCTTCTATGACTTCACACACCTCCATTCTGTAACTTCACCCACTTCCAATGTTTGACTTCACAAACCTCCATTCCATGACTTCATACACATCCATTCTATGACTTCACACAACTCCTTTCTTTGACTTCACAAAATTCCATTTTGATTTCACACAAATCCATTCCGTGACTTCACACACCTCCATTTGTGACTTCACACATCACAATTTTGACTTCACACACCTCCATTCTGTGACTTCACACACCTCCATTCTGAGTTAACACACCTCCATTTGTGACTTCACACACCTCCATTCTGACTTCACACACCTCCATTCTATGACTTCACACACTTCCATTCCATGACTTCACACACCTCCATTCTGTGACTTCACATACCTCCACTCTGAGTTCACACACCTCCATTCTGTATCTTCACACACCACCATTCTGTGACTTCACACACCTCGTTATATGACTTCACACACCTCCATTCTGTGACCTCACACACCTCAAATCTGAGTTCACACCCCTCCATAGTGTGACTTCACACACCTCCATTCTGTGACTTCACACACCCCCATTCTATGACTTCACACACCTCCATTCTATGACTTCACACAACTCCATTCTATACCTTTACACACCTCCATTCTGTGACTTCACACACCTCCATTCTATAACATCACACACCTCCATTCTGTGACTTCACACACCTCCATTCTATGACTTCACACACCTCCATTCTATAAGTTCACACACCTGCATTGTGACTTCACCCACCTCCATTCTGACTTCACACACCTCAATTCTGTGACTTCACACACCTCCATTCTATGATTTCATACACCTCCATTCTATGACTTCACAGACCTCCATTCTATGACTTCACACACCTCCTTTCTGAGTTCACACACATCCATTCTGTGACTTCACACACCTCCATTGTGACTTCATACACCTACATTCTATGAGTTCGCACACCTCCATTCTGACTTCACACACTTCCATTGTATGACTTCACACAGCTCCATTCTGACTTCACACACCTCCATTGTATGTCTTAGCACACCTGTATTCTGACTTCACACAACTGCATTCTGTGACTTCACACACCTCCATTCTATGACTTCACACACCTCCATTCTGTGACTTCACACACCTCCACTCTGTGACTTTACACACCTCCATTCTGTGACTTCACACACCTCCATTCAGTGATTTCACACACAATCCATTCTATGACTTCACAAACCTCCATTCTTTGATTTCACACACCTCCATTGTAAGACTTCACACACCTCCATTGTGACTTCATACAACTCTATTCTATGAATTCACACACCTCCTTTCTCTGACTTCACACACCTCCATACTATGAATTCCACACACCTTCAATCTATGACTTCACAACCTCCATTCTATGACTTCACACACTTCCAATCTATGACTTCACAAACCTCCATTCTATCACTTCACAAACCTGCAATTTGAATTCACACACCTCCATTATCAGACTTTACACACCTCCATTCTATGACTTCACACACCTCCATTCTGTAACTTCACACGCTTCCAATGTTTGACTTCACAAACCTTCATTCCATGACTTCATACACCTCCATTCTATGACTTCACACACATCCATTCTTTGACCTCACACACCTCCATTTTGACTTCACACACCTCCATTCTGTGACTTTTCACACCTGCATTTGTGACTTCACACACACAATTTTGACTTCACACACGATCATTCTTTGATTTCACACACCTCCATTTTGACTTCACACACTTCCATTCTGTGACTTCACATACCTCCATTCTGTGACTTCACACACCTACATTGTTTGACTTCACACACCTCCATTTTGACTTCACACACCTCCATTCTATGACTTCACACACCTTCATTCTTACTTCAGAAACATCCATTCTATGACTTCACAAACCTCCCTTCTTTGAATTCACACACCTCCATTCTGGGTTCACACACCTCATTTCTGTGACTTCACACACCTCCATTCTATGACTTCACACTCCTCCATTCTATGAGTTCACACACCTCCATTCTGTGACTTCACACACCTCCATTCTATGACTTCACACACCTCCATTGTGACTTCACACATCGCCGTTCTGTGACTTCACACACCTCCCTTCTGTGACAGGACACACCTCCATTTTATGACTTCACACACCTCCATTCTATGACTTCACACACCTCCATTCTGTAATTTCACACGCTTCCAATATTGGACGTCACAAACCTCCATTCCATGACTTCATACACCTCCATTCTATGACTTCACACACATCCATTCTTTGACCACACACACCACCATTTTGACTTCACACACCTCCATTCTGTGACTTCACACACCTGCATTTGTGACTTCACACACCACAATTGTGACTTCACACACGTCCATTCTTTGACTTCACACACTTCCATTCTATGACTTAATACACCTCCATTCTATTACTTCACACACCTATATTGTGACTTCAAACACCTACATTCTATCAGTTCACACACCTGCATTGTGACTTCACACACCTCCATTCTGTGACTTCACACACCTCCATTCTGAATTCACACACCTCCTTTCTGACTTCACACACCTCAATTCTGTGACTTCACACACCTCCATTCTATGATTTCCCACACCTCCATTCTTTGACTTCACACACCTCCATTCTATGACTTCACATACCTCCTTTCTGAGTTCACACACCTCCATTCATTGACTTCACACACCTCCAATCTGACTTCACACACCTCCATTCTATGTCTCCACACACCTCCATTCTGTGATTTCAAAAACCACAATTCTATGACTTCACATACCTCCATTGTGACTTCACATACCTCCATTCTAAGGGTTCACACACCTCCAATCTGACTTCACACACCTCCATTGTATGAATTCCCACAGCTCCATTCTGACTTAACACATCTCCATTCCACGACTTCGCATACCTCTATTCTGACTTCATACACCTCCATTCTGTGACTTCACACACCTCCATTCTATGACTTCAAACACCTGCATTCTGTGACTTCACACACCTCAACTCTGTCACTTTGCACACCTCCATTCTGTGACTTCTCACACCTCCATTCTGTGATTTCACACACCTCCATTCTATGACTTCACACACCTCCGTTCTTTGACTTAACACACCTCCATTCTATGAGTTCACGCACCTCCATTGTGACTTCACACATCGCCGTTCTGTGACTTCACACACCTCCCTTCTGTGACTTGACACACCTCCATTTTGTGACTTCACACACCTCAGTTCTATGACTTCACACACCTCCATTCTATGACTTCACACACCTACATTGTGACTTCACACACCTACGTTCTATCAGTTCACACAACTGCATTGTGACTTCACACACCTCCATTCTATGACTTCACACACCTCCTTTCTGAATTCACACACCTCCATTCTGACTTCACACACCTAAATTCTATGATTTCCCACACCTCCATTCTTTGTCTTCACACACCTCCATTCTATGACTTCACACACCTCCATTCTGTGACTTCAAAAACCACCATTCTATGACTTCACACATCTCCATTGTGACTTCACACACCTCCATTCTATCAGTTCACATAGCTCCATTCTGACTTCACACACCTCCATTCTATGACTTCGCACACCTCTATTCTGACTTCACACCCCTCCATTCTGTGATTTCACATATCTCCACTCTTTGACTTCACACACCTCCATTCTATGATTTCACACACCTCCATTCTATGATTTCACACAGCTCCATTCTATGACTTCACACAACGCCTTTCTGAGTTCACACACCTCCATTCATTGACGTCACACACCTCCAATCTGACTTCACACACCTCCATTCTATGACTCCACACACCTCCATTCTGTGATTTCAAAAACCACAATTCTATGACTTCACACACCACCATTGTGACTTCACACACCTCCATTCTATGAATTCCCACACCTCCATTCTGACTTAACACACCTCCATTCTATGACTTCGCATACCTCTATGCTGACTTCATACACCTCCATTCTGTGACTTCACACACCTCCATTCTATGACTTCAAACACCTCCGTTCTGTGACTTCACACACCTCAACTCTGTCACTTTGCACACCTCCATTCTGTGACTTCTCACACCTCCATTCTGTGATTTCACACACCTCCATTCTATGACTTCACACACCTCCGTTCCTTGACTTAACACACCTCCATTCTATGAGTTCACGCACCTCCATTGTGACTTCACACATCGCCGTTCTGTGACTTCACACACCTCCCTTCTGTGACTTGACACACCTCCATTTTGTGACTTCACACACCTCCATTCCATGACTTCAAACACCTCCATTCTGTGACTTCACACACCTCAACTCTGTCACTTTACAAACCTCCATTCTATGACTTCGCACACCTCTATTCTGACTTCACACAACTGCATTCTCTGACTTCACACACCTGCATTCTATGACTTCCCACACCTCCATTCTGTGACTTCACACACCTCCACTCTGTGAATTTACACACCTCCATTCTGTGACTTCACACACCTCCATTCTGTGATTTCACACACAATCCATTCTATGACTTCACAAACCTCCATTCTTTGATTTCACACACCTTCATTCTATGACTTCACACACCTCCATTGTGACTTCATACAACTCCATTCTGTGAATTCACACACCTCCTTTCTGTGACTTCACACACCTCCATACTATGACTTCCACACACCTTCAATCTATGACTTCACAACCTCCATTCTATGACTTCACAGACTTCCAATCTATGACTTCACAAACCTCCATTCTATGACTTCACACACCTGCAATCTCACTTCACACACCTCCATTCTCTGACTTCACACACCTCCATTTTATGACTTCACACACCTCCATTCTGTAACTTCTCACGCTTCCAATATTTGACGTTACAAACCTCCATTCCATGACTTCATACACCACCATTCTATGACTTCACACACATCCATTCTTTGACCTCACACACCTCCATTTTGACTTCACACACCTCCATTCTGTGACTTCACACACTTGCATTGGTGACTTCACACACCACAATTTTGATTTCACACACGTCCATTCTTTGACTTCACACACCTCCATTTTGACTTCACACACCTCCATTTTGTGACTTCACACACCTCAATTCTATGACTTCACACACCTCCATTCTATGACTTCACACACCTACATTGTGACTTCACACACCTACGTTCTATCAGTTCACACAACTGCATTGTGACTTCACACACCTCCATTCTATGACTTCACACACCTACTTTCTGAATTCACACACCTCCATTCTGACTTCACACACCTAAATTCTATGATTTCCCACACCTCCATTCTTTGTCTTCACACACCTCCATTCTATGACTTCACATACCTCCTTTCTGAGTTGACACACCTCCATTCTGTGACTTCACATACCTCCAGTCTGACTTCACACACCTCCATTCTATGACTTCACACACCTCCATTCTGTGACTTCAAAAACCACCATTCTATGACTTCACACATCTCCATTGTGACTTCACACACCTCCATTCTATCAGTTCACATAGCTCCATTCTGACTTCACACACCTCCATTCTATGACTTCGCACACCTCTATTCTGACTTCACACCCCTCCATTCTGTGATTTCACATACCTCCACTCTTTGACTTCACACACCTCCATTCTATGATTTCACACACCTCCATTCTATGATTTCACACAGCTCCATTCTATGACTTCACACAACGCCTTTCTGAGTTCACACACCTCCATTCATTGACGTCACACACCTCCAATCTGACTTCACACACCTCCATTCTATGACTCCACACACCTCCATTCTGTGATTTCAAAAACCACAATTCTATGACTTCACACACCACCATTGTGACTTCACACACCTCCATTCTATGAATTCCCACACCTCCATTCTGACTTAACACACCTCCATTCTATGACTTCGCATACCTCTATGCTGACTTCATACACCTCCATTCTGTGACTTCACACACCTCCATTCTATGACTTCAAACACCTCCGTTCTGTGACTTCACACACCTCAACTCTGTCACTTTGCACACCTCCATTCTGTGACTTCTCACACCTCCATTCTGTGATTTCACACACCTCCATTCTATGACTTCACACACCTCCGTTCCTTGACTTAACACACCTCCATTCTATGAGTTCACGCACCTCCATTGTGACTTCACACATCGCCGTTCTGTGACTTCACACACCTCCCTTCTGTGACTTGACACACCTCCATTTTGTGACTTCACACACCTCCATTCCATGACTTCAAACACCTCCATTCTGTGACTTCACACACCTCAACTCTGTCACTTTACAAACCTCCATTCTATGACTTCGCACACCTCTATTCTGACTTCACACAACTGCATTCTCTGACTTCACACACCTGCATTCTATGACTTCCCACACCTCCATTCTGTGACTTCACACACCTCCACTCTGTGAATTTACACACCTCCATTCTGTGACTTCACACACCTCCATTCTGTGATTTCACACACAATCCATTCTATGACTTCACAAACCTCCATTCTTTGATTTCACACACCTTCATTCTATGACTTCACACACCTCCATTGTGACTTCATACAACTCCATTCTGTGAATTCACACACCTCCTTTCTGTGACTTCACACACCTCCATACTATGACTTCCACACACCTTCAATCTATGACTTCACAACCTCCATTCTATGACTTCACAGACTTCCAATCTATGACTTCACAAACCTCCATTCTATGACTTCACACACCTGCAATCTCACTTCACACACCTCCATTCTCTGACTTCACACACCTCCATTTTATGACTTCACACACCTCCATTCTGTAACTTCTCACGCTTCCAATATTTGACGTTACAAACCTCCATTCCATGACTTCATACACCACCATTCTATGACTTCACACACATCCATTCTTTGACCTCACACACCTCCATTTTGACTTCACACACCTCCATTCTGTGACTTCACACACTTGCATTGGTGACTTCACACACCACAATTTTGATTTCACACACGTCCATTCTTTGACTTCACACACCTCCATTTTGACTTCACACACCTCCATTTTGTGACTTCACACACCTCAATTCTATGACTTCACACACCTCCATTCTATGACTTCACACACCTACATTGTGACTTCACACACCTACGTTCTATCAGTTCACACAACTGCATTGTGACTTCACACACCTCCATTCTATGACTTCACACACCTACTTTCTGAATTCACACACCTCCATTCTGACTTCACACACCTAAATTCTATGATTTCCCACACCTCCATTCTTTGTCTTCACACACCTCCATTCTATGACTTCACATACCTCCTTTCTGAGTTGACACACCTCCATTCTGTGACTTCACATACCTCCAGTCTGACTTCACACACCTCCATTCTATGACTTCACACACCTCCATTCTGTGACTTCAAAAACCACCATTCTATGACTTCACACATCTCCATTGTGACTTCACACACCTCCATTCTATCAGTTCACATAGCTCCATTCTGACTTCACACACCTCCATTCTATGACTTCGCACACCTCTATTCTGACTTCACACCCCTCCATTCTGTGATTTCACATACCTCCACTCTTTGACTTCACACACCTCCATTCTATGATTTCACACACCTCCATTCTATGATTTCACACAGCTCCATTCTATGACTTCACACAACGCCTTTCTGAGTTCACACACCTCCATTCATTGACGTCACACACCTCCAATCTGACTTCACACACCTCCATTCTATGACTCCACACACCTCCATTCTGTGATTTCAAAAACCACAATTCTATGACTTCACACACCACCATTGTGACTTCACACACCTCCATTCTATGAATTCCCACAGCTCCATTCTGACTTAACACACCTCCATTCTATGACTTCGCATACCTCTATGCTGACTTCATACACCTCCATTCTGTGACTTCACACACCTCCATTCTATGACTTCAAACACCTCCGTTCTGTGACTTCACACACCTCAACTCTGTCACTTTACACACCTCCATTCTGTGACTTCTCACACCTCCATTCTGTGATTTCACACACCTCCATTCTATGACTTCACACACCTCCATTCTTTGACTTCACACACCTCCATTCTATGACTTCACACACCTCCATTGTGACTTCACCCATCGCCTTTCTGTGACTTCACATACCTCCCTTCTCTGACTTGACTCACCTCCATTTTATGACTTCACACACCTCCATTCTATGACTTCACACACCTCCATTCTGTAATTTCACACGCTTCCAATGGTTGACGTCACAAACCTCCATTCCATGACTTCATACACCTCCATTCTATGACTTCACACACATTCATTCTTTGACCTCACACACCACCATTTTGACTTCACACACCTCCATTCTGTGACTTCACACACCTGCATTTGTGACTTCACACACCACAATTGTGACTTCACACACGTCCATTCTTTGACTTCACACACCTCCATTCTATGACTTCACACACCTCCATTCTATTACTTCACACACCTATATTGTCACTTCAAACACCTACATTCTATCAGTTCACACACCTGCATTGTGACTTCACACACCTCCATTCTGTGACTTCACACACCTCCATTCTGAATTCACACACCTCCATTCTGACTTCACACACCTCAATTCTGTGACTTCACACACCTCCATTCTATGATTTCCCACACCTCCATTCTTTGACTTCACACACCTCCATTCTATGACTTCACATACCTCCTTTCTGAGTTCACACACCTCCATTCATTGACTTCACACACCTCCAATCTGACTTCACACAACTCCATTCTATGTCTCCACACACCTCCATTCTGTGATTTCAAAAACCACAATTCTATGACTTCACATACCTCCATTGTGACTTCACATACCTCCATTCTAAGAGTTCACACAACTCCAATCTGACTTCACTCACCTCCATTGTATGAATTCCCACAGCTCCATTCTGACTTAACACACCTCCATTCTATGACTTCGCATACCTCTATGCTGACTTCATACACCTCCATTCTGTAACTTCACAGACCTCCATTCTATGACTTCAAACATCTCCGTTCTGTGACTTCACACACCTCAACTCTGTCACTTTACACACCTCCATTCTGTGACTTCTCACACCTCCATTGTGTGATTTCACACACCTCCATTCTATGACTTCACACACCTCCATTCTTTGACTTCACACACCTCCATTCTGTGACTTCACACACCTCCATTGTGACTTCACGCATCGCCTTTCTGTGACTTCACACACCTCCCTTCTCTGACTTGACACACCTCCATTTTATGACTTCACACACCTCCATTCTATGACTTCACACACCTCCATTCTGTAATTTCACACGCTTCCAATGTTTGACGTCACAAACCTCCATTCCATGACTTCATACACCTCCATTCTATGACTTCACACACATCCATTCTTTGACCTCACACACCTCCATTTTGACTTCACACACCTCCATTCTGTGACTTCACACACCTGCATTTGTGACTTCACACACCACAATTGTGACTTCACACACGTCCATTCTTTGACTTCACACACCTCCATTTTGACTTCACACACCTCCATTTTGTGACGTCACACACCTCCATTCTATGACTTCACACACCTCCATTCTATGACTTCACACACCTACATTGTGACTTCAAACACCTACGTTCTATCAGTTCACACACCTGCATTGTGACTTCACACACTTCCATTCTGTGACTTCACACACCTCCATTTTGAATTCACACACCTCCATTCTATGACTTCACACACCTCCATTCTATGACTTCACACACCTCCATTCTGTAATTTCACACACTTCCAATGTTTGACTTCACAAACCTCCATTCTTTGACTTCACACACCTCCATTCTATGACCTCTCACACCTCCATTGTGACTTCACACATCTCCGTTCTGTGACTTCACACACCTCCCTTCTGTGACTTGACACACCTCCATTCTTTGACTTCACACACCTCCATTCTTTGACTTCACACACCCCCATTTTGACATCACACACCTCCATTTTGTGACTTCACACACTTCCACTCTGTGACTTTACACACCTCCATTCTGTGTCTTCACACACCTCCATTCTATGACTTCACAAACCTCCATTCTTTGATTTCACACACCTCCATTCTTTGACTTCACACACCTCCATTCTTTGACTTCACACACCTCCATTTTGCCTTCACACACTTCCATTCTGTGAATTCACACACCTCCATTCCATGACATCACACACCTCCATTCTATGAGCTCACATACCTCCGTTCTATGAGTTTACACACCTCAATTTTGACTTCACACACCTCCATTCAATGACTTCACACACCTTCATTCTTACTTCAGAAACATCCATTCTATGACTTCACACACCTCCATTCTGTGACTTCAAAAACCACCATTCTATGACTTCACACCCCTCCATTTTGACTTCACACACCTCCATTCTATGACTTCGCACACCTCTATTCTGACTTCACACACCTCCAACCTGTGACTTCACGCACCTCCATTCTCTGACTTCACACACCTCCATTCTGTGACTTCACACACCTCCACTCTGTGACTTTACACACCTCCATTCTGTGTCTTCACACACCTCCATCCTGTGATTTCACACACCTCCATTTTATGACTTCACACACCTCCATTCTATGACTTCACACACCTCCATTCTATGACTTTACACACTTTTATTCTGTGACTAGACACACCTCCATTGTATGACTTCACACACCTCCATTCTATGACTTCACACATCTGCATTCTGACTTCACACACCTCCATTCTATGACTTCACACCTCCATTCTCTGACTTCCTACATCTCCATTCTGACTTCACACACCTCCAATCGATGACTTCACACATCTCCCCTCTATGACTTCACACACCTCCATTTTGTAACTTCACACACTTCCAATGTTTGACTTCACAAACCTCCATTCCATGACTTCATACACATCCATTCTATGAATTCCCACAGATCCATTCTGACTTAACACATCTCCATTCGACGACTTCGCATACCTCTATTCTGACTTCATACACCTCCATTCTGTGACTTCACACACCTCCATTCTATGACTTCAAACACCTCCATTCTGTGACTTCACACACCTCAACTCTGTCACTTTACACACCTCCATTCTGTGACTTCTCACACCTCCATTCTGTGATTTCACACACCTCCATTCTATGACTTCCCACACTTCCATTCTTTGACTTCACTAACCTCCATTTTGTGACTTCACACACCTCCATTGTGACTTCACACATCTCCGTTCTGTGACTTCACACACCTCCCTTCTGTGACTTGACACACCTCCATTCTATGACTTCACACACCTCCATTCTATGACTTCACACACCTCCATTCTGTAATTTCACACACTTCCAATGTTTGACTTCACAAACCTCCATTCTTTGACTTCACACACCTCCATTCTATGACCTCTCACACCTCCATTGTGACTTCACACATCTCCGTTCTGTGACTTCACACACCTCCCTTCTGTGACTTGACACACCTCCATTCTTTGACTTCACACACCTCCATTTTGACGTCACACACCTCCATTCTGTGACTTCACACACCTCCATTTGTGACTTCACACACCACAATTTTGACTTCACACAGCTCCAATCTATGCCTTCACACATCTCCCTTCTATGACTTCACACACCTCCATTCTGTAACTTCACACACTTCCAATGTTTGACTTCACAAACCTCCATTCCATGACTTCATACACATCCATTCTATGACTTCACACAACTCCTTTCTTTGACTTCACAAAATTCCATTTTGATTTCACACACCTCCACTCTGTGACTTCACACACCTTCATTTGTGACTTCACACATCACATTTTGACTTCACACACCTCCATTCTGTGACTTCACACACCTCCATTCTGAGTTAACACACCTCCATTTGTGACTTCACACACCTCCATTCTGACTTCACACACCTCCATTCTATGACTTCACACACTTCCATTCTATGACTTCACACACCTCCATTCTGTGACTTCACACACCTCCACTCTGAGTTCACACACCTCCATTCTGTGTCTTCACACTCCTCCATTCTGTGACTTCACACACCTCGTTATATGACTTCACACACCTCCATTCTGTGACCTCACACACCTCAAATCTGAGTTCACACCCCTCCATAGTGTGACTTCACACACCTCCATTCTGTGACGTCACACACCCCAATTCTATGTCTTCACACACCTCCATTCTATGACTTCACACACCTCCATTCTATGCCTTTACACACCTCCATTCTGTGACTTCACACACCTCCATTCTATGACATCACACACCTCCATTCTGTGACTTCACACACCTCCATTCTATGACTTCACACACCTCCATTCTATGACTTCAGAAACCTACATTGTGACTTCACACACCTCCATTCTATGAGTTCACACACCTGCATTGTGACTTCACACACCTCCATTCTCTGACTTCACACACCTACATTCTGACTTCACACACCTCCATTCTGACTTCACACACCTCAATTCTGTGACTTCACACACCTCCATTCTATGATTTCACACACCTCCATTCTATGACTTCACAGACCCCCATTCTATGACTTCACACACCTCCTTTCTGAGTTCACACTCATCCATTCTGTGACTTCACACACCTCCATTGTGACTTCATACACCTCCATTCTATGAGTTCACACACCTCCATTCTGACTTCACACACTTCCATTCTATGACTTCACACAGCTCCATTCTGTGACTTCACACACCTCCACTCTGAGTTCACACACCTCCATTCTGTGTCTTCACACACCACTATTCTGTGACTTCACACACCTCGTTATATGACTTCACACACCTCCATTCTGTGACCTCACACACCTCAATTCTGACTTCACACACCTCAATTCTGTGACTTCACACACCTCCATTCTATGATTTCACACACCTCCATTCTATGACTTCACAGACCTCCATTCTATGACTTCACACACCTCCTTTCTGAGTTCACACACATCCATTCTGTGACTTCACACACCTCCATTGTGACTTCATACACCACCATTCTATGAGTTCACACACCTCCATTCTGACTTCACACACTTCCATTCTATGACTTCACACAGCTCCATTTTGACTGCATTCTATGACTTCGCACACCTCTATTCTGACTTCACACAACTGCATTCTGTGACTTCACACACCTCCATTCTATGACTTCACACACCTCCATTCTGTGACTTCACACACCTCCACTCTGTCACTTTACACACCTCCATTCTGTGACTTCACACACCTCCATTCTGTGATTGCACACACAATCCATTCTATGACTTCACAAACCTCCATTCTTTGATTTCACACACCTCCTTTCTGTGACTTCACACACCTCCATACTATGAATTCCATACACATTCAATCTATATCTTCACAACCTCCATTCTATGACTTCACACACTTCCAATCTATGACTTCACAAACCTCCATTCTATGACTTCACAAACCTGCAATCTGACTTCACAAACCTCCATTATCTGACTTCACACACCTCCATTCTATGACTTCACACACCTCCATTCTGTAACTTCACACGCTTCCAATGTTTGACTTCACAAACCTCCATTCCATGACTTCATACACCTCCAATCTATGACTTCACACACATCCATTCTTTGACCTCACACACCTCCATTTTGACTTCACACACCTCCGTTCTGTGACTTCACACACCTGCATTTGTGACTTCACACACCACAATTTTGACTTCACACAGGTCCATTCTTTGCCTTCACACACCTCCATTTTGACTTCACACACTTCCATTCTGTGACTTCACACACCTCCATTCTGTGACTTCACACACCTACATTGTTTGACTTCACACACCTCCATTTTGACTTCACACACCTCCATTCTATGACTTCACACACCTTCATTCTTACTTCAGAAACATCCATGCTATGACTTCACAAACCTCCCTTCTGTGAATTCACACACCTACATTCTGGGTTCACACACCTCCATTCTGTGACTTCACACACTTCCATTCTATGACTTCAGACCCCTCCATCTGTGACTTCACACACCTCCATTCTATGACTTCACACTCCTCCATTCTATGAGTTCACACACCTCCATTCTGTGACTTCACACACCTCCATTCTATGACTTCACACACCTCCATTCTGACTTCACACACTGCCATTTTGACTTCAAAGACCTCATTTCTGTGACTTCACACACCTCCATTCTATGATTTCACACCCCTCCATTCTATGACTTCACACACCTCCATTCTATGACTTCACACACCTCCATTCTATGACTTCACACACCTGCTTTCTGAGTTGACACACTTCCATTCTGTGACTTCACACACCTCCAATCTGACCTCACACACCTCCATTCTATGACTTCACACACCTCCATTCTTTGCCTTCACTCACCTCCATTCTGTGACTTCACTCACCTCCATTGTGAGTTCACACACCTCCATTCTGTGACTTCACACACCTTGATTCTCTGACTTCACATAACTCCATTCTACGATTTCACACACCTCCATTCTGTGACTTCACACATCTCCGTTCTATGATTTCACACACCTCCATTCTGTGACTTCACACACCTCCATTCTGAGTTCAGACACCTCCATTCTGTGACTTCACATACCTCCAATATATGACTTCACACACCTCCATTTTGTGACTTTGCACAACTCCATTCTATGACTTCACACACCTCCATTCTATGACTTCACACACCTACATTGTGACTTCACACACACCTCCATTCTGTGACTTCACACACCTCCAATATATGACTTCACACACCTCCATTTTGTGACTTCACACACCTCCATTCTATGACTTCACACACCTCCATTCTATGACTTCACACACCTGCATTGTGACTTCACACACCTCCATTCTCTGACTTCACACACCTCCATTCTGAATTAACACATCTCCATTCTGACTTCACACACCTCAATTCTGTGACTTCACACACCTCCATTCTATGAATTCACATACCTCATTTCTGAGTTGACACACCTCCATTCTGTGACTTCACATACCTCCAATCTGACTTCACACACCTCCATTCTATGACTTCACACACCTCCATTCTGTGACTTCAAAAACCACCATTCTATGACTTCACACATCTCCATTGTGACTTCACACACCTCCATTCTATGAGTTCACACAGCTCCATTCTGACTTCACACACCTCCATTCTATGACTTCGTACACCTCTATTCTGACTTCACACCCCTCCATTCTGTGACTTCATATACCTCCATTCTTTGACTTCACACCCCTCCATTCTGTGACTTCACATACCTCCATTCTTTGACTTCACACCCCTCCATTCTGTGCCTTCACACACCTCCAGTCTGTGACTTTATACACCTCCATTCTGTGACTTCACACACCTCCCTTCTGTGACATCACACACCTCCATTCTATGACTTCACAAACCTCCATTCTAAGACTTCACACACCTCCATTCTATGACTTCACACACTTCCATTGTTTGACATCATACACCTCCATTTTTTGACTTCACACACCTCCGTTCCATGAATTCACCCACATCCATTCTATGAGTTCACACACCTCCTTTCTATGAGTTCACACACCTTCATTCTTACTTCATCAACATCCATTCTATGACTTCAGACACCTCCATTCTATGACTTCACACACCTTCATTCTTACTTCAGCAACATACATTCTATGACTTCACACACCTCCATTCTATGACTTCACAAACCTCCATTCTGTGACTTCACACACCTCCATTCTGGGTTCACACACCTCCATTCTGTGACTTCACACACCTCTATTCTGACTTCACACACCTCCATTCTATGACTTCACACACTTCCATTCTCTGACTTCACACACTTCCATTCTATGACTTCACACACCTCCATTCTGTGACTTCACACACCTCTTCACTGAGTTTACACACCTCCATTCTGTGTCTTCACACACCTCCATTCTGTGACTTCACACACCTACTTCTATGACTTCACACACCTCCATTCTGTGACTTCACACATCTCCATTGTGACTTCACACACCTCCATTCTATCAGTTCACATAGCTCCATTCTGACTTCACACACCTCCATTCTATGACTTCGCACACCTCTATTCTGACTTCACACCCCTCCATTCTGTGATTTCACATACCTCCACTCTTTGACTTCACACACCTCCATTCTATGATTTCACACACCTCCATTCTATGATTTCACACAGCTCCATTCTATGACTTCACACAACGCCTTTCTGAGTTCACACACCTCCATTCATTGACGTCACACACCTCCAATCTGACTTCACACACCTCCATTCTATGACTCCACACACCTCCATTCTGTGATTTCAAAAACCACAATTCTATGACTTCACACACCACCATTGTGACTTCACACACCTCCATTCTATGAATTCCCACAGCTCCATTCTGACTTAACACACCTCCATTCTATGACTTCGCATACCTCTATGCTGACTTCATACACCTCCATTCTGTGACTTCACACACCTCCATTCTATGACTTCAAACACCTCCGTTCTGTGACTTCACACACCTCAACTCTGTCACTTTACACACCTCCATTCTGTGACTTCTCACACCTCCATTCTGTGATTTCACACACCTCCATTCTATGACTTCACACACCTCCATTCTTTGACTTCACACACCTCCATTCTATGACTTCACACACCTCCATTGTGACTTCACCCATCGCCTTTCTGTGACTTCACATACCTCCCTTCTCTGACTTGACTCACCTCCATTTTATGACTTCACACACCTCCATTCTATGACTTCACACACCTCCATTCTGTAATTTCACACGCTTCCAATGGTTGACGTCACAAACCTCCATTCCATGACTTCATACACCTCCATTCTATGACTTCACACACATTCATTCTTTGACCTCACACACCACCATTTTGACTTCACACACCTCCATTCTATGAGTTCACACACCTGCATTGTGACTTCACACACCTCCATTCTCTGACTTCACACACCTACATTCTGACTTCACACACCTCCATTCTGACTTCACACACCTCAATTC
The DNA here is from genome assembly GCA_024803745.1 of Megascapheus bottae. Taxonomy (NCBI): domain Eukaryota; kingdom Metazoa; phylum Chordata; class Mammalia; order Rodentia; family Geomyidae; genus Megascapheus; species Megascapheus bottae. The sequence continues at coordinate 458,299 of JANJXV010000292.1, forward strand.
TGTGACTTCACACACCTCCATTCTATGATTTCACACACCTCCATTCTATGACTTCACAGACCCCCATTCTATGACTTCACACACCTCCTTTCTGAGTTCACACTCATCCATTCTGTGACTTCACACACCTCCATTGTGACTTCATACACCTCCATTCTATGAGTTCACACACCTCCATTCTGACTTCACACACTTCCATTCTATGACTTCACACAGCTCCATTCTGTGACTTCACACACCTCCACTCTGAGTTCACACACCTCCATTCTGTGTCTTCACACACCACTATTCTGTGACTTCACACACCTCGTTATATGACTTCACACACCTCCATTCTGTGACCTCACACACCTCAATTCTGACTTCACACACCTCAATTCTGTGACTTCACACACCTCCATTCTATGATTTCACACACCTCCATTCTATGACTTCACAGACCTCCATTCTATGACTTCACACACCTCCTTTCTGAGTTCACACACATCCATTCTGTGACTTCACACACCTCCATTGTGACTTCATACACCACCATTCTATGAGTTCACACACCTCCATTCTGACTTCACACACTTCCATTCTATGACTTCACACAGCTCCATTTTGACTGCATTCTATGACTTCGCACACCTCTATTCTGACTTCACACAACTGCATTCTGTGACTTCACACACCTCCATTCTATGACTTCACACACCTCCATTCTGTGACTTCACACACCTCCACTCTGTCACTTTACACACCTCCATTCTGTGACTTCACACACCTCCATTCTGTGATTGCACACACAATCCATTCTATGACTTCACAAACCTCCATTCTTTGATTTCACACACCTCCTTTCTGTGACTTCACACACCTCCATACTATGAATTCCATACACATTCAATCTATATCTTCACAACCTCCATTCTATGACTTCACACACTTCCAATCTATGACTTCACAAACCTCCATTCTATGACTTCACAAACCTGCAATCTGACTTCACAAACCTCCATTATCTGACTTCACACACCTCCATTCTATGACTTCACACACCTCCATTCTGTAACTTCACACGCTTCCAATGTTTGACTTCACAAACCTCCATTCCATGACTTCATACACCTCCAATCTATGACTTCACACACATCCATTCTTTGACCTCACACACCTCCATTTTGACTTCACACACCTCCGTTCTGTGACTTCACACACCTGCATTTGTGACTTCACACACCACAATTTTGACTTCACACAGGTCCATTCTTTGCCTTCACACACCTCCATTTTGACTTCACACACTTCCATTCTGTGACTTCACACACCTCCATTCTGTGACTTCACACACCTACATTGTTTGACTTCACACACCTCCATTTTGACTTCACACACCTCCATTCTATGACTTCACACACCTTCATTCTTACTTCAGAAACATCCATGCTATGACTTCACAAACCTCCCTTCTGTGAATTCACACACCTACATTCTGGGTTCACACACCTCCATTCTGTGACTTCACACACTTCCATTCTATGACTTCAGACCCCTCCATCTGTGACTTCACACACCTCCATTCTATGACTTCACACTCCTCCATTCTATGAGTTCACACACCTCCATTCTGTGACTTCACACACCTCCATTCTATGACTTCACACACCTCCATTCTGACTTCACACACTGCCATTTTGACTTCAAAGACCTCATTTCTGTGACTTCACACACCTCCATTCTATGATTTCACACACCTCCATTCTATGACTTCACACACCTCCATTCTATGACTTCACACACCTCCATTCTATGACTTCACACACCTGCTTTCTGAGTTGACACACTTCCATTCTGTGACTTCACACACCTCCAATCTGACCTCACACACCTCCATTCTATGACTTCACACACCTCCATTCTTTGCCTTCACTCACCTCCATTCTGTGACTTCACTCACCTCCATTGTGAGTTCACACACCTCCATTCTGTGACTTCACACACCTTGATTCTCTGACTTCACATAACTCCATTCTACGATTTCACACACCTCCATTCTGTGACTTCACACATCTCCGTTCTATGATTTCACACACCTCCATTCTGTGACTTCACACACCTCCATTCTGAGTTCAGACACCTCCATTCTGTGACTTCACATACCTCCAATATATGACTTCACACACCTCCATTTTGTGACTTTGCACAACTCCATTCTATGACTTCACACACCTCCATTCTATGACTTCACACACCTACATTGTGACTTCACACACACCTCCATTCTGTGACTTCACACACCTCCAATATATGACTTCACACACCTCCATTTTGTGACTTCACACACCTCCATTCTATGACTTCACACACCTCCATTCTATGACTTCACACACCTGCATTGTGACTTCACACACCTCCATTCTCTGACTTCACACACCTCCATTCTGAATTAACACATCTCCATTCTGACTTCACACACCTCAATTCTGTGACTTCACACACCTCCATTCTATGAATTCACATACCTCATTTCTGAGTTGACACACCTCCATTCTGTGACTTCACATACCTCCAATCTGACTTCACACACCTCCATTCTATGACTTCACACACCTCCATTCTGTGACTTCAAAAACCACCATTCTATGACTTCACACATCTCCATTGTGACTTCACACACCTCCATTCTATGAGTTCACACAGCTCCATTCTGACTTCACACACCTCCATTCTATGACTTCGTACACCTCTATTCTGACTTCACACCCCTCCATTCTGTGACTTCATATACCTCCATTCTTTGACTTCACACCCCTCCATTCTGTGACTTCACATACCTCCATTCTTTGACTTCACACCCCTCCATTCTGTGCCTTCACACACCTCCAGTCTGTGACTTTATACACCTCCATTCTGTGACTTCACACACCTCCCTTCTGTGACATCACACACCTCCATTCTATGACTTCACAAACCTCCATTCTAAGACTTCACACACCTCCATTCTATGACTTCACACACTTCCATTGTTTGACATCATACACCTCCATTTTTTGACTTCACACACCTCCGTTCCATGAATTCACCCACATCCATTCTATGAGTTCACACACCTCCTTTCTATGAGTTCACACACCTTCATTCTTACTTCATCAACATCCATTCTATGACTTCAGACACCTCCATTCTATGACTTCACACACCTTCATTCTTACTTCAGCAACATACATTCTATGACTTCACACACCTCCATTCTATGACTTCACAAACCTCCATTCTGTGACTTCACACACCTCCATTCTGGGTTCACACACCTCCATTCTGTGACTTCACACACCTCTATTCTGACTTCACACACCTCCATTCTATGACTTCACACACTTCCATTCTCTGACTTCACACACTTCCATTCTATGACTTCACACACCTCCATTCTGTGACTTCACACACCTCTTCACTGAGTTTACACACCTCCATTCTGTGTCTTCACACACCTCCATTCTGTGACTTCACACACCTACTTCTATGACTTCACACACCTCCATTCTGTGACTTCACACATCTCCATTGTGACTTCACACACCTCCATTCTATCAGTTCACATAGCTCCATTCTGACTTCACACACCTCCATTCTATGACTTCGCACACCTCTATTCTGACTTCACACCCCTCCATTCTGTGATTTCACATACCTCCACTCTTTGACTTCACACACCTCCATTCTATGATTTCACACACCTCCATTCTATGATTTCACACAGCTCCATTCTATGACTTCACACAACGCCTTTCTGAGTTCACACACCTCCATTCATTGACGTCACACACCTCCAATCTGACTTCACACACCTCCATTCTATGACTCCACACACCTCCATTCTGTGATTTCAAAAACCACAATTCTATGACTTCACACACCACCATTGTGACTTCACACACCTCCATTCTATGAATTCCCACAGCTCCATTCTGACTTAACACACCTCCATTCTATGACTTCGCATACCTCTATGCTGACTTCATACACCTCCATTCTGTGACTTCACACACCTCCATTCTATGACTTCAAACACCTCCGTTCTGTGACTTCACACACCTCAACTCTGTCACTTTACACACCTCCATTCTGTGACTTCTCACACCTCCATTCTGTGATTTCACACACCTCCATTCTATGACTTCACACACCTCCATTCTTTGACTTCACACACCTCCATTCTATGACTTCACACACCTCCATTGTGACTTCACCCATCGCCTTTCTGTGACTTCACATACCTCCCTTCTCTGACTTGACTCACCTCCATTTTATGACTTCACACACCTCCATTCTATGACTTCACACACCTCCATTCTGTAATTTCACACGCTTCCAATGGTTGACGTCACAAACCTCCATTCCATGACTTCATACACCTCCATTCTATGACTTCACACACATTCATTCTTTGACCTCACACACCACCATTTTGACTTCACACACCTCCATTCTGTGACTTCACACACCTGCATTTGTGACTTCACACACCACAATTGTGACTTCACACACGTCCATTCTTTGACTTCACACACCTCCATTCTATGACTTCACACACCTCCATTCTATTACTTCACACACCTATATTGTCACTTCAAACACCTACATTCTATCAGTTCACACACCTGCATTGTGACTTCACACACCTCCATTCTGTGACTTCACACACTTCCATTCTGAATTCACACACCTCCATTCTGACTTCACACACCTCAATTCTGTGACTTCACACACCTCCATTCTATGATTTCCCACACCTCCATTCTTTGACTTCACACACCTCCATTCTATGACTTCACATACCTCCTTTCTGAGTTCACACACCTCCATTCATTGACTTCACACACCTCCAATCTGACTTCACACAACTCCATTCTATGTCTCCACACACCTCCATTCTGTGATTTCAAAAACCACAATTCTATGACTTCACATACCTCCATTGTGACTTCACATACCTCCATTCTAAGAGTTCACACAACTCCAATCTGACTTCACTCACCTCCATTGTATGAATTCCCACAGCTCCATTCTGACTTAACACACCTCCATTCTATGACTTCGCATACCTCTATGCTGACTTCATACACCTCCATTCTGTAACTTCACAGACCTCCATTCTATGACTTCAAACATCTCCGTTCTGTGACTTCACACACCTCAACTCTGTCACTTTACACACCTCCATTCTGTGACTTCTCACACCTCCATTGTGTGATTTCACACACCTCCATTCTATGACTTCACACACCTCCATTCTTTGACTTCACACACCTCCATTCTGTGACTTCACACACCTCCATTGTGACTTCACGCATCGCCTTTCTGTGACTTCACACACCTCCCTTCTCTGACTTGACACACCTCCATTTTATGACTTCACACACCTCCATTCTATGACTTCACACACCTCCATTCTGTAATTTCACACGCTTCCAATGTTTGACGTCACAAACCTCCATTCCATGACTTCATACACCTCCATTCTATGACTTCACACACATCCATTCTTTGACCTCACACACCTCCATTTTGACTTCACACACCTCCATTCTGTGACTTCACACACCTGCATTTGTGACTTCACACACCACAATTGTGACTTCACACACGTCCATTCTTTGACTTCACACACCTCCATTTTGACTTCACACACCTCCATTTTGTGACGTCACACACCTCCATTCTATGACTTCACACACCTCCATTCTATGACTTCACACACCTACATTGTGACTTCAAACACCTACGTTCTATCAGTTCACACACCTGCATTGTGACTTCACACACTTCCATTCTGTGACTTCACACACCTCCATTTTGAATTCACACACCTCCATTCTATGACTTCACACACCTCCATTCTATGACTTCACACACCTCCATTCTGTAATTTCACACACTTCCAATGTTTGACTTCACAAACCTCCATTCTTTGACTTCACACACCTCCATTCTATGACCTCTCACACCTCCATTGTGACTTCACACATCTCCGTTCTGTGACTTCACACACCTCCCTTCTGTGACTTGACACACCTCCATTCTTTGACTTCACACACCTCCATTCTTTGACTTCACACACCCCCATTTTGACATCACACACCTCCATTTTGTGACTTCACACACTTCCACTCTGTGACTTTACACACCTCCATTCTGTGTCTTCACACACCTCCATTCTATGACTTCACAAACCTCCATTCTTTGATTTCACACACCTCCATTCTTTGACTTCACACACCTCCATTCTTTGACTTCACACACCTCCATTTTGCCTTCACACACTTCCATTCTGTGAATTCACACACCTCCATTCTGTGACTTCACACACCTCCATTGTTTGACTACACACAACTCCATTCTTTGACTTCACACACCTCCATTCCATGACATCACACACCTCCATTCTATGAGCTCACATACCTCCGTTCTATGAGTTTACACACCTCAATTTTGACTTCACACACCTCCATTCAATGACTTCACACACCTTCATTCTTACTTCAGAAACATCCATTCTATGACTTCACACACCTCCATTCTGTGACTTCAAAAACCACCATTCTATGACTTCACACCCCTCCATTTTGACTTCACACACCTCCATTCTATGACTTCGCACACCTCTATTCTGACTTCACACACCTCCAACCTGTGACTTCACGCACCTCCATTCTCTGACTTCACACACCTCCATTCTGTGACTTCACACACCTCCACTCTGTGACTTTACACACCTCCATTCTGTGTCTTCACACACCTCCATCCTGTGATTTCACACACCTCCATTTTATGACTTCACACACCTCCATTCTATGACTTCACACACCTCCATTCTATGACTTTACACACTTTTATTCTGTGACTAGACACACCTCCATTGTATGACTTCACACACCTCCATTCTATGACTTCACACATCTGCATTCTAACTTCACACACCTCCATTCTATGACTTCACACCTCCATTCTCTGACTTCCTACATCTCCATTCTGACTTCACACACCTCCAATCGATGACTTCACACATCTCCCCTCTATGACTTCACACACCTCCATTTTGTAACTTCACACACTTCCAATGTTTGACTTCACAAACCTCCATTCCATGACTTCATACACATCCATTCTATGAATTCCCACAGATCCATTCTGACTTAACACATCTCCATTCGACGACTTCGCATACCTCTATTCTGACTTCATACACCTCCATTCTGTGACTTCACACACCTCCATTCTATGACTTCAAACACCTCCATTCTGTGACTTCACACACCTCAACTCTGTCACTTTACACACCTCCATTCTGTGACTTCTCACACCTCCATTCTGTGATTTCACACACCTCCATTCTATGACTTCCCACACTTCCATTCTTTGACTTCACTAACCTCCATTTTGTGACTTCACACACCTCCATTGTGACTTCACACATCTCCGTTCTGTGACTTCACACACCTCCCTTCTGTGACTTGACACACCTCCATTCTATGACTTCACACACCTCCATTCTATGACTTCACACACCTCCATTCTGTAATTTCACACACTTCCAATGTTTGACTTCACAAACCTCCATTCTTTGACTTCACACACCTCCATTCTATGACCTCTCACACCTCCATTGTGACTTCACACATCTCAGTTCTGTGACTTCACACACCTCCCTTCTGTGACTTGACACACCTCCATTCTTTGACTTCACACACCTCCATTTTGACGTCACACACCTCCATTCTGTGACTTCACACACCTCCATTTGTGACTTCACACACCACAATTTTGACTTCACACACCTCCAATCTATGCCTTCACACATCTCCCTTCTATGACTTCACACACCTCCATTCTGTAACTTCACACACTTCCAATGTTTGACTTCACAAACCTCCATTCCATGACTTCATACACATCCATTCTATGACTTCACACAACTCCTTTCTTTGACTTCACAAAATTCCATTTTGATTTCACACACCTCCACTCTGTGACTTCACACACCTTCATTTGTGACTTCACACATCACATTTTGACTTCACACACCTCCATTCTGTGACTTCACACACCTCCATTCTGAGTTAACACACCTCCATTTGTGACTTCACACACCTCCATTCTGACTTCACACACCTCCATTCTATGACTTCACACACTTCCATTCTATGACTTCACACACCTCCATTCTGTGACTTCACACACCTCCACTCTGAGTTCACACACCTCCATTCTGTGTCTTCACACTCCTCCATTCTGTGACTTCACACACCTCGTTATATGACTTCACACACCTCCATTCTGTGACCTCACACACCTCAAATCTGAGTTCACACCCCTCCATAGTGTGACTTCACACACCTCCATTCTGTGACGTCACACACCCCAATTCTATGTCTTCACACACCTCCATTCTATGACTTCACACACCTCCATTCTATGCCTTTACACACCTCCATTCTGTGACTTCACACACCTCCATTCTATGACATCACACACCTCCATTCTGTGACTTCACACACCTCCATTCTATGACTTCACACACCTCCATTCTATGACTTCAGAAACCTACATTGTGACTTCACACACCTCCATTCTATGAGTTCACACACCTGCATTGTGACTTCACACACCTCCATTCTCTGACTTCACACACCTACATTCTGACTTCACACACCTCCATTCTGACTTCACACACCTCAATTCTGTGACTTCACACACCTCCATTCTATGATTTCACACACCTCCATTCTATGACTTCACAGACCCCCATTCTATGACTTCACACACCTCCTTTCTGAGTTCACACTCATCCATTCTGTGACTTCACACACCTCCATTGTGACTTCATACACCTCCATTCTATGAGTTCACACACCTCCATTCTGACTTCACACACTTCCATTCTATGACTTCACACAGCTCCATTCTGTGACTTCACACACCTCCACTCTGAGTTCACACACCTCCATTCTGTGTCTTCACACACCACTATTCTGTGACTTCACACACCTCGTTATATGACTTCACACACCTCCATTCTGTGACCTCACACACCTCAATTCTGACTTCACACACCTCAATTCTGTGACTTCACACACCTCCATTCTATGATTTCACACACCTCCATTCTATGACTTCACAGACCTCCATTCTATGACTTCACACACCTCCTTTCTGAGTTCACACACATCCATTCTGTGACTTCACACACCTCCATTGTGACTTCATACACCACCATTCTATGAGTTCACACACCTCCATTCTGACTTCACACACTTCCATTCTATGACTTCACACAGCTCCATTTTGACTGCATTCTATGACTTCGCACACCTCTATTCTGACTTCACACAACTGCATTCTGTGACTTCACACACCTCCATTCTATGACTTCACACACCTCCATTCTGTGACTTCACACACCTCCACTCTGTCACTTTACACACCTCCATTCTGTGACTTCACACACCTCCATTCTGTGATTGCACACACAATCCATTCTATGACTTCACAAACCTCCATTCTTTGATTTCACACACCTCCTTTCTGTGACTTCACACACCTCCATACTATGAATTCCATACACATTCAATCTATATCTTCACAACCTCCATTCTATGACTTCACACACTTCCAATCTATGACTTCACAAACCTCCATTCTATGACTTCACAAACCTGCAATCTGACTTCACAAACCTCCATTATCTGACTTCACACACCTCCATTCTATGACTTCACACACCTCCATTCTGTAACTTCACACGCTTCCAATGTTTGACTTCACAAACCTCCATTCCATGACTTCATACACCTCCAATCTATGACTTCACACACATCCATTCTTTGACCTCACACACCTCCATTTTGACTTCACACACCTCCGTTCTGTGACTTCACACACCTGCATTTGTGACTTCACACACCACAATTTTGACTTCACACAGGTCCATTCTTTGCCTTCACACACCTCCATTTTGACTTCACACACTTCCATTCTGTGACTTCACACACCTCCATTCTGTGACTTCACACACCTACATTGTTTGACTTCACACACCTCCATTTTGACTTCACACACCTCCATTCTATGACTTCACACACCTTCATTCTTACTTCAGAAACATCCATTCTATGACTTCACAAACCTCCCTTCTGTGAATTCACACACCTACATTCTGGGTTCACACACCTCCATTCTGTGACTTCACACACTTCCATTCTATGACTTCAGACCCCTCCATCTGTGACTTCACACACCTCCATTCTATGACTTCACACTCCTCCATTCTATGAGTTCACACACCTCCATTCTGTGACTTCACACACCTCCATTCTATGACTTCACACACCTCCATTCTGACTTCACACACTGCCATTTTGACTTCAAAGACCTCATTTCTGTGACTTCACACACCTCCATTCTATGATTTCACACACCTCCATTCTATGACTTCACACACCTCCATTCTATGACTTCACACACCTCCATTCTATGACTTCACACACCTGCTTTCTGAGTTGACACACTTCCATTCTGTGACTTCACACACCTCCAATCTGACCTCACACACCTCCATTCTATGACTTCACACACCTCCATTCTTTGCCTTCACTCACCTCCATTCTGTGACTTCACTCACCTCCATTGTGAGTTCACACACCTCCATTCTGTGACTTCACACACCTTGATTCTCTGACTTCACATAACTCCATTCTACGATTTCACACACCTCCATTCTGTGACTTCACACATCTCCGTTCTATGATTTCACACACCTCCATTCTGTGACTTCACACACCTCCATTCTGAGTTCAGACACCTCCATTCTGTGACTTCACATACCTCCAATATATGACTTCACACACCTCCATTTTGTGACTTTGCACAACTCCATTCTATGACTTCACACACCTCCATTCTATGACTTCACACACCTACATTGTGACTTCACACACACCTCCATTCTGTGACTTCACACACCTCCAATATATGACTTCACACACCTCCATTTTGTGACTTCACACACCTCCATTCTATGACTTCACACACCTCCATTCTATGACTTCACACACCTGCATTGTGACTTCACACACCTCCATTCTCTGACTTCACACACCTCCATTCTGAATTAACACATCTCCATTCTGACTTCACACACCTCAATTCTGTGACTTCACACACCTCCATTCTATGAATTCACATACCTCATTTCTGAGTTGACACACCTCCATTCTGTGACTTCACATACCTCCAATCTGACTTCACACACCTCCATTCTATGACTTCACACACCTCCATTCTGTGACTTCAAAAACCACCATTCTATGACTTCACACATCTCCATTGTGACTTCACACACCTCCATTCTATGAGTTCACACAGCTCCATTCTGACTTCACACACCTCCATTCTATGACTTCGTACACCTCTATTCTGACTTCACACCCCTCCATTCTGTGACTTCATATACCTCCATTCTTTGACTTCACACCCCTCCATTCTGTGACTTCACATACCTCCATTCTTTGACTTCACACCCCTCCATTCTGTGCCTTCACACACCTCCAGTCTGTGACTTTATACACCTCCATTCTGTGACTTCACACACCTCCCTTCTGTGACATCACACACCTCCATTCTATGACTTCACAAACCTCCATTCTAAGACTTCACACACCTCCATTCTATGACTTCACACACTTCCATTGTTTGACATCATACACCTCCATTTTTTGACTTCACACACCTCCGTTCCATGAATTCACCCACATCCATTCTATGAGTTCACACACCTCCTTTCTATGAGTTCACACACCTTCATTCTTACTTCATCAACATCCATTCTATGACTTCAGACACCTCCATTCTATGACTTCACACACCTTCATTCTTACTTCAGCAACATACATTCTATGACTTCACACACCTCCATTCTATGACTTCACAAACCTCCATTCTGTGACTTCACACACCTCCATTCTGGGTTCACACACCTCCATTCTGTGACTTCACACACCTCTATTCTGACTTCACACACCTCCATTCTATGACTTCACACACTTCCATTCTCTGACTTCACACACTTCCATTCTATGACTTCACACACCTCCATTCTGTGACTTCACACACCTCTTCACTGAGTTTACACACCTCCATTCTGTGTCTTCACACACCTCCATTCTGTGACTTCACACACCTACTTCTATGACTTCACACACCTCCATTCTGTGACTTCACACACCTCAAATATGAGTTCACACACCTCCATACTGTGACTTCACACACCTCTATTCTGTGACTTCACACACCTCCATACTATGACTTCACACACCTCCATTCTATGCCTTCACACAACTCCATTCTGTGACTTCACACACCTCCATTCTATGACATCACACACCTCCATTCTGTGACTTCACACACCTCCATTCTATGACTTCACACACCTCCATTCTATGACTTCAGAAACCTACATTGTTACTTCACACACCTCCATTCTATGAGTGCACACACCTGCATTGTGACTTCACACACCTCCATTATCTGACTTCACACACCTCCATTCTGACTTCACACACCTCCATTCTGACTTCACACACCTCAATTCTGTGACTTCACACACCTCCATTCTATGATTTCACACACCTCCATTCTGTGACTTCACAGACCTCCATTCTATGACTTTACACACCTCCTTTCTGAGTTCACACACCTCCATTCTTTGACTTAACACACCTCCATTGTGACTTCATACACTTCCATTCTATGAGTTCACACACCTCCATTCTGACTTCACACACTTCCATTCTATGACTTCACACAGCTCCATTCTCACTTCACACTCCTCCATTCTATGACTTCGCACACCTCTGTTCTGACTTCACACACCTGCATTCTGTGACTTCACACACCTCCATTCTATAACTTCACACACCTCCATTCTGTGACTTCACACACCTCCACTCTGTGACTTTATACACCTCCATTCTGTGACTTCACACACCTCCATCCTGTGATTTCACACACAATCCATTGTATGACTTCACAAACCTCCCTTCTGTGAATTCACACACCTCCATTCTGGGTTCACACACCTACATTCTGTGACTTCACACACCTCCATTCTGTGACTTCACACACCTCCATTCTATGACTCCACACACCTCCATCTGTGACTTCACACACGTCCATTACACGTCCATTCTATGACTTCACACTCCTCCATTCTATGAGTTCACACACCTCCATTCTGTGACTTCACACAGCTCCATTCTATGAGTTCACACACCTCCATTCTATGACTTCACACACCTCCATTCTGACTTCACACACTTCCATTTTGACTTCAAAGACCTCCAATCTGACCTCACACACCTCCATTCTATGACTTCACACACCTCCATTCTCTGACTTCAAAAACCAATATTCTATGACTTCAAACACCTCCATTCTATGACTTCACACACCTCCATTCTGAGACTTCACACACCTCCACTCTGTGACTTTACACACCTCCACTCTGTGACTACACACACCTCCATTCTATGATTTCACACACCTCCATTCTGACTTCACACACCTCCAATCTGACTTCACACACCTCCATTCTATGACTTCACACACCTCCATTCTATGACTTCACACAGCTCCTTTCTGAGTTGACACACTTCCATTCTGTCACTTCACACACCTCCAATCTGACCTCACACACCTCCATTCTATGACTCCACACACCTCCGTTCTCTGACTTCAAAAACCAACATTCTATGATTTCAAACACCTCCATTCTATGACTTCACACACCTCCATTCTGAGACTTCACACACCTCCTTTCTGAGTTCACACACATCCATTCTGTGACTTCACACACCTCCATTGTGACTTCACACACCTCCATTCTGGGAGTTCACACACCTCCATTCTGACTTCACACACTTCCATTCGATGACTTCACACAGCTCCAATCTGACTTCACACTCCTCCATTCTAGGACTTCGCACACCTCTATTCTGACTTCACACACCTGCATTCTGTGACTTCACAGACCTCCATTCTATGAGTTCACACACCTCCATTCTGTGTCTTCACACACCTCCATTCTATGACTTCACACACCTCCATTCTGACTTCACGCACTTCCATTTTGACTTCAAAGACCTCATTTCTGTGACTTCACACAACTCCATTCTATGATTTCACACACCTCCATTCTATGACTTCACACACCTCCATTCTATAACTGCACACACCTCCTTTCTGAGTTGACACACTTCCATTCTGTGACTTCACATACCTCCAATCTGACCTCACACACCTCCATTCTATGACTTCACACATCTCCATTCTATGACTTCACACACCTCCATTCTTTGCCTTCACACACCTCCATTCTATGAATTCACACACCTCCATTCCTTGACTTCACACACCTCCATTCTGTGACTTCCCACACCTCCATTCTGAGAATTCACACACCTCCATTGTGACTTCACACAACTCTATTCTGTGACTTCACACACATGCCTTCTGTGACTTCACACACCTCCATTCTGATATCACACACCTACATTCTATGACTTCACACACTTCCATTCCACGATTTCACACACCTCCATTCTGTGACTTCACACATCTCCATTCTATGATTTCACACACCTCCATTTTGGGACTTCACACACCTCCATTCTATGACTTCACACACCTCCATCTGTGACTTCACACACCTCCATTCTATGACTTCACACTCCTCCATTCTATGAGTTCACACACCTACTTTCTGTGACTTCACACCACTCCATTCTATGACTTCACACACCTCCGTTCTATGACTTCACACACCTCCATTCTGACTTCACATACTTCCGTTTTGACTTCAAACACCTCATTTCTGTGACTTCATACACCTCCATTCAATGATTTCACACACCTCCATTCTATGACTTCACACACCTCCATTCTATGACTTCACACACCTCCTTTCTGAGTTGACACACTTCCATTCTGTGACTTCACACACCTCCAATCTGACCTCACACACCTCCATTCTATGACTTCACACACCTCCATTCTCTGACTTCAAACACCAACATTCTAAGACTTCAAACACCTCCATTCTATGACTTCACACACCTCCATTCTGAGACTTCACACACCTCCATTCTGTGACTTTACACACCTCCACTCTGTGACTACACACACTTCCATTCTATGATTTCACACACCTCCATTCTTTGACTTCACACACCTCCATTCTATGACTTCACAGACCTCCATTCTATGACTTCACATACTTCTATTCTGTGAGTAGATACACCTCCATTCTATGTCTTCACACACCTCCATTCTGACTTCACAGTCTTCCATTCTATGACTTCACACAGCGCCATTCTGACTTCACACTCCTCCATTCTAGGACTTCGCACACCTCTATTCTGACTTCACACACCTGCATTCTGTGACTTCACACACCTCCATTCTATGACTTCACAAACCTCCATTCTGTGACTTCACACACCTCCACTCTGTGACTTTACACACCTCCATTCTGTGACTTCACACACCTCCATTCTGTGATTTCACACACAATCCATTCTATGACTTCACAAACATCCCTTCTGTGAATTCACACATCTACATTCTGGGTTCACAAACCTCCATTCTGTGACTTCACACACCTCCTCCATTCTGGCACTTCACACACCTCCATTCTATGACTTCACACACCTCCATCTGTCACTTCACACACCTCCATTCTATGACTTCACACTCCTCCATTCTATGAGTTCACACACCTCCTTTCTGTGACTTCACACACCTCCATTCTATGACTTCACACACCTCCGTTCTATGACTTCACACACCTCCATTCTGACTTCACATACTTCCATTTTTACTTCAAACACCTCATTTCTGTGACTTCACACACCCCCATTCTATGATTTCACACACCTCCATTCTATGACTTCACACACCTCCATTCTATGACTTCACACACCTCCTTTCTGAGTTGACACACTTCCATTCTGTGACTTCACACACCTCCAATCTGACCTCACACACCTCCATTCTATGACTTCACACACCTCCATTCTGTGACTTCAAAAACCAACATTCTATGACTTCAAACACCTCCATTCTATGACTTCAAACACCTCCATTCTGTGACTTCACACACCTCAACTCTGTCACTTTACACACCTCCATTCTGTGACTTCTCACACCTCCATTCTGTGATTTCACACACCTCCATTCTATGACTTCACACACTTCCATTCTTTGACTTCACTAACCTCCATTCTGTGACTTCACACACCTCCATTGTGACTTCACACACCTCCGTTCTGTGACTTCACACACCTCCCTTCTGTGACTTGACACACCTCCATTCTATGACTTCACACACCTCCATTCTATGACTTCACACACCTCCATTCTGTAATTTCACACACTTCCAATGTTTGACTTCACAAACCTCCATTCTTTGACTTCACACACCTCCATTCTATGACCTCTCACACCTCCATTGTGACTTCACACATCTCCGTTCTGTGACTTCACACACCTCCCTTCTGTGACTTGACACACCTCCATTCTTTGACTTCACACACCTCCATTTTGACATCACACACCTCCATTCTGTGACTTCACACACCTCCATTTGTGACTTCACACACCACAATTTTGACTTCACACACCTCCAATCTATGCCTTCACACATATCCCTTCTATGACTTCACACACCTCCATTCTGTAACTTCACACACTTCCAATGTTTGACTTCACAAACCTCCATTCCATGACTTCATACACATCCATTCTATGACTTCACACAACTCCTTTCTTTGACTTCACAAAATTCCATTTTGATTTCACACACCTCCACTCTGTGACTTCACACATCTTCATTTGTGACTTCACACATCACATTTTGACTACACACATCCATTCTGTGACTTCACACACCTCCATTCTGAGTTAACACACCTCCATTTGTGACTTCACACACCTCCATTCTGACTTCACACACCTCCATTCTATGACTTCACACACTTCCATTCTATGACTTCACACACCTCCATTCTGTGACTTCACACACCTCCACTCTGAGTTCACACACCTCCATTCTGTGTCTTCACACACCTCCATTCTGTGACTTCACACACCTCGTTATAGGACTTCACACACCTCCATTCTGTGACCTCACACACCTCAAATCTGAGTTCACACCCCTCCATAGTGTGACTTCACACACCTCCATTCTGTGACTTCACACACCCCCATTCTATGTCTTCACACACCTCCATTCTATGACTTCACACACCTCCATTCTATGCCTTTACACACCTCCATTCTGTGACTTCACACACCTCCATTCTATGACATCACACACCTCCATTCTGTGACTTCACACACCTCCATTCTATGACTTCACACACCTCCATTCTATGACTTCAGAAACCTACATTGTGACTTCACACACCTCCATTCTATGAGTTCACACACCTGCATTGGGACTTCACACACCTCCATTCTCTGACTTCACACACCTACATTCTGACTTCACACACCTCCATTCTGACTTCACACACCTCAATTCTGTGACTTCACACACCTCCATTCTATGATTTCACACACCTCCATTCTATGACTTCACAGACCCCCATTCTATGACTTCACACACCTCCTTTCTGAGTTCACACACATCCATTCTGTGACTTCACACACCTCCATTGTGACTTCATACACCTCCATTCTATGAGTTCACACACCTCCATTCTGACTTCACACACTTCCATTCTATTACTTCACACAGCTCCATTCTGTGACTTCACACACCTCCACTCTGAGTTCACACACCTCCATTCTGTGTCTTCACACACCACCATTCTTTGACTTCACACACCTCGTTATATGACTTCACACACCTCCATTCTGTGACCTCACACACCTCAAATCTGACTTCACACACCTCAATTCTGTGACTTCACACACCTCCATTCTATGATTTCACACACCTCCATTCTATGACTTCACAGACCTCCATTCTATGACTTCACACACCTCCTTTCTGAGTTCACACACATCCATTCTGTGACTTCACACACCTCCATTGTGACTTCATACACCTCCATTCTATGAGTTCACACACCTCCATTCTGACTTCACACACTTCCATTTTATGACTTCACACAGCTCCATTCTGACTTCACACACCTTCATTCTATGACTTCGCACACCTCTATTCTGACTTCACACAACTGCATTCTGTGACTTCACACACCTCCATTCTATGACTTCACACACCTCCATTCTGTGACTTCACACACCTCCACTCTGTCACTTTACACACCTCCATTCTGTGACTTCACACACCTCCATTCTGTGATTGCACACACAATCCATTCTATGACTTCACAAACCTCCATTCTTTGATTTCACACACCTCCTTTCTGTGACTTCACACACCTCCATACTATGAATTCCATACACATTCAATCTATGTCTTCACAACCTCCATTCTATGACTTCACACACTTCCAATCTATGACTTCACAAACCTCCATTCCATGACTTCACAAACCTGCAATCTGACTTCACAAACCTCCATTATCTGACTTCACACACCTCCATTCTATGACTTCACACACCTCCATTCTGTAACTTCACACGCTTCCAATGTTTGACTTCACAAACCTCCATTCCATGACTTCATACACCTCCATTCTATGACTTCACACACATCCATTCTTTGACCTCACACACCTCCATTTTGACTTCACACACCTCCGTTCTGTGACTTCACACACCTGCATTTGTGACTTCACACACCACAATTTTGACTTCACACAGGTCCATTCTTTGCCTTCACACACCTCCATTTTGACTTCACACACTTCCATTCTGTGACTTCACACACCTCCATTCTATGACTTAACACACCTTCATTCTTACTTCAGAAACATCCATTCTATGACTTCACAAACCTCCCTTCTGTGAATTCACACACCTACATTCTGGGTTCACACACCTCCATTCTGTGACTTCACACACTTCCATTCTATGACTTCACACCCCTCCATCTGTGACTTCACACACCTCCATTCTGTGACTTCACACACCTCCATTCTATGACTTCACACACCTCCATCATGACTTCACACACTTCCATTTTGACTTCAAAGACCTCATTTCTGTGACTTCACACACCTCCATTCTATGATTTCACACACCTCCATTCTATGACTTCACACACCTCCATTCTATGACTTCACACACCTCCTTTCTCAGTTGACACACTTCCATTCTTTGACTTCACACACCTCCAATCTGACCTCACACACCTCCATTCTATGACTTCACACATCTCCATTCTATGACTTCACACACCTCCATTCTTTGCCTTCACACACCTCCATTCTGTGACTTCACTCACCTCCATTGTGAGTTCACACACCTCCATTCTGTGACTTCACACACCTTGATTCTCTGACTTCACACAACTCCATTGTACGATTTCACACACCTCCATTCTGTGACTTCACACATCTCCATTCTATGATTTCACACACCTCCATTCTGTGACTTCACACACCTCCATTCTGAGTTCAGACACCTCCATTCTGTGACTTCACATACCTCCAATATATGACTTCTCACACCTCCATTTTGTGACTTTGCACACCTCCATTCTATGACTTCACACACCTCCATTCTATGACTTCACACACCTACATTTTGACTTCACACACACCTCCATTCTGTGACTTCACACACCTCCAATATATGACTTCACACACCTCCATTTTGTGACTTCACACACCTCCATTCTATGACTTCACACACCTCCATTCTATGACTTCACACACCTGCATTGTGACTTCACACACCTCCATTCTCTGACTTCACACACCTCCATTCTGAATTAACACATCTCCATTCTGACTTCACACACCTCAATTTTGTGACTTCACACACCTCCATTCTATGAATTCACATACCTCATTTCTGAGTTGACACACCTCCATTCTGTGACTTCACATACCTCCAATCTGACTTCACAAACCTCCATTCTATGACTTCACACACCTCCATTCTGTGACTTCAAAAACCACCATTCTATGACTTCACACATCTCCATTGTGACTTCACACACCTCCATTCTATGAGTTCACACAGCTCCATTCTGACTTCACACACCTCCATTCTATGACTTCGTACACATCTATTCTGACTTCACACTCCTCCATTCTGTGACTTCACATACCTCCATTCTTTGACTTCACACCCCTCCATTCTGTGACTTCACATACCTCCATTCTTTGACTTCACACCCCTCCATTCTGTGCCTTCACACACCTCCACTCTGTGACTTTATACACCTCCATTCTGTGACTTCACACACCTCCCTTCTGTGACATCACACACCTCCATTCTATGACTTCACAAACCTCCATTCTAAGACTTCACACACCTCCATTCTATGACTTCACACACTTCCATTGTTTGACATCATACACCTCCATTTTTTGACTTCACACACCTCCGTTCCATGAATTCACCCACATCCATTCTATGAGTTCACACACCTCCTTTCTATGAGTTCACACACCTTCATTCTTACTTCAGCAACATCCATTCTATGACTTCAGACACCTCCATTCTATGACTTCACACACCTTCATTCTTACTTCAGCAACATACATTCTATGACTTCACACACCTTCATTCTATGACTTCACAAACCTCCATTCTGTGACTTCACACACCTCCATTCTGGGTTCACACACCTCCATTCTGTGACTTCACACACCTCTATTCTGACTTCACACACCTCCATTCTATGACTTCACACACTTCCATTGTATGACTTCACACACTTCCAATCTATGACTTCACACACCTCCATTCTGTGACTTCACACACCTCTTCACTGAGTTTACACACCTCCATTCTGTGTCTTCACACACCTCCATTCTGTGACTTCACACACCTCCATTCTGTGACTTCACACACCTCAAATATGAGTTCACACACCTCCATACTGTGACTTCACACACCTCTATTCTGTGATTTTACACACCTCCATTCTATGACTTCACACACCTCCATTCTATGCCTTCACACAACTCCATTCTGTGACTTCACACACCTCCATTCTATGACATCACACACCTCCATTCTGTGACTTCACACACCTCCATTCTATGACTTCACACACCTCCATTCTATGACTTCAGAAACCTACATTGTTACTTCACACACCTCCATTCTATGAGTTCACACACCTGCATTGTGACTTCACACACCTCCATTATCTGACTTCACACACCTCCATTCTGACTTCACACACCTCCATTCTGACTTCAAAGACCTCAATTCTGTGACTTCACACACCTCCATTCTATGATTTCACACACCTCCATTCTGTGACTTCACAGACCTCCATTCTATGACTTTACACACCTCCTTTCTGAGTTCACACACCTCCATTCTTTGACTTAACACACCTCCATTGTGACTTCATACACTTCCATTCTATGAGTTCACACACCTCCATTCTGACTTCACACACTTCCATTCTATGACTTCACACAGCTCCATTCTCACTTCACACTCCTCCATTCTATGACTTCGCACACCTCTGTTCTGACTTCACACACCTGCATTCTGTGACTTCACACACCTCCATTCTATAACTTCACACACCTCCATTCTGTGACTTCACACACCTCCACTCTGTGACTTTACACACCTCCATTCTGTGACTTCACACACCTCCATCCTGTGATTTCACACACAATCCATTGTATGACTTCACAAACCTCCCTTCTGTGAATTCACACACCTCCATTCTGGGTTCACCCACCTACATTCTGTGACTTCACACACCTCCATTCTGTGACTTCACACACCTCCATTCTATGACTCCACACACCTCAATCTGTGACTTCACACACGTCCATTACACGTCCATTCTATGACTTCACACTCCTCCATTCCATGAGTTCACACACCTCCATTCTGTGACTTCACACTGCTCCATTCTATGACTTCACACACCTCCATTCTATGACTTCACACACCTCCATTCTGACTTCACACTCTTCCATTTTGACTTCAAACACCTCCAATCTGACCTCACACACCTCCATTCTATGACTTCACACACCTCCATTCTGAGACTTCACACACCTCCACTCTGTGACTTTACACACCTCCACTCTGTGACTACACACACCTCCATTCTATGATTTCACACACCTCCATTCTGACTTCACACACCTCCATTCTGACTTCACACACCTCCATCTGTGACTTCTCACACGTCCATTCTATGACTTCACACTCCTCCATTCTATGAGTTCACACACCTCCATTCTGTGACTTCACACACCTCCATTCTATGACTTCACACACCTCCATTCTATGACTTCACACAGCTCCTTTCTGAGTTGACACACTTCCATTCTGTCACTTCACACACCTCCAATCTGACCTCACACACCTCCATTCTATGACTTCACACACCTCCGTTCTCTGACTTCAAAAACCAACATTCTATGACTTCAAACACCTCCATTCTATGACTTCACACACCTCCATTCTGAGACTTCACACACCTCCACTCTGTGACTTCACACACCTCCACTCTGTGACTTTACACACCTCCACTCTGTGACTTCACACTCCACCATTCTAGGACTTCGCACACCTCTATTATGACTTCACACACCTGCATTCTGTGACTTCACACACCTCCATTCTATGAGTTCACACACCTCCATTCTGTGTCTTCACACACCTCCATTCTATGACTTCACACACCTCCATTCTGACTTCACGCACTTCCATTTTGATTTCAAAGACCTCATTTCTGTGACTTCACACAACTCCATTCTATGATTTCACACACCTCCATTCTATGACTTCACACACCTCCATTCTATGACTTCACACACCTACTTTCTGAGTTGACACACTTCCATTCTGTGACTTCACACACCTCCAATCTGACCTCACACACCTCCATTCTATGACTTCACACATCTCCATTCTATGACTTCACACAGCTCCATTCTTTGCCTTCACACACCTCCATTCTATGAATTCACACACCTCCATTCCTTGACTTCACACACCTCCATTCTGTGACTTCCCACACCTCCATTCTGAGAATTCACACACCTCCATTGTGACTTCACACAACTCTATTCTGTGACTTCACACACATGCCTTCTGTGACTTCACACACCTCCATTCTGATATCACACACCTACATTCTATGACTTCACACACTTCCATTCCACGATTTCACACACCTCCATTCTGTGACTTCACACATCTCCATTCTATGATTTCACACACCTCCATTCTGGGACTTCACACACCTCCATTCTATGACTTCACACACCTCCATCTGTGACTTCACACACCTCATTCTATGACTTCACACTCCTCCATTCTATGAGTTCACACACCTCCTTTCTGTGACTTCACACACCTCCATTCTATGACTTCACACACCTCCGTTCTATGACTTCACACACCTCCATTCTGACTTCACATACTTCCATTTTGACTTCAAACACCTCATTTCTGTGACTTCATACACCTCCATTCTATGATTTCACACACCTCCATTCTATGACTTCACACACCTCCATTCTATGACTTCACACACCTCCTTTCTGAGTTGACACACTTCCATTCTGTGACTTCACACACCTCCAATCTGACCTCACACACCTCCATTCTATGACTTCACACACCTCCATTCTATGACTTCAAAAACCAACATTCTAAGACTTCAAACACCTCCATTCTATGACTTCACACACCTCCATTCTGAGACTTCACACACCTCCATTCTGTGACTTTACACACCTCCACTCTGTGACTACACACACTTCCATTCTATGATTTCACACAACTCCATTGTATGACTTCACACACCTCCATTCTATGACTTCACAGACCTCCATTCTATGACTTCACATACTTCTATTCTGTGAGTAGACACACCTCCATTCTATGACTTCACACACCTCCATTCTGACTTCACACACTTCCATTCTATGACTTCACACAGCTCCATTCTGACTTCACACTCCTCCATTCTAGGACTTCGCACACCTCTATTCTGACTTCACACACCTGCATTCTGTGACTTCACACACCTCCATTCTATGACTTCACAAACCTCCATTCTGTGACTTCACACACCTCCACTCTGTGACTTTACACACCTCCATTCTGTAACTTCACACAGCTCCATTCTGTGATTTCACACACAATCCATTCTATGACTTCACACACCTCCCTTCTGTGAATTCACACATCTCCATTCTTGGTTCACAAACCTCCATTCTGTGACTTCACACACCTCCTCCATTCTGGCACTTCACACACCTCCATTCTATGACTTCACACACCTCCATCTGTGACTTCACACACCTCCATTCTATGACTTCACACTCCTCCATTCTATGAGTTCACACACCTCCTTTCTGTGACTTCACACACCTCCATTCTATGACTTCACACACCTCCGTTCTATGACTTCACACACCTCCATTCTGACTTCACATACTTCCATTTTTACTTCAAACACCTCATTTCTGTGACTTCACACACCCCCATTCTCTGATTTCACACACCTCCATTCTATGACTTCACACACCTCCATTCTATGACTTCACACACCTCCTTTCTGAGTTGACACACTTCCATTCTGTGACTTCACACACCTCCAATCTGACCTCACACACCTCTATTCTATGACTTCACACACCTCCATTCTCTGACTACAAAAACCAACATTCTATGACTTCAAACACCTCCATTCTATGACTTCACACACCTGCATTCTGAGACTTCACACACCTCCATTCTGTGACTTTACACACCTCCACTCTGTGACTACACACACTTCCATTCTGTGATTTCACACACCTCCATTCTATGACTTCACACACCTCCATTCTCTGACTTCACACACCTCCATTCTGTGACTTCACACAACTCCACTCTGTGTCTTTACACACCTCCATTCTGTGTCTTCACACACCTCCATCCTGTGATTTCACACACCTCCATTCTATGATTTCACACACCCCCATTCTATGACTTCACACACCTCCATTCTATGACTTCACACACCTCCTTTCTGAGTTGACACACTTCCATTCTGTGACTTCACACACCTCCACTCTAACCTCACAGACCTCCATTCTATGACTTCACACATCTCCATTCTATGACTTCACACACCTCCATTCTTTGCCTTCACACACCTCCATTCTATGAATTCACACACCTCCATTCCTTGACTTCACACACCTCCATTCTGTGACTTCCCACACCTTCATTCTGAGAATTCACACACCTCCATTGTGACTTCACACAACTCTATTCTGTGACTTCACACACATGCCTTCTGTGACTTCACACACCTCCATTCTGATATCACACACCTACATTCTATGACTTCACACACTTCCATTCCACGATTTCACACACCTCCATTCTGTGACTTCACACATCTCCATTCTATGATTTCAGACACCTCCATTCTGGGACTTCACACACCTCCATTCTATGACTTCACACACCTCCATCTGTGACTTCACACACCTCCATTCTATGACTTCACACTCCTCCATTCTATGTGTTCACACACCTCCTTTCTGTGACTTCACACACCTCCATTCTATGACTTCACACACCTCCGTTCTATGACTTCACACACCTCCATTCTGACTTCACATACTTCCGTTTTGACTTCAAACACCTCATTTCTGTGACTTCATACACCTCCATTCTATGATTTCACACACCTCCATTCTATGACTTCACACACCTCCATTCTGTGACTTCACACACCTCCTTTCTGAGTTGACACACTTCCATTCTGTGACTTCACACACCTCCAATGTGACCTCACACACCTCCATTCTATGACTTCACACACCTCCATTCTCTGACTTCAAAAACCAACATTCTAAGAGTTCAAACACCTCCATTCTATGACTTCACACACCTCCATTCTGAGACTTCACACACCTCCATTCTGTGACTTTACACACCTCCATTCTGTGACTACACACACTTCCATTCTATGATTTCACACACCTCCATTCTATGACTTCACACACCTCCATTCTATGACTTCACAGACCTCCATTCTATGACTTCACATACTTCTATTCTGTGAGTAGACACACCTCCATTCTATGACTTCACACACCTCCATTCTGACTTCACACACTTCCATTCTATGACTTCACACAGCTCCATTCTGACTTCACACTCCTCCATTCTAGGACTTCGCACACCTCTATTCTGACTTCACACACCTGCATTCTGTGACTTCACACACCTCCATTCTATGACTTCACAAACCTCCATTCTGTGACTTCACACACCTCCACTCTGTGACTTTACACACCTCCATTCTGTAACTTCACACAGCTCCATTCTGTGATTTCACACACAATCCATTCTATGACTTCACACACCTCCCTTCTGTGAATTCACACATCTCCATTCTTGGTTCACAAACCTCCATTCTGTGACTTCACACACCTCCTCCATTCTGGCACTTCACACATCTCCATTCTATGACTTCACACACCTCCATCTGTGACTTCACACACCTCCATTCTATGACTTCACACTCCTCCATTCTATGAGTTCACACACCTCCTTTCTGTGACTTCACACACCTCCATTCTATGACTTCACACACCTACGTTCTATGACTTCATACACCTCCATTCTGACTTCACATACTTCCATTTTTACTTCAAACACCTCATTTCTGTGACTTCACACACCCCCATTCTATGATTTCACACACCTCCATTCTATGACTTCACACACCTCCATTCTATGACTTCACACACCTCCTTTCTGAGTTGACACACTTCCATTCTGTGACTTCACACACCTCCAATCTGACCTCACACACCTCCATTCTATGACTTCACACACCTCCATTCTCTGACTTCACACACCTCCATTCTGTGACTTCACACAACTCCACTCTGTGTCTTTACACACCTCCATTCTGTGTCTTCACACACCTCCATCCTGTGATTTCACACACCTCCATTCTATGATTTCACACACCTCCATTCTATGACTTCACACACCTCCATTCTATGACTTCACAGACCTCCATTCTATGACTTCACACACTTCTATTCTGTGAGTAGACACACGTCCATTCTATGACTTCACACACCTCCATTCTGACTTCACACACTTCCATTCTATGACTTCACACAGCTCCATTCTGACTTCACACTCCTCCATTCTAGGACTTCGCACACCTCTATTCTGACTTCACACACCTGCATTCTGTGATTTCACACACCTCCATTCTATGACTTCACAAACCTCCGTTCTGTGAATTCACACATCTCCATTCTGGGTTCACACACCTCCATTCTGTGACTTCACACACCTCCATTCTGGGACTTCACACACCTCCATTCTATGACTTCACACACCTCCATCTGTGACTTCACACACCTCCATTCTATGACTTCACACTCCTCCATTCTATGAGTTCACACACCTCCTTTCTGTGACTTCACACACCTCCATTCTATGACTTCACACACCTCCATTCTATGACTTCACACACCTCCATTCTGACTTCACATACTTCCATTTTGACTTCAAACACCTCATTTCTGTGACTTCACACACCTCCATTCTATGATTTCCCACACCTCCATTCTATGACTTCACACACCTCCATTCTATGACTTCACACAACTCCTTTCTGAGTTGACACACTTCCATTCTGTGACTTCACACACCTCCAATCTGACCTCACACACCTCCATTCTGTGACTTCACACACCTCCATTCTCTGACTTCAAAAACCAACATTCTATGACTTCAAACACCTCCATTCTATGACTTCACACACCTCCATTCTGAGACTTCACACACCTCCATTCTGTGACTTTACACACCTCCACTCTGTGACTACACACTCTTCCTTTCTGTGATTTCACACACCTCCATTCTATGACTTCACACACCTCCATTCTCTGAATTCACACACCTCCATTCTGTGACTTAACACACCTCCACTCTGTGACATTACACACCTCAATTCTGTATCTTCACACACCTCCATCCTGTGATTTCACACACCTCCATTCTATGATTTCACACACCTCCATTCTATGACTTCACACACCTCCATTCTATGACTTCACACACCTCCATTCTATGACTTCACACACTTCTATTCTGTGACTAGGCACACCTCCATTCTATGACTTCACACACCTCCATTCTATGACTTCACACATGTGCATTCTGACTTCACACCTCCATTCTCTGACTTCACACATCTCCATTCTGACTTCACACACCTCCAATCTATGACTTCACACATCTCCCTTCTATGACTTCACACACCTCCATTCTGTAACTTCACACACTTCCAATGTTTGACTTCACCAACCTCCATTCCATGACTTCATACACATCCATTCTATGACTTCACACAACTCCTTTCTTTGACTTCACAAAATTCCATTTTGATTTCACACACCTCCACTCTGTGACTTCACACACCTCCATTTGTGACTTCACACATCAAAATTTTGATTTCACACACCTCCATTCTTTGACTTGACACACCTCCATTCTGAGTTAACACACCTCCATTTGTGACTTCACACACCTCCATTCTGACTTCACACACCTCCATTCTATGACTTCACACACTTCCATTCTATGACTTCACACACCTCCATTCTGTGACTTCACACATCTCCACTCTGAGTTCACACACCGACGTTCTGTGTCTTCACACACCTCCATTCTGTGACTTCACACACCTCGTTATATGACTTCACACACCTCCATTCTCTGACCTCACACACCTCAAATCTGAGTTCACAACCCTCCATAGTGTGATTTCACACACCTCCATTCTGACTTCACACAACTCCATTCTATGACTTCACACACTTCCATTCTATGACTTCACACACATCCATTCTGTGACTTCACACACACAACTCCACTCTGAGTTCACATACCTCCATTCTGTGTCTTCACACACCTCCATTCTGTGACTTCACACACCTCGTTATATGACTTCACACACCTCCATTCTGTGACCTCACACACCTCAAATCTGAGTTCACACCCCTCCATATTGTGACTTCACACACCTCCATTCTGTGACTTCTCACACCCCATTCTAAGAATTCACACACCTCCATTCTATGACTTCACACACCGCCATTCTATGCCTTTACACACCTCCATTCTGTGACTTCACACACCTCCATTCTATGACATCACACACCTCCATTCTATGACTTCACACACATCCATTCTTTGACCTCACACACCTCCATTTTGACTTCACACACCTCCATTCTGTGACTTCACACACCTGCATTTGTGACTTCACACACCACAATTTTGACTTCACACACGTCCATTCTTTGACTTCACACACCTCCATTTTGACTTCACACACTTCCATTCTGTGACTTCACACACCTCCATTCTGTGACTTCACACACCTACATTGTTTGACTTCACACACCTCCATTTTGACTTCACACACCTCCATTCTATGACTTCACACACCTTCATTCTTACTTCAGAAACATCCATTCTATGACTTCACAAATCTCCCTTCTGTTAATTCACACACCTCCATTCTGGGTTCACACACCTCCATTCTGTGACTTCACACACCTCCATTCTATGACTTCACACCCCTCCATCTGTGACTTCACACACCTCCATTCTATGACTTCACACTCCTCCATTCTATGAGTTCACACACCTCCATTCTGTGACTTCACACACCTCCATTCTATGACCCCACACACCTCCATTCTGACTTCACACACTTCCATTTTGACTTCAAAGACCTCATTTCTGTGACTTCACACACCTCCATTCTATGACTTCACACTCCTCCATTCTATGAGTTCACACACCTCCATTCTATAACTTCACACACCTCCATTCTATGACTTCACACACCTCCTTTCTGAGTTGACACACTTCCATTCTGTGACTTCACACACCTCCAATCTGAACTCACACACCTCCATTTTGTGATTTCACACACCTCCATTGTATGACTTCACACACCTCCATTCTTTGACTTCACACATCTCCTTTCTATGAATTCACAAACCTCCATTTTGACTTCACACAACTCTATTATGTGACTTCACACACCTGCCTTCTGTGACTTCACACACCTCCATTCTATGACATCACACCTCCATTCTATGACTTCACATCTCCATTCTATGACTTCACACACCAACATTTATGACTTCACACACCTCCATTCTGTGACTTCACGCACCTCCATTCTGACATCACACACCTACATTCTATGACTTCACACACTTCCATTCTATGACTTCACACACCTCCATTCTGTGACTTCACTCACCTCCATTGTGAGTTCACACACCTCCATTCTGTGACTTCACACACCTTGATTCTCTGACTTCACACACCTCCATTCTACGATTTCACACACCTCCATTCTGTGACTTCACACATCTCCATTCTATGATTTCACACACCTCCATTCTGTCACTTCACACACCTCCAATCTGAGTTCACACACCTCCATTCTGTGACTTCACACACCTCCTTTCTGAGTTGACACACTTCCATTCTGTGACTTCACACACCTCCAATCTGACCTCACACACCTCCATTCTATGACTTCACACACCTCCATTCTATGACTTCACACATCACCATTCTATGACTTCACACACCTCCTTTCTGAGTTGACACACTTCCATTCTGTGACTTCACACACCTCCAATCTGACCTCACACACCTCCATTCTATGACTTCACACACCTCCATTCTATGACTTCACACACCTCCATTCTTTGACTTCACACACCTCCATTCTATGAATTCACACACCTCCATTCTTTGACTTCACACACCTCCATTCTGTGACTTCCCACACCTCCATTCTGAGAATTCACACACCTCCACTCTGTGACTTTACACACCTCCACTCTGTGACTACACACACCACCATTTTGTGATTTCACACACCTCCATTGTATGACTTCACACACCTCCATTGTGACTTCACACAACTCTATTCTGTGACTTCACACAACTCTATTCTGTGACTTCACACACCTACCTTCTGTGATTTCACACACCTTCATTCTATGACTTCACACCTCCATTCTAAGACTTCACATCTCCATTCTATGACTTCACACACCAACATTTATGACGTCACACACCTCCATTCTGTGACTTCACACACCTCCATTCTGACATCACACACCTACATTCTATGAGTTCACACACTTCCATTCTATGACTTCACACACCTGCATTCTGTGACTTCACTCACCTCCATTGTGAGTTCACACACCTCCATTCTGTGACTTCACACACCTTGATTCTCTGACTTCACACACCTTCATTCTACGATTTCACACACCTCCATTCTGTGACTTCACATATCTCCATTCTATGATTTCACACACCTCCATTCTGTCACTTCACACAACTCCATTCTGAGTTCACACACCTCCATTCTGTGACTTCAGACACCTCCTTTCTGAGTTGACATACTTCCATTCTGTGACTTCACAAACCTCCAATCTGACGTCACACACTTCCATTCCATGACTTCACACACCTCCATTCTCTGACTTCAAAAACCAACATTCTATGACTTCAAACACCTCCATTCTATGACTTCACACACCTCCATTCTGAGACTTCACACACCTCCATTCTGTGACTTTACACACCTCCACTCTGTGACTACACACACTTCCATTCTGTGATTTCACACACCTCCATTTTATGACTTCACACACCTCCATTCTCTGATTTCACACACCTCCATTGGGTAATTTCACACACTTCCTATGTTTGACTTCACCAACCTCCATTCCATGACTTCATACACATCCATTCTATGACTTCACACAACTCCTTTCTTTGACTTCACAAAATTCCATTTTGATTTCACACAAATCCATTCCGTGACTTCACACACCTCCATTTGTGACTTCACACATCACAATTTTGACTTCACACACCTCCATTCTGTGACTTCACACACCTCCATTCTGAGTTAACACACCTCCATTTGTGACTTCACACACCTCCATTCTGACTTCACACACCTCCATTCTATGACTTCACACACTTCCATTCTATGACTTCACACACCTCCATTCTGTGACTTCACACACCTCCACTCTGAGTTCACACACCTCCATTCTGTGTCTTCACACACCTCCATTCTGTGACTTCACACACCTCGTTTTATGACTTCACACACTTCCATTCTGTGACCTCACACACCTCAAATCTGAGTTCACACCCCTCTATAGTGTGACTTCACACACCTCCATTCTGTGACTTCACACACCCCCATTCTATGACTTCACACACCTCCATTCTATGACTTCACACACCTCCATTCTGTGACTTCACACACCTCCATTCTATTACTTCACACACCTCCATTCTATGACTTCAGAAACCTACATTGTGACTTCTCACACCTCCATTCTATGAGTTCACACACCTGCATTGTGACTTCACACACCTCCATTCTCTGACTTCCCACACCTCCATTCTGTGACTTCACACACCTCCATTCTGACTTCACACACCTCAATTCTGTGACTTCACACACCTCCATTCTATGATTTCACAAACCCCATTCTATGACTTCACAGACCTCCATTCTATGACTTCCCACACCTCCTTTCTGAGTTCACACACATCCATTCTGTGACTTCACACACCTCCATTGTGACTTCATACACCTCCATTCTATGAGTTCACACACCTCCATTCTGACTTCACACAATTGCATTGTATGACTTCACACAGCTCCATTCTAACTTCACACACCTCCATTCTATGTCTTCGCACACCTCTATTCTGACGTCACACAACTGCATTCTGTGACTTCACACACCTCCATTCTATGACTTCACACACCTCCATTCTGTGACTTCACACACCTCCACTCTGTGACTTTACACACCTCCATTCTGTGACTTCACACACTTCCATTCTGTGATTTCACACACAGTCCATTCTATGACTTCACAAACCTCCATTCTTTGATTTCACACACCTCCATTCTATGACTTCACACACCTGCATTGTCACTTCATACAACTCCATTCTGTGAATTCACACACCTCCTTTCTGTGACTTCACACACCTCCATTCTATGTCTTCGCACACCTCTATTCTGACGTCACACAACTGCATTCTGTGACTTCACACACCTCCATTCTATGACTTCACACACCTCCATTCTGTGACTTCACACACCTCCACTCTGTGACTTTACACACCTCCATTCTGTGACTTCACACACTTCCATTCTGTGACTTCACACACCTCCATTCTGTGACTTCACACACCTCCATTCTATGACTTCACACACCTCCATTCTATGACTTCACACACCTCCATTCTATGAATTCACACTCCTCCATTCTGTGACTTCACACACCTCCATTCTATGACTTCACACACCTCCATTCTGTGACTTCACCCACCTCCATTCTGAGTTCACATACCTCCATTCTGTGATTCACACACCTTCATTCTGTGACTTCACACACCTCCATTCTGTGACTTCACACACCTCCATTCTATGACTTCACACACCTCCATTCTGTGACTTCACCCACCTCCATTCTGAGTTCACACACCTCCATTCTATGACTTCACACACCTCCATTCTATGAATTCACACACCTCCATTTTGTGACTTCACACACCTCCATTCTATGATTTCACACACCTCCATTCTATGACTTCACACACCTCCACTGTGACTTCACACACCTTGATTCTATGATTTCACATACCTCCATTCTGACTTCACACACCTCCATTCTATGACTTCACACACCTCCATTCTGACTTCACACAGCTCCATTGTGTGACTTCACAAAACTCCATTCTATGATTTCACACACCTCCATACTATGACTTCACACACCTCCATCTATGACTTCAAACACCTCCATTCTGAGTTCACACACCTCCATTCTGTGACTTCATACACCTCCATTCTGACTTCACTCACCTCCATTGTATGACTTCACTCACCTCCATTCTGTGACTTCACACACCTCCATTCTATGACTTCACACACTTCAATTGTGACGTCACACACCTCCATTCTATGAATTCACAAATCTCCATTCTATGACTTCACACACCTCCATTCTGACTTTACACACCTCCATTCTATGACTTCACAGACCTCAAATCTGTGTCTTCAGTCACCTCCACTGTATGACTTCACACTCCTCCATTCTATGACTTCCCACACCTCCTTTCTATGACTTCACCCACCTCCCATCTATGACCGCACACCTCCATTCGAGACTTCACACACCTCCATTCTGTGACTTCACACACCTCCATTCTTTGACTTCACACACCTCTATTCTATGACTTCACACACCTTCATTCTTACTTCACAAACATCCATTCTATGACTTCACACACCTCCGTTCTATGATTTCACACACCTCCAATCTGTGATTCACACACCTGCATTCTGTGTTCACAAACCTCAATATTGTGACTTCACACACCTCCATTCTGACTTCACACACCTCCATTCTATGACTTCACACACATCCATTCTGTGACTTCACACACCTCCATTCTGAGTTGACACACCTCCATTCTGTGACTTCACACACCTCCATTCTGACTTCACACACCTTCATTTTATGACTTCACAAACATACATTCTGTGACTTCACACATCTCCTTTCTGTGACTTCACACACCATCATTCTGACTTCACACACCTCCATTCTCTGACTTCACACACCTCAATTCTGTGACTTGACACACCTCCATTCTGACTTCACACACGTCCATTCTATGATTTCACACACCTCCATTCTATGACTTCACACACCTACATTCTCCGACTTCACACACCTCCATTCTGACTTCACACCCCTCCATTCTGACTTCACACACCTCCATTCTGACTTCACACAGCTCCATTCTATAAATTCACACACCTCCATTCTGTGACTTCACACACCACCTTTTTGACTTCACACACATCCATTCTGTGACTTCACACACCTCCATTCTGTGACTTCACACACCTCCGTTTTGACTTCACACACTTCCAATCTGTGACTTCACACACCTACATTCTGTGACTTCACACACCTTCATTCTTACTTTAGAAACATCCATTCTATGACTTCACACACCTCCATTGTATGACTTCACAAACCTCTATTCTGTGACTTCACACACCTCCATTCTGGGTTCACACACCTCAATTCTGTGACTTCACACATGTCCATTCTAACTTCACACACCTCCATTCTATGACTTCACACACTACCATTCTATGACTTCACACACCTCCATTCGTTGACATCAAAAACCACCATTCTATGACTTCACACAAGTCCATTTTGACTTCACACACCTCCATTCTATGAGTTCACACACCTCCATTTTATGACTTCACACACCTCCATTCTATGACTTCACACACCTCAATTCTATGACTTCACACACCTCCATTCTATGAGTTCACACACCTCCATTTTATGACTTCACACACCTCCATTCTATGACTTCACACACCTCCATTCTGTGATATCACACACCTCCAATCTCACTTCACACACCTCCATTCTGTGACTTCACACACCTCCACTCTATGACTTCAAACACCTTCATTCTTACTTCACAAACATCCATTCTGTGACTTCACACACCTCCATTCTGTGACTTCACACACCTTCATTCTGACTTCACACAGCTCCAGTCTGTGACTTCATACACCTCAATTCTGTGACTTCACACACCTCCATTCTGACTTCACACACCTCCATTCTATGACTTCACACACCTCCATTCTGTGACTTCACACACCTCCGTTTTGACTTCACACACTTCCATTCTGTGACTTCACACACCTCCATTCTGTGACTTCACACACCCCTATTGTTTCACTTCACACACCTCCATTCTTTGACTTCACACACCTCCATTCCATGACTTCACACACCTCCATTCTATGAGTTCACACACCTCCATTCTATGAGTTCACACACCTCCAATTTGACTTCACACACCTCCATTCTATGACTTCACACACCTTCATTCTTACTTCAGAAACATCCATTCTCTGACTTCACACACCTCCATTCTATGACTTCACAAACCTCCATTCTGTGACTTCACACACCTCCATTCTGAATTCACACACCTCCATTCTGTGACTTCACACACCTCCATTCTTCCTTCACACACCTCCATTCTATGACTTCACACACTTCCATTCTATGACTTCACACACCTCCATTCTGTGGCTTCACACACCTCCATTCTGAGTTCACACACCTCCTTTCTGTGACTTCAGACACCTCCATTCTGTGACTTCACACACCTCCTTTCTGTCACTTCACACACCTCGATCCCATGACTTCACACACCTCCATTCTATGAATTCACACACCTCCATTCTATGACTTCACACACCTCCATTTTGACTTCACACACTTCAATTCTGTGACTTCACACACCTCCTGTTGTGAGCCAGAGTGGAATCAAACTGTACCTTGGCTTGCATCAGACGATGGCTTTGTTGTCTTATTGCTTTCTGGCCCTATTCTATGCAAATGACCTGAGAATTACCATATGAATGTAACATCTGGAGGTTCCTGGATCAGGAGGAGGGAAGAAGGGGGAGTGGAAAATAAACAGGCAGTCTCGGCAGTCTTTACCTGGACTGCGGACATCCCGGACCCCCTGTGTCTGTCTCTCTTCTCTTTCTTGCTAGTCCTTGCCCCCGATTTCAGGAACCCCAATCTGCGAACCCTGGTTTGCCGCCGGTTGGCCCCGGAAACCTCCATTCTGTGACTTCACACACCTCCATTCTTTGACTTCACACACCTCCATTCTTGGACTTCACACACATCCATTCCATGACTTCACACACCTCAATTCTATGAGTTCACACACCTCCATTCTATGAGTTCACACACCTCCATTTTGACTTCACACACCTCCATTCTATGACTTCACACACCTTCATTCTTACTTTAGGAAACATCCATTCTATGACTTCACACACCTCCGTTTTATGACTTCACAAACCTCAATTCTGTGACTTCACACATGTCCATTCTGACTTCACACACCTCCATTCTTTGACTTCACACACTTCCATTCTATGACTTCACACACCTCCATTCTTTGACTTCAAACACCTCAATTTTGAGTACACAAACCTCCATTCTGTGACTTCACACACCTCCATTATATGAATTCACACACCTCCATTCTATGACTTCACACACCTCCATTCTATGACTTCGCACATCTCCATTCTATGAATTCACACTCCTCCATTCTGTGACTTCACACACCTCCATTCTATGACTTCACACACCTCCATTCTGTGACTTCACCCACCTCCATTCTGAGTTCACATACCTCCATTCTGTGATTCACACACCTTCATTCTGTGACTTCACACACCTCCATTCTGTGACTTCACACACCTCCATTCTATGACTTCACACACCTCCATTCTGTGACTTCACCCACCTCCATTCTGAGTTCACACACCTCCATTCTATGACTTCACACACCTCCATTCTATGAATTCACACACCTCCATTCTGTGACTTCACACAACTCCATTCTATGATTTCACACACCTCCATTCTATGACTTCACACACCTCCATTGTGACTTCACACACCTTGATTCTATGATTTCACATACCTCCATTCTGACTTCACACACCTCCATTCTATGACTTCACACACCTCCATTCTGACTTGACACAGCTCCATTGTGTGACTTCACAAAACTCCATTCTATGATTTCACACACCTCCATACTATGACTTCACACACCTCCATCTATGACTTCACACACCTCCATTCTGAGTTCACACACCTCCATTCTGTGACTTCACACACCTCCATTCTGACTTCACTCACCTCATTGTATGACTTCACTCACCTCCATTCTGTGACTTCACACACCTCCATTGTATGACTTCACACACTTCAATTGTGACGTCACACACCTCCATTCTATGAATTCACAAATCTCCAGTCTATGACTTCACACACCTCCATTCTGACTTTACACACCTCCATTCTATGACTTCACAGACCTCTAATCTGTGTCTTCAGTCACCTCCACTGTATGACTTCACACTCCTCCATTCTATGACTTCCCACACCTCCTTTCTATGACTTCACCCACCTCCCTTCTATGACCGCACACCTCCATTCGAGACTTCACACACCTCCATTGTGTGACTTCACACACCTCCATTCTGTGACTTCACACACCTCCATTCTTTGACTTCACACACCTCTATTCTATGACTTCACACACCTTCATTCTTACTTCACAAACATCCATTCTATGACTTCACACACCTCCATTCTATGATTTCACACACCTCCATTCTGTGATTCACACACCTGCATTCTGTGTTCACACACCTCAATATTGTGACTTCACATACCTCCATTCTGACTTCACACACCTCCATTCTATGACTTCACACACATCCATTCTGTGACTTCACCCACCTCCATTCTGAGTTCACATACCTCCATTCTGTGATACACACACCTTCATTCTGTGACTTCACACACCTCCATTCTGTGACTTCACACACCTCCATTCTATGACTTCACACACCTCCATTCTGTGACTTCACCCACCTCCATTCTGAGTTCACACACCTCCATTCTGTGACTTCACACACCTCCATTCTATGATTTCACACACCTCCATCTATGACTTCACACACCTCCATTCTGAGTTCACACACCTCCATTCTGTGACTTCACACACCTCCATTCTGACTTCACTCACATCCATTGTATGACTTCACTCACCTCCGTTCTGTGACTTCACACACCTCCATTCTATGACTTCACACACTTCAATTGTGACGTCACACACCTCCATTCTATGAATTCACAAATCTCCATTCTATGACTTCACACACCTCCATTCTGACTTTACACACCTCCATTCTATGACTTCACAGACCTCGAATCTGTGTCTTCAGTCACCTCCACTGTATGACTTCACACTGCTCCATTCTATGACTTCCCACACCTCCTTTCTATGACTTCACCCACCTCACTTCTATGACCGCATACCTCCATTCGAGACTTCACACACCTCCATTGTGTGACTTCATACATCTCCATTCTGTGACTTCACACACCTCCATTCTTTGACTTCACACACCTCTACTCTATGACTTCACACACCTTCATTCTTACTTCACAAACATCGATTCTATGACTTCACACACCTCCATTCTATGATTTCACACATCTCCATTCTGTGATTCACACACCTGCATTCTGTGTTCACACACCTCAATATTGTGACTTCACACACCTCGATTCTGACTTCACACACCTCCATTCTATGACTTTACACACATCCATTCTGTGACTTCACACACCTCCATTCTGAGTTGACACACCTCCATTCTGTGACTTCACACACCTCCATTCTTGGACTTCACACACCTCCATTCCATGACTTCACACACCTCAATTCTATGAGTTCACACACCTCCATTCTATGAGTTCACACACCTCCATTTTGACTTCACACACCTCCATTCTGTGACTTCACAAAACTCCATTCTGTGATTACACAAACCTCCATACTATGACTTCACACACCTCCATCTATGACTTCACACACCTCCATTCTGAGTTCACACACCTCCATTCTGTGACTTCACACACCTCCATTCTGACTTCACACACCTTCATTTTATGCCTTCACAAACATACATTCTGTGACTTCACACATCTCCTTTCTGTGACTTCACACACCTTCATTCTGACGTCATACACCTCCATTCTCTGACTTCACACACCTCAATTCTGTGACTTGGCACACCTCCATTCTGACTTCACACACCTCCATTCTATGATTTCACACACCTCCATTCTATGACTTCACACACCTCCATTCTGTGACTTCACACACCTCCATTCTGACTTCACACCCATCCATTCTGACTTCACACACCTCCATTCTGACTTCACACAGCTCCAATGTATAAATTCACACACCTCCATTCTGTGACTTCACACACCACCTTTTTGACTTCACACACATCCATTCTGTGACTTCACACACCTCCATTCTGTGACTTCACACACCTCCGTCTTGACTTCACACACTTCCAATCTGTGACTTCACACACCTCCATTCTGTGACTTCACACACCTCTATTGTTTCACTTCACACACCTCCATTCTTTGACTTCACACCCCGCCATTCCATGACTTCACAAACCTCCATTCTATGAGTTCACACACCTCCATTCTAAGAGTTCACACACCTCCAATTTGACTTCACACACCTCCACTCTATGACTTCAAACACCTTCATTCTTACTTCAGAAACATCCATTCTCTGACTTCACACACCTCCATTCTATGACTTCACACACCTTCATTCTTACTTTAGAAACATCCATTCTATGACTTCACACACCTCCATTGTATGACTTCACAAACCTCTATTCTGTGACTTCACACACCTCCATTCTGGGTTCACACACCTCAATTCTGTGACTTCACACATGTCCATTCTAACTTCACACACCTCCATTCTATGACTTCACACACTACCATTCTATGATTTCACACACCTCCATTCGTTGACATCAAAAACCACCATTCTATGACTTCACACAAGTCCATTTTGACTTCACACACCTCCATTCTATGAGTTCACACACCTCCATTTTATGATTTCACCCACCTCCATGCTATGGCTTCACACACCTCAATTCTATGACTTCACACACCTCCATTCTATGAGTTCACACACCTCCATTTTATGACTTCACACACCTCCATTCTATGACTTCACACACCTCCATTCTGTGATATCACACACCTCCAATCTCACTTCACACACCTCCATTCTGTGACTTCACACACCTCCACTCTATGACTTCAAACACCTTCATTCTTACTTCACAAACATCCATTCTGTGACTTCACACACCTCCATTCTGTGACTTCACACACCTTAATTCTGACTTCACACAGCTCCAGTCTGTGACTTCATACACCTCAATTCTGTGACTTCACACACCTCCATTCTGACTTCACACACCTCCATTCTATGACTTCACACACCTCCATTCTGTGACTTCACACACCTCCGTTTTGACTTCACACACTTCCATTCTGTGACTTCACACACCTCCATTCTGTGACTTCACACACCCCTATTGTTTCACTTCACACACCTCCATTCTTTGACTTCACACACCTCCATTCCATGACTTCACACACCTCCATTCTATGAGTTCACACACCTCCAATTTGACTTCACACACCTCCATTCTATGACTTCACACACCTTCATTCTTACTTCAGAAACATCCATTCTCTGACTTCACACACCTCCATTCTATGACTTCACAAACCTCCATTCTGTGACTTCACACACCTCCATTCTGAATTCACACACCTCCATTCTGTGACTTCACACACCTCCATTCTTCCTTCACACACCTCCATTCTATGACTTCACACACTTCCATTCTATGACTTCACACACCTCCATTCTGTGGCTTCACACACCTCCATTCTGAGTTCACACACCTCCTTTCTGTGACTTCAGACACCTCCATTCTGTGACTTCACACACCTCCTTTCTGTCACTTCACACACCTCGATCCCATGACTTCACACACCTCCATTCTATGAATTCACACACCTCCATTCTATGACTTCACACACCTCCATTTTGACTTCACACACTTCAATTCTGTGACTTCACACACCTCCTGTTGTGAGCCAGAGTGGAATCAAACTGTACCTTGGCTTGCATCAGACGATGGCTTTGTTGTCTTATTGCTTTCTGGCCCTATTCTATGCAAATGACCTGAGAATTACCATATGAATGTAACATCTGGAGGTTCCTGGATCAGGAGGAGGGAAGAAGGGGGAGTGGAAAATAAACAGGCAGTCTCGGCAGTCTTTACCTGGACTGCGGACATCCCGGATCCCCTGTGTCTGTCTCTCTTCTCTTTCTTGCTAGTCCTTGCCCCCGATTTCAGGAACCCCAATCTGCGAACCCTGGTTTGCCGCCGGTTGGCCCCGGAAACCTCCATTCTGTGACTTCACACACCTCCATTCTTTGACTTCACACACCTCCATTCTTGGACTTCACACACATCCATTCCATGACTTCACACACCTCAATTCTATGAGTTCACACACCTCCATTCTATGAGTTCACACACCTCCATTTTGACTTCACACACCTCCATTCTATGACTTCACACACCTTCATTCTTACTTTAGGAAACATCCATTCTATGACTTCACACACCTCCGTTTTATGACTTCACAAACCTCAATTCTGTGACTTCACACATGTCCATTCTGACTTCACACACCTCCATTCTTTGACTTCACACACTTCCATTCTATGACTTCACACACCTCCATTCTTTGACTTCAAACACCTCAATTTTGAGTACACAAACCTCCATTCTGTGACTTCACACACCTCCATTATATGAATTCACACACCTCCATTCTATGACTTCACACACCTCCATTCTATGACTTCGCACATCTCCATTCTATGAATTCACACTCCTCCATTCTGTGACTTCACACACCTCCATTCTATGACTTCACACACCTCCATTCTGTGACTTCACCCACCTCCATTCTGAGTTCACATACCTCCATTCTGTGATTCACACACCTTCATTCTGTGACTTCACACACCTCCATTCTGTGACTTCACACACCTCCATTCTATGACTTCACACACCTCCATTCTGTGACTTCACCCACCTCCATTCTGAGTTCACACACCTCCATTCTATGACTTCACACACCTCCATTCTATGAATTCACACACCTCCATTCTGTGACTTCACACAACTCCATTCTATGATTTCACACACCTCCATTCTATGACTTCACACACCTCCATTGTGACTTCACACACCTTGATTCTATGATTTCACATACCTCCATTCTGACTTCACACACCTCCATTCTATGACTTCACACACCTCCATTCTGACTTGACACAGCTCCATTGTGTGACTTCACAAAACTCCATTCTATGATTTCACACACCTCCATACTATGACTTCACACACCTCCATCTATGACTTCACACACCTCCATTCTGAGTTCACACACCTCCATTCTGTGACTTCACACACCTCCATTCTGACTTCACTCACCTCATTGTATGACTTCACTCACCTCCATTCTGTGACTTCACACACCTCCATTGTATGACTTCACACACTTCAATTGTGACGTCACACACCTCCATTCTATGAATTCACAAATCTCCAGTCTATGACTTCACACACCTCCATTCTGACTTTACACACCTCCATTCTATGACTTCACAGACCTCTAATCTGTGTCTTCAGTCACCTCCACTGTATGACTTCACACTCCTCCATTCTATGACTTCCCACACCTCCTTTCTATGACTTCACCCACCTCCCTTCTATGACCGCACACCTCCATTCGAGACTTCACACACCTCCATTGTGTGACTTCACACACCTCCATTCTGTGACTTCACACACCTCCATTCTTTGACTTCACACACCTCTATTCTATGACTTCACACACCTTCATTCTTACTTCACAAACATCCATTCTATGACTTCACACACCTCCATTCTATGATTTCACACACCTCCATTCTGTGATTCACACACCTGCATTCTGTGTTCACACACCTCAATATTGTGACTTCACATACCTCCATTCTGACTTCACACACCTCCATTCTATGACTTCACACACATCCATTCTGTGACTTCACCCACCTCCATTCTGAGTTCACATACCTCCATTCTGTGATACACACACCTTCATTCTGTGACTTCACACACCTCCATTCTGTGACTTCACACACCTCCATTCTATGACTTCACACACCTCCATTCTGTGACTTCACCCACCTCCATTCTGAGTTCACACACCTCCATTCTGTGACTTCACACACCTCCATTCTATGATTTCACACACCTCCATCTATGACTTCACACACCTCCATTCTGAGTTCAC
The DNA here is from genome assembly GCA_024803745.1 of Megascapheus bottae. NCBI lineage: Eukaryota > Metazoa > Chordata > Mammalia > Rodentia > Geomyidae > Megascapheus > Megascapheus bottae. The sequence continues at coordinate 502,506 of JANJXV010000292.1, forward strand.
ACACCTCCATTCTGTGACTTCACACACCTCCATTCTGACTTCACTCACATCCATTGTATGACTTCACTCACCTCCGTTCTGTGACTTCACACACCTCCATTCTATGACTTCACACACTTCAATTGTGACGTCACACACCTCCATTCTATGAATTCACAAATCTCCATTCTATGACTTCACACACCTCCATTCTGACTTTACACACCTCCATTCTATGACTTCACAGACCTCGAATCTGTGTCTTCAGTCACCTCCACTGTATGACTTCACACTGCTCCATTCTATGACTTCCCACACCTCCTTTCTATGACTTCACCCACCTCACTTCTATGACCGCATACCTCCATTCGAGACTTCACACACCTCCATTGTGTGACTTCATACATCTCCATTCTGTGACTTCACACACCTCCATTCTTTGACTTCACACACCTCTACTCTATGACTTCACACACCTTCATTCTTACTTCACAAACATCGATTCTATGACTTCACACACCTCCATTCTATGATTTCACACATCTCCATTCTGTGATTCACACACCTGCATTCTGTGTTCACACACCTCAATATTGTGACTTCACACACCTCGATTCTGACTTCACACACCTCCATTCTATGACTTTACACACATCCATTCTGTGACTTCACACACCTCCATTCTGAGTTGACACACCTCCATTCTGTGACTTCACACACCTCCATTCTTGGACTTCACACACCTCCATTCCATGACTTCACACACCTCAATTCTATGAGTTCACACACCTCCATTCTATGAGTTCACACACCTCCATTTTGACTTCACACACCTCCATTCTGTGACTTCACAAAACTCCATTCTGTGATTACACAAACCTCCATACTATGACTTCACACACCTCCATCTATGACTTCACACACCTCCATTCTGAGTTCACACACCTCCATTCTGTGACTTCACACACCTCCATTCTGACTTCACACACCTTCATTTTATGCCTTCACAAACATACATTCTGTGACTTCACACATCTCCTTTCTGTGACTTCACACACCTTCATTCTGACGTCATACACCTCCATTCTCTGACTTCACACACCTCAATTCTGTGACTTGGCACACCTCCATTCTGACTTCACACACCTCCATTCTATGATTTCACACACCTCCATTCTATGACTTCACACACCTCCATTCTGTGACTTCACACACCTCCATTCTGACTTCACACCCATCCATTCTGACTTCACACACCTCCATTCTGACTTCACACAGCTCCAATGTATAAATTCACACACCTCCATTCTGTGACTTCACACACCACCTTTTTGACTTCACACACATCCATTCTGTGACTTCACACACCTCCATTCTGTGACTTCACACACCTCCGTCTTGACTTCACACACTTCCAATCTGTGACTTCACACACCTCCATTCTGTGACTTCACACACCTCTATTGTTTCACTTCACACACCTCCATTCTTTGACTTCACACCCCGCCATTCCATGACTTCACAAACCTCCATTCTATGAGTTCACACACCTCCATTCTAAGAGTTCACACACCTCCAATTTGACTTCACACACCTCCACTCTATGACTTCAAACACCTTCATTCTTACTTCAGAAACATCCATTCTCTGACTTCACACACCTCCATTCTATGACTTCACACACCTTCATTCTTACTTTAGAAACATCCATTCTATGACTTCACACACCTCCATTGTATGACTTCACAAACCTCTATTCTGTGACTTCACACACCTCCATTCTGGGTTCACACACCTCAATTCTGTGACTTCACACATGTCCATTCTAACTTCACACACCTCCATTCTATGACTTCACACACTACCATTCAATGATTTCACACACCTCCATTCGTTGACATCAAAAACCACCATTCTATGACTTCACACAAGTCCATTTTGACTTCACACACCTCCATTCTATGAGTTCACACACCTCCATTTTATGATTTCACACACCTCCATGCTATGGCTTCACACACCTCAATTCTATGACTTCACACACCTCCATTCTATGAGTTCACACACCTCCATTTTATGACTTCACACACCTCCATTCTATGACTTCACACACCTCCATTCTGTGATATCACACACCTCCAATCTCACTTCACACACCTCCATTCTGTGACTTCACACACCTCCACTCTATGACTTCAAACACCTTCATTCTTACTTCACAAACATCCATTCTGTGACTTCACACACCTCCATTCTGTGACTTCACACACCTTAATTCTGACTTCACACAGCTCCAGTCTGTGACTTCATACACTTCAATTCTGTGACTTCACACACCTCCATTCTGACTTCACACACCTCCATTCTATGACTTCACACACCTCCATTCTACGATTTCACACACCTCCATTCTGTGACTTCACACATCTAAATTCTATGATTTCACACACCTCCATTCTTTGACTTCACACACCTCCATTCTGAGTTCACACACCTCCATTCTGTGACTTCACAATCCTCCATTATATGACTTCACACACCTCCATTTTGTGACTTCACACACCTCCATTCTATGACTTCACACACCTCCATTCTATCACTTCACACACCTACATTGTGACTTCACACACCTACGTTCTATCAGTTCACACACCTGCATTGTGACTTCACAAACCTCCATTCTCTGACTTCACACCCCTCCATTCTGACTTCACACACCTCCATTCTGACTTCACACACCTCAATTCTGTGACTTCACACACCTCCATTCTATGAATTCACATACCTCATTTCTCAGTTGACACACCTCCATTCTGTGACTTCACATACCTCCAATCTGACTTCACACACCTCCATTCTATGACTTCACACACCTCCATTCTGTGACTTCAAAAACCACCATTCTATGACTTCGCACATCTCCATTGTGACTTCACACACCTCCATTCTATGAGTTCACACAGCTCCATTCTGACTTCACACACCTCCATTCTATGACTTCGCAAACTTCTATTCTGACTTCACACCCCTCCTTTCTGTGACTTCACATACCTCCATTCTTTGACTTCACACCCCTCCATTCTGAGCCTTCACACACCTCCATTCTGAGTTCACACACCTCCATACTGTGACTTCACACACCTCCATTCTGTGACTTCACACACCTCCATTCTATGACTTCAAACACCTCCATTCTATGACTTCACACACCTCCATTCTATGACTTCACAAACCTCCATTCTATGACTTCAGAAACCTACATTGTTACTTCACACACCTCCATTCTGTGACTTCAAACACCCCCATTGTTTGCCTTCACACACCTCCATTTTGACTACACACACCTCCATTCTATGTCTTCACACACCTTCATTCTTACTGCAGAAATCTCCATTCTATGACTTCACAAACCTCCCTTCTGTGAATTCATACACCTCCATTCTGAGTTCACACACCTCCATTCTGTGACTTCACACACCTCCATTCTGTTACTTCACACACCTCCATTCTATGACTTCACACACCTCCATTCTATGACTTCACACACCTCCATTCTGCCTTCAAAGACTTCCATTTGACTTCAAACACTTCAGTTCTGTGACTTCACACACCTCCATTCTATGATTTCACACACCTCCATTCTATGACTACAAACACCTCCATTCTATGACTTCACACACCTCCTTTCTGAGTTGACACACCTCCATTCTGTTATTTCACACCCCTCCAATCTGACTTCACACACCTCCATTCTATGACTTCACACACCTGCATTCTGTGACTTCAAAAACCAACATTCTATGACTTCAAACACCTCCATTCTATGACTTCACACACCTCCATTCTGAGACTTCACAAACCTCCACTCTGTGATTTTACACACCTCCAATCTGTGACTACACACACCTCCATTCTGTGATTTCACACTCCTCCATTCTATGACTTCACACACATCCATTCTTTGACTTCACACACCTCCATTCTATGAATTCACACACCTCCATTGTGACCTCACACAACTCTATTCTGTGAATTCACACACCTGACTTCTGTGACTTCACACACCTCCATTCTATGACTTCACACCTCCATTCTATGACTTCACACCAACATACTATGACTTCACACACCAAAATTTATGACGTCACACACCTCCATTCTGTGACTTAACACACCTCCATTCTGACATCACACACCTCCATTCTATGACTTCACACACTTCCATTCTATGACTTCACACACCTCCATTCTGTGACTTCACACACCTCCATTCTGTGACTTCACTCACCTCCATTGTGAGTTCACCCACCTCCATTCTGTGACTTCACACACCTCCATTCTGTGAATTCACAAACCTCGATTCTCTGACTTCACACACCTCTCTTCTGTGACTTCACACACCTCCATTCTTTGACTTCACACACCTCCGTTCCATGACTTCACACACCTCCATTCTATGAGTTCACACACCTCCATTCTATGAGATCACACACCTCCATTCTTACTTCAGCAACACCCATTCTATGACTTCAGACACCTCCATTCTATGACTTCACACACCTTCATTATTACTTCAGCCACATCCATTCTGTGACTTCACACACCTCCCTTCTGTGACTTCACACACCTCCATTCTATGACTTCACACACCTCCATTCTAAGACTTCACACACCTCCATTCTATGACTTCACACACCTCCATTCTATGCCTTCACACACCTCCATTCTGTGACTTCACACACCTCCATTCTATGACATCACACACCTCCATTCTGTGACATCACACACCTCCATTCTATGACTTCACACACCTCCAATCTATGACTTCAGAAACCTACATTGTTACTTCACACACCTCCATTCTATGAGTTCACACACCTGCTTTGTGACTTCACACACCTCCATTATCTGATTCACACACCTCCATTCTGACTTCACACACCTCCATTCTGACTTCATACACCTCAATTCTGTGACTTCACACACCTCCATTCTATGATTTCACACACCTCCATTCTATGACTTCACAGACCTCCATTCTATGACTTTACACACCTCCTTTCTGAGTTCACACACATCCATTCTGTGAATTCACACACCTCCATTGTGACTTCATACACTTCAATTCTATGAATTCACACAGCTCCATTCTCACTTCACACTCCTCCATTCTATTACTTCGCACACCTCTGTTCTGACTTCACACACCTGCATTCTGTGACTTCACACACCTCCATTCTATGACTTCACAAACCTCCATTCTGTGACTTCACACACCTCCACTCTGTGACTTTACACACCTCCATTCTGTGACTTCACACAGCTCCATTCTGTGATTTCACACACAATCCATTCTATGACTTCACAAACCTCCCTTCTGTTACTTCACACATCTCCATTCTGGGTTCACACACCTCCATTCTGTGACTTCACACACCTCCATTCTGTGACTTCACACACCTCCATTCTATGACTTCACACACCTCCATCTGTGACTTCACACACCTCCATTCTATGACTTCACACTCCTCCATTCTATGAGTTCACACACCTCCTCTTTGTGACTTCACACACATCCATTCTATGACTTCACACACCTCCATTCTTTGACTTCACACACCTCAATTCTGTGACTTCACACACCTCCATCTGTGACTTCACACACCTTAATTCTATGACTTCACACTCCTCCATTCTATGAGTTCACACACCTCCTCTTTGTGACTTCACACACATCCATTCTATGACTTCACACACCTCCATTCTTTGACTTCACACACCTCAATTCTGTGACTTCACACACCTCCATCTGTGACTTCACACACCTCCATTCTTTGACTTCACACACCTCAATTCTGTGACTTCACACACCTCCATCTGTGACTTCACACACCTTAATTCTATGACTTCACACACCTCCATTCTATTACTTCACACATCTCCACTCTATGAATTCACACACCTCCATTGTGACTTCACACAACTCTATTCTGTGACTTCACACACATGCTTTCTGTGACTTCACACACCTCCATTCTATGACTTCACACCTCCATTCTATGACTTCAAATCTCCATTCTATGACTTCACAAACCAACATTTATGACGTCACACACCTCCATTCTGTGCCTTCACACACCTCCATTCTGACATCACACACCTACATTCTATGACTTCACGCACTTCTATTCTATGACTTCACACACCTCCATTCTGTGACTTCACTCACCTCCATTGTGAGTTCACACACATCCATTCTGTGACTTCACACACCTCCATTCATTGACCTCACACACCTTGATTCTCTGACTTCACACACCTCCATTCTACGATTTCACACACCTCCATTCTGTGACTTCACACATCTAAATTCTATGATTTCACACACCTCCATTCTTTGACTTCACACACCTCCATTCTGAGTTCACACACCTCCATTCTGTGACTTCACAATCCTCCATTATATGACTTCACACACCTCCATTTTGTGACTTCACACACCTCCATTCTATGACTTCACACACCTCCATTCTATCACTTCACACACCTACATTGTGACTTCACACACCTACGTTCTATCAGTTCACACACCTGCATTTTGACTTCACAAACCTCCATTCTCTGACTTCACACACCTCCATTCTGAATTCACACACCTCCATTCTGACTTCACACACCTCAATTCTGTGACTTCACACACCTCCATTCTATGAATTCACATACCTCATTTCTGAGTTGACACACCTCCATTCTGTGACTTCACATACCTCCAATCTGACTTCACACACCTCCATTCTATGACTTCACACACCTCCATTCTGTGACTTCAAAAACCACCATTCTATGACTTCGCACATCTCCATTGTGACTTCACACACCTCCATTCTATGAGTTCACACAGCTCCATTCTGACTTCACACACCTCCATTCTATGACTTCGCAAACTTCTATTCTGACTTCACACCCCTCCATTCTGTGACTTCACATACCTCCATTCTTTGACTTCACACACCTCCATTCTGTGCCTTCACACACCTCCATTCTGAGTTCACACACCTCCATACTGTGACTTCACACACCTCCATTCTGTGACTTCACACACCTCCATTCTATGACTTCAAACACCTCCATTCTATGACTTCACACACCTCCATTCTATGACTTCACAAACCTCCATTCTATGACTTCAGAAACCTACATTGGTACTTCACACACCTCCATTCTGTGACTTCACACACCCCCATTGTTTGCCTTCACACACCTCCATTTTGACTACACACACCTCCATTCTATGTCTTCACACACCTTCATTCTTACTGCAGAAATCTCCATTCTATGACTACACAAACCTCCCTTCTGTGAATTCATACACCTCCATTCTGAGTTCACACACCTCCATTCTGTGACTTCACACACCTCCATTCTGTTACTTCACACACCTCCATTCTATGACTTCACACACCTCCATTCTATGACTTCACACACCTCCATTCTGCCTTCAAAGACTTCCATTTGACTTCAAACACTTCAGTTCTGTGACTTCACACACCTCCATTCTATGATTTCACACACCTCCATTCTATGACTACAAACACCTCCATTCTATGACTTCACACACCTCCTTTCTGAGTTGACACACCTCCATTCTGTTATTTCACACCCCTCCAATCTGACTTCACACACCTCCATTCTATGACTTCACACACCTGCATTCTGTGACTTCAAAAACCAACATTCTATTACTTCAAACACCTCCATTCTATGACTTCACACACCTCCATTCTGAGACTTCACAAACCTCCACTCTGTGATTTTACACACCTCCAATCTGTGACTACACACACCTCCATTCTGTGATTTCACACACCTCCATTCTATGACTTCACACACATCCATTCTTTGACTTCACACACCTCCATTCTATGAATTCACACACCTCCATTGTGACCTCACACAACTCTATTCTGTGACTTCACACACTGACTTCTGTGACTTCACACACCTCCATTCTATGACTTCACACCTCCATTCTATGACTTCACACCAACATACTATGACTTCACACACCAAAATTTATGACGTCACACACCTCCATTCTGTGACTTAACACACCTCCATTCTGACATCACACACCTCCATTCTATGACTTCACACACTTCCATTCTATGACTTCACACACCTCCATTCTGTGACTTCACTCACCTCCATTGTGAGTTCACCCACCTCCATTCTGTGACTTCACACACCTCCATTCTGTGAATTCACACACCTCGATGCTCTGACTTCACACACCTCTCTTCTGTGACTTCACACACCTCCATTCTTTGACTTCACACACCTCCGTTCCATGAATTCACACACCTCCATTCTATGAGTTCACACACCTCCATTCTATGAGTTCACACACCTCCATTCTTACTTCAGCAACATCCATTCTATGACTTCAGACACCTCCATTCTATGACTTCACACACCTACATTATTACTTCAGCCACATCCATTCTGTGACTTCACACACCTCCCTTCTGTGACTTCACACACCTCCATTCTATGACTTCACACACCTCCATTCTAAGACTTCACACACCTCCATTCTATGACTTCACACACTTCCATTCTATGACTTCACACACCTCCATTTTGTGACTTCACACACCTCCATTCTATGACTTCCCACAACTCCATTCTATGACTTCACACACGTGCATTCTGACTTCACACACCTCCATTCCATGACTTCATACACCTCCATTCTATGACTTCACACACCAACATTCTTTGACTTCACACACCTCCATTCTGTGACTTCAAATATCTCCATTCTGACTTCACACACATCCATTCTATGACTTCACAAACCTCCATTCTATGACTTCAGAAACCTCAATTCCATGACTTCATACACCTCCATTCCATGACTTCACACACCTCCTTTCTTTGACTTCACACACCTCCATTTTGACTTCACACACCACAATTCTGTGACTTCACACACCTCCATTTGTGACTTCACACCTGAAAATTTTGACTTCACACACCTCCATTCTGTGACTTCACACACCTCAATTTTGACTTCACACACTTCCATTCTGTGACTTCACACATCTCCATTCTGTGACTTCATACACCTCCATTGTTTGATTTCACAAACCTCCATTCTTGGATTTCACACATCTCCATTCCATGACTTCACACACCTCCATTCTATGAGGTCACACACCTCTATTCTATGAGTTCACACACCTCCATTTTGACTTCACACACCTATATTCTGTGACGTCACACACCTCCATTCTGTGACTTCACACACCTCAATTTTGACTTCACACACTTCCATTCTGTGACTTCACACATCTCCATTCTGTGACTTCATACACCTCCAATGTTTGATTTCACACACCTCCATTCTTGGATTTCACACACGTCCATTCCATGACTTCACACACTTCCATTCTATGACTTCACACACCTCCATTCTGAATTCACACACCTCCATTCTGACTTCATACACCTCAATCCTGGGACTTCACACACCTCCATTCTATGATTTCCCCCACCTCCATTCTTTGACTTCACACACCTCCATTCTATGACTTCACATACCTCCTTTCTGAGTTGACACACCTCCATTCTGTGACTTCACACATCTCCATTTTGACTTCACACACCTCCATTCTATTAGTTCACACAGCTCCTTTCTGACTTCACACACCTCCATTCTATGACTTCGCACACCTCTATTCTGACTTCACACCCCTCCATTCTGTGACTTCACATACCTCCATTCTTTGACTTCACACCCCTCAATTCTCTGCCTTCACACACCTCCACTCTGTGACTTTACACACCTCCATTCTGTAACTTCACACACCTCCCTTCTGTGACTTCACACACCTCCATTCTATGACTTCACACACCTCCATTCTATCACTTCACACACTTCCATTGTTTGACATCATACACCTCCATTCTTTGACTTCACACACCTCCGTTCCATGAATTCACACTCTTCTATTCTATGAGTTCACACACGTCCATTCTATGAGTTCACACACCTCCATTCTTACTTCAGCAACATCCATTCTATGACTTCAGACACCTCCATTCTATGACTTCACACACCTTCATTCTTACTTCAGCAACATCCATTCTGTGACTTCACACACCTCTTTTCTGTGACTTCACACACCTCCATTCTATGACTTCACACACCTCCATTCTATGACTTCACACCTCCATTCTATGGCTTCACACCTCCATTCTATGACTTCACACACCAACATTTATGACGTCAGACACCTCCATTCTGTGACTTCACACACCTCCATTCTGACATCACACACCTACATTCTATGTCTTCACACAATTCCATTCTATGACTTCACACACCTCCATTCTATGCCTTCACACACCTCCATTCTGTGACTTCACACACCTCCATTCTATGACATCACACACCTGCATTCTGTGACATCACACACCTCCATTCTATGACTTCACACACCTCCAATCTATGACTTCAGAAACCTACATTGTTACTTCACACACCTCCATTCTATGAGTTCACACACCTGCTTTGTGACTTCACACACCTCCATTATCTGACTTCACACACCTCCATTCTGACTTCACACACCTCCATTCTGACTTCATACACCTCAATTCTGTGACTTCACACACCTCCATTCTATGATTTCACACACCTCCATTCTATGACTTCACAGACCTCCATTCTATGACTTTACACACCTCCTTTCTGAGTTCACACACATCCATTCTGTGACTTCACACACCTCCATTGTGACTTCATATACCTCCATTCTATGAGTTCACACACCTCCATTCTGACTTCATACACTTCAATTCTATGAATTCACACAGCTCCATTCTCACTTCACACTCCTCCATTCTATGACTTCGCACACCTCTGTTCTGACTTCACACACCTGCATTCTGTGACTTCACACACCTCCATTCTATGACTTCACAAACCTCCATTCTGTGACTTCACACACCTCCACTCTGTGACTTTACACACCTCCATTCTGTGACTTCACACAGCTCCATTCTGTGATTTCACACACAATCCATTCTATGACTTCACAAACCTCCCTTCTGTGACTTCACACATCTCCATTCTGGGTTCACACACCTCCATTCTGTGACTTCACACACCTCCATTCTGTGACTTCACACACCTCCATTCTATGACTTCACACACCTCCATCTGTGACTTCACACACCTCCATTCTATGACTTCACACTCCTCCATTCTATGAGTTCACACAGCTCCTCTTTGTGACTTCACACACCTCCATTCTATGACTTCACACACCTCCATTCTTTGACTTCACACACCTCAATTCTGTGACTTCACACACCTCCATCTGTGACTTCACACACCTTCATTCTATGACTTCACACTCCTCCATTCTATGAGTTCACACACCTCCTTTTTGTGACTTCACACACATCCATCTATCACTTCACACACCTCCATTCTATGACTTCACACACCTCCATTCTATTACTTCACACATCTCCACTCTATGAATTCACACACCTCCATTGTGACTTCACACAACTCTATTCTGTGACTTCACACACATGCTTTCTGTGACTTCACACACCTCCATTCTATGACTTCACACCTCCATTCTATGACTTCAAATCTCCATTCTATGACTTTACAAACCAACATTTATGACGTCACACACCTCCATTCTGTGCCTTCACACACCTCCATTCTGACATCACACACCTACATTCTATGACTTCACGCACTTCTATTCTATGACTTCACACACCTCCATTCTGTGACTTCACTCACCTCCATTGTGAGTTCACACACATCCATTCTGTGACTTCACACACCTCCATTCATTGACCTCACACACCTTGATTCTCTGACTTCACACACCTCCATTCTACGATTTCACACACCTCCATTCTGTGACTTCACACATCTAAATTCTATGATATCACACACCTCCATTCTTTGACTTCACACACCTCCATTCTGAGTTCACACACCTCCATTCTGTGACTTCAAAATCCTCCATTATATGACTTCACACACCTCCATTTTGTGACTTCACACACCTACATTCTATGACTTCACACACCTCCATTCTATCACTTCACACACCTACATTGTGACTTCACACACCTACGTTCTATCAGTTCACACACCTGCATTGTGATTTCACAAACCTCCATTCTCTGACTTCACACACCTCCATTCTGAATTCACACACCTCCATTCTGACTTCACACACCTCAATTCTGTGACTTCACACACCTCCATTCTATGAATTCACATACCTCATTTCTGAGTTGACACACCTCCATTCTGTGACTTCACATACCTCCAATCTGACTTCACACACCTCCATTCTATGACTTCACACACCTCCATTCTGTGACTTCAAAAACCACCATTCTATGACTTCGCACATCTCCATTGTGACTTCACACACCTCCATTCTATGAGTTCACACAGCTCCATTCTGACTTCACACACCTCCATTCTATGACTTCGCAAACTTCTATTCTGACTTCTCACCCCTCCATTCTGTGACTTCACATACCTCCATTCTTTGACTTCACACCCCTCCATTCTGTGCCTTCACACACCTCCATTCTGAGTTCACACACCTCCATACTGTGACTTCACACACCTCCATTCTGTGACTTCACACACCTCCATTCTATGACTTCACAAACCTCCATTCTATGACTTCAGAAACCTACATTGGTACTTCACACACCTCCATTCTGTGACTTCACACACCCCCATTGTTTGCCTTCACACACCTCCATTTTGACTACACACACCTCCATTCTATGTCTTCACACACCTTCATTCTTACTGCAGAAATCTCCATTCTATGACTTCACAAACCTCCCTTCTGTGAATTCATACACCTCCATTCTGAGTTCACACACCTCCATTCTGTGACTTCACACACCTCCATTCTGTTACTTCACACACCTCCATTCTATGACTTCACACACCTCCATTCTATGACTTCACACACCTCCATTCTGCCTTCAAAGACTTCCATTTGACTTCAAACACTTCAGTTCTGTGACTTCACACACCTCCATTCTATGATTTCACACACCTCCATTCTATGACTACAAACACCTCCATTCTATGACTTCACACACCTCCTTTCTGAGTTGACACACCTCCATTCTGTTATTTCACACCCCTCCAATCTGACTTCACACACCTCCATTCTATGACTTCACACACCTGCATTCTGTGACTTCAAAAACCAACATTCTATTACTTCAAACACCTCCATTCTATGACTTCACACACCTCCATTCTGAGACTTCACAAACCTCCACTCTGTGATTTTACACACCTCCAATCTGTGACTACACACACCTCCATTCTGTGATTTCACACACCTCCATTCTATGACTTCACACACATCCATTCTTTGACTTCACACACCTCCATTCTATGAATTCACACACCTCCATTGTGACCTCACACAACTCTATTCTGTGACTTCACACACTGACTTCTGTGACTTCACACACCTCCATTCTATGACTTCACACCTCCATTCTATGACTTCACACCAACATACTATGACTTCACACACCAAAATTTATGACGTCACACACCTCCATTCTGTGACTTAACACACCTCCATTCTGACATCACACACCTCCATTCTATGACTTCACACACTTCCATTCTATGACTTCACACACCTCCATTCTGTGACTTCACTCACCTCCATTGTGAGTTCACCCACCTCCATTCTGTGACTTCACACACCTCCATTCTGTGAATTCACACACCTCGATGCTCTGACTTCACACACCTCTCTTCTGTGACTTCACTCACCTCCATTCTTTGACTTCACACACCTCCGTTCCATGAATTCACACACCTCCATTCTATGAGTTCACACACCTCCATTCTATGAGTTCACACACCTCCATTCTTACTTCAGCAACATCCATTCTATGACTTCAGACACCTCCATTCTATGACTTCACACACCTACATTATTACTTCAGCCACATCCATTCTGTGACTTCACACACCTCCCTTCTGTGACTTCACACACCTCCATTCTATGACTTCACACACCTCCATTCTAAGACTTCACACACCTCCATTCTATGACTTCACACACTTCCATTCTATGACTTCACACACCTCCATTTTGTGACTTCACACACCTCCATTCTATGACTTCCCACAACTCCATTCTATGACTTCACACACGTGCATTCTGACTTCACACACCTCCATTCCATGACTTCATACACCTCCATTCTATGACTTCACACACCAACATTCTTTGACTTCACACACATCCATTCTATGACTTCACAAACCTCCATTCTATGACTTCAGAAACCTCAATTCCATGCCTTCATACACCTCCATTCTTTGACTTCACACACCTCCTTTCTTTGACTTCACACACCTCCATTTTGACTTCACACACCTCCATTCTGTGACTTCAAATATCTCCATTCTGACTTCACACACATCCATTCTATGACTTCACAAACCTCCATTCTATGACTTCAGAAACCTCAATTCCATGACTTCATACACCTCCATTCCATGACTTCACACACCTCCTTTCTTTGACTTCACACACCTCCATTTTGACTTCACACACCACAATTCTGTGACTTCACACACCTCCATTTGTGACTTCACACCTGAAAATTTTGACTTCACACACCTCCATTCTGTGACTTCACACACCTCAATTTTGACTTCACACACTTCCATTCTGTGACTTCACACATCTCCATTCTGTGACTTCATACACCTCCAATGTTTGATTTCACACACCTCCATTCTTGGATTTCACACACGTCCATTCCATGACTTCACACACTTCCATTCTATGACTTCACACACCTCCATTCTGAATTCACACACCTCCATTCTGACTTCATACACCTCAATCCTGGGACTTCACACACCTCCATTCTATGATTTCCCCCACCTCCATTCTTTGACTTCACACACCTCCATTCTATGACTTCACATACCTCCTTTCTGAGTTGACACACCTCCATTCTGTGACTTCACACATCTCCATTTTGACTTCACACACCTCCATTCTATTAGTTCACACAGCTCCTTTCTGACTTAACACACCTCCATTCTATGACTTCGCACACCTCTATTCTGACTTCACACCCCTCCATTCTGTGACTTCACATACCTCCATTCTTTGACTTCACACCCCTCAATTCTATGCCTTCACACACCTCCACTCTGTGACTTTACACACCTCCATTCTGTAACTTCACACACCTCCCTTCTGTTACTTCACACACCTCCATTCTATGACTTCACACACCTCCATTCTAAGACTTCACACACCTCCATTCTATCACTTCACACACTTCCATTGTTTGACATCATACACCTCCATTCTTTGACTTCACACACCTCCGTTCCATGAATTCACACTCTTCTATTCTATGAGTTCACACACGTCCATTCTATGAGTTCACACACCTCCATTCTTACTTCAGCAACATCCATTCTATGACTTCAGACACCTCCATTCTATGACTTCACACACCTTCATTCTTACTTCAGCAACATCCATTCTGTGACTTCACACACCTCCCTTCTGTGACTTCACACACCTCCATTCTATGACTTCACACACCTCCATTCTATGACTTCACACCTCCATTCTATGGCTTCACACCTCCATTCTATGACTTCACACACCAACATTTATGACGTCAGACACCTCCATTCTGTGACTTCACACACCTCCATTCTGACATCACACACCTACATTCTATGTCTTCACACAATTCCATTCTATGACTTCACACACCTCCATTCTATGCCTTCACACACCTCCATTCTGTGACTTCACACACCTCCATTCTATGACATCACACACCTGCATTCTGTGACATCACACACCTCCATTCTATGACTTCACACACCTCCAATCTATGACTTCAGAAACCTACATTGTTACTTCACACACCTCCATTCTATGAGTTCACACACCTGCTTTGTGACTTCACACACCTCCATTATCTGACTTCACACACCTCCATTCTGACTTCACACACCTCCATTCTGACTTCATACACCTCAATTCTGTGACTTCACACACCTCCATTCTATGATTTCACACACCTCCATTCTATGACTTCACAGACCTCCATTCTATGACTTTACACACCTCCTTTCTGAGTTCACACACATCCATTCTGTGACTTCACACACCTCCATTGTGACTTCATATACCTCCATTCTATGAGTTCACACACCTCCATTCTGACTTCATACACTTCAATTCTATGAATTCACACAGCTCCATTCTCACTTCACACTCCTCCATTCTATGACTTCGCACACCTCTGTTCTGACTTCACACACCTGCATTCTGTGACTTCACACACCTCCATTCTATGACTTCACAAACCTCCATTCTGTGACTTCACACACCTCCACTCTGTGACTTTACACACCTCCATTCTGTGACTTCACACAGCTCCATTCTGTGATTTCACACACAATCCATTCTATGACTTCACAAACCTCCCTTCTGTGACTTCACACATCTCCATTCTGGGTTCACACACCTCCATTCTGTGACTTCACACACCTCCATTCTGTGACTTCACACACCTCCATTCTATGACTTCACACACCTCCATCTGTGACTTCACACACCTCCATTCTATGACTTCACACTCCTCCATTCTATGAGTTCACACAGCTCCTCTTTGTGACTTCACACACCTCCATTCTATGACTTCACACACCTCCATTCTTTGACTTCACACACCTCAATTCTGTGACTTCACACACCTCCATCTGTGACTTCACACACCTTCATTCTATGACTTCACACTCCTCCATTCTATGAGTTCACACACCTCCTTTTTGTGACTTCACACACATCCATCTATCACTTCACACACCTCCATTCTATGACTTCACACACCTCCATTCTATTACTTCACACATCTCCACTCTATGAATTCACACACCTCCATTGTGACTTCACACAACTCTATTCTGTGACTTCACACACATGCTTTCTGTGACTTCACACACCTCCATTCTATGACTTCACACCTCCATTCTATGACTTCAAATCTCCATTCTATGACTTCACAAACCAACATTTATGACGTCACACACCTCCATTCTGTGCCTTCACACACCTCCATTCTGACATCACACACCTACATTCTATGACTTCACGCACTTCTATTCTATGACTTCACACACCTCCATTCTGTGACTTCACTCACCTCCATTGTGAGTTCACACACATCCATTCTGTGACTTCACACACCTCCATTCATTGACCTCACACACCTTGATTCTCTGACTTCACACACCTCCATTCTACGATTTCACACACCTCCATTCTGTGACTTCACACATCTAAATTCTATGATATCACACACCTCCATTCTTTGACTTCACACACCTCCATTCTGAGTTCACACACCTCCATTCTGTGACTTCAAAATCCTCCATTATATGACTTCACACACCTCCATTTTGTGACTTCACACACCTACATTCTATGACTTCACACACCTCCATTCTATCACTTCACACACCTACATTGTGACTTCACACACCTACGTTCTATCAGTTCACACACCTGCATTGTGACTTCACAAACCTCCATTCTCTGACTTCACACACCTCCATTCTGAATTCACACACCTCCATTCTGACTTCACACACCTCAATTCTGTGACTTCACACACCTCCATTCTATGAATTCACATACCTCATTTCTGAGTTGACACACCTCCATTCTGTGACTTCACATACCTCCAATCTGACTTCACACACCTCCATTCTATGACTTCACACACCTCCATTCTGTGACTTCAAAAACCACCATTCTATGACTTCGCACATCTCCATTGTGACTTCACACACCTCCATTCTATGAGTTCACACAGCTCCATTCTGACTTCACACACCTCCATTCTATGACTTCGCAAACTTCTATTCTGACTTCTCACCCCTCCATTCTGTGACTTCACATACCTCCATTCTTTGACTTCACACCCCTCCATTCTGTGCCTTCACACACCTCCATTCTGAGTTCGCACAGCTCCATACTGTGACTTCACACACCTCCATTCTGTGACTTCACACACCTCCATTCTATGACTTCAAACACCTCCATTCTATGACTTCACACACCTCCATTCTATGACTTCACAAACCTCCATTCTATGACTTCAGAAACCTACATTGGTACTTCACACACCTCCATTCTGTGACTTCACACACCCCCATTGTTTGCCTTCACACACCTCCATTTTGACTACACACACCTCCATTCTATGTCTTCACACACCTTCATTCTTACTGCAGAAATCTCCATTCTATGACTTCACAAACCTCCCTTCTGTGAATTCATACACCTCCATTCTGAGTTCACACACCTCCATTCTGTGACTTCACACACCTCCATTCTGTTACTTCACACACCTCCATTCTATGACTTCACACACCTCCATTCTATGACTTCACACACCTCCATTCTGCCTTCAAAGACTTCCATTTGACTTCAAACACTTCAGTTCTGTGACTTCACACACCTCCATTCTATGATTTCACACACCTCCATTCTATGACTACAAACACCTCCATTCTATGACTTCACACACCTCCTTTCTGAGTTGACACACCTCCATTCTGTTATTTCACACCCCTCCAATCTGACTTCACACACCTCCATTCTATGACTTCACAAACCTCCATTCTATGACTTCAGAAACCTACATTGTTACTTCACACACCTCCATTCTTTGACTTCACACACCTCCATTCTATGACTTCACATACCTCCTTTCTGAGTTGACACACCTCCATTCTGTGACTTCACACATCTCCATTTTGACTTCACACACCTCCATTCTATTAGTTCACACAGCTCCTTTCTGACTTCACACACCTCCATTCTATGACTTCGCACACCTCTATTCTGACTTCACACCCCTCCATTCTGTGACTTCACATACCTCCATTCTTTGACTTCACACCCCTCAATTCTCTGCCTTCACACACCTCCACTCTGTGACTTTACACACCTCCATTCTGTAACTTCACACACCTCCCTTCTGTGACTTCACACACCTCCATTCTATGACTTCACACACCTCCATTCTATCACTTCACACACTTCCATTGTTTGACATCATACACCTCCATTCTTTGACTTCACACACCTCCGTTCCATGAATTCACACTCTTCTATTCTATGAGTTCACACACGTCCATTCTATGAGTTCACACACCTCCATTCTTACTTCAGCAACATCCATTCTATGACATCAGACACCTCCATTCTATGACTTCACACACCTTCATTCTTACTTCAGCAACATCCATTCTGTGACTTCACACACCTCCCTTCTGTGACTTCACACACCTCCATTCTATGACTTCACACACCTCCATTCTATGACTTCACACCTCCATTCTATGGCTTCACACCTCCATTCTATGACTTCACACACCAACATTTATGACGTCAGACACCTCCATTCTGTGACTTCACACACCTCCATTCTGACATCACACACCTACATTCTATGTCTTCACACAATTCCATTCTATGACTTCACACACCTCCATTCTATGCCTTCACACACCTCCATTCTGTGACTTCACACACCTCCATTCTATGACATCACACACCTGCATTCTGTGACATCACACACCTCCATTCTATGACTTCACACACCTCCAATCTATGACTTCAGAAACCTACATTGTTACTTCACACACCTCCATTCTATGAGTTCACACACCTGCTTTGTGACTTCACACACCTCCATTATCTGACTTCACACACCTCCATTCTGACTTCACACACCTCCATTCTGACTTCATACACCTCAATTCTGTGACTTCACACACCTCCATTCTATGATTTCACACACCTCCATTCTATGACTTCACAGACCTCCATTCTATGACTTTACACACCTCCTTTCTGAGTTCACACACATCCATTCTGTGACTTCACACACCTCCATTGTGACTTCATATACCTCCATTCTATGAGTTCACACACCTCCATTCTGACTTCATACACTTCAATTCTATGAATTCACACAGCTCCATTCTCACTTCACACTCCTCCATTCTATGACTTCGCACACCTCTGTTCTGACTTCACACACCTGCATTCTGTGACTTCACACACCTCCATTCTATGACTTCACAAACCTCCATTCTGTGACTTCACACACCTCCACTCTGTGACTTTACACACCTCCATTCTGTGACTTCACACAGCTCCATTCTGTGATTTCACACACAATCCATTCTATGACTTCACAAACCTCCCTTCTGTGACTTCACACATCTCCATTCTGGGTTCACACACCTCCATTCTGTGACTTCACACACCTCCATTCTGTGACTTCACACACCTCCATTCTATGACTTCACACACCTCCATCTGTGACTTCACACACCTCCATTCTATGACTTCACACTCCTCCATTCTATGAGTTCACACAGCTCCTCTTTGTGACTTCACACACCTCCATTCTATGACTTCACACACCTCCATTCTTTGACTTCACACACCTCAATTCTGTGACTTCACACACCTCCATCTGTGACTTCACACACCTTCATTCTATGACTTCACACTCCTCCATTCTATGAGTTCACACACCTCCTTTTTGTGACTTCACACACATCCATCTATCACTTCACACACCTCCATTCTATGACTTCACACACCTCCATTCTATTACTTCACACATCTCCACTCTATGAATTCACACACCTCCATTGTGACTTCACACAACTCTATTCTGTGACTTCACACACATGCTTTCTGTGACTTCACACACCTCCATTCTATGACTTCACACCTCCATTCTATGACTTCAAATCTCCATTCTATGACTTCACAAACCAACATTTATGACGTCACACACCTCCATTCTGTGCCTTCACACACCTCCATTCTGACATCACACACCTACATTCTATGACTTCACGCACTTCTATTCTATGACTTCACACACCTCCATTCTGTGACTTCACTCACCTCCATTGTGAGTTCACACACATCCATTCTGTGACTTCACACACCTCCATTCATTGACCTCACACACCTTGATTCTCTGACTTCACACACCTCCATTCTACGATTTCACACACCTCCATTCTGTGACTTCACACATCTAAATTCTATGATATCACACACCTCCATTCTTTGACTTCACACACCTCCATTCTGAGTTCACACACCTCCATTCTGTGACTTCAAAATCCTCCATTATATGACTTCACACACCTCCATTTTGTGACTTCACACACCTACATTCTATGACTTCACACACCTCCATTCTATCACTTCACACACCTACATTGTGACTTCACACACCTACGTTCTATCAGTTCACACACCTGCATTGTGATTTCACAAACCTCCATTCTCTGACTTCACACACCTCCATTCTGAATTCACACACCTCCATTCTGACTTCACACACCTCAATTCTGTGACTTCACACACCTCCATTCTATGAATTCACATACCTCATTTCTGAGTTGACACACCTCCATTCTGTGACTTCACATACCTCCAATCTGACTTCACACACCTCCATTCTATGACTTCACACACCTCCATTCTGTGACTTCAAAAACCACCATTCTATGACTTCGCACATCTCCATTGTGACTTCACACACCTCCATTCTATGAGTTCACACAGCTCCATTCTGACTTCACACACCTCCATTCTATGACTTCGCAAACTTCTATTCTGACTTCTCACCCCTCCATTCTGTGACTTCACATACCTCCATTCTTTGACTTCACACCCCTCCATTCTGTGCCTTCACACACCTCCATTCTGAGTTCACACACCTCCATACTGTGACTTCACACACCTCCATTCTGTGACTTCACACACCTCCATTCTATGACTTCACAAACCTCCATTCTATGACTTCAGAAACCTACATTGGTACTTCACACACCTCCATTCTGTGACTTCACACACCCCCATTGTTTGCCTTCACACACCTCCATTTTGACTACACACACCTCCATTCTATGTCTTCACACACCTTCATTCTTACTGCAGAAATCTCCATTCTATGACTTCACAAACCTCCCTTCTGTGAATTCATACACCTCCATTCTGAGTTCACACACCTCCATTCTGTGACTTCACACACCTCCATTCTGTTACTTCACACACCTCCATTCTATGACTTCACACACCTCCATTCTATGACTTCACACACCTCCATTCTGCCTTCAAAGACTTCCATTTGACTTCAAACACTTCAGTTCTGTGACTTCACACACCTCCATTCTATGATTTCACACACCTCCATTCTATGACTACAAACACCTCCATTCTATGACTTCACACACCTCCTTTCTGAGTTGACACACCTCCATTCTGTTATTTCACACCCCTCCAATCTGACTTCACACACCTCCATTCTATGACTTCACACACCTGCATTCTGTGACTTCAAAAACCAACATTCTATTACTTCAAACACCTCCATTCTATGACTTCACACACCTCCATTCTGAGACTTCACAAACCTCCACTCTGTGATTTTACACACCTCCAATCTGTGACTACACACACCTCCATTCTGTGATTTCACACACCTCCATTCTATGACTTCACACACATCCATTCTTTGACTTCACACACCTCCATTCTATGAATTCACACACCTCCATTGTGACCTCACACAACTCTATTCTGTGACTTCACACACTGACTTCTGTGACTTCACACACCTCCATTCTATGACTTCACACCTCCATTCTATGACTTCACACCAACATACTATGACTTCACACACCAAAATTTATGACGTCACACACCTCCATTCTGTGACTTAACACACCTCCATTCTGACATCACACACCTCCATTCTATGACTTCACACACTTCCATTCTATGACTTCACACACCTCCATTCTGTGACTTCACTCACCTCCATTGTGAGTTCACCCACCTCCATTCTGTGACTTCACACACCTCCATTCTGTGAATTCACACACCTCGATGCTCTGACTTCACACACCTCTCTTCTGTGACTTCACTCACCTCCATTCTTTGACTTCACACACCTCCGTTCCATGAATTCACACACCTCCATTCTATGAGTTCACACACCTCCATTCTATGAGTTCACACACCTCCATTCTTACTTCAGCAACATCCATTCTATGACTTCAGACACCTCCATTCTATGACTTCACACACCTACATTATTACTTCAGCCACATCCATTCTGTGACTTCACACACCTCCCTTCTGTGACTTCACACACCTCCATTCTATGACTTCACACACCTCCATTCTAAGACTTCACACACCTCCATTCTATGACTTCACACACTTCCATTCTATGACTTCACACACCTCCATTTTGTGACTTCACACACCTCCATTCTATGACTTCCCACAACTCCATTCTATGACTTCACACACGTGCATTCTGACTTCACACACCTCCATTCCATGACTTCATACACCTCCATTCTATGACTTCACACACCAACATTCTTTGACTTCACACACATCCATTCTATGACTTCACAAACCTCCATTCTATGACTTCAGAAACCTCAATTCCATGCCTTCATACACCTCCATTCTTTGACTTCACACACCTCCTTTCTTTGACTTCACACACCTCCATTTTGACTTCACACACCTCCATTCTGTGACTTCAAATATCTCCATTCTGACTTCACACACATCCATTCTATGACTTCACAAACCTCCATTCTATGACTTCAGAAACCTCAATTCCATGACTTCATACACCTCCATTCCATGACTTCACACACCTCCTTTCTTTGACTTCACACACCTCCATTTTGACTTCACACACCACAATTCTGTGACTTCACACACCTCCATTTGTGACTTCACACCTGAAAATTTTGACTTCACACACCTCCATTCTGTGACTTCACACACCTCAATTTTGACTTCACACACTTCCATTCTGTGACTTCACACATCTACATTCTGTGACTTCATACACCTCCATTGTTTGATTTCACAAACCTCCATTCTTGGATTTCACACATCTCCATTCCATGACTTCACACACCTCAATTCTATGAGGTCACACACCTCTATTCTATGAGTTCACACACCTCCATTTTGACTTCACACACCTATATTCTGTGACGTCACACACCTCCATTCTGTGACTTCACACACCTCAATTTTGACTTCACACACTTCCATTCTGTGACTTCACACATCTCCATTCTGTGACTTCATACACCTCCAATGTTTGATTTCACACACCTCCATTCTTGGATTTCACACACGTCCATTCCATGACTTCACACACTTCCATTCTATGACTTCACACACCTCCATTCTGAATTCACACACCTCCATTCTGACTTCATACACCTCAATCCTGGGACTTCACACACCTCCATTCTATGATTTCCCCCACCTCCATTCTTTGACTTCACACACCTCCATTCTATGACTTCACATACCTCCTTTCTGAGTTGACACACCTCCATTCTGTGACTTCACACATCTCCATTTTGACTTCACACACCTCCATTCTATTAGTTCACACAGCTCCTTTCTGACTTCACACACCTCCATTCTATGACTTCGCACACCTCTATTCTGACTTCACACCCCTCCATTCTGTGACTTCACATACCTCCATTCTTTGACTTCACACCCCTCAATTCTATGCCTTCACACACCTCCACTCTGTGACTTTACACACCTCCATTCTGTAACTTCACACACCTCTCTTCTGTTACTTCACACACCTCCATTCTATGACTTCACACACCTCCATTCTAAGACTTCACACACCTCCATTCTATCACTTCACACACTTCCATTGTTTGACATCATACACCTCCATTCTTTGACTTCACACACCTCCGTTCCATGAATTCACACTCTTCTATTCTATGAGTTCACACACGTCCATTCTATGAGTTCACACACCTCCATTCTTACTTCAGCAACATCCATTCTATGACTTCAGACACCTCCATTCTATGACTTCACACACCTTCATTCTTACTTCAGCAACATCCATTCTGTGACTTCACACACCTCCCTTCTGTGACTTCACACACCTCCATTCTATGACTTCACACACCTCCATTCTATGACTTCACACCTCCATTTTATGGCTTCACACCTCCATTCTATGACTTCACACACCAACATTTATGACGTCAGACACCTCCATTCTGTGACTTCACACACCTCCATTCTGACATCACACACCTACATTCTATGTCTTCACACAATTCCATTCTATGACTTCACACACCTCCATTCTATGCCTTCACACACCTCCATTCTGTGACTTCACACACCTCCATTCTATGACATCACACACCTGCATTCTGTGACATCACACACCTCCATTCTATGACTTCACACACCTCCAATCTATGACTTCAGAAACCTACATTGTTACTTCACACACCTCCATTCTATGAGTTCACACACCTGCTTTGTGACTTCACACACCTCCATTATCTGACTTCACACACCTCCATTCTGACTTCACACACCTCCATTCTGACTTCATACACCTCAATTCTGTGACTTCACACACCTCCATTCTATGATTTCACACACCTCCATTCTATGACTTCACAGACCTCCATTCTATGACTTTACACACCTCCTTTCTGAGTTCACACACATCCATTCTGTGACTTCACACACCTCCATTGTGACTTCATATACCTCCATTCTATGAGTTCACACACCTCCATTCTGACTTCATACACTTCAATTCTATGAATTCACACAGCTCCATTCTCACTTCACACTCCTCCATTCTATGACTTCGCACACCTCTGTTCTGACTTCACACACCTGCATTCTGTGACTTCACACACCTCCATTCTATGACTTCACAAACCTCCATTCTGTGACTTCACACACCTCCACTCTGTGACTTTACACACCTCCATTCTGTGACTTCACACAGCTCCATTCTGTGATTTCACACACAATCCATTCTATGACTTCACAAACCTCCCTTCTGTGACTTCACACATCTCCATTCTGGGTTCACACACCTCCATTCTGTGACTTCACACACCTCCATTCTGTGACTTCACACACCTCCATTCTATGACTTCACACACCTCCATCTGTGACTTCACACACCTCCATTCTATGACTTCACACTCCTCCATTCTATGAGTTCACACAGCTCCTCTTTGTGACTTCACACACCTCCATTCTATGACTTCACACACCTCCATTCTTTGACTTCACACACCTCAATTCTGTGACTTCACACACCTCCATCTGTGACTTCACACACCTTCATTCTATGACTTCACACTCCTCCATTCTATGAGTTCACACACCTCCTTTTTGTGACTTCACACACATCCATCTATCACTTCACACACCTCCATTCTATGACTTCACCCACCTCCATTCTATTACTTCACACATCTCCACTCTATGAATTCACACACCTCCATTGTGACTTCACACAACTCTATTCTGTGACTTCACACACATGCTTTCTGTGACTTCACACACCTCCATTCTATGACTTCACACCTCCATTCTATGACTTCAAATCTCCATTCTATGACTTCACAAACCAACATTTATGACGTCACACACCTCCATTCTGTGCCTTCACACACCTCCATTCTGACATCACACACCTACATTCTATGACTTCACGCACTTCTATTCTATGACTTCACACACCTCCATTCTGTGACTTCACTCACCTCCATTGTGAGTTCACACACATCCATTCTGTGACTTCACACACCTCCATTCATTGACCTCACACACCTTGATTCTCTGACTTCACACACCTCCATTCTACGATTTCACACACCTCCATTCTGTGACTTCACACATCTAAATTCTATGATATCACACACCTCCATTCTTTGACTTCACACACCTCCATTCTGAGTTCACACACCTCCATTCTGTGACTTCAAAATCCTCCATTATATGACTTCACACACCTCCATTTTGTGACTTCACACACCTACATTCTATGACTTCACACACCTCCATTCTATCACTTCACACACCTACATTGTGACTTCACACACCTACGTTCTATCAGTTCACACACCTGCATTGTGACTTCACAAACCTCCATTCTCTGACTTCACACACCTCCATTCTGAATTCACACACCTCCATTCTGACTTCACACACCTCAATTCTGTGACTTCACACACCTCCATTCTATGAATTCACATACCTCATTTCTGAGTTGACACACCTCCATTCTGTGACTTCACATACCTCCAATCTGACTTCACACACCTCAATTCTATGACTTCACACACCTCCATTCTGTGACTTCAAAAACCACCATTCTATGACTTCGCACATCTCCATTGTGACTTCACACACCTCCATTCTATGAGTTCACACAGCTCCATTCTGACTTCACACACCTCCATTCTATGACTTCGCAAACTTCTATTCTGACTTCTCACCCCTCCATTCTGTGACTTCACATACCTCCATTCTTTGACTTCACACCCCTCCATTCTGTGCCTTCACACACCTCCATTCTGAGTTCGCACACCTCCATACTGTGACTTCACACACCTCCATTCTGTGACTTCACACACCTCCATTCTATGACTTCAAACACCTCCATTCTATGACTTCACACACCTCCATTCTATGACTTCACAAACCTCCATTCTATGACTTCAGAAACCTACATTGGTACTTCACACACCTCCATTCTGTGACTTCACACACCCCCATTGTTTGCCTTCACACACCTCCATTTTGACTACACACACCTCCATTCTATGTCTTCACACACCTTCATTCTTACTGCAGAAATCTCCATTCTATGACTTCACAAACCTCCCTTCTGTGAATTCATACACCTCCATTCTGAGTTCACACACCTCCATTCTGTGACTTCACACACCTCCATTCTGTTACTTCACACACCTCCATTCTATGACTTCACACACCTCCATTCTATGACTTCACACACCTCCATTCTGCCTTCAAAGACTTCCATTTGACTTCAAACACTTCAGTTCTGTGACTTCACACACCTCCATTCTATGATTTCACACACCTCCATTCTATGACTACAAACACCTCCATTCTATGACTTCACACACCTCCTTTCTGAGTTGACACACCTCCATTCTGTTATTTCACACCCCTCCAATCTGACTTCACACACCTCCATTCTATGACTTCACAAACCTCCATTCTATGACTTCAGAAACCTACATTGTTACTTCACACACCTCCATTCTGTGACTTCACACACCCCCATTGTTTGCCTTCACACACCTCCATTTTGACTACACACACCTCCATTCTATGTCTTCACACACCTTCATTCTTACTGCAGAAATCTCCATTCTATGACTTCACAAACCTCCCTTCTGTGAATTCATACACCTCCATTCTGAGTTCACACACCTCCATTCTGTGACTTCACACACCTCCATTCTGTTACTTCACACACCTCCATTCTATGACTTCACACACCTCCATTCTATGACTTCACACACCTCCATTCTGCCTTCAAAGACTTCCATTTGACTTCAAACACTTCAGTTCTGTGACTTCACACACCTCCATTCTATGATTTCACACACCTCCATTCTATGACTACAAACACCTCCATTCTATGACTTCACCAACCTCCCTTCTGTGAATTCATACACCTCCATTCTGAGTTCACACACCTCCATTCTGTGACTTCACACACCTCCATTCTGTTACTTCACACACCTCCATTCTATGACTTCACACACCTCCATTCTATGACTTCACACACCTCCATTCTGCCTTCACAGACTTCCATTTGACTTCAAACACTTCATTTCTGTGACTTCACACACCTCCATTCTATGATTTCACACACCTCCATTCTATGACTTCACACACCTCCTTTCTGAGTTGACACACCTCCATTCTGTTACTTCACACCCCTCCAATCTGACTTCACACACCTCCATTCTATGACTTCACACACCTGCATTCTATGACTTCAAAAACCAACATTCTATGACTTCAAACACCTCCATTCTATGACTTCACACACCTCCATTATGAGACTTCACAAACCTCCACTCTGTGACTTTACACACCTCCAATCTGTGACTACACACACCTCCATTCTGTGATTTCACACACCTCCATTCTATGACTTCACACACATCCATTCTTTGACTTCACACACCTCCATTCTATGAATTCACACACCTCCATTGTGACCTCACACAACTCTATTCTGTGACTTCACACACCTGACTTCTGTGACTTCACACACCTCCATTCTATGACTTCACACACCTCCATTCTATGACTTCACACCAACATACTATGACTTCACACACCAAAATTTATGACGTCACACACCTCCATTCTGTGACTTAACACACCTCCATTCTGACATCACACACCTCCATTCTATGACTTCACACACTTCCATTCTATGACTTCACACACCTCCATTCTGTGACTTCACTCACCTCCATTGTGAGTTCACCCACCTCCATTCTGTGACTTCACACACCTCCATTCTGTGAATTCACACACCTCGATGCTCTGACTTCACACACCTCTCTTCTGTGACTTCACACACCTCCCTTCTTTGACTTCACACACCTCCGTTCCATGAATTCACACACCTCCATTCTATGAGTTCACACACCTCCATTCTATGAGTTCACACACCTCCATTCTTACTTCAGCAACATCCATTCTATGACTTCAGACACCTCCATTCTATGACTTCACACACCTTCATTATTACTTCAGCCACATCCATTCTGTGACTTCACACACCTCCCTTCTGTGACTTCACACACCTCCATTCTATGACTTCACACACCTCCATTCTAAGACTTCACACACCTCCATTCTATGACTTCACACACTTCCATTCTATGACTTCACACACCTCCATTTTGTGACTTCACACACCTCCATTCTATGACTTCCCACAACTCCATTCTATGACTTCACACACGTGCATTCTGACTTCACACACCTCCATTCCATGACTTCATACACCTCCATTCTATGACTTCACACACCAACATTCTTTGACTTCACACACCTCCATTCTGTGACTTCAAATATCTACATTCTGACTTCACACACATCCATTCTATGACTTCACAAACCTCCATTCTATGACTTCAAAAACCTCAATTCCATGCCTTCATACACCTCCATTCTATGACTTCACACACCTCCTTTCTTTGACTTCACACACCTCCATTTTGACTTCACACACCACAATTCTGTGACTTCACACACCTCCATTTGTGACTTCACACCTGAAAATTTTGACTTCACACACCTCCATTCTGTGACTTCACACACCTCAATTTTGACTTCACACACTTCCATTCTGTGACTTCACACATCTCCATTCTGAGACTTCATACACCTCCATTGTTTGATTTCACACACCTCCATTCTTGGATTTCACACATCTCCATTCCATGACTTCACACCTCCATTCTATGAGGTCACACACCTCTATTCTATGAGTTCACACACCTCCATTTTGACTTCACACACCTATATTCTGTGACGTCACACACCTCCATTCTGTGACTTCACACACCTCAATTTTGACTTCACACACTTCCATTCTGTGACTTCACACATCTCCATTCTGTGACTTCATACACCTCCAATGTTTGATTTCACACACCTCCATTCCATGACTTCACACACCTCCATTCTATGACTTCACACACCTCCATTCTGAATTCACACACCTCCATTCTGACTTCATACACCTCAATCCTGTGACTTCACACACCTCCATTCTATGATTTCCCATACCTCCATTCTTTGACTTCACACACCTCCATTCTATGACTTCACATACCTCCTTTCTGAGTTGACACACCTCCATTCTGTGACTTCACACATCTCCATTTTGACTTCACACACCTCCATTCTATGAGTTCACACAGCTCCTTTCTGACTTCACACACCTCCATTCTATGACTTCGCACACCTCTATTCTGACTTCACACCCCTCCATTCTGTGACTTCACATACCTCCATTCTTTGACTTCACACCCCTCAATTCTCTGCCTTCACACACCTCCAGTCTGTGACTTTACACACCTCCATTCTGTAACTTCACACACCTCCCTTCTGTGACTTCACACACCTCCATTCTATGACTTCACACACCTCCATTCTAAGACTTCACACACCTCCATTCTATCACTTCACACCCTTCCATTGTTTGACATCATACACCTCCATTCTTTGTCTTCACACACCTCCGTTCCATGAATTCACACTCTTCCATTCTATGAGTTCACACACCTCCATTCTATGAGTTCACACACCTCCATTCTTACTTCAGCAACATCCATTCTATGACATCAGACACCTCCATTCTATGACTTCACACACCTTCATTCTTACTTCAGCAACATCCATTCTGTGACTTCACACACTTCCCTTCTCTGACTTCACACACCTCCATTCTATGACTTCACACACCTCCATTCTATGACTTCACACCTCCATTCTATGGCTTCACACCTCCATTCTATGACTTCACACACCAACATTTATGACGTCAGACACCTCCATTCTGTGACTTCACACAATTCCATTCTATGACTTCACACACCTCCATTCTGTGACTTCACTCACCTCCATTTTGAGTTCACACACATCCATTCTGTGACTTCACACACCTCCATTCATTTACTTCACACACCTTGATTCTCTGAATCACATACCTCCATTCTACGATTTCACACACCTCCATTCTATGACTTCACACATCTCCATTCTATGACTTCACACACCTCCATTCTGAATTCACACAGCTCCTTTCTATGACTTCACACACCTCCTTCTGTGACTTCACACACCTCTATTCTATGACTTCACACACATCCATTGTGATTTCACACACCTCCCTTCTATGTGTTCACACACATCCATTCTGACTTTACACACCTCAATTCTATCACTTCACACACCTCCATTCTGTGACTTCACACACCTCCATTCTATGATTTCACACACCTCCATTCCATGAATTCACACACCTCCATTCTATGACTTCACACACCTCCATTCTGAATTCACACACCTATATTCTGTGACTTCATACACCTCAATTTCTGACTTCACACACTTCCATTCTATGACTTCCACACCTCCATTCTGTAACTTCACATACCACCATTCTGTGACTTCACACACCTCCATTATGACTTCACAAACCTCCATTCTATGAGTTCACACACCTGCATTCTGACTTCACCCACCTCCATTCTATGACTTCACACACCTCCATTCTGACTTCACACACCTCTATTCTATGACTTAGCACACCTCAATTCTGATTTCACACACCTCCATTCTGTGACTTCACACACCTCCATAACATGACTTTACATACCTCCATTCGATGACTTCACACACCTCCATTCTTTGACTTCACACGCCTCCATTTTGACTTCACACACCTCCATTCTGTGACTTTACACACGTCCATTTGTGACTTCACACACCACCTTTTTGACTTCACACATCTTCATTCTGTGACTTCACACACCTCCATTTTGTGACTTCACACACTCCGTTTTGACTTCACACACATCCATTCTGTGACTTCACACACCTCCATTGTTTGACTTCACACACCTCTATTGTTTGACTTCACACACCTCCATTCTTTGACTTCACACACCTCCATTCCATGACTTCACAACCTCCATTCTATGAGTTCACACACCTTCATTCTATGAGTTCACAAACTCCATTTTTACTTCCCACACCTCCATTCTATGATTTCACACACCTCCATTCTATGACTGCAAAAACCCCCATTCTATGACTTCACACACCTCCATTGTGACTTCACACACCTCCATTCTATGAGTTCACACACCTCCATTCTGACTTCACACACCTCCATTCTAAGACTTCACACAGCTCCATTCTGACTTCACACATCTCCATTCTATGACTTCGCACACCTGTATTCTTACTTCACACACCTTCATTCTATGACTTCACACACCTCCATTCATTTACTTCACACACCTTGATTCTCTGAATCACATACCTCCATTCTACGATTTCACACACCTCCATTCTATGACTTCACACATCTCCATTCTATGACTTCACACACCTCCATTCTGTGACTTCACACACCTCCATTCTGAATTCACACAGCTCCTTTCTATGACTTCACACACCTCCTTGTGTGACTTCACACACCTCTATTCTATGACTTCACACACATCCATTGTGATTTCACACACCTCCCTTCTATGTGTTCACACACCTCCATTCTGACTTTACACACCTCAATTCTATCACTTCACACACCTCCATTCTGACTTCACACACCTCCATTCTGTGACTTCACACACCTCCATTCTATGATTTCACACACCTCCATTCCATGAATTCACACACCTCCATTCTATGACTTCACACACCTCCATTCTGAATTCACACACCTATATTCTGTGACTTCATACACCTCAATTTCTGACTTCACACACTTCCATTCTATGACTTCCACACCTCCATTCTGTAACTTCACATACCACCATTCTGTGACTTCACACACCTCCATTATGACTTCACAAACCTCCATTCTATGAGTTCACACACCTGCATTCTGACTTCACACACCTCCATTCTATGACTTCACACACCTCCATTCTGACTTCACACACCTCTATTCTATGACTTAGCACACCTCAATTCTGATTTCACACACCTCCATTCTGTGACTTCACACACCTCCATGACATGACTTTACATACCTCCATTCGATGACTTCACACACCTCCATTCTTTGACTTCACACGCCTCCATTTTGACTTCACACACCTCCATTCTGTGACTTTACACACGTCCATTTGTGACTTCACACACCACCTTTTTGACTTCACACATCTTCATTCTGTGACTTCACACACCTCCATTTTGTGACTTCACACACTCCGTTTTGACTTCACACACATCCATTCTGTGACTTCACACACCTCCATTGTTTGACTTCACACACCTCTATTTTTTGACTTCACACACCTCCATTCTTTGACTTCACACACCTCCATTCCATGACTTCACAACCTCCATTCTATGAGTTCACACACCTTCATTCTATGAGTTCACAAACTCCATTTTTACTTCCCACACCTCCATTCTATGATTTCACACACCTCCATTCTGTCACTGCAAAAACCCCCATTCTATGACTTCACACACCTCCATTTTGACTTCACACACCTCCATTCTATGAGTTCACACACCTCCATTCTGACTTCACACACCTCCATTCTAAGACTTCACACAGCTCCATTCTGACTTCACACATCTCCATTCTATGACTTCGCACACCTGTATTCTTACTTCACACACCTCCCTTCTGTGACTTCACACACCTCCATTGTATGACTTCACACACGTCCATTCTATGACTTCCCACACCTCCATTCTATGACTTCACACACTTCCAATCTATGACTTCACACACCTCCATTCTATGACTTCACACAACTCCATTCTATGACTTCACACACCTGCATTCTGACTTCACACACCTCCATTCTATGACTTCATACACCTCCATTCTATGACTTCACACACCAACTTACTTTGACTTCACACACCTCCATTATGTGACTTCACACATCTCCATTCTGACTTCACACTCCTCCATTCTATGACTTCACCCACCTCCATTCTATGACTTCACATACCTCCCTTCTGTAACTTCACACACTTCCAATGTTTGACTTCACAAACCTCCATTCCATGACTTCATACACCTCCATTCTATGCCTTCACACACCTCCATTCTTTGACTTCACACACCTCCATTTTGACTTCACACACCTCCATTCTGTGACTTCACACACCTCCTTTCTGTGACTTCACATACCTCCATACTATGACTTCCACACACCTTCAATCTATGACTTCACGCACCTCCATTCTATGACTTCACACACTTCCAATCTATGACTTCACACACCTCCATTCTATGACTTCACACTCCTCCATTCTATGACTTCACACAACTCCATTCTGACTTCACACACCTCCATTCCATGACTTCACACAACTGTATTCTGTGCATTCACACACCTGCCTTCTGTGACTTCACACACCTCCATTCTAGGACTTCACACACCTCCATTCTATGACTTCACACCTCCATTCTATGACTTCACACACCAACATTTATGACGTCACATACGTCCATTCTGTGACTTCACACACCTCCATTCTGACATCACACACCTGCATTCTGTGACTTCACACACCTCCATTCTATGACTTCACACACAACTCCATTCTGTGACTTCACACACCTCCACTCTGTGACTTTACACACCTCCATTCTGTGACTTCACACAGCTCCATTCTGTGATTTCACACACAATCCATTCTATGACTTCACAAACCTCCCTTCTGTGACTTCACACATCTCCATTCTGTGTTCACACACCTCCATTCTCTGACTTCACACACCTCCATTCTGTGACTTCACACACCTCCATTCTATGACTTCACACACCTCCATCTGTGACTTCACACACCTCCATTCTATGACTTCACACTCCTCCATTCTATGAGTTCACACACCTCCTTTTTGTGACTTCACACTCATCCATTCTATGACTTCACACACCTCCATTCTTTGACTTCACACACCTCCATTCTATGAATTCACACACCTCCACTCTGTGACTTTACACACCTCCACTCTGTGACTACACACACCTCCATTTTGTGATTTCACACACCTCCATTCTATGACTTCACACACCTCCATTCTATGACTTCACACATTTCCACTCTATGAATTCACACACCTCCATTGTGACTTCACACAACTCTATTCTGTGACTTCACACACATGCCTTCTGTGACTTCACACACCTCCATTCTATGACTTCACACCTCCATTGTATGACTTCAAATCTCTATTCTATGACTTCACACACCAACATTTATGACGTCACACACCTCCATTCTGTGACTTCACACACCTCCATTCTGACATCACACACCTACATTCTATGACTTCACGCACTTCTATTCTATGACTTCACACACCTCCATTCTGTGACTTCACTCACCTCCATTGTGAGTTCACACACATCCATTCTATGACTTCACACACCTCCATTCATTGACCTCACACACCTTGATTCTCTGACTTCACATACCTCCATTCTACGATTTCACAAACCTCCATTCTGTGACTTCACACATCTAAATTCTATGATTTCACACACCTCCATTCTGTGACTTCACAATCCTCCATTATATGACTTCACACACCTCCATTTTGTGACTTCACACACCTCCAATCTATGACTTCACACACCTCCATTCCATCACTTCACACACCTACATTGTGATTTCACACACCTCCATTCTCTGACTTCACACACCTCCATTCTGAATTCACACACCTCAATTCTGTGACTTCACACACCTCCATTCTATGAATTCACATACCTC
Organism: Megascapheus bottae; assembly: GCA_024803745.1. Classification (NCBI taxonomy): domain Eukaryota; kingdom Metazoa; phylum Chordata; class Mammalia; order Rodentia; family Geomyidae; genus Megascapheus; species Megascapheus bottae. Next base: position 539,069 of record JANJXV010000292.1, read on the forward strand.
ATTTCTGTTTAGACACACCTCCATTCTGTGACTTCACATACCTCCAATCTGACTTCACACACCTCCATTCTATGACTTCACACACCTCCATTCTGTGACTTCAAAAACCACCATTCTATGTCTTCGCACATCTCCATTGTGACTTCACACACCTCCATTCTATGAGTTCACACAGCTCCATTCTGAATTCACACACCTCCATTCTATGACTTCACACACTTCCATTCTATGACTTCACACACCTCCATTTTGTGACTTCACACACCTCCATTCTATGACTTCCCACAACTCCATTCTATGACTTCACACAACTACATTGTGACTTCACACACCTACGTTCTATCAGTTCACACATCTCCATTGTGACTTCACACACCTCCATTCTATGAGTTCACACAGCTCCATTCTGACTTCACACACCTCCATTCTATGACTTCGCACACCTCTATTCTGACTTCACACCCCTCCATTCTGTGACTTCACATACCTCCATTCTTTGACTTCACACCCCCCAATTCTCTGCCTTCACACACCTCCACTCTGTGACTTTACACACCTCCATTCTGTAACTTCACACACCTCCCTTCTGTGACTTCACACACCTCCATTCTATGACTTCACACACCTCCATTCTAAGACTTCACACACCTCCATTCTATCACTTCACACACTTCCATTGTTTGACATCATACACCTCCATTCTTTGACTTCACACACCTCCGTTCCATGAATTCACACTCCTCCCTTCTATGAGTTCACACACGTCCATTCTATGAGTTCACACACCTCCATTCTTACTTCAGTAACATCCATTCTATGACTTCAGACACCTCCATTCTATGACTTAACACACCTTCATTCTTACTTCAGCAACATCCATTCTGTGACTTCACAAACCTCCCTTCTGTGACTTCACACACCTCCATTCTATGACTTCACACACCTCCATTCTATGACTTCACACCTCCATTCTATGGCTTCACACCTCCATTCTATGACTTCACACACCAACATTTATGACGTCAGACACCTCCATTCTGTGACTTCACACACCTCCATTCTGACATCACACCTACATTCTATGACTTCACACACTTCCATTCTATGACTTCACACACCTCCATTCTGTGACTTCACTCACCTCCATTGTGAGTTCACACACATCCATTCTGTGACTTCACACACCTCCATTCATTTACTTCACACACCTTGATTCTCTGAATCACATACCTCCATTCTACGATTTCACACACCTCCATTCTATGAATTCACACATTTCCATTCTATGACTTCACACACCTCCATTCTGTGACTTCACACACCTCCATTCTGAATTCACACAGCTCCTTTCTATGACTTCACACACCTCTATTCTATGACTTCACACACATCCATTGTGATTTCACACACCTGCCTTCTATGTGTTCACACACCTCCATTCTGACTTTACACACCTCAATTCTATCACTTCACACACCTCCATTCTGACTTCACACACCTCCATTCTGTGACTTCACACACCTCCATTCTATGATTTCACACACCTCCATTCCATGAATTCACACACCTCCATTCTATGACTTCACACACCTCCATTCTGAATTCACACACCTATATTCTGTGACTTCATACACCTCAATTTCTGACTTCACACACTTCCATTCTATGACTTCCACACCTCCATTCTGTAACATCACATACCACCATTCTGTGACTTCACACACCTCCATTGTGACTTCACATACCTCCATTCTATGAGTTCACACACCTCCATTCTGACTTCACACACCTCCATTCTATGACTTCACACACTTCCATTCTGACTTCACACACCTCTATTCTATGACTTAGCACACCTCAATTCTGATTTCACACACCTCCATTCTGTGACTTCACACACCTCCATGACATGACTTTACATACCTCCATTCGATGACTTCACACACCTCCATTCTTTGACTTCACACACCTCCATTTTGACTTCACACATCTCCATTCTGTGACTTTACACACATCCATTTGTGACTTCACACACCACCTTTTTGACTTCACACACCTTCATTCTGTGACTTCACACACCTCAATTTTGTGACTTCACACACTCCGTTTTGACTTCACACACATCCATTCTGTGACTTCACACACCTCCATTGTTTGACTTCACACACCTCTATTGTTTGACTTCACACAACTCCATTCTTTGACTTCACACACCTCCATTCCATGACTTCACAACCTCCATTCTATGAGTTCACACACCTTCATTCTATGAGTTCACAAACTCCATTTTTACTTCCCACACCTCCATTCTATGATTTCACACACCTCCATTCTGTGACTGCAAAAACGCCCATTCTATGACTTCACACACCTCCATTGTGACTTCACACACCTCCATTCTATGAGTTCACACACCTCCATTCTGACTTCACACACCTCCATTCTAAGACTTCACACAGCTCCATTCTGACTTCACACACCTCCATTCTATGACTTCGCACACCTCTATTCTGTGACTTTACACACCTCCATTCTATGAATTCACATACCTCATTTCTGAGTTGACACACCTCCATTCTCTGACTTCACATACCTCCAATCTGACTTCACACACCTCCATTTTATGACTTCACACACCTCCATTCTGTGACTTCAAAAACCACCATTCTATGACTTCGCACATCTCCATTGTGACTTCACACACCTCCATTCTATGAGTTCACACAGCTCCATTCTGACTTCACACACCTCCATTCTATGACTTCGCAAACCTCTATTCTGACTTCACACCCCTCCATTCTGTGACTTCACATACCTCCATTCTTTGACTTCACACCCCTCCATTCTGTGCCTTCACACACCTCCATTCTGACTTCACACACCTCCATACTGTGACTTCACACACCTGCATTCTGTGACTTCACACACCTCCATTCTATGACTTCAAACAACTCCATTCTATGACTTCACACACCTCCATTTTATGCCTTCACACACCTCCATTCTGTGACTTCACACACCTCCATTCTATGACATCACACGTCTCCATTCTGTGACTTCACACACCTCCATTCTATGACTTCACAAACCTCCATTCTATGACTTCAGAAACCTACATTGTTACTTCACACACCTCCATTCTGTGACTTCACACACCTCCATTGTTTGCCTTCACACACCTCCATTTTGACTACACACCCCTCCATTCTATGTCTTCACACACCTTCATTCTTACTGCAGAAATCTCCATTCTATGACTTCACCAACCTCCCTTCTGTGAATTCATACACCTCCATTCTGAGTTCACACACCTCCATTCTGTGACTTCACACACCTCCATTCTGTTACTTCACACACCTCCATTCTATGACTTCACACACCTCCATTCTATGACTTCACACACCTCCATTCTGCCTTCACAGACTTCCATTTGACTTCAAACACTTCATTTCTGTGACTTCACACACCTCCATTCTATGATTTCACACACCTTCATTCTATGACTTCACACACCTCCTTTCTGAGTTGACACACCTCCATTCTGTTACTTCACACCCCTCCAATCTGACTTCACACACCTCCATTCTATGACTTCACACACCTGCATTCTATGACTTCAAAAACCAACATTCTATGACTTCAAACACCTCCATTCTATGACTTCACACACCTCCATTCTGAGACTTCACAAACCTCCACTCTGTGACTTTACACACCTCCAATCTGTGACTACACACACCTCCATTCTGTGATTTCACACACCTCCATTCTATGACTTCACACACATCCATTCTTTGACTTCACACACCTCCATTCTATGAATTCACACACCTCCATTGTGACCTCACACAACTCTATTCTGTGACTTCACACACCTGACTTCTGTGACTTCACACACCTCCATTCTATGACTTCACACACCTCCATTCTATGACTTCACACCAACATACTATGACTTCACACACCAAAATTATGACGTCACACACCTCCATTCTGTGACTTAACACACCTCCATTCTGACATCACACACCTCCATTCTATGACTTCACACACTTCCATTCTATGACTTCACACACCTCCATTCTGTGACTTCACTCACCTCCATTGTGAGTTCACCCACCTCCATTCTGTGACTTCACACACCTCCATTCTGTGAATTCACACACCTCGATGCTCTGACTTCACACACCTCTCTTCTGTGACTTCACACACCTCCATTCTTTGACTTCACACACCTCCGTTCCATGAATTCACACACCTCCATTCTATGAGTTCACACACCTCCATTCTATGAGTTCACACACCTCCATTCTTACTTCAGCAACATCCATTCTATGACTTCAGACACCTCCATTCTATGACTTCACACACCTTCATTATTACTTCAGCCACATCCATTCTGTGACTTCACACACCTCCCTTCTGTGACTTCACACACCTCCATTCTATGACTTCACACACCTCCATTCTAAGACTTCACACACCTCCATTCTATGACTTCACACACTTCCATTCTATGACTTCACACACCTCCATTTTGTGACTTCACACACCTCCATTCTATGACTTCCCACAACTCCATTCTATGACTTCACACACGTGCATTCTGACTTCACACACCTCCATTCCATGACTTCATACACCTCCATTCTATGACTTCACACACCAACATTCTTTGACTTCACACACCTCCATTCTGTGACTTCAAATATCTCCATTCTGACTTCACACACATCCATTCTATGACTTCACAAACCTCCATTCTATGACTTCAGAAACCTCAATTCCATGCCTTCATACACCTCCATTCTATGATTTCACACACCTCCTTTCTTTGACTTCACACACCTCCATTTTGACTTCACACACCACAATTCTGTGACTTCACACACTTCCATTTGTGACTTCACACCTGAAAATTTTGACTTCACACACCTCCATTCTGTGACTTCACACACCTCAATTTTGACTTCACACAGTTCCATTCTGTGACTTCACACATCTCCATTCTGTGACTTCATACACCTCTATTGTTTGATTTCACACACCTCCATTCTTGGATTTCACACATCTCCATTCCATGACTTCACACACCTCCATTCTATGAGGTCACACACCTCTATTCTATGAGTTCACACACCTCCATTTTGACTTCACACACCTATATTCTGTGACTTCACACACCTCCATTCTGTGACTTCACACACCTCCGTTCCATGAATTCACACTCCTCCATTCTATGAGTTCACACACGTCCATTCTATGAGTTCACACACCTCCATTCTTACTTCAGCAACATCCATTCTATGACTTCAGACACCTCCATTCTATGACTTCAGACACCTTCATTCTTACTTCAGCAACATCCATTCTGTGACTTCACACACCTCCCTTCTGTGACTTCACACACCTCCATTCTATGACTTTACACACCTCCATTCTATGACTTCACACCTCCATTCTATGGCTTCACACCTCCATTCTATGACTTCACACACCAACATTTATGACGTCAGACACCTCCATTCTGTGACTTCACACACCTCCATTTTGTGACTTCACACACTCCGTTTTGACTTCACACACATCCATTCTGTGAGTTCACACACCTCCATTGTTTGACTTCACACACCTCTATTGTTTGACTTCACACACCTCCATTCTTTGACTTCACACACCTCCATTCCATGACTTCACAACCTCCGTTCTATGAGTTCACACACCTTCATTCTATGAGTTCACAAACTCCATTTTTACTTCCCACACCTCCATTCTATGATTTTACATACCTCCATTCTGGGACTGCAAAAACCCCCATTCTATGACTTCACACACCTCCATTGTGACTTCACACACCTCCATTCTATGAGTTCACACACCTCCATTCTGACTTCACACACCTCCATTCTAAGACTTCACACAGCTCCATTCTGACTTCACACATCTCCATTCTATGACTTCGCACACCTGTATTCTTACTTCACACACCTCCATTCTATGACTTCACACACCTCCATTATGTGACTTCACACATCTCCATTCTGACTTCACACTCCTCCATTCTATGACTTTACCCACCTCCATTCTATGACTTCACACACCTCCATTCTGTAACTTCACACACTTCCAATGTTTGACTTCACAAACCTCCATTCCATGACTTCATACACCTCCATTCTATGCCTTCACACACCTCCATTCTTTCACTTCACACACCTCCATTTTGACTTCACACACCTCCATTCTGTGACTTCACACACCTCCATTCTGCCTTCACAGACTTCCATTTGACTTCAAACACTTCATTTCTGTGACTTCACTCACCTCCATCCTATGATTTCACACACCTCCATTCTATGACTTCACACACCTCCTTTCTGAGTTGACACACCTCCATTCTGTTACTTCACACCCCTCCAATCTGACTTCACACACCTCCATTCTATGACTTCACACACCTGCATTCTATGACTTCAAAACCCAACATTCTATGACTTCAAACACCTCCATTCTATGACTTCACACACCTCCATTCTGAGACTTCACAAACCTCCACTCTGTGACTTTACACACCTCCAATCTGTGACTACACACACCTCCATTCTGTGATTTCACACACCTCCATTCTATGACTTCACACACATCCATTCTTTGACTTCACACACCTCCATTCTATGAATTCACACACCTCCATTGTGACCTCACACAACTCTATTCTGTGACTTCACACACCTGACTTCTGTGACTTCACACACCTCCATTCTATGACTTCACACACCTCCATTCTCTGATTTCACACCAACATACTATGACTTCACACACCAAAATTTATGACGTCACACACCTCCATTCTGTGACTTAACACACCTGCATTCTGACATCTCACACCTCCATTCTATGACTTCACACACTTCCATTCTATGACTTCACACACCTCCATTCTGTGACTTCACTCACCTCCATTGTGAGTTCACCCACCTCCATTCTGTGACTTCACACACCTCCATTCTGTGAATTCACACACCTCGATGCTCTGACTTCACACACCTCTCTTCTGTGACTTCACACACCTCCATTCTTTGACTTCACACACCTCCGTTCCATGAATTCACACACCTCCATTCTATGAGTTCACACACCTCCATTCTATGAGTTCACCCACCTCCATTCTTACTTCAGCAACATCCATTCTATGACTTCAGACACCTCCATTCTATGACTTCACACACCTTCATTATTACTTCAGCCACATCCATTCTGTGACTTCACACACCTCCCTTCTGTGACTTCACACACCTCCATTCTATGACTTCACACACCTCCATTCTAAGACTTCACACACCTCCATTCTATGACTTCACACACTTCCATTCTATGACTTCACACACCTCCATTTTGTGACTTCACACACCTCCATTCTATGACTTCCCACAACTCCATTCTATGACTTCACACACGTGCATTCTGACTTCACACACCTCCATTCCATGACTTCATACACCTCCATTCTGTGACTTCACACAAAACATTCTTTGACTTCACACACCTCCATTCTGTGACTTCAAATATCTCCATTCTGACTTCACACACATCCATTCTATGACTTCACAAACCTCCATTCTATGACTTCAGAAACCTCAATTCCATGCCTTCATACACCTCCATTCTATGATTTCACACACCTCCTTTCTTTGACTTCACACACCTCCATTTTGACTTCACACACCACAATTCTGTGACTTCACACACCTCCATTTGTGACTTCACACCTGAAAATTTTGACTTCACACACCTCCATTCTGTGACTTCACACACCTCAATTTTGACTTCAAACACTTCCATTCTGTGACTTCACACATCTCCATTCTGTGACTTCATACACCTCCATTGTTTGATTTCACACACCTCCATTCTTGGATTTCACACATCTCCATTCCATGACTTCACACACCTCCATTCTATGAGGTCACACACCTCTATTCTATGAGTTCACACACCTCCATTTTGACTTCACACACCTATATTCTGTGACTTCACACACCTCCATTCTGTGACTTCACACACCTCCGTTCCATGAATTCACACTCCTCCATTCTATGAGTTCACACACGTCCATTCTATGAGTTCACACACCTCCATTCTTACTTCAGCAACATCCATTCTATGACTTCAGACACCTCCATTCTATGACTTCAGACACCTTCATTCTTACTTCAGCAACATCCATTCTGTGACTTCACACACCTCCCTTCTGTGACTTCAAACACCTCCATTCTATGACTTCACACACCTCCATTCTATGACTTCACACCTCCATTCTATGGCTTCACACCTCCATTCTATGACTTCACACACCAACATTTATGACGTCAGACACCTCCATTCTGTGACTTCACACACCTCCATTTTGTGACTTCACACACTCCGTTTTGACTTCACACACATCCATTCTGTGACTTCACACACCTCCATTGTTTGACTTCACACACCTCTATTTTTTGACTTCACACACCTCCATTCTTTGACTTCACACACCTCCATTCCATGACTTCACAACCTCCATTCTATGAGTTCACACACCTTCATTCTATGAGTTCACAAACTCCATTTTTACTTCCCACACCTCCATTCTATGATTTTACATACCTCCATTCTGGGACTGCAAAAACCCCCATTCTATGACTTCACACACCTCCATTGTGACTTCACACACCTCCATTCTATGAGTTCACACACCTCCATTCTGACTTCACACACCTCCATTCTAAGACTTCACACAGCTCCATTCTGACTTCACACATCTCCATTCTATGACTTCGCACACCTGTATTCTTACTTCACACACCTCCATTCTATGACTTCACACACCTCCATTATGTGACTTCACACATCTCCATTCTGACTTCACACTCCTCCATTCTATGACTTTACCCACCTCCATTCTATGACTTCACACACCTCCATTCTGTAACTTCACACACTTCCAATGTTTGACTTCACAAACCTCCATTCCATGACTTCATACACCTCCATTCTATGCCTTCACACACCTCCATTCTTTCACTTCACACACCTCCATTTTGACTTCACACCCCTCCATTCTGTGACTTCACACACCTCCTTTCTGTGACTTCACACACCTCCATACTATGACTTCCACACACCTTCAATCTATGACTTCACGCACCTCCATTCTATGACTTTACACACATCAATTCTATGACTTCACACACCTCCATTCTGACTTCACACACCTCCATTCCATGACTTCACACAACTGTATTCTGTGACTTCACACACCTGCCTTCTGTGACTTCACACACCTCCATTCTAGGACTTCACACACCTCCATTCTATAACTTCACACACCTCCATTCTGTGACTTCAAAAACCACCATTCTATGACTTCACACATCTCCATTTTGACTTCACACACCTCCACTCTATGAGTTCACACAGCTCCTTTCTGACTTCACACACCTCCATTCTATGACTTCGCACACCTCTATTCTGACTTCACACCCCTCCATTCTGTGACTTCACATACCTCCATTCTTTGACTTCACACACCTCCGTTCCATGAATTCACACACCTCCATTCTATGAGTTCACACACCTCCATTCTGTGAGTTCACACACCTCCATTCTTACTTCAGCAACATCCATTCTATGACTTCAGACACCTCCATTCTATGACTTCACACACCTTCATTATTACTTCAGCCACATCCATTCTGTGACTTCACACACCTCCCTTCTGTGACTTCACACACCTCCATTCTATGACTTCACACACCTCCATTCTAAGACTTCACACACCTCCATTCTATGACTTCACACACTTCCATTCTATGACTTCACACACCTCCATTTTGTGACTTCACACACCTCCATTCTATGACTTCCCACAACTCCATTCTATGACTTCACACACGTGCATTCTGACTTCACACACCTCCATTCCATGACTTCATACACCTCCATTCTATGACTTCACACACCAACATTCTTTGACTTCACACACCTCCATTCTGTGACTTCAAATATCTCCATCCTGACTTCACACACATCCATTCTATGACTTCACAAACCTCCATTCTATGACTTCAGAAACCTCAATTCCATGCCTTCATACACCTCCATTCTATGACTTCACACACCTCCTTTCTTTGACTTCACACACCACAATTCTGTGACTTCACACACCTCCATTTGTGACTTCACACCTGAAAATTTTCACTTCACACACCACCATTCTGTGACTTCACACACCTCAATTTTGACTTCACACACATCCATTCTGTGACTTCACACATCTCCATTCTGTGACTTCATACACCTCCATTGTTTGATTTCACACACCTCCATTCTTGGATTTCACACATCTCCATTCCATGGCTTCACACACCTCCATTCTATGAGGTCACACACCTCTATTCTATGAGTTCACACACCTATATTCTGTGACTTTACACATCTCCATTCTGTGACTTCACACACCTCCATTCTATGACTTCACACACTTCCATTCTGTGACTTCACTCATCTCCATTCTGTGACTTCATACACCTCCAATGTTTGATTTCACACACCTCCATCCTTGGATTTCACACACCTCCATTCCATGACTTCATACACCTCCATTCTGAATTCACACACCTCCATTCTGACTTCACACACCTCCATTCTGTGACTTCAAAAACCACCATTCTATGACTTCACACATCTCCATTTTGACTTCACACACCTCCATTCTATGAGTTCACACAGCTCCTTTCTGACTTCACACACCTCCATTCTATGACTTCGCACACCTCTATTCTGACTTCACACCCCTCCATTCTGTGACTTCACATACCTCCATTCTTTGACTTCACACCCCCCAATTCTCTGCCTTCACACACCTCCACTCTGTGACTTTACACACCTCCATTCTGTAACTTCACACATCTCCCTTCTGTGACTTCACACACCTCCATTCTATGACTTCACACACCTCCATTCTAAGACTTCACACACCTCCATTCTATCACTTCACACACTTCCATTGTTTGACATCATACACCTCCATTCTTTGACTTCACACACCTCCGTTCCATGAATTCACACTCCTCCATTCTATGAGTTCACACACGTCCATTCTATGAGTTCACACACCTCCATTCTTACTTCAGCAACATCCATTCTATGACTTCAGACACCTCCATTCTATGACTTAACACACCTTCATTCTTACTTCAGCAACATCCATTCTGTGACTTCACACACCTCCCTTCTGTGACTTCACACATCTCCATTCTATGACTTCACACACCTCCATTCTGTGACTTCACACCTCCATTCTATGGCTTCACACCTCCATTCTATGACTTCACACACCAACATTTATGACGTCAGACACCTCCATTCTGTGACTTCACACACCTCCATTCTGACATCACACCTACATTCTATGACTTCACACACTTCCATTCTATGACTTCACACACCTCCATTCTGTGACTTCACTCACCTCCATTGTGAGTTCACACACATCCATTCTGTGACTTCACACACCTCCATTCATTTACTTCACACACCTTGATTCTCTGAATCACATACCTCCATTCTACGAATTCACACACCTCCATTCTATGACTTCACACATTTCCATTCTATGACTTCACACACCTCCATTCTGTGACTTCACACACCTCCATTCTGAATTCACACAGCTCCTTTCTATGACTTCACACACCTCCTTCTGTGACTTCACACACCTCTATTCTATGACTTCACACATATCCATTGTGATTTCACACACCTCCCTTCTATGTGTTCACACACCTCCATTCTGACTTTGCACACCTCAATTCTATCACTTCACACACCTCCATTCTGACTTCACACACCTCCATTCTGTGACTTCACACTCCTCCATTCTATGATTTCACACACCTCCATTCCATGAATTCACACATCTCCATTCTATGACTTCCACACACCTTCAATCTATGACTTCACGCACCTCCATTCTATGACTTTACACACATCAATTCTATGACTTCACACACCTCCATTCTGACTTCACACACCTCCATTCCATGACTTCACACAACTGTATTCTGTGACTTCACACACCTGCCTTCTGTGACTTCACACACCTCCATTCTAGGACTTCACACACCTCCATTCTATGACTTCACACACCTCCATTCTGTGACTTCAAAAACCACCATTCTATGACTTCACACACCTCCATTTTGACTTCACACCCCTCCATTCTGTGACTTCACACACCTCCTTTCTGTGACTTCACACACCTCCATACTATGACTTCCACACACCTTCAATCTATGACTTCACGCACCTCCATTCTATGACTTTACACACATCAATTCTATGACTTCACACACCTCCATTCTGACTTCACACACCTCCATTCCATGACTTCACACAACTGTATTCTGTGACTTCACACACCTGCCTTCTGTGACTTCACACACCTCCATTCTAGGACTTCACACACCTCCATTCTATGACTTCACACACCTCCATTCTGTGACTTCAAAAACCACCATTCTATGACTTCACTCATCTCCATTTTGACTTCACACACCTCCATTCTATGAGTTCACACAGCTCCTTTCTGACTTCACACACCTCCATTCTATGACTTCGCACACCTCTATTCTGACTTCACACCCCTCCATTCTGTGACTTCACATACCTCCATTCTTTGACTTCACACACCTCCGTTCCATGAATTCACACACCTCCATTCTATGAGTTCACACACCTCCATTCTGTGAGTTCACACACCTCCATTCTTACTTCAGCAACATCCATTCTATGACTTCAGACACCTCCATTCTATGACTTCACACACCTTCATTATTACTTCAGCCACATCCATTCTGTGACTTCACACACCTCCCTTCTGTGACTTCACACACCTCCATTCTATGACTTCACACACCTCCATTCTAAGACTTCACACACCTCCATTCTATGACTTCACACACTTCCATTCTATGACTTCACACACCTCCATTTTGTGACTTCACACACCTCCATTCTATGACTTCCCACAACTCCATTCTATGACTTCACACACGTGCATTCTGACTTCACACACCTCCATTCCATGACTTCATACACCTCCATTCTATGACTTCACACACCAACATTCTTTGACTTCACACACCTCCATTCTGTGACTTCAAATATCTCCATCCTGACTTCACACACATCCATTCTATGACTTCACAAACCTCCATTCTATGACTTCAGAAACCTCAATTCCATGCCTTCATACACCTCCATTCTATGACTTCACACACCTCCTTTCTTTGACTTCACACACCACAATTCTGTGACTTCACACACCTCCATTTGTGACTTCACACCTGAAAATTTTCACTTCACACACCACCATTCTGTGACTTCACACACCTCAATTTTGACTTCACACACATCCATTCTGTGACTTCACACATCTCCATTCTGTGACTTCATACACCTCCATTGTTTGATTTCACACACCTCCATTCTTGGATTTCACACATCTCCATTCCATGACTTCACACACCTCCATTCTATGAGGTCACACACCTCTATTCTATGAGTTCACACACCTCCATTTTGACTTCACACACCTATATTCTGTGACTTTACACATCTCCATTCTGTGACTTCACACACCTCCATTCTATGACTTCACACACTTCCATTCTGTGACTTCACTCATCTCCATTCTGTGACTTCATACACCTCCAATGTTTGATTTCACACACCTCCATCCTTGGATTTCACACACCTCCATTCCATGACTTCATACACCTCCATTCTGAATTCACACACCTCCATTCTGACTTCACACACCTCCATTCAGTGACTTCAAAAACCACCATTCTATGACTTCACACATCTCCATTTTGACTTCACACACCTCCATTCTATGAGTTCACACAGCTCCTTTCTGACTTCACACACCTCCATTCTATGACTTCGCACACCTCTATTCTGACTTCACACCCCTCCATTCTGTGACTTCACATACCTCCATTCTTTGACTTCACACCCCCCAATTCTCTGCCTTCACACACCTCCACTCTGTGACTTTACACACCTCCATTCTGTAACTTCACACACCTCCCTTCTGTGACTTCACACACCTCCATTCTATGACTTCACACACCTCCATTCTAAGACTTCACACACCTCCATTCTATCACTTCACACACTTCCATTGTTTGACATCATACACCTCCATTCTTTGACTTCACACACCTCCGTTCCATGAATTCACACTCCTCCATTCTATGAGTTCACACACGTCCATTCTATGAGTTCACACACCTCCATTCTTACTTCAGCAACATCCATTCTATGACTTCAGACACCTCCATTCTATGACTTAACACACCTTCATTCTTACTTCAGCAACATCCATTCTGTGACTTCACACACCTCCCTTCTGTGACTTCACACATCTCCATTCTATGACTTCACACACCTCCATTCTATGACTTCACACCTCCATTCTATGGCTTCACACCTCCATTCTATGACTTCACACACCAACATTTATGACGTCAGACACCTCCATTCTGTGACTTCACACACCTCCATTCTGACATCACACCTACATTCTATGACTTCACACACTTCCATTCTATGACTGCACACACCTCCATTCTGTGACTTCACTCACCTCCATTGTGAGTTCACACACATCCATTCTGTGACTTCACACACCTCCATTCATTTACTTCACACACCTTGATTCTCTGAATCACATACCTCCATTCTACGAATTCACACACCTCCATTCTATGACTTCACACATTTCCATTCTATGACTTCACACACCTCCATTCTGTGACTTCACACACCTCCATTCTGAATTCACACAGCTCCTTTCTATGACTTCACACACCTCCTTCTGTGACTTCACACACCTCTATTCTATGACTTCACACACATCCATTGTGATTTCACACACCTCCCTTCTATGTGTTCACACACCTCCATTCTGACTTTGCACACCTCAATTCTATCACTTCACACACCTCCATTCTAACTTCACACACCTCCATTCTGTGACTTCACACTCCTCCATTCTATGATTTCACACACCTCCATTCCATGAATTCACACATCTCCATTCTATGACTTCACACACCTCCATTCTGAATTCACACACCTATATTCTGTGACTTCATACACCTCAATTTCTGACTTCACACACTTCCATTCTATGACTTCCACACCTCCATTCTGTAACTTCACATACCATCCATTCTGTGACTTCACACACCTCCACTGTGACTTCACATACCTCCATTCTATGAGTTCACACACCTCCATTCTGACTTCACACACCTCCATTCTATGACTTCACACACTTCCATTCTGACTTCACACACCTCTATTCTATGACTTAGCACACCTCAATTCTGATTTCACACACCTCCATTCTGTGACTTCACACACCTCCATGACATGACTTTACATACCTCCATTCGATGACTTCACACACCTCCATTCTCTGACTTCACACACCTCCATTTTGACTTCACAAATCTCCATTCTGTGACTTTACACACGTCCATTTGTGACTTCACACACCACCTATTTGACTTCACACACCTTCATTCTGTGACTTCACACACCTCCATTTTGTGACTTCACACACTCCGTTTTGACTTCACACACATCCATTCTGTGACTTCACACACCTCCATTGTTTGACTTCACACACCTCAATTGTTTGACTTCACACACCTCCATTCTTTGACTTCACACACCTCCATTCCATGACTTCACAACCTCCATTCTATGAGTTCACACACCTTCATTCTATGAGTTCACAAACTCCATTTTTACTTCCCACACCTCCATTCTATGATTTCACACACCTCCATTTTGTGACTGCAAAAACCCCCATTCTATGACTTCACACACCTCCATTGTGACTTCACACACCTCCATTCTATGAGTTCACACACCTCCATTCTGACTTCACACACCTCCATTCTAAGACTTCACACAGCTCCATTCTGACTTCACACACCTCCATTCTATGACTTCGCACACCTCTATTCTGTTACTTCACACACCTCCATTCTATGAATTCACATACCTCATTTCTGAGTTGACACACCTCCATTCTGTGACTTCACATACCTCCAATCTGACTTCACACACCTCCATTCTATGACTTCACACACCTCCATTCTGTGACTTCAAAAACCACCATTCTATGACTTCGCACATCTCCATTGTGACTTCACACACCTCCATTCTATGAGTGCACACAGCTCCATTCTGACTTCACACACCTCCATTCTATGACTTCGCAAACATCTATTCTGACTTCACACCCCTCCATTCTGTGACTTCACATACCTCCATTCTTTGACTTCACACCCCTCCATTCTGTGCCTTCACACACCTCCATTCTGAGTTCACACACCTCCATACTGTGACTTCACACACCTCCATTCTGTGACTTCACACACCTCCATTCTATGACTTCAAACAACTCCATTCTATGACTTCACACACCTCCATTTTATGCCTTCACACACCTCCATTCTGTGACTTCACACACCTCCATTCTATGACATCACACGCCTCCATTCTGTGACTTCACACACTTCCATTCTATGACTTCACAAACCTCCATTCTATGACTTCAGAAACCTACATTGTTACTTCACACACCTCCATTCTGTGACTTCACACACCTCCATTGTTTGTCTTCACACACCTCCATTTTGACTACACACACCTCCATTCTGTCTTCACACACCTTCATTCTTACTGCAGAAATCTCCATTCTATGACTTCACAAACCTCCCTTCTGTGAATTCATACACCTCCATTTTGAGTTCACACACCTCCATTCTGTGACTTCACACACCTCCATTCTGTTACTTCACACACCTCCATTTTATGACTTCACACACCTCCATTCTATGACTTCACACACCTCCATTCTGCCTTCACAGACTTCCATTTGACTTCAAACACTTCATTTCTGTGACTTCACACACCTCCATTCTATGATTTCACACACCTCCATTCTATGACTTCACACACCTCCTTTCTGAGTTGACACACCTCCATTCTGTTACTTCACACCCCTCCAATCAGACTTCACACACCTCCATTCTATGACTTCACACACCTGCATTCTATGACTTCAAAAACCAACATTCTATGACTTCAAACACCTCCATTCTATGACTTCACACACCTCCATTCTGAGACTTCACAAACCTCCACTCTGTGACTTTACACACCTCCAATCTGTGACTACACACACCTCCATTCTGTGATTTCACACACCTCCATTCTATGACTTCACACACATCCATTCTTTGACTTCACACACCTCCATTCTATGAATTCACACACCTCCATTGTGACCTCACACAACTCTATTCTGTGACTTCACACACCTGACTTCTGTGACTTCACACACCTCCATTCTATGACTTCACACACCTCCATTCTATGACTTCACACCAACATACTATGACTTCACACACCAAAATTTATGACGTCACACACCTCCACTCTGTGACTTAACACACCTCCATTCTGACATCACACACCTCCATTCTATGACTTCACACACTTCCATTCTATGACTTCACACACCTCCATTCTGTGACTTCACTCACCTCCATTGTGAGTTAACCCACCTCCATTCTGTGACTTCACACACCTCCATTCTGTGAATTCACACACCTCGATGCTCTGACTTCACACACCTCTCTTCTGTGAATTCACACACCTCCATTCTTTGACTTCACACACCTCCGTTCCATGAATTCACACACCTCCATTCTATGAGGTCACACACCTCCATTCTGAATTCACACACCTCCATTCTGACTTCATACACCTCAATTCTGTGACTTCACACACCTCCATTCTATGATTTCCCACACCTCCTTTCTTTGACTTCACACACCTCCATTCTATGACTTCAAATACCTCCTTTCTGAGTTGACACACCTCCATTCTGTGACTTCACATACCTCCAATCTGACTTCACACACCTCCATTCTAAGACTTCACACACCTCCATTCTGTGACTTCCAAAACAACCATTCTATGACTTCACACATCTCCATTTTGACTTCACACACCTCCATTCTATGAGTTCACACAGCTCCTTTCTGACTTCACACACCTCCATTCTATGACTTCGCACACCTCTATTCTGACTTCACACCCCTCCATTCTGTGACTTCACATACCTCCATTCTTTTACTTCACACCCCTCAATTCTCTGCCTTCACACACCTCGACTCTGTGACTTTACACACCTCCATTCTGTAACTTCACACACCACCTTCTGTGATTTCACACACCTCCATTCTATGACTTCACACACCTCCATTCTAAGACTTCACACACCTCCATTCTATCACTTCACACACTTCCATTGTTTGACATCATACACCTCCATTCTTTGACTTCACACACCTCCGTTCCATGAATTCACACTCCTCCATTCTATGAGTTCACACACGTCCATTCTGTGAGTTCACACACCTCCATTCTTACTTCAGCAACATCCATTCTATGACTTCACACACCTCCCTTCTGTGACTTCACAAACCTCCATTCTATGACTTCACACACCTCCATTCTATGACTTCACACCTCCATTCTGTGGCTTCACACCTGCATTCTATGACTTCACACACCAACATTTATGACGTCAGACACCTCCATTCTGTGACTTCACACACCTCCATTCTGACATCACACCTACATTCTATGACTTCACACACTTCCATTCTATGACTTCACACACCTCCATTCTGTGACTTCACTCACCTCCATTGTGAGTTCACACACATCCATTCTGTGACTTCACACACCTCCATTCATTTACTTCACACACCTTGATTCTCTGAATCACATACCTCCATTCTACGATTTCACACACCTCCATTCTATGACTTCACAAATTTCCATTCTATGACTTCACACACCTCCATTCTGTGACTTCACACACCTCCATTCTGAATTCACACAGCTCCTTTCTATGACTTCACACACCTCCTTCTGTGACTTCACACACCTCTATTCTATGACTTCACACACATCCATTGTGATTTCACACACCTCCCTTCTATGTGTTCACACACCTCCATTCTGACTTTACACACCTCAATTCTATCACTTCACTCACCTCCATTCTGACTTCACACACCTCCATTCTGTGACTTCACACACCTCCATTCTATGATTTCACACACCTCCATTCCATGAATTCACACACCTCCATTCTATGACTTCACACACCTCCATTCTGAATTCACACACCTATATTCTGTGACTTCATACACCTCAATTTCTGACTTCACACACTTCCATTCTATGACTTCCACACCTCCATTCTGTAACTTCACATACCACCATTCTGTAACTTCACACACCTCCATTGTGACTTCACATACCTCCATTCTATGAGTTCACACACCTCCATTCTGACTTCACACACCTCCATTCTATGACTTCACACACTTCCATTCTGACTTCACACACCTCTATTCTATGACTTAGCACACCTCAATTCTGATTTCACACACCTCCATTCTGTGACTTCACACACCTCCATTCTATGACTTCACACCAACATACTATGACTTCACACACCAAAATTTATGACGTCACACACCTCCATTCTGTGACTTCACACACCTCCATTCTGACATCACACACCTCCATTCTATGACTTCACACACTTCCATTCTATGATTTCACACACCTCCATTCTGTGACTTCACTCACCTCCATTGTGAGTTAACCCACCTCCATTCTGTGACTTCACACACCTCCATTCTGTGAATTCACACACCTCGATGCTCTGACTTCACACACCTCTCTTCTGTGAATTCACACACCTCCATTCTTTGACTTCACACACCTCCGTTCCATGAATTCACACACCTCCATTCTATGAGGTCACACACCTCCATTCTATGAGTTCACACACCTCCATTCTTACTTCAGCAACATCCATTCTATGACTTCAGACACCTCCATTCTATGACTTCACACACCTTCATTATTACTTCAGCCACATCCATTCTGTGACTTCACACACCTCCCTTCTGTGACTTCACACACCTCCATTCTATGACTTCACACACCTCCATTCTAAGACTTCACACACCTCCATTCTATGACTTCACACACTTCCATTCTATGACTTCACACACCTCCATTTTGTGACTTCACACACCTCCATTCTATGACTTCCCACAACTCCATTCTATGACTTCACACACGTGCATTCTGACTTCACACACCTCCATTCCATGACTTCATACACCTCCATTCTATGACTTCACACACCAACATTCTTTGACTTCACACACATCCATTCTATGACTTCACAAACCTCCATTCTATGACTTCAGAAACCTCAATTCCATGCCTTCATACACCTCCATTCTTTGACTTCACACACCTCCTTTCTTTGACTTCACACACCTCCATTTTGACTTCACACACCACAATTCTGTGACTTCACACACCTCCATTTGTGACTTCACACCTGAAAATTTTGACTTCACACACCTCCATTCTGTGACTTCACACACCTCAATTTTGACTTCACACACTTCCATTCTGTGACTTCACACATCTCCATTCTGTGACTTCATACACCTCCATTGTTTGATTTCACACACCTCCATTCTTGGATTTCACACATCTCCATTCCATGACTTCACACACCTCCATTCTATGAGGTCACACACCTCTATTCTATGAGTTCACACACCTCCATTTTGACTTCACACACCTATATTCTGTGACTTCACACACCTCCATTCTGTGACTTCACACACCTCAATTTTGACTTCACACACTTCCATTCTGTGACTTCACTCATCTCCATTCTGTGACTTCATACACCTCCAATGTTTGATTTCACACACCTCCATTCTTGGATTTCACACACCTCCATTCCATGACTTCATACACCTCCATTCTGAATTCACACACCTCCATTCTGACTTCATACACCTCAATTCTGTGACTTCACACACCTCCATTCTATGATTTCCCACACCTCCTTTCTTTGACTTCACACACCTCCATTCTATGACTTCAAATACCTCCTTTCTGAGTTGACACACCTCCATTCTGTGACTTCACATACCTCCAATCTGACTTCACACACCTCCATTCTAAGACTTCACACACCTCCATTCTGTGACTTCCAAAACAACCATTCTATGACTTCACACATCTCCATTTTGACTTCACACACCTCCATTCTATGAGTTCACACAGCTCCTTTCTGACTTCACACACCTCCATTCTATGACTTCGCACACCTCTATTCTGACTTCACACCCCTCCATTCTGTGACTTCACATACCTCCATTCTTTTACTTCACACCCCTCAATTCTCTGCCTTCACACACCTCGACTCTGTGACTTTACACACCTCCATTCTGTAACTTCACACACCACCCTTCTGTGACTTCACACACTTCCATTCTATGACTTCACACACCTCCATTCTAAGACTTCACACACCTCCATTCTATCACTTCACACACTTCCATTGTTTGACATCATACACCTCCATTCTTTGACTTCACACACCTCCGTTCCATGAATTCACACTCCTCCATTCTATGAGTTCACACACGTCCATTCTGTGAGTTCACACACCTCCATTCTTACTTCAGCAACATCCATTCTATGACTTCACACACCTCCCTTCTGTGACTTCACAAACCTCCATTCTATGACTTCACACACCTCCATTCTATGACTTCACACCTCCATTCTGTGGCTTCACACCTCCATTCTATGACTTCACACACCAACATTTATGACGTCAGACACCTCCATTCTGTGACTTCACACACCTCCATTCTGACATCACACCTACATTCTATGACTTCACACACTTCCATTCTATGACTTCACACACCTCCATTCTGTGACTTCACTCACCTCCATTGTGAGTTCACACACATCCATTCTGTGACTTCACACACCTCCATTCATTTACTTCACACACCTTGATTCTCTGAATCACATACCTCCATTCTACGATTTCACACACCTCCATTCTATGACTTCACAAATTTCCATTCTATGACTTCACACACCTCCATTCTGTGACTTCACACACCTCCATTCTGAATTCACACAGCTCCTTTCTATGACTTCACACACCTCCTTCTGTGACTTCACACACCTCTATTCTATGACTTCACACACATCCATTGTGATTTCACACACCTCCCTTCTATGTGTTCACACACCTCCATTCTGACTTTACACACCTCAATTCTATCACTTCACTCACCTCCATTCTGACTTCACACACCTCCATTCTGTGACTTCACACACCTCCATTCTATGATTTCACACACCTCAATTCCATGAATTCACACACCTCCATTCTATGACTTCACACACCTCCATTCTGAATTCACACACCTATATTCTGTGACTTCATACACCTCAATTTCTGACTTCACACACTTCCATTCTATGACTTCCACACCTCCATTCTGTAACTTCACATACCACCATTCTGTAACTTCACACACCTCCATTGTGACTTCACATACCTCCATTCTATGAGTTCACACACCTCCATTCTGACTTCACACACCACCATTCTATGACTTCACACACTTCCATTCTGACTTCACACACCTCTATTCTATGACTTAGCACACCTCAATTCTGATTTCACACACCTCCATTCTGTGACTTCACACACCTCCATGACATGACTTTACATACCTCCATTCGATGACTTCACACACCTCTATTCTTTGACTTCACACACCTCCATTTTGACTTCACACACCTCCATTCTGTGACTTTACACACGTCCATTTGTGACTTCACACACCACCTTTTTGACTTCACACACCTTCATTCTGTGACTTCACACACCTCCATTTTGTGACTTCACACACTCAGTTTTGACTTCACACACATCCATTCTGTGACTTCACACACCTCCATTGTTTGACTTCACACACCTCTATTGTTTGACTTCACACACCTCCATTCCATGACTTCACAACCTCCATTCTATGAGTTCACACACCTTCATTCTATGAGTTCACAATCTCCATTTTTACTTCCCACACCTCCATTCTATGATTTCACACACCTCCATTCTGGGACTGCAAAAACCCCCATTCTATGACTTCACACACTTCCATTGTGACTTCACACACCTCCATTCTATGAGTTCACACACCTCCATTCTGACTTCACACACCTCCATTCTAAGACTTCACACAGCTCCATTCTGACTTCACACATCTCCATTTTATGACTTCGCACACCTGTATTCTTACTTCACACACCTCCATTCTATGACTTCACACACGTCCATTAAGTGACTTCACACATCTCCATTCTGACTTCACACTCCTCCATTCTATGACTTCACACACCTCCATTCTATGACTTCACACACCTCCATTCTGTAACTTCACACACTTCCAATGTTTGACTTCACAAACCT
The DNA here is from genome assembly GCA_024803745.1 of Megascapheus bottae. NCBI lineage: Eukaryota > Metazoa > Chordata > Mammalia > Rodentia > Geomyidae > Megascapheus > Megascapheus bottae. The sequence goes on from JANJXV010000292.1 coordinate 562,602, forward strand.
CCATTCCATGACTTCATACACCTCCATTCTATGCCTTCACACACCTCCATTCTTTCACTTCACACACCTCCATTTTGACTTCACATACCTCCATTCTGTGACTTCAAACACCTCCTTTCTGTGACTTCACACACCTGCATACTATGATTTCCACAAACCTTCAATCTATGACTTCACGCACCTCCATTCTATGACTTCACACACCTGAATTCTATGACTTCACACACCTCCATTCTGACTTCACACACCTCCATTCCATGACTTCACACAACTGTATTCTGTGACTTCACACACCTGCCTTCTGTGACTTCACACACCTCCATTCTAGGACTTCACACACCTCCATTCTATGACTTCACACCTCCATTCTATGACTTCACACACCAACATTTATGACGTCACATACCTCCATTCTGTGACTTCACACACCTCCATTCTGACATCACACACCTGCATTCTGTGACTTCACACACCTCCATTCTATGACTTCACACACAACTCCATTCTGTGAGTTCACACACCTCCACTCTGTGACTTTACACACCTCAATTCTGTGACTTCACACACCTCCATTCTATGATTTCATATACAATCCATTCTATGACTTAACAAACCTCCATTCTTTGATTTCACACACCTCCATTCTATGACTTCACACACATCCATTATATGAGTTCACACACCTACATTCTGTGACTTCACACATCTCAATTCTATAACTTCACACACCTCCATTCTATGACTTCACACACCTCCATTCTATGCCTTCACAAACCTCCATTCTGTGACTTCACACACCTCCATTCTATAACATCACACACCTCCATTCTGTGACTTCACACACCTCCCTTCTATGACTTCACACACCTCCATTCTATGACTTCAGAAACCTACATTTTGACTTCACACACCTCCATTCTATGAGTTCACACACATTCATTGTGACTTCACACACCTCCATTCTCTGACTTCACAAACCTCCATTCTGACTTCACCCACCTACATTCTGACTTAACACACCTCAATTCTGTGAATTCACACACCTCCATTCTATGATTTCACACACCTCCATTCTATGACTTCACAGACCTCCATTCTAAGACTTCACACACCTCTTTCTAAGTTCTTACACATCCATTCTGTGACTTCCCACACCTCCATTGTGACTTCATACACCTCCATTCTATGAGTTTACACACCTCCATTCTGACTTCACACACTTCCATTCTATGACTTCACACAGCTCCATTCTGACTTCACACACCTCCATTCTATGACTTCGCACACCTACATTCTGACTTCACACACCTGCATTCTGTGACTTCACACACCTCCATTCTGTGACTTCACACAAAACTCCATTCTGTGACTCCACAAACCTCCACTCTGTGACTTTACACACCTCCATTCTGTGACTTCACACACCTCCATTCTATAATTTCTCACACAATCCATTCTATGACTTCACAAACCTCCATTCTTTGATTTCACACACCTCCATTCTATGACTTCACACACCTCCATTGTGACTTCACATACCTCCATTCTATGAGTTCACACACCTCCATTCTGACTTCACACACCTCCGTTCTATGAGTTCACACACCTCCATTCTGACTTCACACACCTCCATTCTATGACTTAGCACACCTCAATTCTGATTTCACACACCTCCATTCTGTGACTTCACACACCTCCATGACATGACTTTACATACCTCCATTCGATGACTTCACACACCTCCATTCTTTGACTTCACACACCTCCATTTTGACTTCACACACCTCCATTCTGTGACTTTACACACGTCCATTTGTGACTTCACACACCACCTTTTTGACTTCACACACCTTCATTCTGTGACTTCACACACCTCCATTATGTGACTTCACACACCTCCGTTTTGACTTAATACACATCCATTCTGTGACTTCACACACCTCCATTGTTTGACTTCACACACCTCTATTGTTTGACTTCACACACCTCCATTCTTTGACTTCACACTCCTCCATTCCATGACTTCACAACCTCCATTCTATGAGTTCACACACCTTCATTCTATGAGTTCATAAACTCCATTTTTACTTCCCACACCTCCATTCTATGTCTTCACACACCTCCATTCTGTGACTGCAAATACCCCCATTCTATGACTTCACACACCTCCACTGTGACTTCACACACCTCCATTCTATGAGTTCACACACCTCCATTCTGACTTCACACACCTCAATTCTATGACTCCAAACACCTCCGTTGTGACTTCAGACAACTCGATTCTGTGACTTCACACACCTTCCTTCTGTGACTTCACACACCTCCATTCTATGACTTCACACACCTCCATTCTATGACTTCATACACCTCCATTCTATGACTTCACACAACTCCATTCTATGACATCACACACCTCCAATCTATGACTTCACACACTTCCACTCTATGACTTCACACACCACCATTGTATGACTTCACACACCTCCATTCTATGACTTCCCACACAGGCATTCTAACTTCACACACCTCCATCTATGACTTCACACACCTTCATTCTGACATCACACACCTCCATTCTATGACTTCACAGACCTCGAATCTGTGACTTCACTCACCTGCACTCTATGACTTCACACTCCTCCATTCTATGACTTTCCACACCTCATTTCTATGACTTCACAACCTCCAATCTATGACTACACACCTCCATTCTGACTTCACACACCTTCATTCTGTGAATTGGCACACCTCCATTCTATGTGTTCACACACCTCCATTCTATGACTTCACAAACCTTCATTCTTACTTCAGAAACATCAGTTCTATGACTTCACACAACTCCATTCTATGACTTCACAAACCTCCATTCTGTGACTTCACACACCTCCATTCTGAGTTCACACAACTCCATTCGGTGACTTCACACACCTCCATTCTGACTTCACACACCTCCATTCTATGACTTCACACACTTCCATTCTATGACTTCACACACCTCCATTCTGTGACTTCACACACCTCCATTCTGTGTTCGCACACTTCCATTCTGTGACTTCACACACCTCCATTCTGTGACTTCACACACCTCCATTCTGTGACTTCACACACTTCCATTTTATGACTTCACACACCTCCATTCTATGACTTCACACACCTTCATTCTGTGACTTCACACACCTCCATTATATGACCTCACACACCCTCATTGTATGGTTTCACACACCTCCATTCTATGAATTCACACATCCATTTTGACTTCACACACCTCCAATATATGACTTTGAACACCTCAATTCTGTGACTTCACACACCTCCATTCTATGAGTTCATACCATCCATTCTGTAACTTCACACACCTCCGTTCTATGACTTCGCACACCTCCATTCTGTGACTTCACAAACCTCCATTCTATGATTTCACACACCTCCAATCTATGACTTCACACACTTCCACTCTATGACTTCACACACCACCATTCTATGATATCACACACCTCCATTCTATGACTTCCCACACATGCATTCTAACTTCACACACCTCCATCTATGACTTCACACACCTCCATTCTGACATCACACACCTGCATTCTATGACTTCACAGACCTCGAATCTGTGACTTCACTCACCTGCACTCTATGACTTCACACTCCTCCATTCTATGACTATCCACACCTCTTTTCTATGACTTCACCACCTCCAATCTATGACTACACACCTCCATTCTGACTTCACACACCTTCATTCTGTGAATTGGCACACCTCCATTCTATGTGTTCACACACCTCCATTCTATTACTTCACAAACCTTCATCTTACTTCAGAAACATCAGTTCTATGAGTTCACACAACTCCATTCTATGACTTCACAAACCTCCATTCTGTGACTTCACACACCTCCATTCTGAGTTCACACAACTCCATTCGGTGACTTCACACACCTCCATTCTGACTTCACACACCTCCATTCTATGACTTCACACACTTCCATTCTATGACTTCACACACCTCCATTCTGTGACTTCACACACCTCCATTCTGTGACTTCACACACTTCCATTCTATGACTTCACACACCTCCATTCTATGACTTCACACACCTCCATTCTGTGACTTCACACACCTCCATTATATGACCTCACACTCCCTCATTCTATGGTTTCACACACCTCCATTCTATGAATTCACACATACATTTTGACTTCACACACCTCCAATATATGACTTCAAACACCTCAATTCTGTGACTTCACACACCTCCATTCTATGAGTTCATACCATCCATTCTGTGACTTCACACACCTCCATTCTATGACTTCACACACCTCCATTCTGTGACTTCACAAACCTCCATTCTATGATTTCACACACCTCCAATCTATGACTTCACACACCTCCATTTTATGACGTCACACACCTCCATTTTGACTTCTCACACCTCCATTATGTGACTTCACACACCTCTCTTCTGTGACTTCACACACCTCCATTCTGTGACTTCACACACCTTCATGTATGACTTCGCACACCTCCATTCTATGACTTCACACACTTCCATTCTATGATTTCACATACCTTCATACGATGACTTCACACACCTACATTCTGTTACTTCACATACCTCCATTCTATGATTTCACACACCTCCATTCTATGACTTCTCACACCTCCATTTTAGGACGTCACACACCTCCATTTTGACTTCACACACTTCCATTGGGACGTCACACACCTCCAATCTATGAGTTCACACACCTAGATTCTATGACTTCACACACCTCCATTCTGTGACTTCACAAACCTTCATTCTATGAATTCACACACCTCCATTCTATGACTTCACAAACCTCCATTCTTTGACTTCACACACCTCCATTCGGTGACTTCACACACCTCCATTCTGTGACTTCACACACCTCCATTCTCCGACTATACACACCTCCATTCTATGACTTCACACATTCATTTGACTTCACACAACTCCAATATATAACTTCAAACACCTCAATTCTGTGACTTCACACACCTCCATTCTATGAATTCATACCCGTCCATTCTGTGACTTCACACACTTCCATTCTTTGACTTCACACACCTCCATTCTGTGACTTCACCCACCTCCATTCTGTGAATTCCCACACCTCCATTCTCCGACTTCACACCCCTCCAATTTGACTTCACATACCTCCATTCTAGGACTTCACACACCTCCATTCTGTGACTTCACAAACCTCCATTCTATGATTTCACACACCTCCAATATGTGACTTCACACACCTACATTTTATGACGTCACACACCTCCATTTTGACTTCACACAACTCCATTATGTGACTCCACACACCTCCCTTCTGTGAATTCACACACCTCCATTCTATGACTTCACACACCTTCATTGTATGACTTCACACACCTCCATTCTATGACTTCACACACTTCCATTCTATGATTTCACATACCTCCATGTTATGACTTCACACACCCCCATTCTGTGACTTCACACACCTCCATTCTATGACTTCACACACCTCAATTCTGTGACTTCACAAACCTTCATTCTATGATTTCACACACCTCCATTCTATGACTTCACACACCTCCATTTTAGGACATCACACACCTCCATTTTGACTTCACACACCTCCATTCTGTGACTTCACACACCTCCATACTATGAATTCACACACTTCCATTGTGACGTCACACACCTCTATTCTATGAGTTCACACACCTCCATTCTATGACTTCACACACCTCCATTCTGACTTCACACACCTCCATTCTATGACTTCACAGACCTCAAATCTGTGACTTCACTCACCTCCACTCTATGACTTCACACTCCTCCATTCTCTGACTTCCCACACCTCCTTTCTATGACTTCACCCACCTCTATTCTATGACTTCACACCTCCATTCTGACTTCACACACCTCCATTCTGTGACTTCACACACCTCCATTATATGATATCACACACCTCCATTCTATGACTTCACACACCTCCATTCTATGACTTCACACACCTCCATTCTGTGACTTCACACATCTCCATTCTATGACTACACACACCTCCATTCTCTGACTTCCCACACTTCCATTCTGAGTTTACACACCTCCATTCTATGATTTCACACACCTCCATTCTTTGACGTCACACACCTCCATTCTATGACTTCACACAACTTCATTCTTACTTTACAAACATCCATTCTATAACTTCACACACCTCCATTCTATGACTTCAAACACCTCCATTCTGTGACTTCACAAACCTCCATTCTATGACTTCACACACCTCCATTCTATGACTTCACACACTTCCATTATGAATTCACACAGCTCCATTCTGTGACTTCACACACCTCCATTCTGAATTCACACAGCTCCATTCTGTGACTTCTCAAAACTCCATTCTATGATTTCACACACCTCCATACTATGACTTCACACAACTCCATCTATGACTTCACATACCTGCATTCTGACATCACACACCTCCATTCTATAACTTCACAGACCTCGAATCTGTGACTTAACTCACCTGCACTCTATGACTTCACACACCTCCATTCTATGACTTCACAGACCTCCTTTCTATGACTTCACACACCTCCATTCTTTGACTTCACACACCTCCATTCCATGACTTCACACACATCCCTTCTATGACTTCACACACCTCCATTCTATAAGTTCACACACCTCCATTCTTTGACTTCACACACCTCCATTTTGACTTCACACACCTCCATTCTGTGACTTCACCCACCTCCATTCTGTGACTTCACACACCTCTATTCTCCGACTTCACACCCCTCCAATTTGACTTCACATACCTCCATTCTATGACTTCACAAACCTCCATTCTGTGACATCACACAACTCCGTTCTGTGACTTCACAAACCTCCATTCTATAATTTCACACACCTCCATTCTATTACTTCACACACCTCCAGTTTATGACGCCACACACCTCCATTTTGACTTCACACACCTCCATTATGTGACTTCACACACCTCCCTTCTGTGTCTTCACACACCTCCATTCTATGACTTCACACACCTTCATTCTGTGACTTCACACACCTCCATTCTATGACTTCACACACTTCCATTCTATGATTTCACATACCTCCATGCTGTAACTTCTCACACCTCCATTCTGTGACTTCACACACCTCCATTCTTTGACTTCACACACCTCCATTCCATGACTTCACACACATCCATTCTATGACTTCACACACCTCCATTCTATTAGTTCACACACCTCCATTCTTTGACTTCACACACCTCCATTTTGACTTCACACACCTACATTCTGTGACTTCACACACCTCCATTTGTGACTTCACACACCACCATTTTGATTTCACACACCTCCATTCTGTGACTTCACACACCTCCATTCTTTGACTTTACACACCTCCGTTTTGACTTCACACACTTCCATTCTGGGACTTCACACACCTCAATTCTGTGACTTCACACACCACCATTGTTTGACTTCACACACCTCCATTCTTTGACTTCACACACCTCCATTCCACGACTTCACACAACTCCATTCTATGAGTTCAGAAACATCCATTCTATGAGTTCACCCACCACAATTTTGTCTTCACAAACGTCCATTCTATGACTTCACACACCTTCATTCTTAATTCAGAAACATCCATTCTATGAATTCACACACCTCCATTCTATGACTTCAAAAACCTCCATTCTGTGACTTCACACACCTCCATTGTGAGTTCACACACTTCCATTCATTGACTTCACACACCTCCATTCTGACTTCACGAACCTCCATTCTATGACTTTACACACTTCCATTCTATGACTTCACACATCTCCATTCTGTGACTTCACACACCTCCATTCTGTGACTTCACACACCTTCATTCTATGACTTCACACACCTCCATTCTATGACTTCACACACCTCTATTCTGTAATTTCACACATCCATTTTGACTTCACACACCTGCATTCTATGACTTCACACACCTCCATTCTGTGACTTCACCCACCTCCATTCTGTGACTTCACACACCTCTATTCTCCGACTTCACACCCCTCCAATTTGACCTCACATACCTCCATTCTATGACTTCACAAAACTCCATTCTGTGACGTCACACAACTCCACTCTGTGACTTCACAAACCTCCATTCTATAATTTCACACACCTCCATTCTATGACTTCACACACCTCCACTTTATGACGTCACACACATCCATTTTGACTTCACACACCTCCATTATGTGACTTCACACACCTCCCTTCTGTGTCTTCACACACCTCCATTCTATGACTTCACACACCTTCATTCTGTGACTTCACACACCTCCATTCTATGACTTAACACACTTCCATTCTATGTTTTCACATACCTCCATGCTGTAACTTCTCACACCTCCATTCTGTGACTTCACACACCTCCATTCTGAGTTCACACACCTCCATTCTGTGACTTCACAAACCTCCATTCTATGATTTCACACACCTCCATTCTATGACTTCACACACCTCCATTCTCTGACTTCACACACCTCCATTTTGACTTCACACACTTCCATTCTGTGACTTCACACACCTCCATTCTGTGACTTAACACACATCCATTGTTTGACTTCACACACCTGCATTTTGACTTCACACACCTCCATTCTTTGACTTCACACTTTCATTCTTACTTCAGAAACATCCATTCTGTGAATAAACAAACCTACCTTCTGTGAATTCACACACCTCCATTCTGAGTTCACACACTTCCATTCTGTCACTTCACACACCTCCATTCTGTGACTTCACACACCTCCATTCTATGATTTCACACACCTCCATTCTGTTACTTCACACACCTCCAATCTGACGTCACACACCTCCATTCAATGACTTCACACACCTCCATTCTGTGTCTTCAAAAACCAACATTCTATGACTTCAAACACCTCCATTCTATGACTTCACACACCTCTATTCTGAGACTTCACACACCTACACTCTGTGACTTTGCACACCTACACTCTGTGACTACACACCTCCATTCTCTGATTTCACACACCTCCATTCTATGACTTCACACACCTCCATTCTTTGACTTCACACACCTCCATTCTATGAATTCACACACCTCCATTGTGACTTCACACAACTCTATTCTGTGACTTCACACACCTGCCTTCTGTGACTTCACACACCTCCATTCTATGACTTCACACACCTCCATTCTATGACTTCACACACCTCCATTCTATGACTTCACACACCTCCATTCTGTGACTTCACACTTCCATTCTATGACTTCACACACCTCCATTCTATGACTTCACACACCTACATTGTGACTTCACACACCTACGTTCTATCAGTTCACCCACCTGCGTTGTGACTTCACACACCTCCAGTCTCTGACTTCACACACCTCCATCCTGAATACACACACCTCCATTCTGACTTCACACACCTCAGTGCTGTCACATCACACACCTCCATTCTATGATTTCCCACACCTCCGTTCTTTGACTTCACACACCTCCATTCTATGACTTCACATACCTCCTTTCTGAGTTGACACACCTCCATTGTGTGACTTCACACACCTCCATTCTGTGACTTCAAAATCCACCATTCTATGACTTCGCACATCTCCATTGTGACTTCACACACCTCCATTCTATGAGTTCACACAGCTCCATTCTGACTTCACACGTCCATTCTATTACTTCGCACACCTCTATTCTGACTTCACACCCCTCCATTCTGTGACTTCACATACCGCCATTCTTTGACTTCACACCCCTCCATTCTGTGCCTTCACACACCTCCACTCTGTGACTTTACACACCTCCATTCTGTGACTTCACACACCTTCCTTCTGTGACTTCATACACCTCCATTCTATGACTTCACACACCTCCATTCTAAGACTTCACACAACTCCATTCTCTGACTTCACACACCAATATTCTTTGACTTCACACCCCTCCATTCTGTGCCTTCACACACCTCCACTCTGTGACTTTACACACCTCCATCTATGACTTCACACACTTCCATTCTATGACTTCACACACCCCCATTCTTTGACTTCACTCACCTCCATTGTGAGTTCACACACCTCCATTCTGTGACTTCACACACCTCGATTGTCTGACTTCACACACCTCCATTCTGTGACTTCACACACCTCCATTCTGTGACTTCACACATCTCCATTCTATGACTTCACACACCTCCATTCTGTGACTTCACACACCTCCATTCTGAGTTCACACACCTCCATTCTGTGACTTCACACACCTCCATTATATGACTTCACACACCTCCATTTTGTGACTTCACACACCTCCATTCTAGGACTTCACACACCTCCATTCTATGACTTCACACACCTACATTGTGACTTCACACACCTACGTTCTATCAGTTAACACACCTGCATTGTGACTTCACACACCTCCAGACTCTGACTTCACACACCTCCATTCTGAATACACACACCTCCATTCTGACTTCACACACCTCAGTTCTGTCACTTCACACACCTCCTTTGTATGATTTCCCACACCTCCATTCTTTGACTTCACACACCTCCATTCTATGACTTCACATACCTCCTTTCTGAGTTGACACACCTCCATCCTTTTACTTCACACACCTCCAATCTGACTTCACACACCTCCATTCTATGACTTCACACACCTCAATTCTGTGACTTCACACACCTCGATTCTCTGACTTCACACACCTCCATTCTATGATTTCACACACCTCCATTTTGTGCCTTCACACATCTCCATTCTATGACTTCACACTCTTCCATTCTGTGACTTCACACACCTCCATTCTGTAACTTCACACACCTCCAATATATGACTTCACACACTTCCATTCTATGACTTCACACACCTCCATTCTATGGCTTCACACACCTCCATTCTGTGACTCAAACACCTCCATTCTATGACTTCACACACCTCCATTTTTTGACTTTACACACCTACATTCTATGACTTTACACACCTCCATTCCATGACTTCACACACCTACATTGTGACTTCACACACCTCCATTCTCTGAGTTCACACACCTGCATTGTGACTTCACACACCTCCATTCTATGACTTTACACACCTCCATTCTGACTTCACTCACCTCCATTCTGACTTCACACACCTCAATATGTGACTTCACACACCTCCATTCTATGACTGCATACACCTCCATTGTATGACTTCACACACCAACATTCTATGACTTCACACACCTCAATTCTGTGCCTTCACACATCTCCATTCTGACTTGACACACCTCCATTCTATGACTTCACACACCTCCATTCTCTGACTTCACACACCTCCATTTTGACTTCACACATTTCCATTCTGTGACTTCACACACCTCCATTCTGTGACTTAACACCACTCCATTGTTTGACTTCACACACCTGCATTTTGACTTCACACACCTCCATTCTATGACTTCACACACATTCATTCTTACTTCAGAAACATCCATTCTATGACTTCACAAACCTCCGTTCTGTGAATTCACACACCTCCATTCTGAGTTCACACACCTCCATTCTGTGACTTCACACACCTCCATTCTGTAACTTCACACACCTCCATTCTATGTCTTCACACACCTCCATCTGTGACTTCACACACCTCCATTCTATGACTTCACACTCCTCCATTCTATGAGTTCACACACCTCCATTCTATGACTTCACACACCTCCATTCTGTGACTTCACACACCTTCATTCTGACTTCACACAGTTTCATTTTGACTTCAAACACCTCATTTCTGTGGCTTCACACACCTCCATTCTATGATTTCACACACCTGCATTCTATAACTTCACACACCTCCACTCTATGACTTCACACTCCTCCTTTCTGAGTTGACAAACCTCCATTCTTTTCCTTCACACACCTCCAATCTGACTTCACACACCTCCATTCTATGACTTCACACACCTGCATTCTATGACTTCACACACCTCCATTCTATGACTTCACACCTCCATTCTATTACTTCACACCTCCATTCTATGACTTCACACACCAACATTTATGACGTTACATACCTCCATTCTGTGACTTCACACACCTCCATTCTGACATCACACACCTCCATTCTATGACTTCACACACTTCCATTCTATGACTTCACACACCTTCATTCTGTGACTTCACTCACCTCCATTGTGAGTTCACACACCTCCATTCTTTGACTTCACACAGAGTTTGGCCTAGTGGTAGAGTGCTTGCCTAGCATGCACGAAGACCTGGGTTCAATTCCTCAATACCACATACGTAGAAAAATGCTGGAAGTGGTGCTGAGGCTGAAGTGGTAGAGCCCTAGCCTTGAGAAAATATAAGGACAGTGCTCAGTCCCTGAGTTCAAGCCTAGGTCTGGCCAAATCAAAACTAGTAGAGCACTGGCATTGAACTGAAGGTCTGAGGAACAGCCCAGGCACAGAGTTCAAGCACCGCAAACAACAACAACAAAATCTATGAAATGGCAGTGGTGGTTTTAAGCTAAGCAAAAATAGAGTAGAAACTGGTAAAATACATATTTGTGTGTAAGCAAAATAGCCAGACTTATGCATTAGAACAGGATAGCAACTTGAAAAAAAATTTTGTTTTCCATCTCACTAGGTCCTGTCTCTTAATTTATTCAAAAGTAAAATGCTGTGTTTTATAATCATTGCTCTGAATATTAGAAAATCATAATATCTCTCATTAACCAACAAAGACCAGGAACTGGGGCTTCGTTCAAATGGCAGAGTATCAGGCAAGAGAAGAAAAAATTGAAGTAAGAACTTGAAGTTCTTGATCCAGAACCTGCATAGTAACAGAGCAGCAGCCTGGTGATGGTACCTCACACTTATAATCTTAGCTACTCAGGAGGCTAAAATATGAGAATCAAAGTTTAAAGCCAGCCAAAGTACCCAGTTAATTGCCAGAAAAAACCAGAAGTGGCACTGTGGCTCACAGATTAAAGCACTAGCCTTGAGCTGAAGAGCTCAGGGACAGTGCCCAGGCCCAGAGTTCAAGCCCCACAATTGACAAAAATCAAACAAGCAAACAAAACTCACAAAGAAGCCTGCAGACCACAGTGGTTCTGCTGAGTCTCTTCTCTATGGGGATCAGGAAACATTTTACTTTTTCTGTCTCTTCCCATCTCAACATTCATACTAAAATAAGACTGTGTTGAAAGTTTCAATTTATAAAAATGTTTTTCATGAAGCACCCTGAAATATTCATCGCTTATATCTCAATTGAAGATAGTTGATTTGGGGCTGCATTGGTAGAGTGCTAGCCTTGAGCAGAAAAGGTCAGGGATAGAGCTGAAGTACTCAGTTGAAGACCCAGTGCCAACACACAAAAGAAATTATGCACTTTATACATATTTTCTTATTTCTTAATGAATTTTTCAGTCTGTATAAATATAGGGTACATTCCTTGTTACTTAAGTAAGATTGCTCTTTTTTTTCTTTTTGCCAGTCCTACGGCTTGGACTCAGGGCCTAGACATTTTCATTGGACTCGCTTGCCCAAGGTGAGTGCTCTGCCTCTTGAAACACAGCGCCACTTCTAGCTTTTTTCTGAGTATGCGGTACCGGTGAATAGAACTTAGGTCTTCATGCATTCTTGGTGAGCACTCTACCATTAGGCTACATTCCCAGGCAGTGAGATTCCTCTTACAGTCATTGTATGTTCACAGAGTTTGATCTCACACACTGTAGGGCCCTGGTTGGCTTTGACCTGTGATCCTAAGCCCTGAGCCTCCTAAGTAGCTGAAATTAAGTTGTGAGCCAGCATGATGGCTTCCATTCCCAATTGTCCAGAAAAAAGGACATACTAAAGCCACTAGCACAATGATGCTCATTGCAGCACTATTTACCATAGCAAAGCTATGAAACCAACCCAGATGCCACTCAGTAGATGACTGAATCAAGAAGATGTGGTACTTATACACAATGGAATACTATGCTGCCATCAGAAGGAAAGACATCGCCCCATTTGTAAGGAAATGGAAAGACTTGGAAAAATTCATATTAAGTGAAGCAAGCCAGACCCAAAGAAACATAAGCTCAATGGTTTCCCTCATTTGTAATAATTAGTTCACATCTAGGACTCTCCTAGCAGAGGATTACAATAACTCAAAAACCTAGGTATATTAGATCATATAGGATGAGACTAAATGAAAGGATCTCTAGGATATGGGAACAAGAGCTATATCTTGTGTCATCGTTGCTCTTAATCTTGTGTGATTTTTGTCCTTAATCTACTATGTTATTTCTCATCTCTTATTTTGCCCTTTGGCTAATGTCAGATTGTTACTGCATCTGATTTTTTCCCTGGCATATTGTATATATGTTTATTTGTTTATGTCAAATAGGAAAGGGAAGGGGGGAAACAAGATGATTGGGAAGGGGAGGGGAGAGGGAACTGGGGACAAAAACATGTGGAGTGGAATAAATGTGTGAGAAGTAATGCAGTCCACTACCTGTAAATGTAATCGTAACCCCTCTATACATTACCCTGAAAATAAAAAAGAGACTATAAAAATATCTGTAGAAAATGAGGCTGGATGATGGAAACAACCAGATGCCCTACTACAAAAAATGTGATACACACACACACACACACACACACACACACACACACACACACAAAAACGCACGCACACACAATGGAATGATACATAGCCAACCGACAAGATAAAATAATGGCCTTCTCGGGGAAGTGGATGAAAAGGAAAAAAATCATATTAAGTGAAGTAAGCCAAACTCAAAGCAACATAGGCCCAAGAGTCTCCCTCATTTGTCAAATTCAGTAGAAACCTTGGGCTCTGCTACCAGAGATTTACAATAGAACAAAATCTAGAGACATCGTGACAAATAGTATGACACTAAATGTAAGGACCTCCAAGATAAAGAAACAAAACTCATATAATGAGTGATTGTTGTCCTTAATGAACTATGTGATCTCTTATCTCTTTTGCTATCCCTTGGTTATATCACATTGTTACAATATTTCACCTTGTTTTCTGATATATTTCATATGTGCCTAATTGGTTATTTGAAATTGGATAGGGAAGGGGGGAAATGAACATGAGTGGGGGTAGGGGAAGGGAAATGGGGACCATATCATTACATGGGGTATCAAAGTTTGAGAAGTAATGCACCTTCTATCTGGTGAATATAATGTAACCCTTCTATAAATTACAATAAAAATAAATACATAAAAAGAAGATCTGCACAGAAAAAAATAATAATGGCATTTTTGGGTTAGTGGATGAAATTAGAGTGAATCCTGTTGAGTGAGATAAGTCAAGACCAAGGAACAAAAGGTACATGGTATCCTTAATATATGGATATTAGTTTCAAACAGTAGTAGAGCGATGATTGGATAGCTGATACCCAAAGTTCTGGATATAATTTTGGAGATATAAACATAACTACATAGACATAAAAATCTAGGATAGACTATACACTCTATAGACATGTGTTTTATTATAGATTAATCTGTATCTATGACATACAAAGACTCAGCTTAATTTTTACTATATTCTAAAATCTATGTGCCAGTGATTGTATAGCGATTCCCTTCTTGAATACTTGTTGGTTAAACATGACATTTGAAATATGATGTAAATTTCAATGTTAATAAATTTTTTTAAAAAGAGGCTAGAGGTAAATACCCCTAATGTACTTGCTCTAAGTGGTACAGAAATTTTCTTAATGAATCAAGGGGTTTTATTAGATCTTTATGCAATTATTTTAGTTCTGAGTGTTCTACACTCAATGATACTTCTGGAAAGATGATATAGCTGACTGTGTAGATGGTATGAAGACATACTGGCCTAAACGTAGAATAAAGCATTGGTAAGTGGCTGTTAGCTGTCCAGATTCTACTGGAATATGTGGAATGAATTTATTAAGCACAATGCAGGCTCTTAGTCAGATCAGGATCAAGATTATGTGGTTCCATCAGATGAATGAGGAAAGATCAGAAAAATCTACTAAGATATCCAGATATACTTTTTAAACTAAGGTATCTGGACTCCTTTTTTTTCTTTCTTGGTGGGGAGCTTGAACTTTGGACCTGGGCAAGGTCTCTTAGTTCTTTTTCCTCAAGGCTAATGCTGTACCAGTTTTAGCCACAACTCCACTTAGTTTTTGGGTGGATAAGGGGAGAGTAGAATCTTACAGTTTTTTTTTGTTTTCGTTTTTTTGCTTGCAAAGGCTTTGAATCACCTTCTCCCTGGCTAGTAGAATGACAATTATGACCCTCCAGCGCCTGGCTAGTGATTTTTTGAAAATTGGACTTTCTTCCAAATCATGTAACTGGTTCCTAGCAAAGTTTTGAAGCCTGACTTAAATGTGACAGATTTTTGTCACTTGGAGACACTCTGTGCTGAACGTTAGAAATCTACCAGCTGAGTAATAGTGGCACTTCAAGTTTTTGTTTATGTGGTGCTGAGGAATGGAATCCAGGGTTTCATACATGCTAGGCAAGCTTCATTTTCAGCCCAAGGTTTTATGTTTTGTTTTTTCAGTGTTGTTGCTTCTAAGATACTGTATGATGTTCTTTCATTTTCTTTGCTTTTTACCTCTTTTCTTCTTTTTCCCTTTAGTTTTATTCTCTGTAGTCACTGTGTTGAATTCGGCTACCCTGTGTCTTGTACATAGGTTTATGTGATTTTGGGAATGGAGAGGGTATAATAAAATGGTAAAAAAAAAAAAACAAAGTAAAATGGGTGAACCAATTGAACAGTGATACTTGGAAGACACTAAACGGAAATGAACTGAACAATCTGGGTAGAGAGGGGGCTGAGGGTAGGAAAACAGAGAAAAAGGAGGGAGGGGATAACAATTTTCTTAAGAAATGTGTTCATTACTTATGTAACCGTATGCCAACTATATATTGACTTAACAAAAGAAATTAACTTAAAAAATAATTTAGCCGGGTGTGGTGGCTCACACTTGTAAATGTAGCTACTCAAGAGGCTGGGATCCATGGATAGCAGTTCAAAGTCAGCCTGGGCACTGAGGTCCATGTGACTCTTATCTCCAATTAACCACCAGAAACCCAGAAGTGGCCCTATGGCTCAAGGGATAGGACAGTAGTCTTGAGCTGAAAAGATCAGTGACAAGACCCAGGTGCAGAATTGCAGTCCCATGACTTGAATGATGAATGATACTAGCCAGGCTCTGTGCGCTCACACTTGGAATCCTATCTACAGAGAATCAGGTTTGAATCCAGCCCAAACAAATTGCATGATATTCTGATTTACAGTTCATTACCAAAAATCTGGAGGTGGATCTGTGGATGAAGTGGTAGAACACTAGCCTGAAGCAAAAACAAAAACATTTAAGGACAGTTCCCAGGCCCTGGGTTCAAGTCCCAAGACTTGCATAAAACAAACAAAATGTGACGCTGAGTCCTCCATCATTTACTGTTATAGTTCAATATTCTTGATATGCGTCTTAGAAATTAAGTCCCTAGCAAATACTCTCCCCTGAAATTCTGCTTCATAGCTGATTCATAGAATTTCAGCATCATTACTATCACCTTCCAGTTAGCATAGCAGTCTACTACTGAAAATTTGAAGAAAACTTTTGAGTAATCCTAATAAATCTGTGTATCATTTGCACACACATCAAATCAGCAGCAGCTATGTTCTACTATTATCTAAATGTATTTAATCCCTTCTTGAGTTAATGAGCCTTAAAGAGTAAAACATATGAAATAGTTATGAAACTAACAGTCACCATTCTTCTACCTAATATTGTAATATAAGTTTATAAATGCAAGGACTATTCTGAAGTGTGCAGAAGATAGCTTCTAATTATAATATTCTCATGAAGTATAGTTTTTAAGAAACATGTTGCTTGCTTTGGGAAGGCAAAGGCAAGGAAAAATGATATAAGTAAGTTCCCTATTTATCAGAAGGAAAATACTATTGGGTTTAGATCAACTTCATTCATTCCGTGCTGATGAAACAAATATTTGCAATTCCTGAGGCCAATCACTTCATTGTGATGCACAATCAGCCAGCTTAGATCAATCTTCCAAAAAAGGAAAGGAACAAATGAGAAGCAATTAAGGTTTCCAAAATGAACCAGGTGATGGTGGCAGCTCACACTTGTAATTCTATCTACTCAAGGCCTGAAATCCAAGGATCTGGATTAAGTCTGTCTGGGATGAAAATATTCCTGTCTGAAACATCATCTCTGTTATCACAGCCCAGCTGATACACTCTGCCCAACAGGTTCCAAACACCAAAGTCCATCTCCTATCTGAAATACTAGCAAACATACTCACTCATTATTTCCTCTTTAGGAGATAGCTGAAACATGTACCAGAAACATTTCCCTGGCTTCAGAATGGACGTGGAAATATATACTCACTAGAAGCCCATCTAGTAAATTACAGTCAATCATCTTTCCTCACATCTTGTTAGTTAAATTGAAAATGAGTGTTTGGATCAGAAGCGATGTGTATGAGCATACAGGTTGTAAAAGTACTGTAATCCTAGCTACTCAAGATAAGCTGAGACCTGAGGATTCCAGGTCAAAATCAGCCATGCAATAAATTCCATAAGACGTTAACCTCTAATTAACCAGCAAAAAACAGAACGTTGAATTGTGCTTAAAATGCCACAGGCCTAAGGTTTGCATAAAAGTGCTAAGGGTTAGCATTCAGGATGCCCATTCTCTCCACTCCTTTTTAACATAGTACTAGAACGCCTAGGCAGTGCAATAAGGCAAGAAACAAGCATAAAGGGGATCCAAGTAGGGAAAGAGGAAATAAAACTATCCCTCTTTGCAGATGACATGATTCTGTATTTAAAGAATCCTATAGACCCTACTCCTAAGCTCCTTGTGCTGATTCAAAGCTTTGGAAGGGTAGCAGTCCAGAAAATCAACCCTCACAAATCAACTGCCTTCCTTTACGCCAACACTGAGAGGAACGAGGCAATAATCAGGAAAGAAACTCCTTTCACAGTAGCCTCAAAGAAAATAAAGTACCTAGCAATTAGCTTAACTAAGAATGTAAAGGACCGTTTAGATGAAAACTTTAAAACCATAAAAAAGGAAATTAAAGCAGAACTAAGGAAATGGAAAAACCTCCCATGCTCCTGGATTGGAAGAATCAACATTGTGAAAATGACAATCTTTCCAAGGGCTATCTACAAATTCAATGTAATACGAATCAACATCCCAATGTCATTCTTTAAAGAAATAGAAGAGGCAATTCAAAATTTCATATGGAATAATAAAAGACCCCGTATAGCAAAAACACTTCTTAGCAGAAAGAACAGCGCTGGAGGAATTTCAATTCCAAACTTAAGACTCTATTACAGAGCTATAATTCTCAAAACAGCTTGGTACTGGCACAAGAACAGGCCTGAAGTCCAATGGAGTAGAACTGCGGACCCAGATATTAAACCACAGACCTATGGCCACCGAATCCTTGACCAGGGAGCCAAAAAAATAGAATGGAAGAAAGATAGCCTCTTCAACAAGTTGTGCTGGCAGA
Source organism: Megascapheus bottae (assembly GCA_024803745.1). NCBI lineage: Eukaryota > Metazoa > Chordata > Mammalia > Rodentia > Geomyidae > Megascapheus > Megascapheus bottae. The sequence goes on from JANJXV010000292.1 coordinate 582,175, forward strand.
ACTGGTTAAACACCTGCAGAAAACTAAAGTTGGATCCTTCTTTGTCACCTTGCACTAGAATTAACTCCAAATGGATCAAAGACCTGGAGGTAAAAGCTGACACACTGAAAAGTTTACAGGAAGGAATAGGAGATACACTAGGCCTCCTTGGCACAGGTCGAAACTTTCTTAATAAGGACCAAGAATCACAACAAATCAGAGAAAGGCTGGATAAGTGGGACTGCATTAAACTGCAGAGCTTTTGTATGGCAATGGATATAGCTAGTAAACTAATCAGGAAGCCTACAGAGTGGGAGAAGATCTTCACCAACCAAACAACGGACAAAGGCCTCATATCTAAGATATATCAACAACTCAAAAAATTGAATCACTCAAAATCTAACCTCCAAAGTAACACCCATCCCATTAAAAATGGGCCAAAGACTTAAAGAGAGTCTTCTCTGAAGAAGAAACAAAAATGGCCTATAGACACATGAAGAAATGCTCCACATCTCTGGTCATAAAAGAAATGCAAATCAAAACAATTTTAAGATTCCACCTCACTCCAGTTAGAATGGCCAGGATCAGGAAAACGAATGACAACAGATCCTGGAGGGGATACGGCCAGGAGGGATCACTACTACACTGTTGGGGGGAGTGCAAACTCATTCAACCACTATGGAAAGCAGTGTGGCAGTGCCTCAAAAGGAAAAAAATAGAACTCCCCTATGACCCAGCAATTCCACTACTTGGCATTTACCCAACAATCCAGAAACAAGGGCATACTAAACCCACTAGCACAACAATGTTCATTGCAGCACTATTCACCATAGCAAAGATATGGAACCAACCCAGATGTCCCTCAGTTGATGAGTGGATCAACAAGTTGTGGTATTTGTACACAAGGGAATTCTATGCTGCTGTCAGAAAGAATGGCATCGCCCCATTTGTTAGGAAATGGAAAGACTTAGAACAAATCATATTAAGTGAAGTAAGACAGACTCAAAGGAACTTAGACTCAGTGGTTTCCTTCATTCGTCATAATCAGTAGAAACCTTGGGCTCTACTAGCAGAGATTGTCAATAGAGCAAAAGGCCATATATAAGGCCATATAATGTGAAGCTAATTGAATGGACCTCCAGGATATTGACACAAAAGCCATATTATGAATGATTGTTGTCCTTAATGTACTATGTTGTCTCTCATCTCGTTTGCTGTCCCTTGGTTATCCGATATTGGTATAGTATCTCACTTTATCGTATATATTGAATTTATTTGTATTTGGATATTTGAAATTTGATAGGGAAGGGGGGAAAACCAAGACGGGTGGGGGTGTGGGGTTGGAGGGAAATGGGTACCAAGACATGTGAAAGGGTATCAATGTATGTGAATTAATGCACCTTCTATCTGGCAAATATCATCTAACCCTTTTACTAATTACAATAAAAAAATGAAAAAAAAGAAAGTTGTAGTGTGTGGGGAGGATGATGGGGTCAAATACATTTCTTCTTTGAAATTTACCTCATCTGGTTGCCCTGGATTTTCCTGGCCTTCTTCTTAGAGAAAGTTTTGTTATACTGGATTTGTGGCTTGGCAATGATCTAGCATGTACATCTTCGAGTAAGACATCCACAACTTCCATGCCTGAGACTCGAGTTTCCTGACCTTTGGCAACAGCACAGCAACATCTTTCTTCCTCCTGAGCCACAGGCCAAGTGAGCTGGCTTGAGCTGGTTGTTAGTTACAGTGGCTTGGTTACCAGGGTTCCATATTCTGTTCCATTGTGAGGGAGGCAGGGTCACCTTTCAGGGCCCAATGACCAAAGATCCTTGCTCACAAAAGACCTCACCAGAGACATACTGGAGGCTGAACATCTCCTCCAATCTCACAATATACATGTGGTGTAGTAAACAGCACACCTTATTTGTCCAATCCCAATGTCTTCCACTAGGCCCAACTACCAGTCTGGTCTCAGGCTCAAGGAGCCTTTCTTAGGTAAGATCCAAACTTAAGGGTCAATATTGCCCTCATCCTTTACAAAACATTTGCTTCACAGTGCCTTCTCTGCCTGTATTTTGCCCCTTGTCGAATTTTTTTTTGTTTTTGTTATTCTTGGGACTTGACTTCAGAGTGTGAACATTGTTCTTGGGCTTTCTTTAGGCTTTAGCTGTCCCACCGAGCCACAGCACCACTTGCAGCGTTTTCTATGTATGTGGTTATGAGGAATAAAACCTGAGTCTTTTTGCTTCGTAGCCAAGTACTCTACCACTAGGTGAAACACACAGGGCATCTTGCACATATTTTTCACGTCAATCTACTAGGATATTATTAGGTTTCTGTATCCTAATCAATTATTTCCTGATGATTAGCTTTGCTGTCAAGTGTAAAAAATGCAAGAGGGAAAACCACAGAAGAATTAGTGAAATTAAAAAAAAGCATTACACACAGTTAAGTGTTCATTCTTTGTAGGAGAAAGGATATTTTGATATGATGATGATGACTTTATAATTACTATGTCAGGGTGGAGAATTTGGCATAGTGGTAGAGTGCTTGCCTAGCATCCATGAAGATCTGGGTTTGATTGCTCAGTATCACATAGATAGAAAATCTAGATGTGGAACTGTGGCTCAAGTGGCAGAGGGCTAGACTTGAGAAAACCCGAGGAAAGTTCTCAGGCCCTGAATTCAAGCCCCAAGACTGGCAGAAAGATAAAAGAAAATAAAAATGCTTTTTATGAGCTAATTCACACACAGCATTTGCTTCTGAAATCTTCCCTTCTGCATCTTGTGAAATACCCCTTTCCCTCAACGTAGACAAGAAAAACAGATCCATCCCATGGTCCACTGTGAGGCCACTGGTTGGGCTAAGAGCTAGTCGTTTAGCAACACATATGTTTTATACTAATACTTTCCAAACTTTGTACTCAAATATGCTAGGCTCAGAGGGACTTAAAGACAATAGAGATTGGATTGAGAGGCTTATTGTTTTGGGAATAAATCGCTTATCAGTGGTTGTATTAGACTGGTCTGTAAGTGCAGAAAAAGAAATAGTGATAATACCAATTAAAACTTCTGAACATCTAGTGTCTGCCAGCTACAGAGGTCTAGGTTGGTTATATCTGAAAAACTATAATCGTATTTAGTAGTAATCTTGCTCCCATTTTCAAATGGGCAGAACAAGAAACTCAAGAAAAATGTCAAATCAGGAATCAACATCACCCACCCAATGCAAACAGACAATGGAACAGTCACTGGCAAACGTAGACCAGAGTCTTTCAAGTGCTACACAAATGCAATTGATAAACATCATTAATGGAAAACGTGAAAATATAAAGAAAGAGATAATGGAGGAAGCCATAGCTGAACAAGAGGAAAGCAAAAACAAGGTGATAAGTGAAAAAGAAGAAGCCATAAAGGAGGCCATAATAAAGGTTTTTCAAAGAAAGATGGATGAATTCATAGAATCCACAAATAAAAACGTGACCAAACTCCACCAAATGTCCAAAGAAAATAAAGCTTCTGAGCTAACCACTCAAAAGGAAATCAAGGAGATAAAGAAATCCATACATGATCAAAATCACGAGATGCAAGGCATAAAAAATGAACAATTAGAAGCAAGGGAGATGAAAAATAAAGTAGATAGCTTAGATAGCAGGTTAGACAATGCAGAGGAGAGAATTTCCGGGGCTGAAGATAATTTAGTTATTATAGAGAAAGAACAGAAAATGAGTCAATCCAAATCTAGGAAATATGAGAGAGCGCTTAAGGAGGTCCAAGATGCAATTAGGAAGCATAATTTAAGGCTAGTTGGTATTGAGGAGGGCGTGGAGAAATAGGTCAATGGTATTGGAAATATACTTCAGGGAATCATCTCAGAGAATTTCCCAAATATCCAGAAGGGCAGGCCCATCCAGATACGAGAAGCTTTTAGAACCCCAAACAGACCTGACCAGAAAAGAACATGCCACCGCCACATTGTGATCCGTACTGGATCAATAGAAACGAAAGGAAAGATCCTAAAGGCAGCCAGGGAAAAGGGATCAGTAACCTATAAAGGCAAACCAATCAGAATAACCCCAGATTTCTCAGCAGAGACCATGCAAGCACGAAGTGACTGGAAGCATATATGTCATGCCCTTAAATCAAATAACTACCAACCAAGAATACTGTAGCCAGCTAAGCTCTCATTCATAACTGAGGGAACAATAAAAACATTCCATTCCAGGGAATAGCTGCAACAATATGTCGAAACAAAACCAACACTACAGAGAATTCTCAACGATGCTCTATACATAAAAAACCAAAATAAATGCAATATAGGGAAAGAAATGGCACCTAAACAGCATACCATCTAAGGACCACAAGAACTGTCAAGACACAGGCACTACTAAAAGCTTTTAAAAATGGTAGGAACTAATAAATATCTCTCAATCCTAACTCTCAATATCAATGGACTTAACTCTCCAATTAAATGGCATAGGCTGTCTAGTTGTATCAAAAAGCAAGAGCCATCGTTCTGCTGTGTTCAAGAGACACATTTTACCCAAAAACAATCATCTTATGAAAGTGAGAGGTTGGAATAAACTCTATCAAGCTAACTGCCCCCATAAACAGGCTGGAGTTGCCATCCTCATATCAGATAAAATAGACTTCAAACTAAAATTAGTAAGAAAAGACAAAGAAGGTTACTATATACCACTAACGGGATCTTTCCTCCAGGAAGACATAACGATCCTAAATATTTACACACCCTTTTGAAGATTCTCAAAAGATTGAACATTCTGCCAGTGTAAGTTAGATTCCGGCATTGATATTAAATAATGCAATGAGTAGGGATTTATATTTGAAATATTACTGTTGACAAAAGCTAACACACATTTGCTTTGTATTTGCTTTTGATTTTCCAAGAAGTTCAGTACAAGCTAACATGTGTGGCATATATCGACTGGGAGAAATGATTCAGAATATGTGACTCATTTGAACAGGAGTCAGTGAAAGATACAGAAGCAGGATACCCATATTGTGATAATTTGTATCTTTTTCATATTTTGTGTTTGTTATTAATTCCATTTGTAGTGTACATTTCTAGGTAAAAACTTTTAAAATATTTCCAAACAATTTATTTCAACAGCAAAAAAACATTTATATGCCTGATAAAATTCACAGAATCCAAAGTTTTCCATATTATTTTTTGTTTTTTGTTTTTTTTTTTGGTGGGTCATAGATCTTGAACTCAGCCTGGGCACTATCCCTGAGCTCTTCAGCTCCAGGCTACCACCTTACCCTGGAGCCAAGCCCCACTTCCCATTTTCTAAAAGTAAATTGGAGATAAGAGTCTCAGGTCTTTTTGTGCCAGGATGGCTTTAAACCTTGATCCTCAGATCTCAGCCTCCTGAGTAGCTAGGATTATAGAAGTGAGCCACCACCCCATCATGCTCAGCTTTCTGGATTTTTTTAAACAAGCCCTTTTGCTGGAACTCGGTCTGAGCACTGTCCTTCAGCTTTCCTCAAGCCTAGTGATCTTCTACTTGAGCCACAGCACTACTTCTGGTTTTTTCTGTGTATGTGGTACTGCGGAATTGAACCTTCGTGTTCAATTCCATCCTGTGTGGCTACATAACCATTGTTTAGGGTACAGTTCTCTCTTCATTCTATCCATCTAGAGCAATTTTCATCTTCCATGTATAATCATTAAACATTCAGCTCCTGTTCCTCTCTACTCCATTCTCTGGAACCATCGTGCTTTTTGGCTCTAAGGGTTTGTTGATCCTTGGAAGCTCTGGAAGGGAAAACATACGCTAGCTCTTCCTTTATGACTGCTGTATTTTTAGTTTACTGTAATCAAGATTCATCTGTAAAATATAGTAAAATGTTCTTCCTTTTCAATGCATTGTTTTGCATATTTCTATCTTTGGATTACTATTAATAGTTGTGAATGGATTCTCCACATATTTGTTCTAGTCTCTGCTTTCTCTTCCGTTAGGTACAAGTCTAGAAATAGAAGTGTTGGACCATATTTCTATGTACTTCTATATTTAGCACTTTTTTAGCACTCTCCACGCAATTTTTGATTGCTTTATATTCCTTAGAGAACTATTCCAAATTTCTACTTCTCAATACCTTCCCAGTAATAGACTTTGAAAGTTGTTTTATTGTATGCGTGTGTGTGTGTGTGTGTTTGCGTGTGTGTATGTGGATCTTTTTGTTTAAAACTATATTTATATTAACATATTTAAAGTAATGATTTCATTGTAATTTTAATTTTTCTCATGACTGTTAATATTGAACTTCTTTCTACATTTTGAACTACTATTTCTATATATTCTTTTTAGAAAATCATCTCCAATCTCCTATTTTTTTCCCTTTTTTATGGGGTAGTGGGGAAAGTCATGGGGCTTGGATCTTGGGCCGTGAGCTCTTTAGTTTAAGGCTATTGTCCTACCCTGAGTATTGCCTCTCAGTTGTTCTGCTCACAGCTCCTTACCCCTCTTCCCATTATATACAGAACAAAGGTCATCCTCAGTCTTTTTGAAAAAGTAAAACATACAGTAAATTTGTAGTATAAAACAGCAAGAAATAAATTTCTTGCCAGGTGCAGTGACTTCTACCTGTAATCCTAGCCACTCAGATATCAGGCTAATATCTAAAGATTTGGTTCAGCCAGCCTGAGCATTAGAAAGTCTATGAGACTCTCATCTACAGTTAACCACTAGAATATGGGAAATGGCACTGTGGCTTCATCGGTAGGGTGATAGCCTTGAGTTGAAGAGCTCAGGACAGTGCCCAGGCCCAGAGTTCAAGCCTTACAAATCACCCAGCCAAAAAAAAGAAAAAAAGTTTCTTCCCCAAGTGATTATTATGCCAGACATAGAACATTAACATTCTGGGTGTATTCACAGTATTATTAATTGATACCCTAAGATTTTGCAATATTCTCACAGTACCAACATATGTCATCATATAATGTAGTTCCTTTTCAATGGAATAATTCCATTTATAACCTAAATCTACTCCCCCGACTTATTTTTGTCGATACCACAATTGCTCTTCCATGATATGCCACAAGCCATTAAACATTTTATGGTGGGTAATTGGAAAGGAGTCTCATGGAATTTTGTGCTAGGCTGGCTTTGAACCATGGTCCTCAGATCTCAGTCTCCTGAGTAGCTAGGATGACAGGCGTGAGCCACCAACACCTGGCTTGCCTTTTTATTTTTTTGTGGGTCTTGGGACTTGAACTCTGGGCCTAGGCACCATCCCTAAGCTTTTCAGGTCAATATTTCATGTAAGTCTAAACATTTAAGTAAAGGAATACAATTCCAACAAAAAAAAGAATAAAATTCCAGACATGGTGTGTTTATAACTCAGTGCTAATTAGTTGATGAAAATGTGCCATTCCAGAAGCTGGTGTCATTTGATGATGTAGCTGTGGATTTCAGCTGGAAGGAGTGGCAGCATCTGGACAATGCTCAGAGAACCCTGTACAGAGATGTAATGCTGGAGACCTACAGCAACATGGTGCCCTTAGGTGAGCAAAAGTCAAATTCACTTGCAAGGCCAAGTGCCTTGTTATTTTGCAGATACGTGAATGTTTATCAAACTTTCAATACCATTTAAATGAAAGATTCCAGGCCCTGAGAAGTATCATTACTTTCTAAAGAAAACCTAAGGTAATTTTGTACTCATTCTTCAGGATACCTTCAGGATACTTTGACAACAGTTCTAAATTATGTTTCCTGTAATGGAGACGACATTCCAAACTTACACAGTAATTGTAAGTGGATAAACAATCCAGAATAGAATATATATCATTATTGGAAATAGGATCTACAAATCACTAAACAGTGAGTTTATAATGGAAACCTGGAACTAGGTGCAATGTTTCATGCCTGTAATCTTAAAATATTCAGGAGGAAGAAATCTAAGAATTCTAATTTGAAGCCAGCAATGGCATAAAAATTGCCATGAAACTCTATAACTCCAAGTAACCCCTCAAAAATGTTAGTGGAGTGTCAAGAGTTTGACTTTGTGGTTGAGTGCTTGCCTAGCATGCATGAAGACCTATGCATGTAAGTGGAGCTGGGACTCAAACTGGTATTTTTCTAGCCTTGAGCAAGACAGCTAAGTTTATGCCATACAAAATGAATCCAGAGCTGGGGAAAAGTCAACCATGGAGCCAGTGAGAAATGAGAAAAAAGATTTAATAGGTAACTTGTGAGTAGGATGTCTGCGAACTTAAAGAAATGATGACACAGCATAAGCAATAATTCTCTACTCTTTCTAATTTACAGGTCCCTGTGTTCCCAAACCTGTATTAATTGGCAAGCTAGACCACTGTGCAAAACTCTGGATAGGAAATTCCTCTGACAAGAATATCACAGGTGAGTGAATTCATCTTCATATTGATGTTGGAGCCTGAGCCCCATTGGTAAGTTCATGTTGTGATGTACTGAGCAATAATATTCTTAGTTACCCTAAATCCTGTGTGGAACCTATGGAATTCTTTGTGAATGAATCAAGAATCATTTCATTTTCCCAATCCTATGCTTGGTCCTTGGGTTTTCTCAAGGCTAGCTCTCTACTTCTTGAGTCATAGCACCACTTCTGGCTTTTTCTTTGTATGTAGTACCAAGGAACTGAACCAGGTCTTTGTGCATGCTAGCCCAAACCCCCGGCACCAAGAATCATAGGGTGATATGATGAATTCTATGTGGCAGTACAGTTAAAGTTAGATTTCTCTGTAGAAATCACTGTGAAACAAAATAAAATGAGAAAGCCATGAGCCCGTGGCTCATGCCTGTAATCCTAGCTACTTAGGAGGCTGAGATCTGAGGATCAAGGTTCAAAGACTGACCTATCACAAAAACACCTTAGACTCTTCTCTCCAATGAACCAATAGGAAATGAGAAGTGGGGTTGAGGCTAAAGACATAGGGCAGTAGCCTTGAGCTGAAGAGCTCAGGAAGAACAGCCAGGTCTAGAATTCAAGTCCCATGACTGCAAAACAAGAAAGAAAGAAAGAAAGAAAGAAAGAAAGAAAGAAAGAAAGAAAGAAAGAAAGAAAGAATGATATTTCATTTCTTTAAAACTAAGACTATAAATGATTGAGCAAACAAGGAATAAGTCAGGGCATTATTCTCTGATAAGGATAATATCTTTTTGCTGGTAGGAAGAGACTGGTATTCAGAACCAGACCTTTCCACCAGAAATTGAGCCTAGTGGTAGAGTGCTTGCCTAGCATGCACAAAGACACAGGTTTGATTCCTTATTACCACATACATAGAAAAAGCCAGAAGTAATGACTTCATTGGTAGGGTTCTAGTCTTGAGAAAACCCAAGGACAGTGGTTAGGTCCTAATTTCAAACCCAGGAATGGAAGGGAAAAAAAACAACAAAATTTCAATCAACATAAGAAAATTAACTAGACAATGAGCTGGGGATTTTCTGGTCTTCCATGGTTCTAAGGGACAGGAGTGTTAGAAAAGGAATTTTTATAAGACTTCAAATGGAAAGAAATAAATTTCAAAATTCCCACAAATACCTAAATTGAGACTTTAGTGAGAAGTTGTAACTGAAGGGATATAGGTGTAAGTCCTTACTCTCAAGAATCATTCTTGCTTGGATCAAAGCCAACAGACATATACACCAAACTTGTGGCCGCTGAATCTAGAAAAATTCGTGTTCCTCACTTAATGGTTAATAAGCAAACAGCATTGAAACTGGGTAAGGTAATCCTATCTGCTACTCAGGACCTGAGACTCTTATCTGTTGTTAACTCTTGAAAAGAGGAAGTGGGGCTGTAGCTCAAGGATAGGGGTTATAGTCTTCTGCTGAAGGGTTCAGGGACAGGGCCGAGGCCTATGAACTACAAAAAAAAGAAAAGAAAAGAAAAAAAAGTTTTAAAAAGATGCAAAACAGCACAGTATTTAGATTATTTCTCAAAAATAAAAGAAAGGCAGCTGTACCTCAATGTATAAACAAAACAGTATTTGAAAAAAACAGCTGCAGGTATATTATAGGTAGTACTCAGCTTAAAACTGTAGCAATACATAGATGGGTAATTTCAATAAATATTTCCTGTGATATAAAAAGAGAACTATTATATAAGTACCGCCCTCTAACCGATTGCGCCACTGGAGCACTCCTTTGCTTTCCCTTGGTTATCTCATATTGGTATAGTATCTCACTTTGTCATCTGATTTATTGAATTTATTTGTATTTGGATATTTGAAATTTGATAGGGAAGGGGGGAAAATCAAGACGGGTGGGGGGTGTGGGGGGGAGGGATACGGGTACCAAGACATGTGAAAGGGTATCAATGTATGTGAATTAATGCACCTTCTATCTGGCCAATATCATGTAACCCTTTTACTAATTACAATTAAAAAAATACAAAAAAAAGAGAACTAAAACACAGAAAAACATTATTGGTCATTGTAAAATATCATTTTCTTAATATGTTAGGGAGAAAAGCATATATTTCTCACAAATCAATTTCCACTTTTATATTTTAAAATATCTAACACTTAGGATGGGAAAGTAAAGTCATTACCTTTACAGTAAGGAATATTTGTATCTCATGTATGTTTGTGTCTTTTTTTCTATGACTCATTTTAGATGTCTAGGTATTGGAAAATGTGTTCAAGACCTGCCAGGAAAGTCCACATGAATGTCTTTGTGAAGTAGCAGTTGCAAGTAGTATCGAAGTGGAGGAAAACGTGAGATTTGCAACAACTTTAAATTTGAGCTCTACACATAATCCAGAGCTGATTAGTAATAACGGTAACAACTTAGGGGTGAGGACTGAGGAGTTCATTAAGTGTCAGAACATGCTTCTGTCTCCTAAGCCTGATGAGATGCATGCTGCATATAGATCTCGTATGTCTCCTGTTCTTAAAAAATCCATCAGATAATCAGAGCATTTTATTCATGATTGTGACAGTCCAAAAGATCTGCAGTATCATAATTCTGTTCTCCCTGCCCAAGAAATTCTTCAGGGAGGGAGAAAAACTGCTAAATGTACTGTGTGATGAAAAATATTGTACTTAACACCGACCATCACTACACATCTGAAAATGTACACAGGAGAGACTCCTCATACATGTAGTGAATGTGAGAAATCTTTAAGTAATGAAATACGCCTTACAATACCTCAGAGCAAATATCCTGAGATATGTGATGCGTACATCAAGTGTGAAAATTAATTTCTGAGAAGTCAGACCTGACGCTCCAACCTCGATCTCCAAGAGAAGACAAACCTTATGAATATGAGGAACGTAATAAAATTTCAGCTCTCAGCACACATCAGAGATCTCACACAGAAGAGAAATCTTATGAATGGGATAAATGTGGGAAGACTTTTAGACTGAAATCATACCTCACTTTGCAACAGAGAAGACACACAGAAGAGAAACCTTATGAATGTAACAAATGTGAAAAGTCTTTCACCCAGAAGATACACCTTCGAGTTCATCAAATAACACACACAGGAGAGAAATCTTATAAGTGTAATGAATGTGGAAAGTCTTTCCAAGGGAAGGGAAAACTTCGTGTTCATCAGAGAATACACACAGGAGTGAAACCTTATGAATGTAACCAATGTGTAAAGTCTTTCAGACAGAAATCTTCCCTCAAATTTCATCAAAGAACACACACAGGAGAGAAACCTTATGTGTGCAACAAATGTGTAAAGACCTTCAAGTGGAAGTCATAACTTGATGGGCATAATAGAACACACACAGGAGAGAAAACTTATGCATGTAGTGAATGCGGAAAGTCTTTCACATGGAAGGTAAAACTCCATGTTCATCAGAGAATATACTCAGGAGAAACACCTTATGAGTGTAACATATGTGGAAAGTCCTTCACACAGAAGCCAAACCTCAACATGCATAAGACAATTCAAACAGGAGAAAAACCTTATGAATGTAACCGATGTGGAATGTCTTTCAAATGGAAGTCTTCCCTCAAATTGCATCAGAGAACACACACAGGAGAGAAACTGTACGAGTGCATCAAATGTGGTAAGACCTTCAGATGGAAGTCACATTACAGGAGGCATAACAGAATTCACACGTATTAGAAACCTTAGGAATATAACCAAAGTTGAAAGTCTTTCGTGCAGTATTCACCTTTCAGGAAGCGTAAGAGAGTTCGCACATATGAGAAGCCTTAGCAATGTAATAAATAGGAAAGACTTTTTAGTCTGTGGAAGAAAACTCAGCTTGTGTCACAGAACCAACACAAGATAAAACCCTTAATGAATGTAGCAAATGTTCAGTCTTTTCCCCAGAAGGCACAAGTCAAGATTTATCACTAAACACCCACAGGATAGAATCCTATGAATAAAATGAAAGGGAAATTTTTTTGAAGAACTCATAGTTGAGTTTGCATGATACCACACAGACACAGGATAAAAATCGTATGAATATAAGAATATGAAAAATCCATCATGAACGCATGACTAAGTATAAAATGCACATAGGAGAGAAAAACCTTATGAATATTACAAATGTGGAAAGTGTTTGACCTGGAAGGCATACTTCTGTGTTCATCACAAACCTGATTCCCATAGAAGAAAAGAAAACTAATGAATAGAACAAATGTGCAATGACTTTTAATCAGAAGTCAGTCTTCAGTACATTTCAGAACATACACAATAGAGAAATTCTGAGTAATGAAAAACATTTAGCTATATATAGAATCTCTGTATATGGGAGCATTAGGGTAAGTCTTCTAAACAAAGTCAACCTTCAGCAAGCATTAAGAGCACTCACAGAAGAAATAATAGCATGTAGGAAAACCTTTGTCAGAAACCTCTAAAAGCTGACTGTGTGGATTAGTGGTAGATTGCTAACCTATCAATGATGAAGGCCTGGATTAGATTCCTCAATACTACGTAAAAAGAGCAAGCCAGAAGCAGCACTGTGGTTCAAATGGTAGAGTGCTAACCTTGAGCAAAAGTAGCTCAGGCTCTGAGTTCAAGCCTAAGGATTGGAGAGAGAGAGAGAGAGAGAGAGAGAGAGAGAGAGAGAGAGAGAGAGAGAGAGAGAGAGAGAGGGAAGAGAAAGAGAGAGAAACAGGAAATTCTAAATTTTACAGAGATAGAGAAGGAGATAGAGAAGGAGACAGAAACTAATTTCTAAACTTTACAGTCTTTCTATTTCCTTACAAATTCGTCTATGTCATTCTTTCTGACAGAAGCACAGAATTCCATTGTGTAAAAATACCATATTTGATCTACTCATCAACTGACGGGCATCTGGGTTGGTTCCATACCTTTGCTATAGTAAATAGTGCTGTGATAAATGTTATTGTTCTAGTGAATTTAGTATGTCCTATCTGGACGATTGGGAAGTTTTGAAATTGCTGGATCACAGGGGAGCTCTATGTTTAGTCTTTTTGGGATACTGCCATAGTGCTTTCCATAGTGGTTGAACGAGTTTGCAATCCCACCAGCAGTGTAGTAGTGATCCCTCCTGGCCACATCCCCTCCAGCATACGTTATTAGATTTCTGGATCTTGGCCATTCTAACTGGAGTGAGGAGGAAAAGGGAAAGAGGAACTGAAACTTTCTCTCCTTACAGATGACATGATTCCATATTTAAGAACCCTATAGACTCTACTCCAAAGCTGCTTGAGCTGATATAAAACTTTGGTAAGGTAGGAGGGTATAAAATTAACCCTCAATGTCAACTGCCTTCCTATATGCCAACAAATGAGAGGAATGAGGCAAGAATCAGGATAGCAACTCATTTTGCTATCAAAGAAAATAAAATACCTAGGAATTAACTTAGAATGTAAAGCAGCTTTTTGATGGAACTATAAACCCTGGAGAAGGAAATTAACGCAGAACTGAGGAAATGCAAAACCCTATGCTCCTGGTTTGGAAGAAGTAATATTGTAAAAATGGCAATCTTGATAAGGAATATCTACAAATTCAGTGCAATATTCATCAATATCCCAATGTCATTCTTTAAAAAAACAGAAGAGGAAATCCAAAATTTCACTTGGAATAATAAAAGACCCCTTATAGTCTGTCTTCTTGCATGATACGTAATGTTTAATCTCACCTTCTCCACCAAAATCTCACCTTTCTCATTGAGACATAGGTGGCCCTGTTCACTAGCAGCAAAGGCTCAAACGCGCAGTTTCAGGTGTCACCACTGCCTCTGTTACTGGGTAGATCCAACTCTGTCATCGATTCTGAGGTCTGCTCTGGGAGTCTTGGTCACAAGTTGTTCTGTGGCATCTGCTGCCAGCCTGTGCCTATTTGCTTCCTTTTCCTCCAGCAGCCTACAACAGGGAATGAAGTTCAGGCGCTGAGGCTCTCCTTCATATGCAGGGCAGGATGAACCCAACCCTCCCTCATCTTCCTCTTCCAATTTTTGGGAAAAAATGTGCTGGCAGAAGTCCTCAGGTGTGGCGCATGGCTGATCCATACTTTTAATCCAGGCTGGTCAGGAGGCTGAGATCTGAGTATGGAAGTTCCAAGTCACCTAGAACAGGAAAGTCTGATAGATTCTTACTACCAAAAATAAAAACAGCTGGGAATGGAGTTTGTGCTCCAGTGGTAAAGGGCTAGTCTTGAGTACAAATGCTTAGTGCCCAGGCCCTGAGTTCAGGCTCCAGCACTGCCAACAACCTCACATTAGTGAGATTTTAGCTTAATCCATGTAGGCACATCTCACTGGAATCTTTGCTGGTAGAGATAGTCTTCATAATTTTGTCTCAAGGTAAAGGTCCTCCTGGGGTAGTACACAAAAGGTGTCATGGAGAGAGGAGCCCCACTTGCTCCAGGTTTGAAGATGGCATAGGTCAAGCCAGCATGGAGTTGGCACATCAGTCTTTTTCCTAGCACCACCTACCAGTGAATGTCAAATGACATTGATTGTTGTGGGATTGTGTGATTGAAGTGCCCCATTAAGGGCAGTGTTAGCACATCCAAACTTGGATACCAGGAATGCTGAAATCTCAAAGCTAAGATTTCTGTTGGCTACAGAAATGCTGGTGTGTCTGTGATTCACTAAAAGTTCAGGTGCAAAGATTCTGAAGCTTGATGCCATGTGTTTATTCCATTTAGTAAAATTATTTTAATGCACTGTATAAGTTAAAACATTTGATAAGAGTCAGGGGTAGTGAAAATATTGTTCTAGAATTCAGGTGTCTGGCAGGGTAATGGGGGGTGTTGGTGGCTGGGACTATGAAGCTGGAGCTGCTATCAAACCATGGATCATGTTCCTTTTTGTCTGGGAGAAATGACTCCAAAATGAAATTTGAATGGTGAGGAAAAGATGATGATGTACTCAGGAAATTTCTCCTAAACAAATGCTCATGTGGAAGTGGGATGGGGGCTGGGCATATCTGAGGCAGAGCTAAAGGGGGCTTCTCATGGCGTTGAGAATGTTCCTTACGACTTCAGGCATGCAGCAGGGTGTTTTAAATGGCCATTGTGATATGGATGGAATAAGACTGGAGACAAGATGAATGCTGGGATCCTGCAATGCTCTTGCATGAGTGGCTGGTGGCTCACCTGAAAGAACTAATTATGTCTAAAAAAGAAATCAGGAATTTGTTTTGATTAGATAATACCTGTAATCCGAGGCATATTCAGGATCCTGATCTTAGTATTGTGGTTTAAAACCAGACCAGCAAAGGGAAAAATGCATGAGACTCTTACTCCCACTTTAGAGCAAGAACAAAGATTGAAGTAGAGCTGTGGCTTAAGAGCTAGAGTGCTACCTTGAGCAAAGAAAAGCTAAGAAAAAGCTCCAGGTCTTGAGTTCAAGGCCAGGAATGAAAGAAGGAAGGTAAAAAAAGGGAAGTATGTGAGGAAGGGAAATATATAAATGAAAGAGAGAAGGAACTAGAAATTTAAAACTAGAGAGTATTTAAAAGTCATCAGTCCTTCTAAGAAAAGTGTTGGAGTATGGGTTCTATATGTGGTGAACTGGAAGCCCAGCAGTGACTTATTAACCAAAGAGTCACCATGATGAGCAAAGGATAGAAATCTGCATGAGCCTCTTAGCGGATGGAGTCACAGAAGAGAACCTCAGCTCCCATCCCATAGTTAGAATTATATAGAGATGGGGAAGTTGGCATCACCTTGATGTCATTGTGTCCATGGAGACTGGAAGCCATGGCTCTGTGAAAGCACAATGTTCTGGTTACTGAGCTGGGAGGCTGAGGAGAGCCAAGTCCTGGCCATGAAGAAATCAGGGTGGCAGCAGAGCAACTCTGCTGCAGTGTGTGCCTGCTTGGCTGTTCTTATTCTGTGGTGGATCAGGCCGGAGTGGGTGATAGTAACTGTTTTGTGGTCACAGGCCCTTCACCAAGAGCTTCCTCTAGGATCCTCATAAGCTAGAGGGTGGCTGGTGGTGTGATGTGTGTGGGGTGGAAGTGACAGAGGGATGTACGCATGGCAAGGTGGGTGAAGAGATGAGAGGAATCATGAGAGCCCAGTTCATTGGTTTCCAAGGTTAATGGGTGGGAGGTAGAGAGGCATGATGGAGGAATAATGGAGGCAGGGGAAGGTGGTGACAGAGTGAGGCCATCTGTAGTGCCAGCCTGGCCATCATCTGAAGCCCCTAGGCAGCTTCCTGATCCCTCACTTTGTCCTGCTCCTTGTGGAGGGAATGTCACGTGTACCCAGAGCTAGGGGTGGGGCAATGTTAGTAGCACCTGGAGAACCACTGGCCTCTACCTGGGTGAGGGGTGGTTATGGCTCCCATGCTGGGTGGCCTGATAGCTATGGAACAGATCTCTCCTTAGCTACCACAGTCAGTGGCTGCTCTCCATCTAGGGTTAGGGCACCTGCTCAGCCATCAGGGCACCCCATGCCAGGACAGAGGCCTACAATTCAGATGGCAGCACAGGGGTGACGATGATCTCACCGTAGCCCTAGTTACATGGCTGTCCCTGCATACAGGACAGGATGAGCTGGGGGAAGATGTTCTCTGTGTTTTTCCACAGCCTATCCCGGCCTCTTCTTGTGTCTGATTAGACCAAGAGAGTACCAGGTTCCCTCTCATAGTCCTGGTTCTTCTTCTTTTACAGTCATGAGGCTTGAACTCAGGTCCTGGGTACTGTCCCTGAGCTCTTTTGCTCAAGGTTGATGCTCTACCATTTGAACCATAGTGCCATTTCCAGCTTTTCCTTTTCATGTGGATCTCTGATATGTCCAGTGCTGTGCCTGCAGGGAGGCACTCACCCCACAGACAGAGCCACCTCTGCCGTGACTGTGACTGCCCAAAACCCTCACACCCACTCCTTGCACACCCCTCGACTCCAGTTTTAGCTCCTCTTGGACTGGGTGTCCAGCCTACCCCTACCTACACTCACAAAGGGTCTACAATTGTCTTCAAAGGGTCCTTTCTTCTGCCAGCCAGAGTACAGACTGTGCACATCTTGACGATCACAGAGCTCAAAGCCAAAGTCTCAGATGCAGAAGGGGGTGACCCAGTAGCTGCACAGGGCCCATGGATCATCCTGTGCATCCCCCAGCCTGTGACTTCCCCCACCCCCTTGGCAGGGAAGCTCCATGCCCACATCCTGATCCCTGGTCCCCTCCAATTCCATTCTCCCTTGGATTTTGCAGACTGTCTACCATCAGGATCTAAAATTCTATTCATCACTTTATGTCCTTATCACTGACTTGCTACTTTGGCAGGATCTCCCCGTGCCTGGAGAGTGGGCATGTCATCTACTCTCTGTGGAGAAGTTGCCCCAGGAAAAGAAATATGCACTTCATGTGAGTGTAGGACAGGGCAGGGGGGCTCCCTAGGATCAGAAGCCACAGGAGGGGTGCAGATGGGGGAATGCTAGGGGCCCCAGGGTACAGTGGGAGTTAGGGCACAGTTGGTTCCTTCTGCAGGGTTGACACCGCTTCCCAAACCCAACAGAATGAGGTTCACATTACAGATGTCAGAGACAGTGCAGATTGCCAATGGGCGCAGGGGTCACTGTCACCCCCAGATGCTGGCTGCATGCTGGGATGCACCCAGAGATGTTTTCAAGATCAGATAATGAGGATGTTGCAGGGTGTAACCATTCTTTTCAGATGGCTCTCTAGCTCTCTTGAGCTTCATCTCTATCTTTGGCTTTCTCTTGGCAGTTAACTGGAAATGAGAGTTTCATGGACTTTCCTTTCTTGTCTGGCTTCAAACAGAAGCTATGCACAGTTTTCAAACCATACCCTACTGAAGAAGGGAAGCTTGATCTGGTGCTTAACTGGGTTGCACTTTGGCTCCGTTTGCTATGCCTCACGGGAGGGGGCTCATCATTTGTAGACTAAGATCTCATGACCTTCAAAGCCAAATGCTACCTGAAAGTTCAGGGTCCCAGCCTATGTGTTGGGCCGGGGTGAATACATTCTCTGTTATGCTGGGTCATCAACCCATGTTTTAAGCTGGAAGTAGGCAGTGCCACATTTGATAAGAACATCTGCCAGAGATTGTCACCTCATGAAAGCAGATTCTAAATTTGTATTCCATTTCCTGTGGTGGAGAAATCCCCTCCAAGTTAGACAGGCTCACATCCACCTGCAGGTCACACTCTGAATGCACCCTTGAGTGTCCTCATGGTATTGGGATCTAATTTTGTAGGGAATGCTGGTTTAGTCCATGAATTAGCTGGACAAGTGATGACAAACGTGTTGTGGATTAATATGAGAACAATTTAAGAAGCCCGGGAGGAGCATCAACCTGACCCTCTGTGGTGCTATAAATCTGAAAGGATGTTCCAGACTGAGAAACAATCACATGGCTTTGTGTTTGGCATCCAGACAAGTGAGTGCATGTCTTAGCTGTCAGCCAATACAGAGGAGGACATGAATAAGTGTTTGGAAAGCATCTGTCAGACCCCTGTGTGGGGGCAGGTGGAGAGAACATAGGAAGGTAGATACCATGGCTGTGGTGGGCCCAAAAAAAGGGTAAAAGAGGCAAAGGAACCAGGTACTGGTAGCTCAAGACTGTCATCCTAGCTACTCAGGAGTTTGAGATCTGAGGATCACAATTCAAAGCCAGCCTAGGACAGAAACTCCATGAGACTCTTATCTGCAATAAACTACTGAATGCAAGAAGCTCAAGCTCAGTGACAGCATCCAGGCCTAGCGTTCAAAACCCAGGACTGCCAGAAAAAAGTATCAAAGGACAAAAAGCTGGCCAAAAGTTAGAGGGACTCTATCTTGACAAACAATACAATGGTAAGTTGCACTCAGAAGACTTGCACAAAATCTGGAAATGCCTGAGACCTATCTATGTATGTTTCCTGTTTGTCTAAATACATATGTTTATGCATTTATATATTAGTATAGAGAGACAGATCAATACATATGAATATACATATATACATAGCCAGCCACTTATGGGTGGGTGGAATACTGTGTGAGAGTTTGTGTTTGTGTTTTGTGGATGGCTATCTCTGTTTAAGAAAGATAGAAAATATGTAAATATCTTTAAAAAAACTTGATAAAATATAGAGAGACATAAGCTCTTGAGGGAATCTGAAATGACAAGATTATTCACAGGCACGTTTATCCTTATGGATTCCTCAGCAAGTTTTAATTTTTTCATTATTTTCTTTCTTTTTTTGAACCAGTGCTAAGGATTTCTCTCATGGACTAGGTGCTGCCAATTACTAATTTTCTCATGGCTGGTACAAGAGGAACTGAGCCACAGTTCCACTTTTGCCTTGTTTATTCGTGCTTAACTGAAGATAAATATTTCTATCAGTGACTTTCTTTCAGGGGCTGGATTCTAACGAGGATCCCCAGACCTCAGCCTTCTCTATAGCTACAATTAACAATATGAGAACCCAGCACTGGGTTCCAATGCACAGGCAAGAAATTGAGTGAATCTCTCAACTCCAATTAGCTATCATAAGCTAGAAGTGAAAGACCAATACCTTTGCGGAAAAGATGCTGAGGGTTATCACACAGGCCCTATGAGTAAGCCCTAAACCCTGTACACATGTGTGCATGCACACATTGGCAGATACACACACACATGCACACACACAATATCTCAGGCAATATTGTATTTTGAATTAATATCCAAAGATTGGACAACGGGATAGCAAGTAATAAAATCTGTTTTTCTTGTCTACATTGAGGGAAAGGGATAAGTCACAAGATGCAGAAGCGAAGAATTCAAAGGCAAATGCTGTGAGTGAATAACTTGTAAAAAGCACATTTCTTTTCTTTTCTTTTCTTTTCTTTTTTCTGCCATTCCTGGGGCTTGAACTCAGGGCCTGAGCACTGCTCTTGGCTTTTCCCAAGTCTAGCCCTCTGCCACTTGAGCCACATTGCCATATGGATTTTTATATCTGTGTGATATTAAGGACTCAAACCTAGATCTTCATGGATGCTAGGCAAGCACTCTACCACTGGGCCAAACTCTAAACCCCGATAAAGTATTTATAAATAGTCATCATCATCATATCAAAATATCCTTTCTCCTACAAAGAATGAACACTTATCTATGTCTCTAAGACTTTTTTTTATGTCACCAATGCTTCTGTGATTTTCCCACTTGCATTTTTACAGATGACAGCACAGATATTCATCAGGAAGAAAAATAGATTAGGATACAGAAACCTAACAACGTCGTAGTAGATTGAGGTAAAAAATATGTACAAGATGGCCTGGGTGTTTCATCTATTTGTAGAGTGCTGGGCTACCACACAAAAAGACTCCGGTTTGATTCTGCAGTACCATATACATAGAAAACGCTGGAAGTGCTGCTGTGGCTTGGTGGGACAGCTATAGCCTAAAGAAAGCCTAAGAACAATGGTCAGGCTCTGAGGTCAAGTCCCAGGAGTAGCAAAAAAAAGGTGCAAGAGGCAAAATGCAAGCTGAGAAGGCACTGTGAAGCAAAATGTCTTGTGAAGGGTAAGGGGAATAGTGACAGTTAAGTTTGGATCTTACCTAAGAAAGGCTCCTTGAGCCTGAGACCAGGCTAGCACTTACGCCTAGTTAATGACTTGGGATTTGAACAAAAAGGTGTGCTGTTTACTACATCCATATGTGAGGTGGGAAGGGAGATTCAGCCTCCAGTATGTCTTTGGGGAGGTCGTCTGTGAGCAAGTAGCTTTGGTCATTGGGCCTTGAAAGGTGACCCTACCTCCCTCACAATGGAACAGAATATGGAACCCTGGTAACCAAGCCACAGTATGTGACAACCAGCTCAAGCCAGCTCCCTTGGCCTGTGGCTCAGGAACCAGAAAGATGTTGCTGTGCTGTTGCCAAAGCTCAGGAGGCTCGGATCTCAGCCATGAGAGATATGGATGTCTCACTTGAAGAAGTAGATGCTGGATCAGTGCCAAGCCAAAATTCCAGTATATCAGGCATTTCTCTAGGAAGAAAGCCAGGAAACTCCAGGGCAACTCAGATGAGGTATATTGAGAGGAAACCTATTTGAACCCATCATCCTGCCCACACACTACAACCTTCTTGTGTGCTTTCAAGTGACTCTACTGAGATTAGAGTGTGTCATTTCAAATCTACTCTATTCCAATTTCTCAGTGTGAAGTGTGGTCCCATTCCTACGTTTGAAATATCCACTGTTTTGCAAACATAATGTGATGGTAAGTCAGTTCAGACTCTGAATGAGCCTTGTAACCTATGGATCCTGGAGGAAGGCCTGTTGGAGATGCTGCTGACAAAGCTGATCCCTGCCTACCAGAAAGGTGATCTCTTTTATGTGGGAAACTTCCTGCACAATTTCAAATAGTGGAGGACAATGTAGTAGTTGCTGGAAATTCTCTTGAAAAAGTGAGTGTTCCCCCTCCAAACCCAGGTTTGCTCACCCCTCCTGGCCAAGTCTTGGAATACTTGGCTCCTCTCTGAGCCTGTTTGGTTCACTGGGGTGTTCACAGGGGAGCTAAGCATGATACAAGTGCCGAAACTACTTCATTAAGACTGGGACACCATGCCATTTCATTTCCCTCACAAGCTACTGGAGTCTCAACAGTGTGCTTACTGAGAAGTTGGATTTCAGGCATGAGTAAGTGGCTCCCAACTGCAGCCCTCACCTAGGTGACATCCTAGGAAATCCCATTTCCCAGTAAGAAATGAGGTGTCAGTACTAATGGCGGAGGCCTGTGAAATACTGGAGTCAGAGGAAAAGCTGGGGGCTGAATCACTTTTGAGCCATCAGGGAGGGATTGAGATAGCTTTGCCTGTTAGAACCTGAAAGCATTTACATTTTGGTTTGTGGTCCAGTGCTGCCACTTGAACCTGAACCCAGGTCTAAATGCCATCCCTTTGGTGTCTAAAAATTAGCACTGTGCCATTTGAGTCATAGGTCAAGTTCTGGCTCTTTGCTGCCTAATTGAAGACAAGTGCCTTTAGACTTTTACTGACTAGACTGGCTTTCCACTGTGATCTTCAGAGCTCAGCCTGCTGGGTGGCTAAGATTAAAGGAATGAGCATTTAGTTCTTTATTTAGAGCATTCACTTATTGATTTATTTAGAGCATTTACTTAGTTAATTTAAGGTGCGTTTACTTTGGACAGATGCATAGAGGCCTCTCTCAGAAGCTTCTGGAAGTGGGGTGTAAAAGTCATCCTGTTCTCGAGTGTCTCTTAAACCCCTCCCAGCACATAAGTGCACATCTCTGCAGGACAGCCACAGCATTAGAGTCCTGCAAGAAAGGGGCTTTGGTAGAAGGCTCAGGATGGAGAGAGAAGGCTCTCACTTTCCTTGTACCGAATGTGCCCACAGCATCATGTGTCCCATCTATACAATGTGAATGGACTTCTACCCCAGTGACTTCTACGAGTTCAAGAACTGCCACACCCTGACACAACTCAAGCTCTATATGAGGCTCCACATGCCGGCTTTGGACCTGCTCTTCTAAACACATACTTTTTGACCAGCTGGAGGAATGTGCGACCAGTAAGACCAAGAAAAAGTAGAAGTCCTGGTGTGGGTGCCTCAGAGCCTGTGAGTAGGAAGCTCATGTGGTCTAGATATTGGTTGGCCCTTACTTCTACAGAGCTTGGCAAAATGCCCTTTATGGGTGGTGTCAGCCAGGTAATGTCTGTCCTCTGAATGGACTCGGGAATAAGCACTCATTAGAAAGACCCTACACCTCCTCAGTGTTCAGTCCAAACTCCAGTTCTACAGGTTCCTCCATTAGATCCTCATGGAAGTTGAGTGACACTTCAACTTGCAGAGTCCACTCTGTCCACTCTGTACCTATTTCCATTCTTAGGTTTGGGTCATCGTGGAAGAGCTTATCCTGAACTCCGGATGAAAAACCCACCAATGGAGCTGGTGACTGATGGAGAATGAGAATCATCACTGCACTCCAGAAAGCATGGGCCTTCTGTAGAAATTACCAAACAGGTTTAGAGTCCTGTGGATATACCTTTTGCTCTGAACCCCATGTGTGACACAATTGAACCTGCAGATACTATGGAGGAAGAAAAAGAGCAGCCAGATTTCCTTCCGTTTCCTTTCACACTCCACCCAGAGTCAGTCCATCTGAGTCAGAGTAACACTCCACTTATTGTGCAAGCTGAAGGGGCACACGCTGGGCTCATGGAAAATGTCCCCATGGGAAGCAGCAAGTGTACTCTCAATACTAGATTCTTGGAGGAAAATGAATCCATCCTCACAGAATATCCAGACCCATCCATCTCACTAAAAGAGACTCAATCTCCATTCGACAAACCAGAATCCATCCCCCTCTTAATTCAGGAAGGACATTCTGTTTCTCATGAGGAAGGAGACCCTTCTGAGGACTCTGAAGGACAATTACTGTCTGAAGGCAACTTGGAGGCCAGTCTGGATTTAGAGCTTCCCTGTCCCCTTCCTAAAAAGACATCTCTTTATCTTGCTCTCATGATTCTTGTCAAGTATTCATTGTATTTACTTTGCTAACTATTAAACTCTCATTGTTAATATTATGGTGTGCAGTTCTTCAGTGCTTATTATACTGTGTTTTATTTTCCACTTATAATGTGAGACCTCAGACACATAGGTCCTGGGTGGGCCAAAAACCAGACAGGTCTGGTCCCATAGAAGACAACCTTACTGGATATACAGGGAACTATGAAATGCATGGAATCACCAGGAATCCAGGCCAGGCCTCCATGGAAAGACAAGTCAGCTACCAAAGCTTAAGGACAGAGCAGATGCCTGGAAATGTGTTTTGTCAATCGGGAGAAGTGCCAGAGTAACTGTAATATTATGTGGGACTCTGTTCTGTGAGTTCAAGTCTGTTTATATATCCATTGTGCTTTGTACAAATATTTAAGAAAATTAAAACTCCACAATAGCATCAAAAATCTACTTTGGCTTTGAATGTGGCCTAGTTGTAGAGTGCTCGCCTAGTATACAAGAAGACCTTGATTCAATTCCTCGGCACTGCATACACAGAAAAAGTAGATTGGGCACTGTGGCTCAGGTGTCAGAGTGCCACCCATGAACAAATGTGGCCAAGGACAGTTTCTGGTCCCTCAGTTCAAGCCCCAGGACTAGCCAAACAAGAAATCATACCATTTTCCACACATTTGGAAATAAATCTGTTTTATTTAACCCTACTTCTTTTTTGCCAGTCCAGGGTGTGTGCCACCAAGCCAAACTACTGGCCCCCAACCTTACTATTTTTAATCATTTAATTTTTTTACATAATCATATTTCATGCTGTCTGTATTAATACCATAAACAGTACGCTTAGTGTAATAATGTTAAAGGTAAAACATAAGAAATTAATAACTAAAATTCCTTTTTTATTATTTTTATAGCATTACTACAATTTTATGAGAAAAATTACCTAGAATGTTTATTTTAGAGTTCAAGTAATCCATTTTGATAAATATATCATCCTACATCATTTATTTGAACACATTTTAAACTAATTTTTTCAGGAATGAAAATACATATATATTTGTTATAATTGAAATTTATGATTTGGGGGGAAGGGAAAGAGAAAACGGGGAAGGGGGTAACAGTGTTTACAAGAAATGTACTCATTACATATGTAAGAGCAATCTCTTTGTATATCACCTTGACAACAAATTTTTTGAAAAGTACAATAAGTTTATATGTCTACTTTAGGCAGAATTTTTTTTGCCAGTACTGGTCTTAGACTCAGGACCTGACACGATCCTTGTTTTTGTTTTTGTTTATTCTTAAGGCGCAAGTTTTTTCACATGTGCCACAACACCACTTTTATTTTTTTTATCTATGTCCTGCTGAGGAATTGAACTTGGGTCTTCATTCATGCTCGGCAAGAACTCTTCCACTAGGCTTAACTTATGGCCCCAGTGGGAAGGAAGTTTTCCATAAAATATGTAGGAAATATGTACACTAAGGAAAAGCCATCAAAAATAGAAGAAAAATTATATACTTAGATAACAACATGCCAGTATTATGGCAGATCTCTGTAATTCTAGCTTCAAGAGTGGCCTATTTGGACCGGGAGTTGGCTGGCTGAAGTAAAGTGCTATCCTTGAGCAAGCCCTAGGACAGTGCTCTGGCCATGAGTTGAAGCCATAGGACATGCAAAAAATAATAATTTAATGCCCGTGACTGGTGGCTCACCCTGGTAATCCTAGCTACCCTGGAGGATCGAGGTTCAAAGACGGCCCAGGCATAAAAATCAGTGAGAATCTTATTTCCAAATAATCCAGAAAATTCAAAATGACAATGTGCCTCAAGTGGTAGAGCTCTTGCCTTGAGCTGAAGAGCTTAAGGTAAACATCCAGGCCCAGAGTTCAAGCCCCATGAGTGAAAAAAAGAAAAAGAAAGCCCTTATCTAAGGCTGGAGTGCACACTAGTGGTAGTTTGCTTGCCTAGTATGCACAAAGCCCTGTGTTCAATTACTCTATTCCACTTACACCAAAAAAAAAAGCTGGAAATGATCTCAGAAGCTTGGGTTCTGAGGATCACAGTTCAAGCCAGGCCAGACACTAAAGTCCATGAAACTGTTACTTCCACTTAAGCACCAGAAAACCGGAAGTGACACTGTGGCTCAAGGTGTTTAAGGTTGTAGCCTTGAGCTGAAGAACCCAGGGACACTGCCCAGGTGCACAATTAAAGTCTTACAACCAAAAGAGAGAGAGAGAGAGAGAGAGAGAGAGAGAGAGAGAGAGAGAGAGAGAGAGAGAGAGACAGAGAGACAGAGAGAGACAGAGACGGAGAGAGAGACAGAGAGAGAGGCAGAGAGAGAGGCAGAGAGAGAGAGAGACAGGCAGACAGACAGAGACAGACAGAGACAGAGAGACAGAGACAGAGACATCAAACAGTCAGGCACTGCTGGCTGAAGCATGTAATTCTACCTATTATGGAGGCTGAGATCTGAGGATCTTGGTTCAAAGCCCAAGGCAGCCTGGACACATGTTTGTGAGACTTACATCACCAATTAACTACCAGAAACCAAAAATGGAGCTGTAGAGGAAGAGCGCTAGCCTTGAGCTGAAGAGGTCAGGGACAGTCCAGGCCCAAAGTCCAAGCACCATGATGAATCAATAATAAAAAAAGAAGATAGCTAATAGTAATGATGAATAATTTTGGGCTGGGAGTTTGGCCTAGTGGTAGAGTGCTTGCCTAGCATGCACGAAGACCTGGGTTCAATTCCTCAATACCACATACATAGAAAAATGCTGGAAGTGGTGCTGAGGCTGAAGTGGTTGAGCCCTAGCCTTGAGAAAATATAAGGACAGTGCTCAGTCCCTGAGTTCAAGCCCAGGACTGGCCAAATCAAAAGTAGTAGAGCACTGGCATTGAACTGAAGATCTGAGGAACAGCCCAGGCACAGAGTTCAAGCACCGCAAACAACAACAACAAAATCTATGAAATGGCAGTGGTGGTTTTAAGCTAAGCAAAAATAGAGTAGAAACTGGTAAAATACATATTTGTGTGTAAGCAAAATAGCCAGACTTATGCATTAGAACAGGATAGCAACTTGAAAAAATTTTTGTTTTCCATCTCACTAGGTCCTGTCTCTTAATTTATTCAAGTAAGTAAAATGCTGGGTTTTATAATCATTGCTCTGAATATTAGAAAATCATAATATCTCTCATTAACCAACAAAGACCAGGAACTGGGGCTTCGTTCAAATGGCAGAGTATCAGGCAAGAGAAGAAAAAATTGAAGTAAGAACTTGAAGTTCTTGATCCAGAACCTGCATAGTAACAGAGCAGCAGCCTGGTAATGGTACCTCACACCTATAATCTTAGCTACTCAGGAGGCTAAGATCTGAGAATCAAAGTTTAAAGCCAGCCAAAGTACCCAGTTAACTGCCAGAAAAACCAGAAGTGGCACTGTGGCTCACAGATTAAAGCACTAGCCTTGAGCTGAAGAGCTCAGGGACAGTGCCCAGGCCCAGAGTTCAAGCCCCACAATTGACAAAAATCAAACAAGCAAACAAAACTCACAAAGAAGCCTGCAGACCACAGTGGTTCTGCTGAGTCTCTTCTCTATGGGGATCAGGAAACATTTCACTTTTTCTGTCTCTTCCCATCTCAACATTCATACTAAAATAAGACTGTGTTGAAAGTTTCAATTTATAAAAATGTTTTTCATGAAGCACCCTGAAATATTCATCGCTTATATCTCAATTGAAGATAGTTGATTTGGGGCTGCATTGGTAGAGTGCTAGCCTTGAGCAGAAAAGGTCAGGGATAGAGCTGAAGCACTCAGTTGAAGACCCAGTGCCAACACACCAAAGAAATTATGCACTTTATACATATTTTCTAATTTCTTAATGAATTTTTCAGTCTGTATAAATATAGGGTACATTCCTTCTTACTTAAGTAAGATTGCTCTTTTTTTTCTTTTTGCCAGTCCTACGGCTTGGACTCAGGGCCTAGACATTTTCATTGGACTCGCTTGCCCAAGGTGAGTGCTCTGCCTCTTGAAACACAGCGCCACTTCTAGCTTTTTTCTGAGTATGCGGTACCGGTGAATAGAACCTAGGTCTTCATGCATTCTAGGTGAGCACTCTACCATTAGGCTACATTCCCAGGCTGTGAGATTCCTCTTACAGTCATTGTACGTTCACAGAGTTTGATCTCACACACTGTAGGGCCCTGGTTGGCTTTGACCTGTGATCCTAAGCCCTGAGCAACCTAAGTAGCTGAAATTAAGTTGTGAGCCAGCATGATGACTTCCATTCTTTTTTCTACAAAAATATATGTAGTTATCTAAAATATATCTATAGCTGAAAAAAATGAATCTCTCCCAAACAAATCTTCAAAGAAACAACCATCCTATTAAAAGGTGGGCTAAAGACTTAAAAGAGTATTCTCTGAAGAAAAAATTAAAATGGGCTTTAGCCACATGAAGAAATGCTCCATATCTCTAGCAATAAGGGAAATGAAAATCAAAACAACTTTGAGATTCCTCCTGACTCCAGTCAGAATGGCCATTATCAAAAAAATCTAATAAGAGATACTGGTGGGGAAGTGACCAGGGGGATCACACCTACACTGTTGGTGTGAGTGTAAACTCGTTCAACCACTAGGGAAAGCAGTGTGGTGGTTCCTCAAAAGACTGAACATAGAGCTCCCCTATGATCCAGCAAATCCACTACTTGGCATCTACCCAATTGTCCAGAAAAAAGGACATACTAAAGCCACTAGCACAATTATGCTCATTGCAGCACTATTTACCATAGCAAAGCTATGAAACCAACCCAGATGACACTCAGTAGATGACTGAATCAAGAAGATGTGGTACTTATACACAATGGAATGCTATGCTGCCATCAGAAGGAAAGACATCGCCCCATTTGTTAGGAAATGGAAAGACTTGGAAAAATTCATATTAAATGAAGCAAGCCAGACCCAAAGAAACATAAGCTCAATGGTTTCCCTCATTTGTAACAATTAGTTCACATCTAAGACTCTCCTAGCAGAGGATTACAATAACTCAAAAACCTAGGTATATAAGGTCATATAGGATGAGACTAAATGAAAGGATCTCTAGGATATGGGAACAAGAGCTATATCTTGTGTCATCGTTGCTCTTAATCTTGTGTGATTTTTGTCCTTAAACTACTATGTTATTTCTCATCTCTTATTTTGCCCTTTGGTTAATGTCAGATTGTTACTGTATCTGATTTTTTCCCTGGAATATTGTATATATGTTTATTTGTTTATGTCAAATAGGAAAGGGAAGGGGGGAAACAAGATGATTGGGAAGGGGAGGGGAGAGGGAACTGCGGACAAAAACATGTGGAGTGGAATAAATGTGTGAGAAGTAATGCAGTCCACTACCTGTAAATGTAATCGTAACCCCTCTATACATTACCCTGAAAATAAAAAAGAGACTATAAAAATATCTGTAGAAAATGAGGCTGGATGATGGAAACAACCAGATGCCCTACTACAAAAAATGTGATACACGCACACACACACACACACACACACACACACACACACACACACACACACACACAATGGAATGATACGTAGCCAACCGACAAGATAAAATAATGGCATTCTCGGGGAAGTGGATGAAAAGGAAAAAAATCATATTAAGTGAAGTAAGCCAAACTCAAAGGAACATAGGCCCAAGAGTCTCCCTCATTTGTCAAATTCAGTAGAAACCTGGGGCTCTGCTACCAGAGATTTACAATAGAACAAATTCTAGAGACATCGTGAGAAATAGTATGACACTAAATGTAAGGACCTCCAAGATAAAGAAACAAAACTCATATAATGAGTGATTGTTGTCCTTAATGAACTATGTGATCTCTTATCTCTTTTGCTATCCCTTGGTTATATCATATTGTTACAATATTTCACCTTGTTTTCTGATATATTTCATATGTGCCTAATTGGTTATTTGAAATTGCATAGGGAAGGGGGGAAATGAACATGAGTGGGGGTAGGGGAAGGGAAATGGGGACCATACCATTGCATGGGGTATCAAAGTTTGAGAAGTAATGCACCTTCTATCTGGTGAATATAATGTAACCCTTCTATAAATTACAATAAAAATAAATACATAAAAAGAAGATCTGCACAGAAAAAAATAATAATGGCATTTTTGGGGTAGTGGATGAAATTAGAGTGAATCCTGTTGAGTGAGGTAAGTC
Source organism: Megascapheus bottae (assembly GCA_024803745.1). NCBI lineage: Eukaryota > Metazoa > Chordata > Mammalia > Rodentia > Geomyidae > Megascapheus > Megascapheus bottae. The sequence goes on from JANJXV010000292.1 coordinate 612,202, forward strand.
AAGACCAAGGAACAAAAGGTACATGGTATCCTTAATATATGGATATTAGTTTCAAACAGTAGTAGAGCGATGATTGAATAGTTGATACCCAAAGCTCTGGACATAATTTTGGAGATATAAACATAACTACATAGACATAAAAATCTAGGATAGACTATACACTCTATAGACATGTGTTTTATTATAGATTAATCTGTATCTATGACATACAAAGATTCAGCTTAATTTTTACTATATTCTAAAATCTATGTGCCAGTGATTGTATAGCGATTCCCTTCTTGAATACTTGTTGGTTAAACGTGACATTTGAAATATGATGTAAAATTCAATGTTAATAATTTTTTTAAAAAAAGAGGCTAGAGGTAAATACCACTAATGTATTTGCTCTAAGTGGTACAGAAATTTTCTTAATGAATCAAGGGGTTTTTATTAGATCTTTATGCAATTATTTTAGTTCTGAGTGTTCTACACTCAATGATACTTCTTTAAAGATGATATAGCTGACTGTGTAGATGGTATGAAGACATACTGGCCTAAACGTAGAATAAAGCATTGGTAATTGGCTGTTAGCTGTCCAAATTCTACTGGAATATGTGGAATGAATTTATTAAGCACAATGCAGGCTCTTAGTCAGATCAGGATCAAGATTATGTGGTTCCATCAGATGAATGAGGAAAGATCAGAAAAATCTACTAAGATATCCAGATATACTTTTGAAACTAAGGTATCTGGACTCCTTTTTTTTTCTTTCTTGGTGGGGAGCTTGAACTTTGGACCGGGGCAAGGTCTCTTAGTTCTTTTTCCTCAAGGCTAATGCTGTACCAGTTTTAGCCACAACTCCACTTAGTTTTTGGGTGGATAAGTGGAGAGAAGAATGTTACAGTTTTTTTTGTTTTCGTTTTTTTGCTTGCAAAGGCTTTGAATCACCTTCTCCCTGGCTAGTAGAATGACAATTATGACCCTCCAGCGCCTGGCTAGTGATTTTTTGAAAATTGGACTTTCTTCCAAATCACATAACTGGTTCCTAGCAAAGTTTTGAAGCCTGACTTAAATGTGACAGATTTTTGTCACTTGGAGATACTCTGTGCTGAACGTTAGAAATCTACCAGCTGAGTCACAGTGGCACTTCCAGTTTTTGTTTATGTGGTGCTGAGGAATGGAATCCAGGGTTTCATACAGGCTAGGCAAGCTTCATTTTCAGCCCAAGGTTTTATGTTTTGTTTTTTCAGTGTTGTTGCTTCTAAGGTACTATATGATGTTCTTTCATTTTCTTTGCTTTTTACCTCTTTTCTTCTTTTTCCCTTTAGTTTTATTCTCTGTAGTCACTGTGTTGAACTCGGGTACCCTGTGTCTTGTACATAGGTTTAGGTGATTTGGGGAATGGAGAGGGTATAATAAAATGGTAAAAAAAAAAAAAAAAAACAAAGGAAAATGGGTGAACCAATTGAACAGTGATACTTGGAAGACACTAAACGGAAATGAACTGAACAATCTGGGTGGAGAGGGGGCTGAGGGTAGGAAAACAGAGAAAAATGAGGGAGGGGATAACAATTTTCTTAAGAAATGTGTTCATTACTTATGTAACCGTATGCCAACTATATATTGACTTAACAAAAAATTAACTTAAAAAATAATTTAGCCGGGTATGGTGGCTCACACTTGTAAATGTAGCTACTCAAGAGGCTGGGATCCAAGGATAGCAGTTCAAAGTCAGCCTGGGCACTGAAGTTCATGTGACTCTTATCTCCAATTAACCACCAGAAACCCAGAAGTGGCCCTATGGCTCAAGGAATAGGGCAGTAGTCTTGAGCTGAAAAGATCAGTGACAAGACCCAGGTGCAGAATTGCAGTCCCTTGACTTGAATGATGAATGATACTAGCCAGGCTCTGTGCGCTCACACTTGGAATCCTATCTACAGAGAATCTGGTTTGAATCCAGCCCAAACAAATTGCATGATATTCTTATTTACAGTTCATTACCAAAATCTGGAGGTGGAGCTGTGGATCAAGTGGTAGAACCCTAGCCTGAGGCAGGGATCAGCTTTGTCAGCAGCATCTCCAACAGGCCTTCCTCCAGGATCCATAGGTTACAAGGCTCATTCAGAGTCTGAGCTGACTTACCATCACACTATGTTGGCAAAACAGTGGACATTTCAAACGTAGGAATGGGACCACACTTCACACTGAGGAATTGGAATAGAGTAGATTGGAAATGACACACTCTAATCTCAGTAGAGTCACTCGAATGCACACAAGAAGGTTGTCGTGTGTGGGTAGGATGATGGGTTCAAATAGGTTTCCTCTCAATATACCTCATCTGAGTTTCCCTGGAGTTTCCTGGCTTTCTTCCTAGAGAAATGCCTGATATACTGGAATTTTGTCTTGGGCGTGATCCCGCATCTACTTCTTCAAGTGAGACATCCATATCTCTCATGCCTGAGATCCGAGCCTCCTGACCTTTGGCAACAGCACAGCAACATCTTTCTGGTTCCTGAGCCACAGGCCAAGGGAGCTGGCTTGAGCTGGTTGTCACATACTGTGGCTTGGTTACCAGGGTTCCATATTCTGTTCCATTGTGAGGCAGGTCACCTTTCAAGGCCCAATGACCAAAGCTACTTGCTCACAGAAGACCTCCCCAAAGACATACTGGAGGCTGAATCTCCCTTCCCACCTCACATATGGATGTAGTAAACAGCACACCTTTTTGTTCAAATCCCAAGTCATTAACTAGGAGTAAGTGCTTGCCTGGTCTCAGGCTCAAGGAGCCTTTCTTAGGTAAGATCCAAACTTAACTGTCACTATTCCCCTTACCCTTCACAAGACATTTTGCTTCACAGTGCCTTCTCAGCTTGCATTTTGCCTCTTGCACAATTTTTTGCTAGTCCTGGGACTTGACCTCAGAGCCTGACCATTGTTCTTAGGCTTTCTTTAGGCTATAGCGGTCCCACCAAGCCACAGCACCACTTCCAGCGTTTTCTATGTATATGGTACTGCAGAATCAAACCGGAGTCTTTTTGTGTGGTAGCCCAGCACTCTATAAATAGATGAAACACCCAGGCCATCTTGCACATATTTTTCACCTCAATCTACTAGGACTTTGTTAAGTTTCTGTATCCTAATCTATTTTTCTTCCTGATGAATATCTGTGCTGTCATCTGTAAAAATGCAAGTGGGAAAATCACAGAAGCATTGGTGACATAAAAAGAGTCTTACAGACATAGATAAGTGTTCATTCTTTGTAGGAGAAAGGATATTTTGATATGATGATGATGACTATTTATAAATACTTGATCGGGGTTTAGAGTTTGGCCCAGTGGTAGAGTGATTGCCTAGCATCCATGAAGATCTAGGTTTGAGTCCTTAATATCACACAGATATAAAAATCCATATGGCAATATGGCTCAAGTGGCAGAGGGCTAGACTTGGGAAAAGCCAAGAGCAGTGCTCAGGCCCTGAGTTCAAGCCCCAGGAATGGCAGAAAAAACAAAAGAAAAGAAAAGAAAAGAAATGTGCTTTTTACAAGTTATTCACTCACAGCATTTGCCTCTGAATTCTTTGCTTCTGCATCTTGTGACTTATCCCTTTCCCTCAATGTAGACAAGAAAAACAGATTTTATTACTTGCTATCCTGTTGTCCAATCTTTGGATATTAATTCAAAATACAATATTGCCTGAGATATTGTGTGTGTGCATGTGTGTGTGTATCTGCCAATGTGTGCATGCACACATGTGTACAGGGTTTAGGGCTTACTCATAGGGCCTGAGTGATAACCCTCAGCATCTTTTCCTCAAAGGTATTGGTCTTTCACTTGTAGCTTATTATAGCTAATTGGAGTTGAGAGATTCACTCAATTTCTTGCCCTGTGCATTGGAACCCAGTGCTGGGTTCTCATATTGTTAATTGTAGCTATAGAGAAGCCTGAGGTCTGGGGATCCTCATTAGAATCCAGCCCCTGAAAGAAAGTCACTGATAGAAATATTTATCTTCAGTTAAGCAAGAATAAATAAGGCAAAAGTGGAACTGTGGCTCAGTTCCTCTTGTAGCAGCCATGAGAAAATTAGTAATTGGCAGCACCTGGTCCCTGAGAGAAATCCTTAGCACTGGTTCAAAAACAGAAATAAAATAATGAAAAAAATTAAAACTTGCAGAGGAATCCATAAGGATAAACGTGCCTGTGAATAATCTTCTCATTTCAGATTCCCTCAAGAGCTTATGTCTCTCTATATTTTATCAAGTTTTTTAAAGATATTTACATATTTTCTATCTTTCTTAAACAGAGATAGCCATCCACAAAACACAAACACAAACTCTCACACAGTATTCCACCCACCCATAAGTGTCTGGCTATGTATATATGTATAGTCATATGTATTGATCTGTCTCTCTATACTAATATATAAATGCATAAACATATGTATTTAGACAAACAGGAAACATACATAGATAGGTCTCAGGCATTTCCAGATTTTGTGCAAGTCTTCTGAGTGCAACTTACCATTGTATTGTTTGTCAAGATAGAGTCCCTCTAACTTTTGGCCAGCTTTTTGTCCTTTGATACTTTTTTCTGGCAGTCCTGGGTTTTGAACGCTAAGCCTGGATGCTGTCACTGAGCTTGAGCTTCTTGCATTCAGTAGTTTATTGCAGATAAGAGTCTCATGGAGTTTCTGTCCTGGGCTGGCTTTGAATTGTGATCCTCAGATCTCAAACTCCTGAGTAGCTAGGATGACAGTCTTGAGCTACCAGTACCTGGTTCCTTTGCCTCTTTTACCCTTTTTTGGCCCCACCACAGCCATTGTATCTACCTTCCTATGTTCTCTCCACCTGCCCCCAGACCGGGGTCTCACAGATGCTTTCCACCCACTTATTCATGTCCTCCTCTGTATTGGCTGACAGCTAAGACATGCACTCACTTGTCTGGATGCCAAACACAAAGCCATGTGATTGTTTCTCAGTCTGGAACATCCTATCAGATTTATAGCACCACAGAGGGTCAGGTTGATGCTCCTCCAGGGCTTTTTAAATTGTTCTCATATTAATCCTCAACACGTTTGTCATCACTTGTCCAGCTAATTCATGGACTATACCAGCATTCCCTACAAACTTAGATCCCAATACCATGAGGACACTCAAGGGTGCATTAGGAGTGGGACCTGCAGGTGGATGTGAGCCTGTCTAACTTGGAAGGGATATCTCCACCACAGGAAATGGAATACAAATTTAGAATCTGCTTTCATGAGGTGACAATCTCTGGCAGATGTTCTTATCAAATGTGGCACTGCCTACTTCCAGCTTAAAACATGGGTTGATGACCCAGCATAACTGAGAATGTATTCACCCAGGCCCAACACATAGGCTGGGACCCTGAACTTTCAGGTAGCATTTGGCTTTGAAGATCATGAGATCTTAGTCTACAAATGATGAGCCCCCTCCCGTGAGGCATAGCAAACGGAGCCAAAGTGCAACCCAGTTTAGCACCAGATCAAGCTTCCCTTCTTCAGTAGGGTATGGTTTGAAAACTGTGCATAGCTTCTGTTTGAAGCCAGACAAGAAAGGAAAGTCCATGAAACTCTCATTTACAGTTAACTGTCAAGAAAAAGCCAAAGATAGAGATGAAGCTCAAGAGAGCTAGAGAGCCATCTGAAAAGAATGGTTACACCCTGCAACATCCTCATTACCTGACCTTGAAAACATCTCTGCGTGCATCCCAGCATGCAGCCAGCATCTGGGGTTGACAGTGAACCCTGCGCCCATTGGCAATCTGCACTGTCTCTGACATCTGTAATGTGAACCTCATTCTGTTGGGTTTGTGAAGCGGTGTCAACCCTGCAGAAGGAACCAACTGTGCCCTAACTCCCACTGTACCCTGGGGCCCCTAGCATTCCCCTATCTGCACACCTCCTGTGACTTCTGATCCTAGCGAGCCCTCCTGCCCTGTCCAACACGCACATGAAGTGCATATTTCTTCTCCTGGGGCAACTTCTCCACAGAGAATACATGACATGCCCACTCTCCAGGCACGGGGAGATCCTGCCAAAATAGCAAATCAGTGATAAGGACATAAAGTGATGAATAGAATTTTAGATCCTGATGGTAGACAGTCTGCAAAATCCAAGGGAGAATGGAATTGGAGGGGACCAGGGATCAGGATGTGGGCATGGAGCTTCCCTGCCAAGGGGGTGGGGGAAGTCACAGGCTGGGGGATGCACAGGATGATCCATGGGCCCTGTGCAGCTACTGGGTCACCCCCTTCTGCATCTCAGCCTTTGGCTTTGAGCTCTGTGATCGTCAAGATGTGCACAGTCTGTACTCTGGCTGGCAGAAGAAAGGACCCTTTGAAGACAATTGTAGACCCTTTGTGAGTGTAGGAAGGGGTAGGCTGGACACCCAGTCCAAGAGGAGCTAAAACTGGAGTCGAGGGCTGTGCAAGGAGTGGGTGTGAGGGTTGTGGGCAGTCACAGTCACGGCAGAGGTGGCTCTGTCTGTGGGGTGAGTGCCTCCCTGCAGGCACAGCACTGGACATATCAGAGATCCACATGAAAAGGAAAAGCTCGAAATGTCACTATGGTTCAAATGGTAGAGCATCAACCTTGAGCAAAAGAGCTCAGGGACAGTACCCAGGACCTGAGTTCAAGCCTCATGACTGTAAAAGAAAAAGAACCAGGACTATGAGAGGGAACCTGGTACTCTCTTGGTCTAATCAGACACAAGAAGAGGCCGGGATAGGCTGTGGAAAAACACAGAGAACATCTTCCCCCAGCTCATCCTGTCCTGCATGCAGGGACAGCCATGTAACTAGGGCTACGGTGAGATCATCTTCACCCCTGTGCTGCCATCTGAATTGTAGGCCTCTGTCCTGGCATGGGGTGTCTTGATGGCTGAGCAGGTGCCCTAACCCTAGATGGAGAGCAACCACTGACTGTGGTAGCTAAGGAGAGATCTGTTCCATAGCTATCAGGCCACCCAGCATGGGAGCCATAACCACCCCTCACCCAGGTAGAGGCCAATGGTTTTCCAGGTGCTACTAACATTGCCCCACCCCTAGCTCTGGGTACACGTGACATTCCCTCCACAAGGAGCAGGACTAAGTGAAGGATCAGGAAGCTGCATATGGGCTTCAGATGATGGCCAGGCTGGCACTACAGATGGCCTCACTCTGTCACCACCTTCCCCTGCCTCCATTATTCCTCCATCATGCCTCTCTACCTCCCACCCATTAACCTTGGAAACCAATGAACTGGGCTCTCATCATTCCTCTCATCTCTTCACCTACCTTGCCATGCGTCCATCCCTCTGTCACTTCCACCCCACACACATCCCACCACCAGCCACGCTCTAGCTTATGAGGATCCCAGAGGAAGCTCTTGGTGAAGGGCTTGTGACCACAAAACAGTTACTATCACCCGTTCTGGCCTGATCCACCACAGAATAAGAACAGCCAAGCAGGCACACACTGCAGCAGAGTTGCTCTGCTGCCACCCTGATTTCTTCATGGCCAGGACTTGGCTCTCCTCAGCCTCCCAGCTCAGTAACCAGAACATTGTGCTTTCACAGAACCATGGCTTCCAGTCTCCATGGACACAATGACATCAAGGTGATGCCAACTTCCCCATCTCTATATAATTCTAACTATGGGATGGGAGCTGAGGTTCTCTTCTGTGACTCCATCCGCTAAGAGGCTCATGCAGATTTCTATCCTTTGCTCATCATGGTGACTCTTTGGTTAACAAGTCACTGCTGGGCTTCCAGTTCACCACATATAGAACCCATACTCCAACACTTTTCTTAGAAGGACTGATGACTTTTAAATATTCCCTAGTTTTAAATTTCTAGTTCCTTCTCTCTTTCATTTATATATTTCCCTTCCTCACATACTTCCCTTTTTTACCTTCCTTCTTTCCTTCCTGGCCTTCAACTCAAGACCTGGAGCTTTTTCTTAGCTTTTCTTTGCTCAAGGTAGCACTCTAGCTCTTGAGTCACAGCTCTACTTCAATCTTTGTTCTTGCTCTAAACTGGGAATATGAGTATCATGCATTTTTCCCTTTGCTGGGTTGGTTTTAAACCACAATACTAAGATCAGGATCCTGAATATGCCTCGGATTACAGGTATTATCTAATCAAAACAAATTCCTGATTTCTTTTTTAGACATAATTAGTTCTTTCAGGTGAGCCACCAGCCACTCATGCAAGAGCATTGCAGGATCCCAGCATTCATCTTGTCTCCAGTCTTATTCCATCCATCTCACCATGGTCATCTAAAACACCCTGCTGCATGCCTGAAGTCGCAAGGAACGTTCTTAACGCGATGAGAAGCCCCCTTAAGCTCTGCCTCAGACATGCCCAGCCCCCATCCCACTTCCACATGAGCATTTGTTTAGGAGAAATTTCCTGAGTACATCATCAACTTTTCCTCACCATTCAAATTTCATCTTTGGAGTCATTTCTCCCAGACAAAGAGGAACATGATCCATGGTTTGATAGCAGCTCCAGCTTCATAGTCCCAGCCACCAACACCCCCCCCATTACCCTGCCAGACACCTGAATTCAAGGACAATGTTTTCACTACCTCTGACACTTATCAAATGTTTTAACTTATACAGTGCATTAAAATAATTTTACTAAATGGAATAAACACATGGCATCAAGCTTCAGAATCTTTGCACCTGAACTTTTAGTGAATCACAGACACACCAGCATTTCTGTAGCCAACAGAAATCTTAGCTTTGAGATTTCAGCATTCCTGGTATCCAAGTTTGGATGTGCTAACACTGCCCTTAATGGGGCACTTCAATCACACAATCCCACAACAATCAATGTCATTTGACATTCACTGGTAGGTGGTGCTAGGAAAAAGACTGATGTGCCAACTCCATGCTGGCTTGACCTATGCCATCTTCAAACCTGGAGCAAGTGGGGCTACTCTCTCCATGACACCTTTTGTGTACTACCCCAGGAGGACCTTTACCTTGAGACAAAATTATGAAGACTATCTCTACCAGCAAAGATTCCAGTGAGATGTGCCTACATGGATAAAGCTAAAATCTCACTAAAGTGAGGTTGTTGGCAGTGCTGGAGCCTGAACTCAGGGCCTGGGCACTAAGCATTTGTACTCAAGACTAGCCCTTTACCACTGGAGCACAAACTCCATTCCCAGCTGTTTTTATTTTTGGTAGTAAGAATCTATCAGACTTTCCTGTTCTAGGTGACTTGAAACTTCCATACTCAGATCTCAGCCTCGTGACCAGCCTGGATTAAAAGTGTGGATCAGCCATGCGTCACACCTGAGGACTTCAGCCAGCACATTTTTTCCCAAAAATTGGAAGAGGAAGATGAGGGAGGGTTGGGCTCATCCTGCCCTGCATATGAAGGAGAGCATCAGCGCCTGAACTTCATTCCCTGTTGGTGGCTGCTGGAGGAAAAGGAAGCAAATAGGCACAGGCTGGCAGCAGATGCCACAGAACAACTTGTGACCAAGACTCCCAGAGCAGACCTCAGAATCGATGACAGAGTTGGATCTACCCAGTAACAGAGGCAGTGGTGACACCTGAAACTGCGCGTTTGAGCCTTTGCTGCTAGTAAACAGGGCCACCTATGTCTCAATGAGAAAGGTGAGATTTTGGTGGAGAAGGTGAGATTAAACATTATGTATCATGCAAGAAGACAGACTATAAGGGGTCTTTTATTATTCCAAGTGAAATTTTGGATTTCCTCTTCTGTTTCTTTAAAGAATGACATTGGGATATTGATGAATCTTGCACTGAATTGGTAGATAGTCCTTATCAAGATTGCCATTTTTACAATATTACTTCTTCCAAACCAGGAGCATAGGTTTTTGCATTTCCTCAGTTCTGCGTTAATTTCCTTCTCCACAGTTTATAGTTCCATCAAAAAGGTGCTTTACATTCTAAGTTAATTCCTAGGTATTTTATTTTCTTTGATAGCAAAATGAGTTGCTATCCTGATTCTTGCCTCATTCCTCTCATTTGTTGGCATATGGGAAGGCAGTTGACATTGAGGGTTAATTTTATACCCTGCTACCTTACCAAAGTTTTATATCAGCTCAAGCAGCTTTGGAGTAGAGTCTATAGGGTTCTTTAAATACAGAATCATGTCATCTGTAAGGAGAGAAAGTTTCAGTTCCTCTTTCCCTTTTCCTCCTCACTCCAGTTAGAATGGCCAAGATCCAGAAATCTAATAACGTATGCTGGAGGGGATGTGGCCAGGAGGGATTACTACTACACTGCTGGTGGGATTGCAAACTCGTTCAACCACTATGGAAAGCACTATGGCAGTATCCCAAAAAGACTAAACATAGAGCTCCCCTGTGATCCAGCAATTTCAAAACTTCCCAATCGTCCAGATAGGACATACTAAATTCACTAGAACAATAACATTTATCACAGCACTATTTACTATGGCAAAGGTATGGAACCAACCCAGATGCCCGTCAGTTGATGAGTAGATCAAATATGGTATTTTTACACAATGGAATTCTGTGCTTCTGTCAGAAAGAATGACATAGACGAATTTGTAAGGAAATAGAAAGACTGTAAAGTTTAGAAATTAGTTTCTGTCTCCTTCTCTCTCTCCTTCTCTATCTCTGTAAAATTTAGAAGTTCCTGTTTCTCTCTCTTTTCTCTCTCTCTCTCTCTCTCTCTCTCTCTCTCTCTCTCTCTCTCTCTCTCTCTCTCTCTCTCTCTCTCTCTCTCTCCTATCCTTAGGCTTGAACTCAGGGCCTGAGCTACTTTTGCTCAAGGTTAGCACTCTAACATTTGAACCACAGTGCTGCTTCTGGCTTGCTCTTTTCACGTAGTATTGAGGAATCTAACCCAGGCATTCATCCTTGATAGGTTAGCACTCTACCACTAAGCCACACAGTCAGCTTTTAGAGGTTTCTGACAAAGGTTTTCCTATATGCTATTATTTCTTCTGTGAGTGCTCTTAATGCTTGCTGAAGGTTGACTTTGTTTAGAAGACTTACCCTAATGCTCCCATATACAGAGATTCTATATATAGCTAAATGTTTTTCATTACTCAGAATTTCTCTATTGTGTATGTTCTGAAATGTACTGAAGACTGACTTCTGATTAAAAGTCATTGCACATTTGTTCTATTCATTAGTTTTCTTTTCTTCTATGGGAATCAGGTTTGTGATGAACACAGAAGTATGCCTTCCAGGTCAAACACTTTCCACATTTGTAATATTCATAAGGTTTTTCTCTCCTATGTGCATTTTATACTTAGTCATGAGTTCATGATGGATTTTTCATATTCTTATATTCATACGATTTTTATCCTGTGTCTGTGTGGTATCATGCAAACTCAACTATGAGTTCTTCAAAAAAATTTCCCTTTCATTTTATTCATAGGATTCTATCCTGTGGGTGTTTAGTGATAAATCTTGACTTGTGCCTTCTGGGGAAAAGACTGAACATTTGCTACATTCATTAAGGGTTTTATCTTGTGTTGGTTCTGTGACACAAGCTGAGTTTTCTTCCACAGACTAAAAAGTCTTTCCTATTTATTACATTGCTAAGGCTTCTCATATGTGTGAACTCTCTTACGCTTCCTGAAGGGTGAATACTGCACGAAAGACTTTCAACTTTGGTTATATTCCAAAGGTTTCTAATATGTGTGAATTCTGTTATGCCTCCTGTAATGTGACTTCATCTGAAGGTCTTACCACATTTGATGCACTCGTACAGTTTCTCTCCTGTGTGTGTTCTCTGATGCAATTTGAGGGAAGACTTCCATTTGAAAGACATCCCACCTCGGTTACATTCATAAGGTTTTTCTCCTGTTTGAATTGTCTTATACATGTTGAGGTTTGGCTTCTGTGTGAAGGACTTTCCACATATGTTACACTCATAAGGTGTTTCTCCTGAGTATATTCTCTGATGAACATGGAGTTTTACCTTCCATGTGAAAGACTTTCCGCATTCACTACATGCATAGGTTTTCTCTCCTGTGTGTGTTCTATTATGCCCATCAAGATATGACTTCCACTTGAAGGTCTTTCCACATTTGTTGCACACATAAGGTTTCTCTCCTGTGTGTGTTCTTTGATGAAATTTGAGGGAAGATTTCTGTCGGAAAGACTTTAATCATTGGTTACATTCATAAGGTTTCACTCCTGTGTGTATTCTCTGATGAACACGAAGTTTTCCCTTCCCTTGGAAAGATTCTCCACATTCATTACACTTATAAGATTTCTCTCCTGTGTGTGTTATTTGATGAACTCGAAGGTGTATCTTCTGGGTGAAAGACTTTTCACATTTGTTACATTCATAACGTTTCTGTTCTGTGTGTCTTCTCTGGTGCAAAGTGAGGTATGATTTCAGTCTAAAAGTCTTCCCACATTTATCCCATTAAAGATTTCTCTTCTGTGTGAGATCTCTGATGTGTGCTGAGAGCTGAATTCTGGGCAGAAATTTTATTACGTTCCTCATATTCATAAGGTTTGTCTTCTCTTGGAGATCGAGGTTGGAGCGTCAGGTCTGACTTCTCAGAAATTAATATTCACACTTAATGTACGCATCACATATCTCAGGATATTTGCTCTGAGGTATTGTAAGGCGTATTTCATTACTGAAAGATTTCTCACATTCACTACATGTATGAGGAGTCTCTCCTGGGTACATTTTCGGACGTGTAGTGATGGTCGGTGTTAAGTACAATATTTTTCATCACACAGTACATTTAGCAGTTTTTCTCCCTCCCTGAAGAATTTCTTGGGCAGGGAGAACAGAATTATGATACTGCAGATCTTTTGGACTGTCACAATCATGAATAAAATGCTCTGAATATCCGATGGATTTTTTAAGAACAGGAGACATACGAGATCTATATGCAGCATGCATCTCATCAGGCTTAGGAAACAGAAGCATGTTCTGACACTTAATGAACTCCTCAGTCCTCACCCCTAAGTTGTTACCATTATTCCTAATCAGCTCTGGATTGTGTGTAGAGCTCAAATTTAAAGTTGTTGCAAATCTCACGTTTTCCTCCACTTCGATACTACTTGCAACTGCTACTTCACAAAGACATTCATGTGGACTTTCCTGGCAGGTCTTGAACACATTTTCCATTAGCTGGACATCTAAAATGAGTCATAGAATAAAAGACACAAACATACATGAGATACAAATATTCCTTACTGTAAAGTTAATGACTTTACTTTCCCATTCTAAGTGTTTGATATTTTAAAATATAAAAGTGGAAATTGATTTGTGAGAAATATATGCTTTTCTCCCTAACATATTAAGAAAATGATATTTTACAATGACCAATAATGTTTTTCTGTGTTTTAGTTCTCTTTTTATATCACAGGAAATATTTATTGAAATTACCTAACTATGTATTCCTACCGTTTTAAGCTGAGTACTACCTATACTATACCTGCAGCTGTTTTTTTTCAAATACTGTTTTGTTTATACATTGAGGAATAGCTGCCTTTCTTTTATTTTTGAGAAATAATCTAAATACTGTGCTGTTTTGCATCTTTTTAAAACTTTCTTTTCTTTTCTTTTCTTTTTTTTTGTAGTTCATAGGCCTCGGCCCTGTCCCTGAACACTTCAGCAGAAGACTATAACCCCTATCCTTGAGCTACAGCCCCACTTCCTGTTTTCTAGAGTTAACTATAGATAAGAGTCTCAGGTCCTGAGTAGCAGATAGGATTACCTTACCCAGTTTCAATGCTGTTTGCTTATTAACCATTAAGTGAGGAACACGAATTTTTTCTAGATTCAGCGGCCACAAGTTTGGTTTATATGTCTGTTTGCCTTTGATCCAAGCAAGAACGATTCTTGAGAGTAAGGACTTACACCTATATCCCTTCAGTTACAACTTCTCACTAAAGTCTCAATTTAGGTATTTGTGGGAATTTTGAAATTTGTTTCTTTCCATTTGAAGTCTTATAAAAATTCCTTTTCTAACACTCCTGTCCCTCAGAACAATGGAAGACCAGAAAATCCCCAGCTCATTGTCTAGTTAATTTTCTTATATGATTGAAACTTTGTTGTTTTTTTTTTCCTTCCATTCCTGGGTTTGAACTTAGGACCTAACCACGGTCCTTGGGTTTTCTCAAGACTAGAACCCTACCAATGAAGTCATTACTTCTGGCTTTTTCTATGTATGTGGTAATAAGGAATCAAACATGTGTCTTTGTGCATGCTAGGCAAGCACTCTACCACTAGGCTCAATTTCTGGTGGAAAGGTCTGGTTCTGAATACCAGTCTCTTCCTACCAGCAAATAGATATTATCCTTATCAGAGAATAATGCCCTGACATATTCCTTGTTTACTCAATCATTTATAGTCTTAGTTTTAAAGAAATGAAATATCATTCATTCTTTCTTTCTTCCTTTCCTTCCTTCCCTCTTTCTTCCCTCTGTCTTTCTTTCTTTCTTTCTTTCTTTCTTTCTTTCTTTCTTTCTTTCTTTCTTTCTTTCTTTCTTTCTTGTTTTGCAGTCATGGGACTTGAATTCTAGACCTGGCTGTTCTTCCTGAGCTCTTCACCTCAAGGCTACTGCCCTATGACTTTAGCCTCAACCCCACTTCTCATTTTCTATTGGTTCATTGGAGAGAAGAGTCTAAGGTGTTTTTGTGATAGGTCAGTCTTTGAACCTTGATCCTCAGATCTCAGCCTCCTAAGTAGCTAGGATTACAGGCATGAGCCACGGGCTCATGGCTTTCTCATTTTATTTTGTTTCACAGTGATTTCTACAGAGAAATCTAACTTTAACTCTACTGCCACATAGAATTCGTCATATCACCCTATGATTCTTGGTGCCGGGGGTTTGGGCTAGCATGCACAAAGACCTGGTTCAGTTCCTTGGTACTACATACAAAGAAAAAGCCAGAAGTGGTGCTATGACTCAAGAAGTAGAGAGCTAGCCTTGAGAAAACCCAAGGACCATGCTCAGGCCCTGAGACCAGGCATAGGATTGGGAAAAGAAAATGATTCTTGATTCATTCACAAAGAATTCAATAGGTTCCACACAGGATTTAGGGTAACTAAGAATATTATTGCTCAGTACATCACAACATGAACTTACCAATGGGGCTCAGGCTCCAACATCAATATGAAGATGGATTCATTCACCTGTGATATTCTTGTCAGAGGAATTTCCTATCCAGAGTTCTGCACAGTGCTCTAGCTTGTCAATTAATACAGGTTTGGAAACACAGGGCCCTGTAAATTAGAAACAGTAGAGAATTATTGCTTATGCTATGTCATCATTGCTTTAAGTTCGCAGACATCCTACTCACAAGTTATCTATTAAATCTTTTTTCTCATTTCTCACTGGCTCCATGGTTGACTTTTCCCCAGCTCTGGATTCATTTTGTATGGCATACACTTAGCTATCTTGCTCAAGGCTAGAAAAATACCAGTTTGAGTCCCAGCTCCACTTACATGCATAGTTCTTCATGCATGCTAAGCAAGCACTCAACCACAAAGTCAAACTCTTGACACTCCACTAACATTTTTGAGGGGTTACTTGGAGTAATAGAGTTTCATGGCAATTTTTATGCCATTGCTGGCTTCAAATTAGAATTCTTAGATTTCTTCCTCCTGAATATTTTAAGATTACAGGCATGAAACATTGCACCTAGTGCCAGGTTTCCATTATAAACTCACTGTTTAGTGATTTGTAGATCCTATTTCCAATAATGATATATATTCTATTCTGGATGGTTTATCCACTTACAATTACTGTGTAAGTTTGGAATGTCGTCTCCATTAGAGGAAACATAATTTAGAACTGTTGTCAAAGTATCCTGAAGGTATCCTGAAGAATGAGTATAAAATTACCTTAGGTTTTCTTTAGAAAGTAATGATAATTCTCAGGGCCTGGAATCTTTCATTTAAATAGTATTGAAAGTTTGATAAACATTCACGTATCTGCAAAATAACAAGGCACTTGGCCTTGCAAGTGAATTTGACATTTGCTCACCTAAGGACTCCAGGTTTCTGTAGGTCTCCAGCATTACATCTCTGTACAGGGTCCTCTGAGCATTGTCCAGATGCTGCCACTCCTTCCAGCTGAAATACACAGCTACATCATCAAATGACACCAGCTTCTGGAATGGCACATTTTCATCAAGTAATTAGCACTGAGTTATAAACACACCATGTCTGGAATTTTATTCTTTTTTTGTTGGAATTGTATTCCTTTACTTAACTGTTTAGACTTACATGAAATATTGACCTGAAAAGCTTAGGGATGGTGCCTAGGCCCAGAGTTCAAGTCCCAAGACCCAAAAAAAATAAAAAGGCAAGCCAGGTGTTGGTGGCTCACGCCTGTCATCCTAGCTACTCAGGAGACTGAGATCTGAGGACCATGGTTCAAAGCCAGCCTAGCACAAAATTCCATGAGACTCCTTTCCAATTAACCACCATAAAATGCTTAATGGCTTGTGGCATATCATGGTAGAGCAATTGTGGTATCGACAAAAATAAGTCGGGGGAGTAGATTTAGGTTATAAATGGAATTATTCCATTGAAAAGGAACTACATTATATGATGACATATGCTGGTACTGTGAGAATATTGCAAAATCTTAGGGTATCAAGTAATAATACTGTGAAGTACACCCAGAATGTTAATGTTCTATGGCTGGCATAATAATCACTTGGGGAAGAAACTTTTTTTTCTTTTTTTTGGCTGGGGGATTTGTAAGGCTTGAACTCTGGGCCTGGGCACTGTTCCTGAGCTCTTCAACTCAAGGCTATCACCCTACCTATGAAGCCACAGTGCCATTTCCCATATTCTAGTGGTTAACTGTAGATGAGAGTCTCATAGATTTTCTAATGCCCAGGCTGGCTTTGAACCAAATCTTTAGATATCAGCCTGATATCTGAGTAGCTAGGATTACAGGTAGAAGTCACTGCACCTGGCAAGAAATTTATTTCTTGCTGTTGTATACTACAAATTTACTGTATGTTTTACTTTTTCAAAAAGACTGAGGATGACCTTTGTTCTGTATATAATGGGAAGAGGGGTAGGGAGCTGTGAGCAGAAGAACTGAGGGGCAATACTCAGGGTAGGACAATAGCCTTAAACTAAAGAGCTCACTGCCCAAGGTCGAAGCCCCATGACTTTCCCCACTACCCCACAAAAAAAGGGAAAAAAATTGGAGATTGGAGAGGATTTTCTAAACAGAATATATAGAAATAGTTCAAAATGTAGAAAGAAGTTCAATATTAACAGTCATGAGAAAAATTAAAATTACAATGAAATCATTACTTTAAATATGTTAAAATAAATATAGTTTTAAACAAAAAGATCCACATACACACACACAAACACACACACACACACACACACATACAAAAAAAACTTTCAAAGTCTAACTATTACTGGGAAGGTAGTGAGAAGAAGTAGAACTTTGGAATAGTTCTGCAAGGAATATAAAACAATCAAAAATTGCGTGGAGAGTGCTAAAAAAGTACTAAATATGGAATTACATAGAAATATGGTCCAACAATTCTATTTCTAGCTTTGTACCTAACGGAAGAGAAAGCAGAGACTAGAACAAATATGTGGAGAATCCATTCACAACTATTAATAATAATCAAAAGATAGAAATATGCAAAACAATGCATTGAAAAGGAAGAACATTTTACTATATTTTACAGATGAATCTTGATTAGAGTAAACTAAAAATACAGCAGTCATAATGGAAGAGCTAGGGTATGTTTTCCCTTCCAGAGCTTACAAGGATCAACAAACCCTTAGAGCCAAAAAGCACGATGGTTCCAGAGAAAGGAGTAGAGAGGAACAGGAGTTGAATGTTTAATGATTATACATGGAAGATGAAAATTGCTCTAGATGGATAGAATGAAGAGAGAACTGTACCCTCAACAATGGTTATGTAGCCACACAGGATGGGACACACCTATACTCCCTGATCTTGGGAAACTCAAGAAGGATTTCTAGCCATCCTGGATGCATGGAAAGATCTATCATAAAAACTAATGTGGAGGGGCTGGGAGTTTGGCATAGTTGTAGAGTGCTTGTATGAAGACGAAGTTTCAATTCCGCAGTACCACATACACAGAAAAAACCAGAAGTAGTGCTGTGGCTCAAGTAGAAGATCACTAGGCTTGAGGAAAGCTGAAGGACAGTGCTCAGACCGAGTTCCAGCCAAAGGGCTTGTTTAAAAATAAAACCAGAAAGCTGAGAATGATGGGGTGGTGGCTCACTTCTATAATCCTAGCTACTCAGGAGGCTGAGATCTGAGGATCAAGGTTTAAAGCCATCCTGGCACAAAAAGACCTGAGACTCTTATCTCCAATTTACCTTTAGAAAATGGGAAGTGGGGCTTGGCTCCAGGGTAAGGTGGTAGCCTGGAGCTGAAGAGCTCAGGGATAGTACCCAGGCTGAGTTCAAGGTCCATGACCCACCAAAAAAAACCCCAAAAAACAAAAAATAATATGGAAAAATTTGAATTCTGTGAATTTTATCAGGCATATAAATGTTTTTTTTGCTGTTGAAACAACAAATTGTTTGGAAATATTTTAAAAGTTTTTACCTAGAAATGTACACTACAAATGGAATTAATAAAAAACACAAAATATGAAAAAGATACAAATTTTCACAATATGGGTATCCTGCTTCTGTATCTTTCACTGACTCCTGTTCAAATGAGTCACATATTCTAAATCATTTCTCCCAGTCGATATATGCCACACATGTTAGCTTGTACTGAACTTCTTGGGAAATCAAAAGCAAATACTAAGCAAATGTGTGTTAGATTTTGTCAACAGTGATATTTCAAATATAAATCCCTACTCATTGCATTATTTAATATGAATGCTGGAATCTAACTTACACTGGCAGTATCTTCAATATTTTGAGATCTTCAAAAGGGTGTGTAAATACTTAGGATCGTTATGTCTTCCTGGAGGAAAGATCCCTTTAGTAGTATGTAGTAACCTTTCTTTGTCTTTTCTTACTAATTTTAGTTTGAAGTCTAATGTATCTGATATGAGGATGGCAACTCCAGCCTGTTTATGGGGGCAGTTAGCTTGATAGAGTTTATTCCAAACTCTCACTTTCAAAAGATGACAGTTTTGGGGTAAGATGTGTCTCTTGAAGACAGCAGAACCATGGCTCTTGCTTTTTGATCCAACTAGACAGCCTATGCCGTTTAATTGGAGAGTTAAGTCCATTGATATTGAGAGTTAGGATTGAGAGATATTTATTAGTTCCTACCATTTTTAAGCGCTTTTAGTAGGGCCTGTGTCTAGACAGTTCTTGTGGTCCTTAGATGGTATGCTGTTTAGGTGCCATTTCTTTCCCTATATTGCATTTATTTTGGTTTTCTATGTATAGAGCACCTTTGAGAATACCCTGTAGTATATTTCCAATACCATTGACCTCTTTCTCCACGCCCTCCTCAATACCAACTAGCCTTAAATTAGGCTTCCTAATTGTATCTTGGACCTCCTGAAGCGCTCTCTCATATTTCCTAGATTTGGATTGACTCATATTCTGTTCTTTCTCTATAATAACTAAATTATCTTCAGCCCCGGAAATTCTCTCCTCTGCATTGTCTAACTGCTATCAAAACTATTTACTTTATTTTTCATCTCTCTTGCTTCTAATTCCTCATTTTTGATGGCTTGCATGTCTTGTTTTAGATCATGTATGGATTTCTTTATCTCCTTGATTTCCTTTTGAGTGGTTAGCTCAGTAGATTTATTTTTTTGGACATTTGCTGGAGTTTGGTCACGTTTTTATTTGTGGATTCTATGAATTCATCCATCTTTCTTTGAAAACCCTTTATTATGGCCTCCTTTATGGCTTCTTCTTTTTCACTTATCACCTTGTTTATGCTTTCCTCTTGTTCAGCCATGGCTTCCTCCCTTAACACTTTCTTTATATTTTCACATTTTCCATTAAGGATGTTTATCAATTGCATTTGTGTAGCACTTGGAAGACTCTCCTCTAGGTTTGCCAGTGACTGTTCCATTGTCTGTTTACAATGGGTGGGCGATGTTGTTTCTTGATTTGACATTTTTCTTGAGTTTCTTGTTCTGCCCATTCACAAATGGGAGCAAGATTACTACTAAATTCGATTATAATATTTCAGATATAACCAACCTAGACCTCTGTAGCTGGCAGACACTAGATGTTCGCAAGTTTTGATTGGTATTATCACTCTTTCTTTTTGTGCGCTTATAGACCAGTCTAATACAACCACTGATAAGCGATTTATACCCAAAACAATAAGCCTCTCAATCCAGTCTCTATTGTCTTTAAGTCGCTCTGAGGCTAGAGAATAATTAACCACCCACATATACAATATTGCTCAACAGCCATCAAGTGTAGATCCGTGCAGTATAAGGGTTGAAAGACCAACAGAGGTCCAGAGATAGAAAAAAAGAATGAGAGAGGTCAGGGGAGGTACAAGAGGATTAACGTAGGAGTGTACGAATATTGTAGTCATGAAGAAAAGGTATAGCATAAGGATAACTGACCTAAGTTGGTAAGTAGGTAGCATATTTGAGTACAAAGTTTGGAAAGTATTAGAATAAAACTTATGTGTTGCTGCACGTCTAGCTCTTAGCCCAACCAGTGGCCTCACAGTGGACGATGGGATGGATCTGTTTTTGTTGTCTACGTTGAGGGAAAGGGGTATTTCACAAGATGCAGAAGCGAAGATTTCAGAAGCAAATTCTGTGAGTGAATTAGCTCGTAAAAAGCATTTTTATTTTCTTTTATTTTCTGCCAGTTTTGGGGCTTGAATTCAGGGCCTGAGCACTGTCCTCGGGAATTCTCGAGTCTAGCCCTCTGCCACTTGAGCCACAGTGCCACATCTAGATTTCTTATCTATGTGATACTGAGCAATCAAACCCAGATCTTCATGGATGCTAGGCAAGCACTCTACCACTATGCCAAACCCTCAACCCTGACATAGTAATTATAAAGTCATCATCATCATATCAAAATATACTTTCTCCTACAAAGAATGAACACTTATCTATGTGTGTAATGCTTTTTTTTTAACATTTCACTAATTCTTCTGTGTTTTTCCCTCTTGCATTTTTTACACTTGACAGCAAAGCTAATCATCAGGAAAAAATTGATTAGGATACAGAAACCTAATAATATCCTAGTAGATTGACTTCAAAAATATGTGCAAGATGCCCTGTGTGTTTCACCTAGTGGTAGAGTACTTGGCTAACAAGCAAGAAGTCTCAGGTTTGATTCCTAATTACCACATACATAGAAAAAGCTGCAAGTGGTGCTGTGGCTCGGTGGGACAGCTAAAGCCTAAAGAAAGCCCAAGAACAATGTACACATTCTTAGGTCAAGTCCCAAGAATAGCAAAAACAAAAAAAATTCGACAAAGGGCAAAATGCAGGCAGAGAAGGCACTGTGAAGCAAATGTTTTGTAAAGGATGAGGGCAATATTGACCCTTAAGTTTGGATCTTACCTAAGAAAGGCTCCTTGAGCCTGAGACCAGACTGGTAGTTGGGCCTAGTGGAAGACATTGGGATTGGACAAATAAGGTGTGCTGTTTACTACATCCACAAGTATATTGTGAGATTGGAGGAGAGATTCAGCCTCCAGTATGTCTTTGGTGAGGTCTTTTGTGAGCAAGGATCTTTGGTCATTGGGCCCTGAAAGGTGACCCTGCCTCCCTCACAATGGAACAGAATATGGAACCCTGGTATCCAAGCCACTGTAACTAACAACCAGCTCAAGCCATCTCACTTGGCCTGTGGCTCAGGAGGAAGAAAGATGTTGCTGTGCTGTTGCCAAAGGTCAGGAAACTCGAGTCTCAGGCATGGAAGTTGTGGATGTCTTACTCGAAGATGTACATGCTAGATCATTGCCAAGCCACAAATCCAGTATAACAGAACTTTCTCTAAGAAGAAGGCCAGGAAAATCCAGGGCAACCAGATGAGGTAAATTTCTAAGAAGAAATGTATTTGACCCCATCATCCTCCCCACACACTACAACTTTCTTTTTTTCCATTTTTTATTGTAATTAGTAAAAGGGTTAGATGATATTTGCCAGATAGAAGGTGCATTAATTCACATACATTGATACCTTTTCACATGTCTTGGTACCCATTTCCCTCCAACCCCACACCCCCCACCCGTCTTGGTTTTCCCCCCTTCCCTATCAAATTTCAAATATCCAAATACAAATAAATTCAATATATAAGATAAAGTGAGATACTATAACAATATGGGATAACCAAGGGACAGCAAACGAGATGAGAGACAACATAGTACATTAAGGACAACAATCATTCATTATATGGCTTTTGTGTCAATATCCTGGAGGTCCTTTCAATTAGCTTCACATTATATGGCCTTATATATGGCCTTTTGCTCTATTGAAAATCTCTGCTAGTAGAGCCCAAGGTTTCTACTCATTATGACGAATGAGGGAAACCACTGAGCCTAAGTTCCTTTGAGTCTGGCTTACTTCACTTAATATGATTTGTTCTAAGTCTTTCCATTTCCTAACAAATAGGGCGATGCCATTCTTTCTGACAGCAGCATAGAATACCATTGTGTACAAATACCACAACTTGTTGATCAACTCATCCACTGAGGGACATCTGGGTTGGTTCCATATCTTTGCTATGGTGAATAGTGCTGCAATGAACATTGTTGTGCTAATGGGTTTAGTATGCCCTTGTTTCTGGATTGTTGGGTAAATGCCAAGTAGTGGAATTGCTGGGTCATAGGGGAGTTCTATGTTTAGCCTTTTGAGGCACTGCCACCCTGCTTTCCATAGTGGTTGAACGAGTTTGCACTCCCACCAACAGTGTAGTAGTGATCCCTCCTGGCCACATCCCCTCCAGCATCTGTTGTCATTCGTTTTTCTGATCCTGGCCATTCTAACTGGAGTGAGGTGGAATCTTAGAGTTGTTTTGATTTGCATTTCTTTTATGACCAGAGATGTGGAGCATTTCTTCATATGTCTATAGGCCATTTTGTTTCTTCTTCAGAGAAGACTCTCTTTAAGTCTTTGGCCCATTTTTAATGGGATGGGTGTTACTTTGGAGGTTAGTTTTGGAGTGATTCAATTTTTTGAGTTGTTGATATATTTTAGATATGAGGCCTTTGTCCGTTGTTTGGGTGGTGAAGATCTTCTCCCACTCTGTAGGCTTCCTGGTTAGTTTACTAGCTATATCCGTTGCCATACAAAAGCTCTGCAGTTTAATGCAGTCCCACTTATCCAGCCTTTGGAATTGAAATTCCTCCAGCGCTGTTCTTTCTGCTAAGAAGTATTTTTGCTATACGCGGTCTTTTATTATTCCATATGAAATTTTGAATTGCCTCTTCTATTTCTTTAAAGAATGACATTGGGATGTTGATTGGTATTACATTGAATTTTTAGATAGCCCTTGGCAAGATGGTCATTTTCACAAGGTTGATTCTACCAATCCAGGAGCATGGGAGGTTTTTCCATTTCCTTAGTTCTGCTTCAATTTCCTTTTTTATGGTTTTAAAGTTTTCATCTAAACGGTCTTTTACATTCTTAGTTAAGCTAATTGCTAGGTACTTTATTTTCTTTGAGGCTACTGTGAAAGGAATTTCTTTCCTGATTATTGCCTCGTTCCTCTCAGTGTTGGCGTAAAGTAAGGTAGTTGATTTTTGATGGTTAATTTTATGGCCTGTTACTCTTCCAAATCTTTGAATCAGCTCAAGGAGCTTGGGAGTAGAGTCTATAGGATTCTTTAAATACAGAATCATGTCATCGGCAAAGGGGGATAGTTTTATTTCCTCTTTCCCTACTTGGATCCCCTTTATGCTTGCTTCTTGCCTTATTGCACTGCCTAGGAATTCTACTACTATGTTAAAAAGTAGTGGAGGGAGTGGGCATCCTGAATGCTACCCCCTAGCACTTTAATGCAAAGCTTAGGGCTGTGGCATTTTAAGCACAATTCAACGCTCTGTTTTTTGCTGGTTAATTAGAGGTAAAAATCTTATGGAATTTATTGCGTGGCTGATTTTTAACTGGAATCCTCAGTTCTCAGCTTATCTTGAGTAGCTAGGATTACAGTACTTTTACAACATGTATGCTCATACACATTGCTTCTGATCCAAACACTCATTGTTCAATTTAACTAACAAGATGTGAGGAACGATGATTGACTGTAATTTACTAGATGGGATTCTAGTGAGTATATATTTCCACTTCCACTCTGAAGCCAGGGAAATGTTTCTGGTACATGTTTCAACTATCTCCCAAAGAGGAAATAATATGTGAGTACGTTTGATAGTATTTCAGATAGGAGATGGACTTTGGTGTTTGGAACCTGTTGGGCAGAGTGTATCAGCTGGGCTGTGATAACAGAGATGATGTTACAGACAGTAATATTTTCATCCCAGACAGACTTAATCCAGATCCTTGGATTTCAGGCCTTGAGTAGATAGAATTACAAGTGTGAGCTGCCACCACCACGTGGTTCATTTTGGAAACCTTAATTGCTTCTCATTTGTTCCTTTCCTTTTTTGGAAGATTGATCTAAGCTGGCTGATTGTGCATCACAATGAAGTGATTGGCCTCAGGAATTGCAAATATTTGTTTCATCAGCACGGAATGAATGAAGTTGATCTAAACCCAATAGTATTTTCCTTCTGATAAATAGGGAACTTACTTATATCATTTTTCCTTGCCTTTGCTTTCCCAAAGCAAGCAACATGTTTCTTAAAAACTATACTTCATGAGAATATTATAATTAGAAGCTATCTTCTGCACACTTCAGAATAGTCCTTGCATTTATAAACTTATATTACAATATTAGGTAGAAGAATGGTGACTGTTAGTTTCATAACTATTTCATATGTTTTCCTCTTTAAGGCTCATTAAGTCAAGAAGGGATTAAATACATTTATATAATCGTAGAACATAGCTCCTGCTGATTTGATGTGTGTGCAGATGATACACAGATTTATTAGGATTACTCAAAAGTTTTCTTCAAATTTTCAGTAGTAGACTGCTATGCTAACTGGAAGGTGATAGTAATGATGCTGAAATTCTATGAATCAGCTATGAAGCAGAATTTCAGGGGAGAGTATTTGCTAGGGACTTAATTTCTAAGACGCATATCAAGAATATTGAACTATAACACCAAATGATGGAGGACTCAGCGTCACATTTTGTTGTTTTATGCAAGTCCTGGGACTTGAACCCAGGGCCTGGGAACTGTCCTTAAAAGTTTTTTTTTGCTTCAGGCTAGTGTTCTACCACTTTATCCACAGCTCCACTTCAAGATTTTTGGTAATGAACTGTAAATCAGAATATCATGCAATTTGTTTGGGCTGGATTCAAACCTGATTCTCTGTAGATAGGATTCCAAGTGTGAGCGCACAGAGCCTGGCTAGTATCATTCATCATTCAAGTCATGGGACTGCAATTCTGCACCTGGGTCTTGTCACTGAGCTTTTCAGCTCAAGACTACTGCCCTATCCCTTGAGCCATAGGGCCACTTCTGGGTTTCTGGTGGTTAATTGGAGATAAGAGTCACATGGACTTCAGTGCCCAGGCTGACTTTGAACTGCTATCCTTGGATCCCAGCCTCTTGAGTAGCTACATTTACAAGTGTGAGCCACCATACACGGCTAAATTATTTTTTAAGTTAATTTCTTTTGTTAAGTCAATATATAGTTGGCATACGGTTACATAAGTAATGAACGTATTTCTTAAGAAAATTGTTATCCCCTCCCTCATTTTTCTCTGTTTTCCTACCCTCAGACACCTCTCAACCCAGATTGTTCAGTTCATTTCCGTTTAGTGTCTTCGAAGCATCACTGTTCAATTGGTTCACCCTTTTTCCTTTGTTTTTTTTTTTTACCATTTTATTATACCCTCTCCATTCCCCAAATCACATAAACCTATGTACAAGACACAGGGTACCCGAATTCAACACAGTGACTACAGAGAATAAAACAAAAGGGAAAAAGAAGAAAAGAGGTAAAAAGCAAAGAAAATGAAAGAACATCATACAGTACCTTAGAAGCAACAACACTGAAAAAACAAAACATAAAACCTTGGGCTGAAAATGAAGCTTGCCTAGCATGTATGAAACCCTGGATCCAATTCCTCAGCACCACATAAACAAAAAACTGGAAGTGCCACTGTGACTCAGCTGGTAGATTTCTAACGTTCAGCACAGAGTGTCTCCAAGTGACAAAAATCTGTCACATTTAAGTCAGGCTTCAAAACTTTGCTAGGAACCAGTTATGTGATTTGGAATAAAGTCCAGTTGTCAAAAAATCACTAGCCAGGCGCTGGAGGGTCATAATTGTCATTCTACTAGCCAGGGAGAAGGTGATTCAAAGCCTTTGCAAGCAAAAAAATGAAAACAAAAAAAACTGTAAGATTCTACTCTCCACTTATCCACCCAAAAACTAAGTGGAGTTGTGGCTAAAACTGGTACAGCATTAGCCTTGAGGAAAAAGAACTAAGAGACCTTGCCGAGGTCCAAAGTTCAACCTCCCCACCAAGAAACAAAAAAAAGGAGTCCAGATACCTTAGTTTAAAAAGTATATCTGGATATCTTAGTAGATTTTTCTGATCTTTCCTCATTCATCTGATGGAACCACATAATCTTGATCCTGATCTGACTAAGAGCCTGCATTGTGCTTAATAAATTCATTCCACATATTCCAGTAGAATCTGGACAGCTAACAGCCACTTACCAATGCTTTATTCTACGTTTAGGCCAGTATGTCATCATACCATCTACACATTCAGCTATATCATCTTTCCAGAAGTATCATTGAGTGTAGAACACTCAGAACTAAAATAATTGCATAAAGATGTAAAAAAAAACCCTTGATTCATTAAGAAAATTTCTGTACCACTTAGAGCAAGTACATTAGTGGTATTTACCTCTAGCCTCTTTTTAAAAAAATTTATTAACATTGAATTTTACATCATATTTCAAATGTCATGTTTAACCAACAAGTATTCAAGAAGGGAATCGCTATACAATCACTGGCACATAGATCTTAGAATATAGTAAAAATTAAGCTGAGTCTTTGTATGTCATAGATACAGATTAATCTATAATAAAACACATGTCTATAGAGTGTATAGTCTATCCTAGATTTTTATGTCTATGTAGTTATGTTTATATCTCCAAAATTATGTCCAGAACTTTGGGTATCAACTATTCAATCATCGCTCTACTACTGTTTGAAACTAATATCCATATATTAAGGATATCATGTACCTTTTGTTCCTTGGTCTTGACTTATCTCACTCAACAGGATTCACTCTAATTTCATCCACTACCCCAAAAATGCCATTATTATTTTTTTCTGTGCAGATCTTCTTTTTATGCATTTATATTTATTGTAATTTATAGAAGGGTTACATTATATTCACCAGATAGAAGGTGCATTACTTCTCAAACTTTGATACCCCATGTAATGATATGGTCCCCATTTCCCTTCCCCTACCCCCATTCATGTTCATTACCCCCCTTCCCTATCCAATTTCAAATAACCAATTAGGCACATATGAAATATATCAGAAAACAAGGTGAAATATTGTAACAATATGATATAACCAAGGGATAGCAAAAGAGATAAGAGATCACATAGTTCATTAAGGACAACAATCACTCATTATATGAGTTTTGTTTCTTTATCTTGGAGGTCCTTACATTTAGTGTCATACTATTTGTCACGATGTCTCTAGATTTTGTTCTATTGTAAATCTCTGGTAGCAGAGCCCAAGGTTTCTACTGAATTTGACAAATGAGGGAGACTCTTGGGCCTATGTTCCTTTGAGTTTGGCTTACTTCACTTAATATGATTTTTTTCCTTTTCATCCACTTCCCCGAGAATGCCATTATTTTATCTTGTCGGTTGGCTATGTATCATTCCATTGTGTGTGTGTGCGTTTGTGTGTGTGTGTGTGTGTGTGTGTGTGTGTGTGTTTGTGTGTGCGTGCATGTATCACATTTTTTGTAGTAGGGCATCTGGTTGTTTCCATCATCCAACCTCATTTTCTACAGATATTTTTATAGTCTCTTTTTTATTTTCAGGGTAATGTATAGAGGGGTTACGATTACATTTACAGGTAGTGGACTGCATTACTTCTCACACATTTATTCCACTCCACATGTTTTTGTCCGCAGTTCCCTCTCCCCTCCCCTTCCCAATCATCTTGTTTCCCCCTTCCCTTTCCTATTTGACATAAACAAATAAACATATATACAATATGCCAGGGGAAAAATCAGATACAGTAACAATCTGACATTAACCAAAGGGCAAAATAAGAGATGAGAAATAACATAGTAGATTAAGGACAAAAATCACACAAGATTAAGAGCAAAGATGACACAAGATATAGCTCTTGTTCCCATATCCTAGAGATCCTTTCATTTAGTCTCATCCTATATGACCTTATATACCTAGGTTTTTGAGTTATTGTAATCCTCTGCTAGGAGAGTCCTAGATGTGAACTAATTATTACAAATGAGGGAAACCATTGAGCTTATGTTTCTTTGGGTCTGGCTGCTTCACTTAATATGAATTTTTCCAAGTCTTTCCATTTCCTTACAAATGGGGCGATGTCATTCCTTCTGATGGCAGCATAGCATTCCATTGTGTATAAGTACCATATCTTCTTGATTCAGTCATCTACTGAGTGGCATCTGGGTTGGTTTCATATCTTTGCTATGGTAAATAGTGCTGCAATGAGCATCATTGTGCTAGTGGCTTTAGTATGTCCTTTTTTTCTGGACAATTGGGTAGATGCCAAGTAGTGGATTTGCTGGATCATAGGGGAGCTCTATGTTCAGTCTTTTGAGGAACCACCACACTGCTTTCCCTAGTGGTTGAACGAGTTTACACTCACACCAACAGTGTAGGTGTGATCCCCCCTGGTCACTTCCCCACCAGTATCTCTTATTAGATTTTTTGATAATGGCCATTCTGACTGGAGTCAGGTGGAATTTCAAAGTTGTTTTGATTTTCATTTCCCTTATTGCTAGAGATATGGAGCATTTCTTCATGTGTCTAAAGCCCATTTTAATTTTTTCTTCAGAGAATACTCTTTTAAGACTTTAGCCCACCTTTTAATAGGATGGTTGTTTCTTTGAAGATTTGTTTGGGAGAGATTCATTTTTTTCAGCTATAGATATATTTTAGATAAGTACATATATTTTTGTAGAAAAAAGAATGGAAGCCATCATGCTGGCTCACAACTTAATTTCAGCTACTTAGGAGGCTCAGGGCTTAGGATCACAGGTCAAAGCCAACCAGGGCCCTACAGTGTGTGAGATCAAACTCTGTGAACATACAATGACTGTAAGAGGAATCTCACTGCCTGGGAATGTAGCCTAATGGTAGAGTGCTCACCTAGAATGCATGAAGACCTAGGTTCTATTCACCGGTACCGCATACTCAGAAAAAAGCTAGAAGTGGCGCTGTGTTTCAAGAGGCAGAGCACTCACCTTGGGCAAGCGAGTCCAATGAAAATGTCTAGGCCCTGAGTCCAAGCCGTAGGACTGGCAAAAAGAAAAAAAAGAGCAATCTTACTTAAGTAACAAGGAATGTACCCTATATTTATACAGACTGAAAAATTCATTAAGAAATTAGAAAATATGTATAAAGTGCATAATTTCTTTTGTGTGTTGGCACTGGGTCTTCAACTGAGTGCTTCAGCTCTATCCCTGACCATTTCTGCTCAAGGCTAGCACTCTACCAATGCAGCCCCAAATCAACTATCTTCAATTGAGATATAAGCGATGAATGTTTCAGGGTGCTTCATGAAAAACATTTTTATAAATTGAAACTTTCAACACAGTCTTATTTTAGTATGAATGTTGAGATGGGAAGAGACAGAAAAAGTGAAATGTTTCCTGATCCCCATAGAGAAGAGACTCAGCAGAACCACTGTGGTCTGCAGGCTTCTTTGTGAGTTTTGTTTGCTTGTTTGATTTTTGTCAATTGTGGGGCTTGAACTCTGGGCCTGGGCACTGTCCCTGAGCTCTTCAGCTGAAGGCTAGTGCTTTAATCTGTGAGCCACAGTGCCACTTCTGGTTTTTCTGGCAGTTAACTGGGTACTTTGGCTGGCTTTAAACTTTGATTCTCAGATCTTAGCCTCCTGAGTAGCTAAGATTATAGGTGTGAGGTACCATCACCAGGCTGCTGCTCTGTTACTATGCAGGTTCTGGATCAAGAACTTCAATTTTTTCTCCTCTTGCCTGATACTCTGCCATTTGAACGAAGCCCCAGTTCCTGGTCTTTGTTCGTTAATGAGAGATATTACGATTTTCTAATATTCAGAGCAATGATTATAAAACCCAGCATTTTACTTACTTGATTAAATTAAGAGACAGGACCTAGTGAGATGGAAAACAAATTTTTTTTTTCAAGTTGCTATCCTGTTCTAATGCATAAGTCTGGCTATTTTGCTTACACACAAATATGTATTTTACCAATTGTTACTCTATTATTGCTTAGCTTAAAACCACCACTGCCATTTCATAGATTTTTTTGTTGTTGTTTGCGGTGCTTGAACTCTGTGCCTGGGCTGTTCCTCAGATCTTCAGTTCAATGCCAGTGCTCTACTACTTTTGATTTGGCCAGTCCTGGGCTTGAACTCAGGGACTGAGCACTGTCCTTATATTTTCTCAAGGCTAGGGCTCAACCACTTCAGCCTCAGCACCACTTCCAGCATTTTTCTATGTATGTGGTATTGAGGAATTGAACCCAGGTCTTCGTGCATGCTAGGCAAGCACTCTACCACTAGGCCAAACTCCCAGCCCAAAATTATTCATCATTACTATTAGCTATCTTCCTTTTTTCATTATTGATTCGTCATGTTGCTTGGACTTTGGGCCTGGACTGTCCCTGACCTCTTCAGCTCAAGGCTAGCGCTCTTCCTCTACAGCTCCATTTTTGGTTTCTGGTAGTTAATTGGTGATGTAAGTCTCACAAACATATGTGTCCAGGCTGGATTTGGGCTTTGAACCAAGATCCTCCAAACTCATCCTCCATAGTAGGTAGAATTACACGCTTCAGCCAGCAGTGCCTGACTGTTTGATGTCTCTGTCTCTGTCTCTCTGCCTGTCTGTCTCTGTCTCTCTGCCTGTCTGTCTCTGTCTCTCTCTCTGTCTCTGTCTCTCTGTCTCTCTCTCTGTCTCTCTCTGTCTCTGTCTCTCTGTCTCTGTCTCTGTCTCTCTCTCTGTCTCTGTCTCTCTCTCTCTCTCTCTCTCTCTCTCTCTCTCTCTCTCTCTTTTGGTTGTAAGACTTTAATTGTACACCTGGGCAGTGTCCCTGGGCTCTTCAGCTCAAGGCTACAACCTTAAACACCTTGAGCCACAGTGTCACTTCTGGTTTTCTGGTGCTTAAGTGGAAGTAACAGTTTCATGGACTTTAGTGTCTGGCCTGGCTTTGAACTGTGATCCTCAGAACCCAACCTTATGAGATCATTTCCAGCTTTTTTTTGGTGTAAGTGGTACAGAGTAATTGAACACAGGGCTTTGTGCATACTAGGCAAGCAAACTACCACTAGTGTGCACTCCAGCCTTAGATAAGGGCTTTCTTTTTCTTTTTCTTTTTTTCACTCATGGGGCTTGAACTCTGGGCCTGGATGTTTACCTTAAGCTCTTCAGCTCAAGGCAAGAGCTCTACCACTTAAGGCACATTGTCATTTTGAATTTTCTGGATTATTTGGAAATAAGATTCTCACAGATTTTTATGCCTGGGCCATCTTTGAACCTCGATCCTCCAGGGTAGCTAGGATGACCAGGGTGAGCCACCAGTCACAGGCATTAAATTATTATTTTTCGCATGTCCTATGGCTTCAACTCATGGCCAGAGCACTATCCTAGGGCTTGCTCAAGGATAGCACTTTACTTCAGCCAGCCAACTCCCTGTCCAAATAGGCCACTCTTGAAGCTAGAATTACAGATATCGGCCATAATACTGGCATGTTGTTATCTAAGTATATAATTTTTCTTCTATTTTTGATGGCTTTTCCTTAGTGTACATATTTCCTACATATTTTATGGAAAACTTCCTTCCCACTGGGGCCATAAGTTAAGCCTAGTGGAAGCGTTCTTGCCGAGCATGAATGAAGACCCAAGTTCAATTCCTCAGCACAACATTGATAAAAAAAGATAAAAGTGGTGCTGTGGCACATGTGATAGAACTTGCGCCTTAAGAATAAACAAAAACAAAAACAAGGATCGTGCTCAGGTCCTGAGTCTAAGCCCAGTACTGGCAAAAAAAAATTCTGCCCAAAGTAGATATTTAAACTTATTGTACTTTTCAAAAAATTTGTTGTTCAAGGTGATATACAAAGAGATTGCTGTTACATATGTAATGAGTACATTTCTTGTAAACACTGTTACCCCCTCCCCCGTTTTCTCTTTCCCTTCCCCCCAAGTCATAAATTTCATTTACAACAAATATATATGTATTTTCATTCCTGAAAAAAATAGTTTAAAATGTGTTCAAATAAATGATGTAGGTTGATATATTTATCAAAATGGATTACTTGAACTCTAAAATAAACATTCTAAGTAATTTTTCTCATAAAATTGTAGTAATGCTATAAAACTAATATAAAAGGAATTTTAGTTATTAGTTTCTTATGTTTTACCTTTAACATTATTACACTAAGCATACTGTTTATGGTATTAATACAGACAGCATGAAATATGATTATGTAAAAAAATTAAATGATAAAAATAGTAAGGTTGGGGGCCAGTAGTTTGGCTTGGTGGCACACACCCTGGACTGGCAAAAAAGAAGTAGCGTTAGATAAAACAGATTTATTTCCAAATGTGTGGAAAATGGTATGATTTCTTGTTTGGCTAGTCCTGCGGCTTGAACTGAGGGACCAGAAACTGTCCTTGGCCACATTTGTTCAAGGGTGGCACTCTGACACCTGAGCCACAGTGCCCCATCTGCTTTTTCTGTGTATGCAGTGTCGAAGAATTGAATCAAGGTCTTCTTGTATACTAGGCGAGCACTCTACAACTAGGCAACATTAAAAGCCAAAGTAGATTTTTGATGCTATTGTGGAGTTTTAATTTTCTTAAATATTTGTACAAAGCACAATGGATATATAAACAGACTTGAACTCACAGAACAGAGTCCCACATAATATTACAGTTACTCTGGCACTTCTCCCGATTGACAAAACACATTTCCAGGCATCTGCTCTGTCCTTAAGCTTTGGTAGCTGACTTGTCTTTCCATGGAGGCCTGGCCTGGATTCCTGGTGATTCCATGCATTTCATAGTTCCCTGTATATCCAGTAAGGTTGTCTTCTATGGGACCAGACCTGTCTGGTTTTTGGCCCACCCAGGACCTATGTGTCTGAGGTCTCACATTATAAGTGGAAAATAAAACACAGTATAATAAGCACTGAAGAACTGCACACCATAATATTAACAATGAGAGTTTAATAGTTAGCAAAGTAAATACAATGAATACTTGACAAGAATCATGAGAGCAAGATAAAGAGATGTCTTTTTAGGAAGGGGACAGGGAAGCTCTAAATCCAGACTGGCCTCCAAGTTGCCTTCAGACAGTAATTGTCCTTCAGAGTCCTCAGAAGGGTCTCCTTCCTCATGAGAAACAGAATGTCCTTCCTGAGTTAAGAGGGGGATGGATTCTGGTTTGTCGAATGGAGATTGAGTCTCTTTTAGTGAGATGGATGGGTCTGGATATTCTGTGAGGATGGATTCATTTTCCTCCAATGAATCCAGTATTGAGAGTACACTTGCTGCTTCCCATGGGGACATTTTCCATGAGCCCAGCGTGTGCCCCTTCAGCTTACACAATAAGTGGAGTGTTACTCTGACTCAGATGGACTGACTCTGGGTGGAGTGTGAAAGGAAACGGAAGGAAATCTGGCTGCTCTTTTTCTTCCTCCATAGTATCTGCACGTTCAACTGTGTCACACATGGGGTTCAGAGCAAAAGGTATATCCATAGGACTCTAAACCTGTTTGGTAATTTCTACAGAAGGCCCATGCTTTCTGGAGTGCAGTGATGATTCTCAGTCTCCATCAGTCACCAACTCCATTGGTGGGTTTTTCATCCGGAGTTCAGGATAAGCTCTTACACGATGACCCAAACCTAAGAATGGAAATAGGTACAGAGTGGACAGAGTGGACTCTGCAAGTTGAAGTGTCACTCAACTTCCATGAGGATCTAATGGAGGAACCTGTAGAACTGGAGTTTGGACTGAACATTGAGGAGGTGTAGGGTCTTTCTAATGAGTGCTTATTCCCGAGTCCTTTCAGAGGACAGACATTACCTGGCTGACACCACCCATAAAGGGCATTTTGCCAAGCTCTGTAGAAGTAAGGGCCAACCAATATCTAGACCACATGGGCTTCCTACTCACAGGTTCTGAGGCACCCACACCAGGACTTCTACTTTTTCTTGGTCTTACTGGTCGCATATTCCTCCAGCTGGTCAAAAAGTTTGTGTTTAGAAGAGCAGGTCCAAAGCCGACATGTGGAACCTCATATAGAGCTTGAGTTGTGTCAGGGTGTGGCAGTTCTTGAACTCGTAGAAATCACTGGGGTAGAAGTCCATTCACATCGTATAGATGGAACACATGATGCTGTGGGCACATTCGGTACAAGGAAAGTGAGAGCCTTCTCTCTCCATCCTGAGCCTTTTACCAAAGCCCCTTTCTTGCAGGATTCTAATGCTGTGGCTGTCCTGCATAGATGTGCACTTATGTGCTGGGAGGGGGGTAAGAGACACTCGAGAACAGGATGACTTTTACACCCCACTTCCAGAAGCTTCTGAGAGAGGCCTCTATGCATCTGTCCAAAGTAAACGCACCTTAAATTAACTAAGTAAATGCTCTAAATAAATCAATAAGTGAATGCTCTAAATAAAGGACTAAATGCTCATTCCTCTAATCTTAGCCACCCAGCAGGCTGAGCTCTGAAGATCACAGTGGAAAGCCAGTCTAGTCAGTAAAAGTCTAAAGGCACTTGTCTTCAATTAGGCAGCAAAAAGCCAGAACTTGACCTATGACTCAAATGGTACAGTGCTAATTTTTGAACACCAAACGGATGGCATTTAGACCTGGGTTCAGGTTCAAGTGGCAGCACTGGACCACACACCAAAATGTAAATGCTTTCAGGTTCTAACAGGCAAAGGTATCACAATCCCTCCCTGATGGCTCAAAAGTGATTCAGCCCCCAGATTTTCCTCTGACTCCAGTATTTCACAGGCCTCCGCCATTAGTACTGACACCTCATTTCTTACTGGGAAATGGGATTTCCTAGGATGTCACCTAGGTGAGGGCTGCAGTTGGGAGCCACTTACTCATGCCTGAAATCCAACTTCTCAGTAAGCACACTGTTGAGACTCCAGTAGCTTGTGAGGGAAATGAAATGGCATGGTGTCCCAGTCATAATAAAGTAGTTTGTGCACTTGTATCATGCTTAGCTCCCCTGTGAACACCCCAGTGAACCAAACAGGCTCAGAGAGGAGCCAAGTATTCCAAGACTTGTCCAGGAGGGGTGAGCAAACATGGGTTTTTCAAGAGAATTTCCAGCAACTACTACATTGTCCTCCACTATTTGAAATTGTGCAGGAAGTTTCCCACATAAAAGAGATCACCTTTCTGGTAGGCAGGGATCAGCTTTGTCAGCAGCATCTCCAACAGGCCTTCCTCCAGGATCCATAGGTTACAAGGCTCATTCAGAGTCTGAGCTGACTAACCATCACACTGTATTGGCAAAACAGTGGATATTTCAAACGTAGGAATGGGACCACACTTCACACTGAGGAATTGGTATAGAGTAGATTGGAAATGACACACCCTAATCTCAGTATAGTCACTTGAAAGCACACAAGAAGGTTGTAGTTTGTGGGCAGGATGATGGGTTTAAATAGGTTTCCTCTCAATATACCTCATCTGAGTTTCCCTGGAGTTTCCTGGCTTTCTTCCTAGAGAAATGCCTGATATACTGGAATTTTGTCTTGGCCGTGATCCAGCATCTACTTCTTCAAGTGAGACATCCATATCTCTCATGCCTGAGATCCGAGCCTCCTGACCTTTGGCAACAGCACAGCAACATCTTCCTTCCTCCTGAGCCACAGGCCAAGGGAGCTAACTTGAGCTGGTTGTCACATACAGTGGCTTGGTTACCAGGGTTCCATATTCTGTTCCATTGTGAGGGAGGTAGGGTCACCTTTCAAGGCCCAATGACCAAAGCTCCTTGCTCACAGAAGACCTCCCCAAAGACATACTGGAGGCTGAATCTCCCTTCCCATCTCACATATGGATGTAGTAAAGAGCACACCTTTTTGTTCAAATCCCAATCATTAACTAGGCGTAAGTGCTAGCCTGGTCTCAGGCTCAAGGAGCCTTTCTTAGGTAAGATCCAAACTTAACTGTCACTATTCCCCTTACCCTTCACAAGACATTTTGCTTCACATTGCCTTCTCAGCTTGCATTTTGCCTCTTGCACATTTTCTTTGCTAGTCCTGGGACTTACCTCAGAGCCTGACCATTGTTCTTAGGCTTTTTTAGGCTATAGCTGTCCCACCAAGCCACAGCACCACTTCCAGAGTTTTCTATGTATATGGTACTGCAGAATCAAACCGGACTCTTTTTGTGTGGTAGCCAAGCACTCTACAAATAGATGAAAGACCCAGGCCATCTTGCACATATTTTTCACTTCAATCTACTAGGATGTTGTTAGGTTTCTGTATCCTAATCTATTTTTCTTCCTGATGAATATCTGTGCTGTCATCTGTAAAAATGCAAGTGGGAAAATCACAGAAGCATTGGTGACATAAAAAAAGTCTTACAGACATAGATAAGTGTTCATTCTTTGTAGGAGAAAGGATATTTTGATATGATGATGATGACTATTTATAAATACTTAATCGGGGTTTAGAGTTTGGCCCAGTGGTAGAGTGCTTGCCTAGCATCCATGAAGATCTAGGTTTGAGTCCTTAATATCACACAGATATAAAAATCCATATGGCAATGTGGCTCAAGTGGCAGAGGGCTAGACTTGGGAAAAGCCAAGAGCAGTGCTAAGGCCCTGAGTTCAAGCCCCAGGAATGGCAGAAAAAACAAAAGAAAAGAAAAGAAAAGAAAAGAAAAGAAATGTGCTTTTTACAAGTTATTCACTCACAGCATTTGCCTCTGAATTCTTCGCTTCTGCATCTTGTGACTTATCCCTTTCCCTCAATGTAGACAAGAAAAACAGATTTTATTACTTGCTATCCTGTTGTCCAATCTTTGGATATTAATTCAAAATACAATATTGCCTGAAATATTGTGTGTGTGCATGTGTGTGTATCTGCCAATGTGTGCATGCACACATGTGTACAGGGTTTAGGCTTACTCATAGGGCCTGTGTGATAACCCTCAGCATCTTTTCCTCAAAGGTATTGGTCTTTCACTTCTAGCTTATTATAGCTAATTGGAGTTGAGAGATTCACTCAATTTCTTGCCCTGTGCATTGGAACCCAGTGCTGGGTTCTCATATTGTTAATTGTAGCTATAGAGAAGCCTGAGGTCTGGGGATCCTCGTTAGAATCCAGCCCCTGAAAGAAAGTCACTGATAGAAATCTTTATCTTCAGTTAAGCACGAATAAATAAGGCAAAAGTGGAACTGTGGCTCAGTTCCTCTTGTAGCAGCCATGAGAAAATTAGTAATTGGCAGCACCTGGTCCCTGAGAGAAATCCTTAGCACTGGTTCAAAAAAAGAAAGAAAATAATGAAAAAAAATTAAAACTTGCAGAGGAATCCAAAAGGATAAACGTGCCTGTGAATAATCTTGTCATTTCAGATTCCCTCAAGAGCTTAGGTCTCTCTATATTTTATCAAGTTTTTTTAAAAGATATTTACATATTTTCTATCTTTCTTAAACAGAGATAGCCATCCACAAAACACAAACACAAACTCTCACACAGTATACCACCCACCCATAAGTGTCTGGCTATGTATATATGTATAGTCATATGTATTGATCTGTCTCTCTATACTAATATATAAATGCATAAACATATGTATTTAGACAAACAGGAAACATACATAGATAGGTCTCAGGCATTTCCAGATTTTGTGCAAGTCTTCTGAGTGCAACTTACCATTGTATTGTTTGTCAAGATAGAGTCCCTCTAACTTTTGGCCAGCTTCTTGTCCTTTGATACTTTTTTCTGCCAGTCCTCGGTTTTGAACGCTAGGCCTGGATGCTGTCACTGAGCTTGAGCTTCTTGCATTCAGTAGTTTATTGCAGATAAGAGTCTCATGGAGTTTCTGTCCTGGGCTGGCTTTGAATTGTGACCCTCAGATCTCAAACTCCTGTGTAGCTAGGATGACAGTCTTGAGCTACCAGTACCTGGTTCCTTTGCCTCTTTTACCCTTTTTTTGGCCCCACCACAGCCATGGTATCTACCTTCCTATGTTCTCTCCACCTGCCCCCAGACCGGGGTCTGACAGATGCTTTCCACCCACTTATTCATGTCCTCCTCTGTATTGGCTGACAGCTAAGACATGCACTCACTTGTCTGGATGCCAAACACAAAGCCATGTGATTGTTTCTCAGTCTGGAACATCCTATCAGATTTATAGCACCACAGAGGGTCAGGTTGATGCTCCTCCAGGGCTTCTTAAATTGTTCTCATATTAATCCACAACACGTTTGTCATCACTTGTCCAGCTAATTCATGGACTATACCAGCATTCCCTACAAACTTAGATCCCAATACCATGAGGACACTCAAGGGTGCATTAGGAGTGTGACCTGCAGGTGGATGTGAGCCTGTCTAAGTTGGAGGGGATTTCTCCACCACAGGAAATGGAATACAAATTTAGAATCTGCTTTCATGAGGTGACAATCTCTGGCAGATGTTCTTATCAAATGTGGCACTGCCTACTTCCAGCTTAAAACATGGGTTGATGACCCAGCATAACAGAGAATGTATTCACCCCGGCCCAACACATAGGCTGGGACCCTGAACTTTCAGGTAGCATTTGGCTTTGAAGGTCATGAGATCTTAGTCTACAAATGATGAGCCCCCTCCCGTGAGGCATAGCAAACGGAGCCAA
This sequence comes from Megascapheus bottae, assembly GCA_024803745.1. Lineage (NCBI taxonomy): Eukaryota > Metazoa > Chordata > Mammalia > Rodentia > Geomyidae > Megascapheus > Megascapheus bottae. Next base: position 651,252 of record JANJXV010000292.1, read on the forward strand.
AGTGCAACCCAGTTAAGCACCAGATCAAGCTTCCCTTCTTCAGTAGGGTATGGTTTGAAAACTGTGCATAGCTTCTGTTTGAAGCCAGTCCAGAAAGGAAAGTCCATGAAACTCTCATTTCCAGTTAACTGCCAAGAAAAAGCCAAAGATAGAGATGAAGCTCAAGAGAGCTAGAGAGCCATCTGAAAAGAATGGTTACACCCTGCAACATCCGCATTATCTGATCTTGAAAACATCTCTGGGTGCATCCCAGCATGCAGCCAGCATCTGGGGGTGACAGTGACCCCTGCGCCCATGGCAATCTGCACTGTCTCTGACATCTGTAATGTGAACCTCATTCTGTTGGGTTTGTGAAGCGGTGTCAACCCTGCAGAAGGAACCAACTGTGCCCTAACTCCCACTGTCCCCTGGGGCCCCTAGCATTCCCCCATCTGCACCACTCCTGTGGCTTCTCATCCTAGGGAGCCCTCCTGCCCTGTCCAACACTCACATGAAGTGCATATTTCTTCTCCTGGGGCAACTTCTCCACAGAGAGTACATGACATGCCCACTCTCCAGGCACGGGGAGATCCTGCCCAAGTAGCAAATCAGTGATAAGGACATAAAGTGATGAATAGAATTTTAGATCCTGATGGTAGACAGTCTGCAAAATCCAAGGGAGAATGGAATTGGAGGGGACCAGGGATCAGGATGTGGGCATGGAGCTTCCCTGCCAAGGGGGTGGGGGAAGTCACAGGCTGGGGGATGCACAGGATGATCCATGGGCCCTGTGCAGCTACTGGGTCACCCCCTTCTGCATCTCAGCCTTTGGCTTTGAGCTCTGTGATCGTCAAGATGTGCACAGTCTGTACTCTGGCTGGCAGAAGAAAGGACCCTGGGAACACAATTGTAGACCCTTTGTGAGTGTAGGAAGGGGTAGGCTGGACACCCAGTCCAAGAGGAGCTAAAACTGGAGTCTAGGGGTGAGCAAGGATTGGGTATGAGGGTTGTGGGCAGTCACAGTCACGGCAGAGGTGGCTCTGTCTGTGGGGTGAGTGCCTCCCTGCAGGCACAGCACTGGACATATCAGAGATCCATATGAAAAGGAAAAGCTGAAAATGGCACTATGGTTCAAATGGTAGAGCATCAACCTTGAGCAAAAGAGCTCAGGGACAGTACCCAGGACATGAGTTCAAGCCTCATGACTGTAAAAGAAAAAGAACCACGACTATGAGAGGGAACCTGGTACTCTCTTGGTCTAATCAGACACAAGAAGAGGCCGGGATAGGCTGTGGAAAAACACAGAGAACATCTTCCCCCAGCTCATCCTGTCCTGCATGCAGGGACAGCCATGTAACTAGGGCTACGGTGAGATCATCTTCACCCCTGTGCTGCCATCTGAATTGTAGGCCTCTGTCCTGCATGGGGTGTCCTGATGGCTGAGCAGGTGCCCTAACCCTAGATGGAGAGCAGCTACTGACTGTGGTATCTAAGGAGAGATCTGTTCCATAGCTATCAGGCCACCCAGCATGGGAGCCATAACCACCCCTCACCCAGGTAGAGGCCAATGGTTCTCCAGGTGCTACTAACATTGCCCCACCCCTAGCTCTGGGTACACGTGACATTCCCTCCACAAGGAGCAGGACTAAGTGAAGGATCAGGAAGCTGCATATGGGCTTCAGATGATGGCCAGGCTGGCACTACAGATGGCCTCAATCTGTCACCATCTTCCCCTGCCTCCATCATTCCTCCATCATGCCTCTCTACCTCCCACCCATTAACCTTGGAAACCAATGAACTGGGCTCTCATGATTCCTCTCATTTCTTCACGCACCTTGCCATGCGTCCATCCCTCTGTCACTTCCACCCCACACACATCACACCACCAGCCTCTCTGTAGCTTATGAGGATCACAGAGGAAGCTCTTCGTGAAGGGCTTGTGACAACAAAACAGTTACTATCACCCGCTCCGGCCTGATCCACCGCAGAATAAGAACAGCCAAGCAAGCACACACTGCAGCAGAGTTGCTCTGCTTCCACCCTGATTTCTTCATGGCCAGGACTTGGCTCTCCTCAGCCTCTCAGCTCAGTAACCAGAACATTGTGCTTTCACAGAGCCATGGCTTCCAGTCTCCATGGACACAATGACATCAAGGTGATGCCAACTTCCCCATCTCTATATACTTCTAACTATGGGATGGGAGCTGAGGTTCTCTTCTGTGACTCCATCCGCTAAGAGGCTCATGCAGATTTCTATCCTTTGCTCATCATGGTGACTCTTTGGTTAACAAGTCACTGCTGGGCTTCCAGTTCACCACATATAGAACCCATACTCCAACACTTTTCTTAGAAGGACTGATGACTTTTAAATATTCTCTAATTTTAAATTTCTAGTTCCTTCGCTTTTTCTTTTATATATTTCCCTTCCTCACATACTTCTCTTTTTTTACCTTCCTTCTTTCATGCCTGGCCTTGAACTCAAAACCTGGAGCTTTTTCTTAGCTTTTCTTTGCTCAAGGTAGCACTCTAGCTCTTGAGCCACAGCTCTACTTCAATCTTTGTTCTTGCTCTAAACTGGGAGTATGAGTCTCATGCATTTTTCCCTTTGCTGGGTTGGTTTTAAACCACAATACTAAGATCAGGATCCTGAATATGCCTCGGATTACAGGTATTATCTAATCAAAACAAATTCCTGATTTCTTTTTTAGACATAATTAGTTCTTTCAGGTGAGCCACCAGCCACTCATGCAAGAGCATTGCAGGATCCCAGCATTCATCTTGTCTCCAGTCTTATTCCATCCATCTCACCATGGTCATCTAAAACACCCTGCTGCATGCCTGAAGTCGCAAGGAACGTTCTCAACGCCATGAGAAGCCCCCTTGAGCTCTGCCTCAGACATGACCAGCCCCCATCCCACTTCCACATGAGCATTTGTTTAGGAGAAATTTCCTGAGTACATCATCATCTTTTCCTCACCATTCAAATTTCATCTTTGGAGTCATTTCGATCAGACAAAGTGGAACATGATCCATGGTTTGATAGCAGCTCCAGCTTCATAGTCCCAGCCACCAACACCCCCCCCATTACCCTGCCAGAAACCTGAATTCAAGGACAATGTTTTCACTACCCCTGACCCTTATCAAATGTTTTAACTTATACAGTGCATTAAAATAATTTTACTAAATGGAATAAACACATGGCATCAAGCTTCAGAATCTTTGCACCTGAACTTTTAGTGAATCACAGACACACCAGCATTTCTGTAGCCAACAGAAATCTTAGCTTTGAGATTTCAGCATCCCTGGTATCCAAGTTTGGATGTGCTAACACTGCCCTTAATGGGGCACTTCAATCACACAATCCCACAACAATCAATGTCATTTGACATTCACTGGTAGGTGGTGCTAGGAAAAAGACTGATGTGCCAACTCCATGCTGGCTTGACCTATGCCATCTTCAAACCTGGAGCAAGTGGGGCTCCTCTCTCCATGACACCTTTTGTGTACTACCCCAGGAGGACCTTTACCTTGAGACAAAATTATGAAGACTATCTCTACCAGCAAAGATTCCAGTGAGATGTGCCTACATGGATAAAGCTAAAATCTCACTAAAATGAGGTTGTTGGCAGTGCTGGAGCCTGAACTCAGGGCCTGGGCACTAAGCATTTGTACTCAAGACTAGACCTTTACCACTTGAGCCCAAACTCCATTCCCAGCTGTTTTTATTTTTGGTAGTAAGAATCTATCAGACTTTCCTGTTCTAGGTGACTTGGAACTTCCATACTCAGATCTCAGCCTCCTGACCAGCCTGGATTAAAAGTGTGGATCAGCCATGCGCCACACCTGAGGACTTCTGCCAGCACATTTTTTCCCAAAAATTGGAAGAGGAAGATGAGGGAGGGTTGGGCTCATCCTGCCCTGCATATGAAGGAGAGAATCAGCGCCTGAACTTCATTCCCTGTTGGTGGCTGCTGGAGGAAAAGGAAGCAAATAGGCACAGGCTGGCAGCAGATGCCACAGAACAACTTGTGACCAAGACTCCCAGAGCAGACCTCAGAATCGATGACAGAGTTGGATCTACCCAGTAACAGAGGCAGTGGTGACACCTGAAACTGCGCGTTTGAGCCTTTGCTGCTAGTAAACAGGGCCACCTATGTCTCAATGAGAAAGGTGAGATTTTGGTGGAGAAGGTGAGATTAAACATTATGTATCATGCAAGAAGACAGACTACAAGGGGTCTTTTATTATTCCAAGTGAAATTTTGGATTTCCTCTTCTGTTTCTTTAAAGAATGACATTGGGATATTGATGAATCTTGCACTGAATTTGTAGATAGTCCTTATCAAGATTGCCATTTTTACAATATTACTTCTTCCAAACCAGGAGCATAGGTTTTTGCATTTCCTCAGTTCTGCGTTAATGGCCTTCTCCAGAGTTTATAGTTCCATCAAAAAGGTGCTTTACATTCTAAGTTAATTCCTAGGTATTTTATTTTCTTTGATAGCAAAATGAGTTGCTATCCTGATTCTTGCCTCATTCCTCTCATTTGTTGACATATAGGAAGGCAGTTGACATTGAGGGTTAATTTTATACCTTGCTACCTTACCAAAGGTTTATATCACCTCAAGCAGCTTTGGAGTAGAGTCTATAGGGTCCTTAAATACAGAATCATGTCATCTGTAAGGAGAGAAAGTTTCAGTTCCTCTTTCCCTTTTCCTCCTCACTCCAGTTAGAATGGCCAAGATCCAGAAATCTAATAACGTATGCTGGAGGGGATGTGGCCAGGAGGGATCACTACTACACTGCTGGTGGGATTGCAAACTCGTTCAACCACTATGGAAATCACTATGGCAGTATCCCAAAAAGACTAAACATAGACCTCCCCTGTGATCCAGCAATTTCACTACTTGACAATCGTCCAGATAGGACATACTAAATTCACTAGAACAATAACATTTATCACAGCACTATTTACTATAGCAAAGGTATGGAACCAACCCAGATGCCCGTCAGTTGATGAGTAGATCAAATATGGTATTTTTACACAATGGAATTCTGTGCTTCTGTCAGAAAGAATGACATAGACGAATTTGCAAGGAAATAGAAAGACTGTAAAGTTTAGAAATTAGTTTCTGTCTCCTTCTCTCTCTCCTTCTCTATCTCTGTAAAATTTAGAAGTTCCTGTTTCTCTCTCTTTCTCTCTCTTTTCTCTCTTTCTCTCTCTCTCTCTCTTTCTCTCTCTCTCTCTCTCTCTCTCTCTCTCTCTCTCTCTCTCTCTCTCTCTCTCTCTCTCTCTCTTTCTCTCCAATCCTTAGGCTTGAACTAAGGGCCTGAGCTACTTTGCTCAAGGTTAGCACTCTACCATTTGAACCACAGTGCTGCTTCTGGCTTGCTCTTTTCACGTAGTATTGAGGAATCTAACCCAGGCCTTCATCCTTGATAGGTTAGCACTCTACCACTAAGCCACACAGTCAGCTTTTAGAGGTTTCTGACAAAGGTTTTCCTACATGCTATTATTTCTTCTGTGAGTGCTCTTAATGCTTGCTGAAGGTTGACTTTGTTTAGAAGACTTACCCTAATGCTCCCATATACAGAGATTCTATATATAGCTAAATGTTTTTCATTACTCAGAATTTCTCTATTGTGTATGTGCTGAAATGTACTGAAGACTGACTTCTGATTAAAAGTCATTGCACATTTGTTCTATTCATTAGTTTTCTTTTCTTCTATGGGAATCAGGTTTGTGATGAACACAGAAGTATGCCTTCCAGGTCAAACACTTTCCACATTTGTAATATTCATAAGGTTTTTCTCTCCTATGTGCATTTTATACTTAGTCATGCGTTCATGATGGATTTTTCATATTCTTATATTCATACGATTTTTATCCTGTGTCTGTGTGGTATCATGCAAACTCAACTATGAGTTCTTCAAAAAAATTTCCCTTTCATTTATTCATAGGATTTTATCCTGTGGGTGTTTAGTGATAAATCTTGACTTGTGCCTTCTGGGGAAAAGACTGAACATTTGCTACATTCATTAAGGGTTTTATCTTGTGTTGGTTCTGTGACACAACCTGAGTTTCCTTCCACAGACTAAAAAGTCATTCCTATTTATTATATTGAGAAATAATCTAAATATAGTGCTGTTTTGCATCTTTTTAAATCTTTCCTTTCTTTTCTTTTCTTTTTTTTTTGTAGTTCATAGGCTTCGGCCATGTCTCTGAACAATTCAGCAGAAGACTATAACCCCTATCCTTGAGCTACAGACACACTTCCTGTATTCTAGAGTTAACTACAGATAGGAGTCTCAGGTCCTGAGTAGCAGATAGGATTACCTTACCCAGTTTCAATGCTGTTTGCTTATTAACCTTTAAGTGAGGAACACGAATTTTTTCTAGATTCAGCGGCCACAAGTTTGGTTTATATGTCTGTTTGCCTTTGATCCAAGCAAGAACGATTCTTGAGAGTAAGGACTTACACCTATATCCCTTCAGTTACAACTTCTCACTAAAGTCTCAATTTAGGTATTTGTGGGAATTTTGAAATTTGTTTCTTTCCATTTGAAGTCTTATAAAAATTCCTTTTCTAACACTCCTGTCCCTCAGTACCATGGAAGACCAGAAAATCCCCAGCTCATTGTCTAGTTAATTTTCTTATGTTGATTGAAACTTTGTTGTTTTTTTTTCCTTCCATTCCTGGGTTTGAACTTAGGACCTAACCACTGTCCTTGGGTTTTCTCAAGACTAGAACCCTACCAATGAAGTCATTACTTCTGGCTTTTTCTATGTATGTGGTAATAAGGAATAAAACCTGTGTCTTTGTGCATGCTAGGCAAGCACTCTACCACTAGGCTCAATTTCTGGTGGAAAGGTCTGGTTCTGAATACCAGTCTCTTCCTACCAGCATAAAGATATTATCCTTATCAGAGAATAATGCCCTGACTTATTCCTTGTTTGCTCAATTATTTATAGTCTTAGTTTTAAAGAAATGAAATATCTTTCTTTCTCTCTTTCTTTCTTTCTTTCTTTCTTTCTTTCTTTCTTTCTTTCTTTCTTTCTTTCTTCCTTTCCTTCCTTCCCTCTTTCTTCCCTCTTTCTTCTTTCTTTCTTTCTTTCTTTCTTTCTTTCTTTCTTTCTTTCTTTCTTTCTTTCTTTCTTTCTTGTTTTGCGGTCATGGGACTTGAATTCTAGACCTGGCTGTT